>JAINUG010000124.1:262500-860000 GCA_029706075.1 Aldrovandia affinis | reverse complement strand
GCATATATTTTTCAGTATATGTGGCCCCAGTGGGAATTGAACCCACAACCTAAGCGTTACCAACGCTGTGCTCTACCTACTGAGCCACAGAGAACCACAGTGTACAGTTGGAGTGTTAATGTGATGTTAGTTGGGCGTGGTGCTGCACTGAAGGGCACACTGTGGATCTTGAGGACACCACTGTCTCTTTGGGCCAAGTTGTACCCCACAGTACTGTGCTTGGCCCTGCACCTCACAGTAATGCCCCTGACCCCCCACATTGCTGCTCCTGTCGTCACACTGTAGCCCTTCTCCTTGTAGCTACAATGCTGGTCTTCTGTCTCAACCACTGGTCCTGTAGTCCACACTGATGGTCCTGGTCCATGGTTGAGGCACTGTATATTTACCACACTGCAAAACCTGACCCTCTGTGTCTCTCTCTCTCCCTCTCTCTCTCTCTCTCTCTCTCTCTCCCTCTCTCCCTCTCTCTCCTCCTCCCTCTCTCTCTCTCTTCAGTATTCCTTCATAAAGAATGCGAAGCCGGTGTCCATCCTGCGGGACCTGATCACCGAGGCCATGGACATCAAGGCGAAGCGTCACCAGGAGCAGCAGAGGGAGCTGGAGGAGGAGGATGAGAACTCGGTGCGTGATCCAGCAGCAGGGCCTGTGGACACCACACCGCCCATCACAGGCACCACAGCGTTACTCTAATTACACCCCGCGTGCAACCCAACCACGTACGCTCCCCGTTTGCTGTCGGGCAGCACTATCACCGGCCATAACCGCCATTTTACACCTCCCGCGTGGAGGACAGGGCGAGTCGGTGGGCAAGAGCGGGGGTTGCCTGTCCTTCGTCGCCCCCCCCCTCTCCCCCCTCTCAATCCCCCTCCCCTCCTCCCCGTCACCGTCCGAATGCCAAGCACACTGCTCTCCCCCGACCCGAATCCCCGTGTTTAGATAGCTGCTGAGGTCATTCTTCACATTTTTCGAATTAACTCGAGAAATTGCGGTCCACTCGGCTCAACGGGAGGTTAATCCGAATATCAAAGTTTCGCTATTGGTTTAGGCATTACGGAACAAGGCGAAACCCCGGCTTGCCCGATGCCATTTCAGCGTGATGGGGAGTTGATTCTGAGGCCGAGCAGCTGTGATCGGGGTGGGGGGTGAGAATACATCGGGCGGGGGCGATGGAAGGGAAAGCCCTCTGTTGCCGGGAAACGCGCGAGAAACACGAGTAAATATAGCCGCCCCGGCATACCGCCTCTCGCAGCCGACGGATGGCCGGCTATTTATGTAAACGGTATTCGGCGAAGGTTTGTGCCAGTAACGTGGCGAGGAGTGGGAGAGAGAGGTGCCGCGGGAACGTGGCGAGGAGTGAAATTGGCGCGTGATGAATAAACGTCCCCTGGAGGTGGAGGAGAGGGGAAAGGGGGAGGGGAGATGAGGGATAAACGGGAGGGAGGAGGTGGAGGGAGGGGGGGGGGAGGGGGGGGAGGGGAGGGGAGGGGAGAGGGGAGGGGGAGGGGGAGGGGGGAGGGGAGGGGAGGGGGAGGGGAGGGGAGGGGAGGGGAGGGGAGGGGGAGGGGAGGGGGAGGGGGAGGGGGAGGGAGGGGGAGCGGCGAAGCTCTCTCCTCCTCCTGCAACTGTTGCCGAGCTTCACTTAATCTTCCGATTACATCTCCCCCCTTTCCATCCATTTGTGATCTCCCCCCACATGGAATCCTGAAACCGCAGCCCCCCGCCCCCTCTCTGGGAAAGCCGCTGACGCCTCAGGTCCATGGCGTAATCGCGGCCCTCCCTCCGGCATATTGACTTTGTCACTTTTACAGGCTGTTCTGACGGTTCTCCTGAGCGCTGTGGCCAAACAGGCCCAGCTCTCGAGGCCTTACCGTAATGGCTCTCGACGTTTGCCTGTCGCCGGCCCTAGCCGTAAACGCCAGAGCGCTGTGGATTTTGGACATCCCTCTGTTATTATCGGTTCAATCCCGAAACCGGCGGTTGGCTTGCTCTGGACAAGACCATGTACGCGTATCGACTACTGTCGTCTCCAATTTGAGAAGACGTTTCCTTCACATCCCGTGAAGGCAGACGAAACGCGCTTAAACGGTCATCTCAGTTCATCACCTCGAGTGGGAAAGTGCAGCTTAATTGGATCCGCCTCATTACAGAAATGCGCGGTTTTTGGCGTGACCTCTGACCTGGCTTGTTTTCCCTCAGCTCCCTGGTTGATATGGGGCGATGTTTGCTGCCAGTGTCAGGTGACACGGTCCGACACCAGACTTCTGCTCGTCACTTCCCAGACATGCCGACGGGGTCATTTGTTTTCGCACATTAATTTAATTCTGTCCCCAGACAGGGGTCAGACACCTGCTTTCCATTGGCGGGGTGAACTGGCCACCTGCTGGTGTTTTCACTGCGCCCTGCCCGGACGGGCCTCGACTGGGGAGGGTGTCCCGACTGCCACAGACTCCTCTGACCTTCCCCGTCAACCCTTCTCACATTCGTCACGTCCCTCACACTTCTGTCCGACTCCTCCCTCTCTTCTCATCGACCCTCCTTCCCCACATGTCATATCCCCCTCCTACTTTTTTCCTGACCCCTCCCACCCCAGTCCTGTTCTGTAGAGACCTCTCCTCCTCTCCACTGTTCTCAGAGAGGGCCTACAGCCGTGCTCCAGGACTCAGGAATGCTGCGCATTACGTCACCTTGCTGAAGGTTTCCTCACCATCGTAGCCAAAATAATGGGCAACTGGGCCTGCCCAGCATTTTTATACATGACCCTAAGCATCATGGGACGTTAATTGCTTAATTAACTCAGTTACAACACCCGTGTGGAAGCACCTGCTTTCAATATACTTTGCAGACCTCATTTACGCAAGTATTGACTTTATTTTGACCATTACCTGTAGATATAGTGTATTCTTCCTCCATTTTAGACATGCTTCCGCACACTATTGCGTTAAACAGCCAGTGCAGTGGGTGCTGAGATAGCGCAAGGTGTCAAAAGATAATTATTTTAGTGAGATGGTGATCCACAGCCTGAGCTGTGTCTCATTTTAGTTGGCCTCGAGATGGAGAAGCTAGGGAGCCCCTGAATTAGACGTGCCATGGTCTGCAAAGAAAACCGGCCTCCCGTGGGTCCAGTGGTTCCGTTCCGCTCCACGGAGACCGGGAGTCGGCTCTGGCCAGAGTCGGCTCTGGCCGGGAGTGCCATCGGGGCGGCAATTGGCTGTCCGCCCCAGGGAGGGGGGAGGGAAGCCGACACACACAGTTCACTGCGCACAGGAGTGGTTCTGGGGTACCGGAGTTACAGACGACGGTCACAGGACTACGGCAGCAAACTATGAATAAGGGAAGGGGTATTTAACTAAGCACACGGGTAATTGGCTACCAAATTGGGTAAAAGAAACCCAATAACCTCAGAAGTGAGTGTAATGCTGCATTTGTAATTGGTTGTTGCCTGTTCCTTTAGATCCAGCTATACCTTCCTCAGTCCCAATATCTTGAGATATAACAAAGTTTTCTTTTGAAACGTGTTCATTACTACAAACACCAGAACACATCCATCATATTAATCTGTTGGGGGTTGGACAGTGTCACACATCCAGTATGCTGGACGTTCACCCATAAAAGCTGATGTATTTTAGTCACTGATATACAGTGCACCAACAAAACACATTGAGTAATTCTATTGAATTATTTCTGGTACTGATATCAAAGCGACTATTTATACATTAACAGGCATGTCTCATAAAATACATTAATTCCAAATGTCCAGATTACTGGGCAAACATTTTGCCATCAAAAAAAAACGCAACCAAATATTAACACTGAATAGTTATTTGACTTGACAAAAATGTAACAAAAAAAAAACACTTTTGGCTAACAGCACACCAATAGAAAGTGTATCTGTTCAGCAAGCTGTACAAGCAGACCTGAGTGCTCTACCGCTGATCTGACGAGGAGAAACCTCAAATGTCTAGTATGTCTAGTACACTGGACGGTTGAAACGAGGATATAATGATACACGTACATAACCCAGAGTGGAAACCAACAGCCTGTTTGAGTCAGCCCCCAGTGACCAGAGCGGCGGTTTCATCCCATCTGTGGCTATCGTTGCATTCACAGAGACGAGACGCGCTCTCTCTTCCCCTCCTCACGACTACAGCCCAGAACAATATGGGCTTGGCTTGTTTACTCCCGTAGCAGGCAGCTGTGTCATTATGCGGGGGGTGGAGAGGAGGGGGGACTGACATCAGGACAACCATTAAGTCATTTTGACAGCGAGATGGCTTTGGCCAGTCTTACTTGAGTTAATAAAACTGAAATGAAAAGAGGAGCGGAGCGGTGTTGGGCCACAGCTGGGGCGAAGGGCCGGTGCTCTGAGAGTTACTGCCTCTGGCGCGAGCGCAGGCAGGTAGATCCGGGCGCTCTTCGGCGCTCACGACTTAAACAGGCCCCGGGAACGAGATCCGGCGTGCAGGTGACGCCCAATTAGCGGCGCCCGGGGGCCGCGTGGTGGTGGGGCGGGGGCGGGGGGGGGGGCGTCCCGGGCTGTAGTCATCAGTGGCGGCCAGGCGGTGCGGTTTCACAGTCCAGGGGAAGTGGTTGTGGAGCAGGGATTGGCCGGCGGCAGGCTGGCTTTGAAGCCCTACCTTACCCCCCTTTCAGAAAAGAACACAATCCTAGCCTGCAGACGGTCTCCTGCAATCAGTGCATGCCTGTGGAAGGAGCCAATCAGTGCCTGCCCCCCAGATGTGGGTCCTGCTATCTGAGGCATGCTTGTTTTGAGGAGCCCCCTTTGCTCCTGGAAGTGGGTTTTGCAAACCAAGCCTTCCTCTGGAAATGACCAATTAGGGGTAATACAGCCCTCGTTTCCTCCCCATGCCAGCATGAATCTGTACGCTGGCGCTATAATGCGATTCGACCCGAGAGATCCGTGGAAGTGGTTTTGGAGTAGCATGAAATGTTTCTTCTTGTCGTCCGCCCCCCCCCCTCTGGGGAAAAAGTCATTTAAAAAAAAACATGCGTACACAATTCCTGCAGTGCCGCTAATCGAATCGAGCTCCCTGGAAAATGGCAGCGGGTTTGTGTGTGTCGGCCGAGCGTCGCTTTGGGCCCAGCTTGGGATGAGGGAGAGTACGGGGGGGGGCGGCTCTTCGGGGGGCTGTGCAGTGTGGTGCTTCAGGGACGGGCAGCGAGCAAAGGGATCTCCTGGTTGAGTTTGAGTCGACATGAGGCGCAGGGAGGGGGGCTCAGACAATTATTTTTATTTTTTTTTTTTTTATTTCAGATTTTTCCCCGTTTTCTCCCAATTTGGTAGCCAATTGTACCCTCTATTTTTATTTTCAATTCCCCACCCCCACGAGTCCGCCGCCTGTCCTCCGGGAATGAGATACGCATTCCTGGACCTCAAACACACTCCATTAACCTTCTCCTCGAGGAGGTTCCCTCCCCCTCCCGGAGGTGGACAGCCAAATGCCGCCTCCGAGGTTGCTGGTCTGGTAGAAACGCTGGGTTTCGATCCGCGTCCCAGGTGGGGGCATCCGCCAGGCCACGAGGCTCACTTGAGCAAGGTATTCCCAGGTGGGGCACTGCTGTTGAGCAAGGTAACTTAACCTGAATTGCTTCAGTAAAAATATCCAGCTGTATAAATGGATTGTATGTAAATGAAATGTCAAACTGTGTAAGTCGCTCTGGATGAGAGCGTCTGTGAAATGCACAGGGGAGCAGAAAGAGACGGGGGTTCCAAGCAGGAGGCGCTGAGATTGGGCAGGGTCAGAGAGGCGGTTTGTCTCCCCCGTGCGTCTGTGTGTCCCCCCCGCCCACAGCGGACGTCTCTCGCCTGCAGAATCTCATTCGGCTGACGTCTGGTCCCGGCCCGCCCGTGAGCGGAGGGAGCTCCTTGTCGGGTTTGAATCGGGCTTGGTCTGTAGAGACGTCTCTTTGGGACCGCACTGATGTCAGAGAGAGGGGCTACGGCAGTGCTCCAGGACTCAGGAATGCTGCGCGTTACATCACCCTGCTGAAGGTTTCCTCGCCTAGACAAAATAATGGGCAACGGGGGCCTGCCCAGCATTTTTACGCATGACCCTAAAGCACGACGGGAAGCTAATTTAGCAGTTGTGCGGAGACGAACCTCACGACGCGCTGCAGCGACTCAAACTCAACGGGGGGGGGGGAAAGGTCCCTTCGCTCACGTCACCCCTGTGGCGGGGGGTGACGAGTGGATGGCAGAGCAAATGAGCCACGGCCCCAGCCTCTCACTGGCCCTCAGAGCGGAGCCCCCCACGCGCTTACCGTCCCCACAAGGTTCCCCCCGTGCCCAGAAGGTTAATAACACATTCGGGGGTTTGATGGATAGCCGCGCTTCCTGCAACCCGAGGGGGATTTAATCCAGGCCTGATGATCGGGCCGGGGCGATTTGTGAATCTCACGCGTTGCCGTGACATCGTGAGGCCTCCCTCCCCTGCCCAGCGCACTGCCTCCCCCGAAGAGAGAGCGAATGTGAATGTCATTACCGTTACCGCGCCCCCCGCCACTCAGCCGTGTTTATGGGCCTGATTGTCCCCACGCTCCCGAGTCACTCGCCGTGTCATTCGCCGTTAAAGCGAAGAGAGAGAGAAAAAACGAAACCGAAATGTCTCGGGAACACACAGGGCGCCGCGCTCCCTCGCCCCGCCCCTTTACGCTCTCACTGCCTCTCCGTTTGAAGGCCGATCCAGTTCGCCTAATGCCTTTTAAATGTTTTCCCTAAACACAGACGAGGCCGCTCAAACCGCCATTAAGGCCGCGTTGCATGTATCGGAGAGACTAATAGGCCGGGCGCTCTGAGCAGACGGTTTGATTAGACTGCGGGCTCTGGCCGCCGCGGGGGCCCGGGGGGGGGGGGTGGAGGGGGGGGGGGGTGGAGGGGGTGGGGGGGGGGCTGTGGGGGCGGGGCGGAAATTAGCGGCGTGTTTGTGTGAGCGGCGTGTGATGTCGGATCGCTCGGGCCCCGCGCGTCGGGTTACGCTAGCGTCTGGCCACGCGGTCCCAGTGCCGTCTCCCGAATCAGGCCCCCCCGCCCCACCACCGCCACATTAAAGAGCCATTGTGAGGGAGCGGGGGCCTCATCAATCACAGGGCCACCTAACGGGGGCCCGAGTGATGAACCGGGACGGGAGCGCCACATTCCAAATTAGGGCAAGGGGGTTGGGGGCTGGGGGGGCAGGGGGTGGCTGAACATATTATTAGCAGGGGAAGAAACCTCCCAAGCAGCAGCGGGCCGCGTTTGAGAAATGAGCTTGAATTCCTGCGCGCGTGGAAGGAGGTGTAATGAGAGAAGCCTCTGTTGAGCAAGATTCAACTGGGCTTTAATGGAGCGGCCCGCACTGGGAGGGGCCCGCACTGGGAGGACCAACAGGGGCCCGGGGCGGGGGGATATGGCAGGACGGGGGCCTGGTTTCAGTACAAAATCCTTAAATCATATATCTGAAGTTGCTGAAGGATGCTTCGTCAAATGTCAGATTCGGTTGTCTGTAATTAGAGTCCATAAAGCAGGACTCTAATTACAGACTGTCTGTGTTCACGTGCTGAGTCGTAGGGACGTCGACTGCACTCTTGCTTCCGATTGGAGCTTGCTGGCCCGGGTCCCGTTACGGTGGCGCTGTGATTCTGTCGCAGTCCAAGCCGGAGGTGCATGACAATGCGCCTCTTGCGTTGAATTATCTGATCACTTCTGCGTTTGGTCATGGCAAATATTTCATCTGATAATGTCTGAGAAGTGATTTTATGTTGAATGCTTATGATGAGCAATCAAAGCACGCTTCGGTCAAATTTGCAGCAAAGCAATGCACCTCTGTCGTGGGTGATACATTTGCGGACAACGATACTATGGTCTTTATTGCTTACTGTTTGGTTTGCAAAACAAGTTTGCTGAATATTATGTTCAACAGATGTACAGCTAATGTGACATTCTTTTAGTTCTTTGAGTCCTAGAAATGCTCTGCGATCCGTGAAACTTAATTATAATCAATTTATTCAATTTGTTACTTTTCTTTTTTTCCTACTCTTTCGCTTTCACCATTATTGTTCGAGATGTTTTGTCACACTGGATATCGTTGTGCCCGTCATTATTGAGCATCGTTGACAGTGGGACGTTCTGATGGAAGCATGATGTATTTATTGGAGTTTAGCTTGCCCTCTAAGGGGTTGAGTGGACCTAAACCATTCGAGGAAAATGCACCCCACACCATAACAGAGCCGTCAGAACCCTCCATTCACTGAAATGTTTCCTTCATTGTGTTGCCTGTGTGTGTGTGTGTGTGTGTGTGTGTGTGTGTGTGTGTGTGTGTGTGTGTGTGTGTGTGTGTGGGGTGGGTTTGTGTGTGTCTGTGTGTTGGAGTGTGTGTGTGTGTGTGTGTGTGTGTGTGTGTGTGTCGGGGTGGGTTTGTGTGTGTGTGTGTGTGTGTGTGTGTTGGGGTGGGTGTGTGTGTGTGTCTGTGTGTGTGTGAGTGTGAGTGTGAGTGTGTTGTGTGGGTGTGTGTGTGTGTGTGTGTGTGTGTGTGTGTGTGTGTGAGTGTGAGTGTGAGTGTGTTGGGTGTGTGTGTGTGTGTGTGTGTGTGTGTGTGTGTGTGTGTGTGTGTGTGTGTGTGTGTGTGTGTGTGAGTGTGAGTGTGTGAGAGAGTGTGAGAGTGTGTGTGTGTGAGTGTGAGGTTGAGTGTGTGTGTGTGTGAGTGTGAGTGTGTGTGTGAGTGCGTGCGTGAGTGTGTGTGTGTGTGTGTGTGTGTGTGTGTGTGTGTGTGGATGTGAGCTCCGCCCCTCTGACCGTGCTCTCTCCACAGGAAGAGGAAGTGGAGGTGGACTCTCAGACCATGGTGAAGAGCAGCTCAGAGAGCGCGGGCACCATGCGGGCGTCGGGCACGCTGAGCGACGGGGCGCAGACCATGATCGAGCACGGCAGCACCATGCTGGAGTCCGACCTGGGCACCATGGTCATCAACAGCGACGATGAGGAGGAGGACGGCACCATGAAGAGTGAGTTCCTCTCTGCCACAGCGCCCTGCTTCACCACTTCACTCGTCACTGTGTGTGACCAGTTCACTCTGTCTAATGTGAGCCCCATTTTGGCCTCCCGTGTGGTCCAGTGGTTACAACGTTCGACACTGGCCACGGAGACCGAGTTCGATTCCCCGTCGCGCCAGAGTCTGCTCTGGCCAGGAGTGCCACCAGGGGGCGGTGATTGGGTGTCCGCCCCAGGGAGGGGGGAGGGAAGCCGACAGGACGTTCGCTGCACATAAGAGTGGCCCTGCAGTACCGGGTTATGGTCGACGGCCTGGTGAGTGCTGTCTCCGAGGAGACGATGCTTCGCCTTCGAAACCGCTGGCCACAGCACTACGACAGCAAACTCATAGTACGAGGGGGGGATTGACATGAAAATAGCGGGTCTAATTGGCTACCAAATTGGGAGAAAATGTTCCCCATTTTAACTGGTAACTGTGAAGGGTTTTCTCATCTTCGAACAGTAGGTACAAGATGCTACTTTATTCAATCGTGGTTTATCTATTCGGCTGTTCTGTTGATTATATTTTGTGGAATTTGATGTGTCTGAATGCGTGTATAATTTTAGGCTTGATTCTAGGACAGTGAACTTGCGTTAATGCTTTAGCGATGTCGCATGTAGACTCTGTGGTCTGTGAGTGTTGTTGGGCCGATCTATGCCAGTGTGCTCATGTTACTCACATGGATGCACTTAGGTCCTCGTGTGATGTGCGTCGCTCTGGGTAAGAGCATCTGCTGAATGAATGTAATCTAATGTAGGTAATGCCTCTTCAGCATCAGGAAGCATGAAAGCGGGGCAGCCAGCTCAACTCTGGTTCTCAAGGGGACAGCGTCAAACTACTAAAAATGGCCTCAAAACTGGGGAGGGATGCTAAACTGGCCCCAGAGAAGACAACAGGGAGTTGGGTTAGTGTCTGTACTGAAAGATTGCAGACGCTGCAGATATTCCAGGAAAAGGGGGCGTCACTGCCTCAATGGGCACTCTGAGTTGTGCGTTTGTACAATCCTAGTGTAAGGAATTACTCTGGGGTGTTGCAGAAGGAAGACAGAAGAGGTTTTAAACAGTGGCAGTGTGAGAGAACCTGGACAGAGTCTGCGTCCATATGCACTCAACCTTCATTTAGCTTGTCATTCATTCATCCACCACTAGGTGGGAGTGTTGCCCTAGTGTTTCCTCTCTGGCTCATCGATCTCTGGTATCTTGCCTGGCTTCAATTGAGCCCTAACTTCTGGATCGACTTTAATTGGCCTAACCGTGGTGTTCTGGTAAATCTCTGAAGCAGAATTGTTTTTCATTAAAACATTTGGAAAGTGTACAGATGGGAATGACAGCACCTTTTTTCCCCCATAAATTGGTTCCGTTAGCCGTGCTGTCCAGGGGTGTGTGCGTGTGTAATTTTTAATATTTTTTTTGGACAAGCACGTGCTCTATTAAGATAACTCAAAGTGAGTTTGTTTACTCATGTGACTTACTGTGGCAATTAGCACGTCTCCACAAAGATTATATAACCCCCCCCAAAAAAAGAAAGAAAGCAATTTTCTTTAAGAAAACATTTTTTTCTTCCTTTCTAATTCCAGAAAATGCCACCCACATATTCCCCCCACAAAATACACAGTAGTTCAAAGAAGCCAGCGATTGAATAATGATATTGTTTATGTAAGGCAGGCGGATGGCTTCGTTCCACGCTCTCTCCCAGAGAACAGAAGAGCGGCCTCTGACGGCAGAACGGCCCGCAGCGAACGGCCTCTTCGCTGGAGTTCACGCTCATCGCTGTGGAACATGAGACAGCGCTATAAAAACTCCGCCCCAGTCTGAGGGAAGCTGCTGGAGTACTGACGGACACATGTGGAGCAGGCTCACCTTGAGAGCAGACCGCTTTCAAATCGAGGTCGCGCCACGCGCAAGCGTGACGCCGCTGTAACCGTGGCGATTTCGGGGGTGGGCTTGACTAGGGCCCCCATCCTGCCCCCTGTGAGTCCAGGGCGTTTTAGGCCCCTCCCCCCAAAACTGCAGCAGTCATGCCCCGCCCCCCCCCTCATTGAATAACACGTTTCGTCACATGCAGTCGTCACACACACATACACACACACACACACACACATATACACACATACACACACACATATACATACACACACACACACACACACACACACACATACACACACACACACACACACACACACATACACACACACACACACACATACACACACACACACACACACACATACACACACACACACACACACACACATACACACACACACACACACACACACACACACACACACACACACACACACACACACACACACACACACACACACACACACACACACACACACACACACACACACACACACACACACACACACACACACACACACACACACACACACACACACACACACACACACACACACACTGCACGTCTCTTTCCTTGGCAAAGGCTCTGTAAAAGACAGTTGGTGTGGTCCTATGTCTGTTAATCTCACATGCTACGCATTTGTATGTTTTCCTTGCGAGGTCTGTGTGGTGGTGTGCATCTGGTGCATCCAGAGCAACAGCATTATATACAGGTAGCTGCCAAAATAAAGGAAACAACAACATGGGCACTTAAATTAGTATGTTAATAGGGTGTTGTGCCACCACGAGCTGCCAGAACATCTTCCCCCACCTGCCCAAAAACAACATTTAGAAGGTGCCATAATGGAACCGGTTAGATAATAAAATCATTGAACAAATGGGTTTTTGGGCTTGATATTTGCTCGGTACAGTTTACCAGGGGTTACTTTTCAATTGCTCGCCTTTTACAACTGACTGCTTGCAGAGTGTATTGTTCAGGTGAGTGTAATAAGGTCCTTTAGACTGCAGATTGAGGGAATTGTCCTTTAAGTTCTCACTGCCACAGTGTTTAAGCAATCAAAAGATCCTCTAGGCTAACCAAATGGTCAGTTGCTGTTTACCTTCTGTCCTCTTTCCATCCTGACAACGGGGTTGTGGTTGGCAACGGGAGTGTATTACAGACCAGAATATCCACGGCCACAGTATCGTACTTGGCCACACCCCTTCGTGAATATTTAAAATGCATCAAAGTTGGCTTCAACGGTAGAAAGAGCAGAACATCTACTGTTAGGATTACAGAGCTGAGTATCTGGTTGGTCGACAGAGTCTGTGACTACTCACCGGTCTGGTGAGAGTGGACTCGTAGGGGGCTTCCCCCCCCCAGTGGCCTGCCGTGATTGGGCCGTTAAAGCCCCGCCACACCTCTGCTCACGAGCCTGCTAATGCCCGCTGGCCTAACTGGGAGCCGACGCACTGGCAGATCAGCCCAGCGTTAGTCACAGCCTCATCACGGCCCCCAAGAGAGGATTAGCAGTTCAGCGCCGTTTATGATCATGTTTTTCACACTTTTCCAGTATTATGCTTTTCCTGATATCTATATTGAGGGAATCAGTTGATTCTCATGCCCCATTGTGTAAGACGAAGCCCAGCATTGAGCAGCATTAGGGCGCATGGCGCAGAATTTGGAGGTTTGGTTTGAAGTCATTGGAGTGAGCCGACCCGAGCTATGAGCTGAATTTACACCGTGTGTCAGTGCCAAGTCCAGGAGGCATTATTAGAAGCACAGATAGAGAGGATAGAAACCTCAGGTTTGGGGTGAGACAGCATCACAATGAATGTTAGGCTGTTAGGCACACCATTTTCCATTGTCATTGTACAGGTACTGGACCACACAGTCTCAGTATTCTGTCAGTGTGGAGTCTGTGCTGTGAGTCAGTGCAGTATCAGTGTGGAGTCTGTGCTGTGAGTCAGTGCAGTATCAGTGTGGAGTCTGTGCTGTGAGTCAGTGCAGTATCAGTGTGTGGAGTCTGTGCTGTGAGTCAGTGCAGTATCAGTGTGGAGTCTGTGCTGCGAGTCAATGCAGTATCAGTGTGGAGTCTGTGCTGCGAGTCAGTGCAGTGTCAGTGTGGAGTCTGTGCTGTGAGTCAGTGCAGTATCAGTGTGGAGTCTGTGCTGTAAGTCAATGCAGTATCAGTGTGGGAGTCTGTGCTGCGAGTCAGTGCAGTGTCAGTGTGGAGTCTGTCCTGCGAGTCAGTGCAGTATCAGTGTGGAGTCTGTGCTGTGAGTCAGTGCAGTATCAGTAAGTCAGAGTGGAATCGGCGCCAGATGTAGGAAATGATACTTTTCCCAGACAGAAGTGCTTCCAGTGGCCCTGAGATACTGCGCCTGGCTCTCTTGCCATGGAGCTGTCACTACTATAGAATAATCAGGAGTATTTTAACTTGCACTATGATTACACATGTTGGCCGTGATCCAGGATAGCTTGGGGACCTATAGGAAAGTGATGAGATCGCTTTATCCACCAGCCGGCCGTTCCGTTTCCTGTCAGAACTCTGTACCTGGCAGCGCTACGTCCCCCACCAATCAACGCCGGCCGCTCCCACCGGGGGCCTCTGGGAGGGCATTATCCACTCGGATGCCTGGCACGGAGACTTCTCATTTTAAGTGCACAAAAGCAGAGGGGAACGGAGGATCATTCATTCTAGAAAAAAAATGCAGCAATATAAGAAGAAATCTCTCCCCGTCTCTCTAAATCACACCCCAATGCCAAATGTCTTTTTCTTCAAAAAAACGCCACACTGCTTTCTCCTGCCGTGATGTCATTAAGTTGCCAGCTGCATTGGAAGGAGAAGGGTTTACTAGAAGCGTGCGGCGCTGTTCGTGAGTCCAAGGTCGGGACTCGATAACAAAGAGGATGGGTGCGCCCGGGCCAGTGATGGGCATCCGTTGTGAAGTGGCGCTCTGGCCCCAGTAACAAGCACAGTCAGCTGAGAGCAGGGCCCCAGTCAGAGCACATGAGCAGGGCCCCAGTCAGAGCACGTGAGCAGGGCCCCAGTCAGAGAACATGAGCAGGGTCCCAGTCAGAGCACATGAGCAGGGTCCCAGTCAGAGCAGGGCCCCAGTCAGAGCACGTGAGCAGGGTTTGTGGAGGGGCGGGTGGCGTTCGCTCTGGAGGCTGAGGAAAGCGTGACAGGCGCTCACCGTCCTCCAGTGGACAACAGAGGGTCCCAAGGAATGCAGTGTGACTAGGAAGGTCTCAGAGCCCCTGATGCCAGGGCCAGTGACATCCGGGCATGCAGGCAGGCAGTGGAGACTCACCATTCATCTACATTTACAACCGTCCATTACATCACATCACATCACATTACGTTACATTACGTTACGTTACGTTACATTACGTTACAGGCATTTATAGCAGACGCTCTTATGTCTTTAAGTACATTCCATTTATACAGCTGGTCATTAACTGAAGCTACTCGGGTTAAGTACCTTTAGCTCAAGGGTACGACAGCAGTGCCCCACTTGGGAATCAAACATGCAACCTCTTGAGTAGCTCCCTGACCGTTATACCACACTGCCGCCCACATGCTTAATTTCCACTGTATCGTCCTTGGGCAACACCCCTTCCTGAATTTTCACGAGACACATCAAATCGGTGTCGTTTTGGCGACAGGAAAACCGAGCGTTTTATCAGACGTGGGCGGCGCCTTTCGTCAGACGCTGGCGGACTCGCGTTCCAGCGCTCGCGCGACTCGCCGGGCAGGAAGCTGGGCCGACGCCAAGCTCCATCGCACACACCGCGGATTGGAACGTTGTGTGCTGTGCACGGCCGCGCTGTTCTAGCGGAGCGAGTGGGCACGTTCTGCGTGGGCGTGGAGCGGGGCAGCAGCACGGGGCCACGTTTCGGGTCCCGAACATGAGAGAAGATGGCCGTGCGCTCAACGTCTGCTTCTCCCTGGAGCGCGCTCTGCTCGAATAACTTTTAATAAAGTAAAATAAACACAAATAAAAACGAAAAAACACAGCCTTATGACCACACGCAAACTGACAAGACAGAGAGAAATACAACTGGAAGTAACCGTAGATATATTATTTTATGGAAATAAACGTATAAAACATACAGAAATATGAGTGATTTAGAAATGGACATATGTGTGTGTGTGAGGTCTACGCTGCTGCACTGTAATCATGGTGTCTCTCCTAGTTCATTTAGTTGGACAACATAGAGATGAGTTTGAATTGACTAAAATATTAACACATTCAATTTGAGCACATTTAAGTCCAAATGATTAATACAGAGGTGTTTTCTCAGTCCTGAGATAATTGGAAAATTCTTCTCAACTTTACCAGTTAATTAGCGCAGTCTTAGGATTTGTTGCTATTTACTGCTTGGCTGGTAAAGACAATGATGATAAATTGATATTCGGCGTGTCGAGCAGTCAGCCCGGTCTCCTCATTAACGCCATTAGTCCGGCGCGAAACTAAACATTGTCTTACCCCCTAACGATTTGCAATTTAATTTCTGGAACTTTTTTGATTAGAGAAACCCAGCACTCTTAATGCTGTCTGCACCACAACATGGAACTCTTGAGGGGGGAAAAAAACATGAAATACCTGTCAAATATGCATATTACACCACTGCTGGTGCTGTCCACTTCTCAAGCAGAGAGAGCCGTGCTTTCCGCCTGCTTTCATGTGATAGTTCTGATGCACCAGAATAAAAACAGCGTCTGTGCCAAAAGTGCCAAAACACAGCTCTTCACTGCAAAACAAGTCTCCATTAGCCTCATTAGTCCCATTATTTTTGTGTAAAATGTTCAGCAAACACTGGTTTATACTGTGGTTTTATACAGTTTAACTGGTACATTTGCATTAATCCAAACCGAGGGAATGAGACACAAGGCCCTGCCTGGTTGGGCCAGAGACACTATTGCCACAAGACATTTCCTGGCTGTTGGGGCGTCATCCACGCAGTCTCTAATACACAAACACAAACCTCATCTGTGTGTTCTCAGACCAAATGTGTCATGTTTCCACACAGATATTCGGACGTTTTTCTTTACACGGAGAGTTGTCAAGGCCTGGAACAGCTTGCCAGGTCGGGTAGTAGAGGCAGAAACGCTTGGGCTATTCAAGTCCAGGCTAGATGTAGTACTAGATACTCTTCAGATTAGGATGTAGTACTAGATGTAGTACTAGATACTCTTTAGATTAGGACATTACGAGCCTAGATGGGCCGAACGGTGTCTTTATGGCCACACTTTTGGCACAGATGCTGTTTTTATTCTGGTTCATCATGACTGAACGGTCACTATGTGTTCTTATGTTCTTATGTTTCATATATATACTAAAAATTATATTCTTACAATAGGGAACCAATGCTAATTTCTGCCGTGATGTCATTTCCTGCTCTGTCACCGTGTCCTCCAGGAAACGCCACCTCCCAGCAGGGCCAGCGGCCGTCTTTCATGGACTACTTTGACAAGCAGGACTCAAAGAGCAAGTCCCACGACAACTGCAACCAGAACAAGCAGGAGCCCTACCTCATCGCCAAGAACGCCTTCCCTGACAACTGGAAGGTTCCGCAGGACGGAGACTTCGACTTTGTGAGTGAAACGTCGCCCGTGGTCGTGGCCTTCGTATGTCTTGTGTCATGTTTGTGAGAGCTGGAGTCCAGGGTGGCTCAGGAGCTAAAGGCACGAGTCCAAGATGTGGTGGGTTCCAGCTTTGCGTATGTCATTGGCTAATCCCACCAGGTTTCTTTGGTTACCACCAGGGTTGGGGTCGATTCCATTTCAATTCAGTCAATTCCTGAATTGAAAAATTCCCATAATGTTCATTTTTCAATTCGTGAACTGAATTTCCTAAATAAACTGAATTGGAAACTAACTCTGGTTAGCAGTGCGATAGTTCCTCCAAAAGTGTGCATGTTTCAGGTGCAGTGCTTCTTGTATGGAGTGCAGGTGGGACAGAAGGAATTGGAGATTATATATTGGGAAGAACAAATGGCAGGCATGGTTTTTCATTCTGAATTGTTTAGTGTAGTATTTACTTAGTTATTGAGGACAGAGTTGAGTTGGTCCACTCGACTGGAACAAAAGCACACACCGTTGTATCTTCTACCGAGTGGGGACTGGAGCTGCCATGTGAGTGTGGCCTGCCCTGCCCCCCGGCCTCTATGCTCTATAACGTATCGCTGTTGGGAGGCCAACGTCTTTCATTAAAGATCAGGAGAGGTCCGGTTTCTGCGCCTTCCCTCTCCGATTTTGCTGAAAACCATCTGGTGACGACAGAAGAGAAGTCATCTGGCAGCTGGTCTGGGGTCCTGAACACCCAGCACAACTGTTTCAATACCGAATCAGTCACGATGAGCAAAATATTCAAATGTTCAAAGAGGTCTCTCTGTCTCTAGACACAGAATTTTATGTAAAAATGTTCCCCGGTGTGCCGTTTCCGGCGAACGCGCGGCTCACCGTCGGTTTTAAACAGAGCGGAGTCTGCTCTCGTAAGGAATAATTAGGAGCGATTAATTATGAAAGCATTAGCCGGCACGCTCAAACGAACAGGGGAGATTATCTGCCATTATCGCTAATGGCTGTCACACCCACCCTGCTTGTTCCTGCCCCCCCCCCCCCCAGGATCGATGTGTCTGCCGCTGAGCCACCGCGGTCCGTGGAACGCGCTGGGCAGTGCAGAATGACCACAGCACACATCGGCCCGCCTCAGGGTGACACCGGCTAACTGGGCTCCTAGTGGCGCGGCATCGGGATGGTTCCTCCTAATTACCGCCACGAAACGCACCGCTGGAGCTTGGCGGGGTAAACGGGGGTTGGCGACTGCACCGATTGTTGTATGCCACTTTGTCAATACAGACTGAAATGGTTTTGGATTCAGTCAAGAGTGGCTCGATTGGGCGAGAGGCTATCCGGTCGTCTTACTTGAACTGGTCGGTCCAGTAGGGTTTTTCCTTTTTCATTTGCCTACTCGACCGCTTGATTGAACCAGTTTAACCACTTATCCCAGTTCAGAGCTCGCTGGTGACCTAAAGACCTGAAAATTCTGCTGGATTGTGTCTGTCTTGGAGCAGAAGCCGCTCCTTTTTTGAAGAAAAGCATGACTATAATTTAAGACCATATTAGTAAATGAGAATATAATAAAATACATTAGTAGATCAGAGTAGAAAAGCTGTGTTTATATTCCCGCCCAATTGATCCCTGTGTATAATATTGAGATCATTGTTTTGTTCAGCGTATTCTCAGCTGATTTTCACTGTTACTGCGACGGTGTGGCGCTCCTTCCTGTGTAGTAATGCCGGGCCTTCTGCTGGGGTATTGGCCCACGCTGACAGCCTCTTGCTGGCGAGTGTCGCTGGGGCCCTGAAGGAACCTGCTGTTGGAAGAGGCAGCACAGACGCCGGTCTCCTCTCAAGGAGGGCTGGGAGATAGCTGCCACCTTTTTGAAGGATGTGCGTTGTTCGCCGACTGTTGGCGGTCGTTGTTTCCCTCCGTTCAGAGAGCTCTTCGGTAATCTCTTCATTATCCCGCTGTCGAGTGCGCGTCCCCCCTCATCCCTCCCTCATCCCTCCCTCATCCCCCCTGTCTGCCTATTCTCCTCTAATGCCCTAATTATCCGCCGTATCATTTCTGCAGCGAGACAGATACTGAGAGAGGGAGAGAGACTTTGATGGTCTCCAACATTGCATGAGATCAGTGCCACCAGAACAGCGTGTGCAGTGTGCCTTGGCACAGATTCTACAAGTGTCTGTAACTCTATCGGAGGGATGCAACACCGTTCTTCCATGAGAAATTCCATCATTTGGTGGTTTTGTTGATGGTGGTAGAAAACACTGTCTCAGGCGCCGCTCCAGAATCTCCCATAAATGTTAAATTGGGTTGAGATCTGGTGATTGAAACGGCCGTGGCATATGGTTTACATCGTTTCTATGCTTATCAAACTATTCAGTGGATGGGGGCATTTTCCTCCTGGAAGAGACCCATACCATCAGGATGGAAATACTTCATCAGAGGATGAAAGTGATCACTCAGAATGGCTCTGTCTTTATTGCATTATGCACCCCATACCATAACTGAGCCACCCGAACCCTTCCTTTACTCAAGTGTTTCCTTTCTTTTGTTTCCTTTTAACTAGCTTTGTTCTCAAATCCTATCAGTGCTTGGTGCCCCTCTGCAGAGTTTTTGAGCTGCTATAGTTATTAAGAGGTAACCTAGACAGCGCCTTGTGTGCTTTGCTCAGAGAAATTTAAACAAACACAACTGCGCTGGCTTTGTTCTGTGCAGCGTTTGTAGTCTCATTCTGAAATTGTGACCTGGAGGAGGGTCCCCTGTCCCTCGCTGTCCTCAGTGTCCGGGCCGCGGGAACAACTCAGAGAGCGTGCAGCGTTAGGGAGGAGGCTGGGGGCGGGGGCCGTGTGGCGGGGGACGTGGGACCCTCCTCTGCGGCCACATTACATTACATTTTAGGCATTTAGGGCAGGGACGTTTCAAAGGCCTCCTTCGTTTCGAACTCTACATGAAATTAACTTTTGTGTGGCCATGTCAACAGTTACAAAATCTGCCTCGAGAAGGGTCACTGACTTGAGTGAGGGCCGAGTATGTACATTAGCTTTCCCTGGGGACCGTTTAATAATAGTCATTGACCTTTTCCTGAAATTAGTTATAAATTCATTAATTACTATGTATTCATTATTCATTCATTACTCTTGTCAAGATTTAATGGAGAGTTGGGAAGTACATTATTGATGTACTTCACATGTACTCTGTACTTCACTTTAGTCTAGGCTTTTTGGCTGTGCCTGGAGGTGGGAAGGTCAACTTCATCCACAAAGCAGAGGTAGAATAGTTCCATACCATGTGGTTCTTATTGGGCCTGGCAGAAAAGGCCAGCAGCAATGTACCCACAACCCCACGGTCCTGTCTGGATCCAGCAGACAGTGGAAAAACATTCAGAACCAGAACCAGGACTGTTCAGAACCAGAACTAACTACTGTTAGTCTAGTTCCCATTCCAACGTTGGAAGAAACTTTCAATGTTACTCATTTACGTTACATTTTGGGCATTTAGCAGACGCTCTTTTCCAGACATACAACCTTAATCTTAATCTTTCTTAACATAAAATCCATTTATACAGCTGGATATTTTACTGAAGCAATTCAGGTTAAGTACCTTGCTCAAGGGTACAACGGCAGTGCCCCACCAGGAATCGAGGGGACCGCAACCTCTGAGTTACAAGCCCAGCTCCCCCTAACCATTACACTACACTGCTGCCCCAGTCCTGCCTTAGAGCCGCCCAGCCCCAAATTAAACTCACAATGGGGGCACATTGATTTTTCTCCTGCTGGTCTCTCATCTTCTGTCCTGTGCTCAGAATTGATTGTTATGGTTTTCTGAAACCTGAGGAGGGAAAGTACAAGAAACAAAGCTAATAGGAGTTTGAGACAAAGACCTGGCAGATGAAGGTATCACAGGGTGACGACCTTTTCGGCTGCGAACGTCACGCTGATAATTTACGGCCTTCAATTTATTGTTTCTCACGTAACATGGACCGCACGGCTAACTGTGGAGAAATCCATCAGAGAAGCATTACACGTGGATTACAGGCTCTGATTATAGGTGATGTCAAAACAATCTCTTCCAAGATCACCAAGGGAGGAAAGAACAGAGGAGCTGGTGTTAATAATTGGTGTGTTAAAATTGAGCCCGACCTTGCTTCTGCTGTAAGTGGTGTGAATACTGTAATGACATGAGATACCTGGGAGTCGTGCTCCTGCTTCGAAAGCTCGCCGTCAAGTCGGTCTGCGCGGCTTCGCTGAAGCTCAGGGCCCTGGAGGTTTCACGAAATCCTTTTGACGCCTCCTCCTTCAGGACATTCATGGGTAGAGCGCACCTAATCAAACAACAAACGTGAGGTTTTTTGATGTTTTAAAAGGTCAGACTTTTACGGGTGTCCAGATCTCGACATGTACTCGTGTGGAAACACAGCTACACTACCATACGGTAGAAGTAAAAATATATGCATCTGTAAGCAGATGTACAGACGGAAATAATGATAGAATACAGTTTGTGTGAGGCATGATTTTTTTATTTTTGGTGGGGGCAGAGGAAAATGTATATATTTGTCAATTTCCTGCAGTTATGATTTAATATTAATAGATAGCATTTCCCCTATTTAAAAAAAAAAAGAGAGAAAAAAAAGATATATTTTCTTCTCCCAATTTGATAGCCAGTTATACCCTCGTCTATGTCAACCACCCCTGTCCCTCATACTATGAGTTTGCTGTCTGCAACTTTGGGACCGGCAGTGACAAAGGTGAACCCCCTCCCCCCTGAAGCCAATTTCACAACTTTCTGCTTCTATCAATGAAATTATCGGCTTATTGCTGCACTGAGCTGGACTGCTGGCCAGCCTGGGCTCAAACCCAGGCTGTAGTTGTCAACTTGCGATTAGAACAAGTGCCTTTTTACATGTAGCCAAACTGAAAATCCTGTGTATGCAGCTGTCAGCGCTTAAAAGTTCACTGGAACGTCCATTCGGATCGAATCTGAGAAATTGACAGAGCAACTGACAGGTCGCCATGGCCTTACGACCCTATCGCAAAGGAACTGGGAGCTCTGGCCATTTGGCACGCTATATCCGTGGATGTCATACAGTTGCAGAGGGCTAAGTGCTGTGAATCTCCAAATCCTCTATACTGATGCACAAAATGATATGCAGCTTGTGACATTGGGGGGGAATCAGCAGCGTGGTTCATTTCTCCCCGCACACAGAGCCAGCTGCGGAAAAGCCCGGAGAAGCAGAATTGGAAACTCTGTTTCCTAGGGAACAGCACACATTATAATGACTTCCCTTCCCACGGGGCATTGTGGCGGATTCCGTAGCATATAGCGTAAGGATTTTAGATTTTCTGATGTGTCTTCTGAAGGAGTCGGGAAATGAAATCTCATTTTCATTTGTGTGTGTGGCGCTCTTCCACGCCCGCTGAAGCTCACCTCTCTTTGAAAAGGGGCCGCGCAGTAAACTCTCCCGGGGTAAAGTCCCCTGTGACCGCGGGCGCCGGATTGGTCGAAAATGAGTCACGATGCGCAGATGAGAAACGGCGACGGCGGGCTCAAAAGGCACGATGAAACTCTGGCTCGCCGTGACAGAGCTGACCTCTGACTGACAGAAGATGTGCGCGTGGGACACCTTTGCGTGCTCGGCTTCCGCGAGTCCGCCCAGAAGAGTAGAACCTGCCTGCCTTAATGAAGAAACTTTGATTTAGCGTCCGGGGGCCGAGAGCCGGGCCAGAAGGACGGCGCAGCCCGGCTGCTGTCCGATAAAGGGCTGAATCATAGGCTTACGCTGCTTAATGTGGCAGAACTTCAGTCAGATAGATGGGCTGAAATTAGGTCTAAATGGGTTTAGATGCTGTATTGATCCCAGACCTCATCAAACTGGGATTCTAGTGCCCGTTTCTTCGTGGTTGTCTCTTATTTCTTGGGGGACCTCGGTGACTCAGCCTCCGTCTCCTCTCTCGGTTTGTTCCACACACCCACTGCTCAGGAGCTCTATGTATATCAGTGCTCTATATTCTCCGATAACTATTTTTAAAACAGCCCAATCAGATTATGAAACCCGTACAGAACGACACGCTTTGCAGGAGCCTCCCGGGTGGTGTAGCGGTAAGAACGTTCGACGCTGCCCACTGCGACCGGGTTTGATTCCACCTAGGTCGCGCCAGTTCGGCTCTGGCAGGGAGTGCCACTAGGTGGTGGCAATTGGCTGTCCGCCCCAGGGAGGGGGAGGGAAGCCGATATGAGCTCACTGCATATATGAGTGGTCCTGTGTTATGATGACCATGGCGGGTGCCGGCTCAGAGGAGGAAAAATGGTAAGTCATACGCTCACTATAAATGAGTCTCAGGACTGGTGGGTGCGGCAGTGACCTCTCAGGACTACGATGGTGGGGATAATTGACATGAAAAGAGAGGGTATAATTGGCAACTAAAAATAGGGAGAAAAATGGGGAATAAAAGCATAAACCAAAAAAAAACACATTTGCAGCTGCTGAAGCTGTTGCCCAGTATGTCCTTTTGAAATAGGAATTTTAAACCGAGCCCATTCTACAAATCCATTATCACTTCCTGTCTGCATCACCCAACTCCTCTAAATACATTGTGTCCGGCCAGCCAATCGGAGTGCAGTGCAACAAGGAGCCCTTACACTGGTGGATTATTTACCAGTAAAAGTCACCTAGGTTTCCGATGTGGAAGTACAACCTAGGGAAAGTGCTTGTTTGTCCATATACAGTATAAGTGAGTGTGTTCGGAGTGTTGAGTGAAACCCAGTGTCGGGGGCTATTTTCTCCAGAAGGAATGCAGTACGGGTGGTATAACTTTGCAGCAAACTGCTTTCCTTTCATATCCCTTGGTGCCTTTAAAACAGGGCGCTTTGCCCCTGCTGCGATTGGCACAGGTGCATTACTGTTTGGCCAGACGCATGCTGATTAGAGAAATGTATGGACAAATAAAAACCATCGCAGGAACCACCTCCCTGCAGTCCTCTCCTGTTGCCAGCGTGAGGCGGGAGTTTGGGACTGCTCTCCCCATAGTAGCTCAGGTGGGAGTGAACAGCACTCGAAGGGTGTCGAAGAGCCTTTTACGTATCTGGCAGGTCCATATGGAGACTTAAGACAGGTAATTAGGCGCTCTTACCCCCCCCCCCCCCCCCACCCCCGCTTTTCACTTCACCCATTTGGAATTCACATTTTTATTGTGCACTAATTACACACGCATTGCCTACGCCAGGAGAAGCCACACCTACAAGATTGCGAGTCCGCCACGCCCCCTTCAGATCCGTCCGTGAGAAAGAGAATCACGCCGTAATTACAGGAATCCTCCTCCTTTTTTTGTCTTCCTCTTTTCCACCGTGAATAAAATACTAGAAATTCAACATTTGGAGCTTTTGATAGGTGTAGCAAACGTCTTTAAAAATGTGCCTTTGTCAGTGTCTCTCTAGAAGCATCCCCCCACTTTATAATGATGGTAAGGATCGGTAATTGTTCACGTCTGTTTTTGACTGTCACCGCCAGTTGGATGTGGGTTTTAACAGTGTGTAGAGTGAGAGGCGTAAATTCAGTGTGGTGTCTGTGGGTCTGTGTTGGACTTGAACACGTGTGTGAACAGAGTGACGGCTCCGCAGTTCTGAATCCCTTTGAGTGTGTGGTGCTGTTTTGTGTCAATGTGTGAGTGAAGTGAACTTCATCATCTGAGGGTTTGTCAGTGAGTCTTACCTCTTAAGTCTCCATCCAGTCAATATTAATTAGCGCTGGGATTCCAGCCAGCATTGGACTGTGATTGTCCGCGTGTGCGTGTGTATGTTGCAATGTGCATGTGTGTGCGCGTGTGTATTGTTTTGTGTGTGTGTGTGTGTGTGTGTGTGTGTGTGTGGTTTGCCATATTTGTGTGTGTGTTTTTCTGTGTTGGTGTGTGTGTGTATGGCCTGCATGTGTCGTCATGCACGGTCATGTGTGCTTCTGTGTCAGTCCGAAACGGTGGTGCTGCTCACAGTTTTAAAAAGCCCGTCCTCCCTTGCCTGCCCCGCTCAGGAGCAGTGGCGTGACAGGGCCTTCTCACAGAAACACCGTTCGTCCATTAGAGACGGCACCTGTCTGCGCCACTTCCACAGCACTCCCATCCCTCGCTGGACGGAGCAGGGGGCTGCTGTGCTGCTGAACACACAGCTGTGGTGCCATTAGAGCACATCCAAGGGGATGGATTTCTCCCATCTGCACAGAGCCATGTGACGAGCAGCATTTCATACTGGGGCAAAATGCAGGGTGTAGGGCGCAGGGCTCCTTAGCTGAGCACAGGGGCAGAATGCAGGGTGTAGGGTGCAGGGCTCCTTAGCTGAGCACAGGGGCAGAATGCAGGGTGTAGGGTGCAGGGCCCCTTAGCTGAGCACAGGGGCAGAATGCAGGGTGTAGGGTGCAGGGCCCCTTAGCTGAGCACAGGGGCAGAATGCAGGGTGTAGGGTGCAGGGCCCCTTAGCTGAGCACAGGGGCAGAATGCAGGGTGTAGGGCGCA
This sequence comes from Aldrovandia affinis, assembly GCA_029706075.1. Lineage (NCBI taxonomy): Eukaryota > Metazoa > Chordata > Actinopteri > Notacanthiformes > Halosauridae > Aldrovandia > Aldrovandia affinis. The sequence continues at coordinate 835,050 of JAINUG010000124.1, read as the reverse complement.
GGGCCCCTTAGCTGAGCACTGGGGCAGAATGCAGGGTGTAGGGTGCAGGGCCCCTTAGCTGAGCACAGGGGCAGAATGCAGGGTGTAGGGTGCAGGGCTCCTTAGCTGAGCACAGGGGCAGAATGCAGGGTGTAGGGCGCAGGGCTCCTTGACTGAGCACAGGGGCAGAATGCAGGGTGTAGGGCGCAGGGCTCCTTAGCTGAGCACAGGGGCAGAATGCAGGGTGTAGGGCGCAGGGCTCCTTAGCTGAGCACAGGGGCAGAATGCAGGGTGTAGGGTGTAGGGCCCCTTAGCTGAGCACAGGGGCAGAATGCAGGGTGTAGGGCGCAGGGCTCCTTAGCTGAGCACAGGGGCAGAATGCAGGGTGTAGGGTGCAGGGGCAGAATGCAGGGTGTAGGGTGCAGGGCCCCTTAGCTGAGCACAGGGGCAGAATGCAGGGTGTAGGGCGCAGGGCTCCTTAACTGAGCACATACTGTTCTGTACTGCACTACTGTAGGTCCACACTGTCTCCTGGCTCCATAGAAGTAAACAAAGACCCCCCTTCATTTTTTCATCTTTTTGCCTTTTTGGGGGTTCAAGCCTTGTATTTTCATGCTTTCATATTTTCTGTTTTCTGTAAGGTGTCTTTGAGACAGTGCTCTGTAAAAAGCGCTTATACAAATAAAACAGAATTGAATTAATTTAGCAAAAAAAAACTTTTCCCATAAAACCTTTTTTTTTTTTTTTTTTCTTTTCATTTTATATCTTCAGATGTTTTTGTCTTTGTTAGCCACGCTCCATTTTCCTCCCCGCTCTATAATTGTGTTGCTCAGAAGTTCTATGCGAGTTACACAAGTGTATTTTTTGACTCATTTCCCTTGTTCAGATTCCCTTTGCCGCTGTAGAAAGTAGATTTACTTTTCGATATGAAATCTCTGCAGTTATAATGTAGGAGCAGGAGGAGCGCCCACTTCTGGGAGCAGCGTTCTGATAAGATTGAACACGGAGATTACGCCAGCCTTGTGGAGGCCAAGCGCTTGTTTTTTCTTCTTCTTTTCTTCCAGCCAGCCGAGCTTGCAGCTCACCAGCAAGCGGAGTTCTGAAGGACAACATGCTATTTTTCAGTTTATCGAACGCCTCCAAACCTCATTTACGCCGTCTGGGGAATGCAGTTGCTAAGGATCCTTGTGCTGGCTGGGATTCACGGGCCTGTATGGCCTGAATCCGTGGTCTGTCCTTTTGGGCGTGGCGTCTCCCTTTCGTATTTGGTTTAACGTGGTTATTTATTTATTCTATTTTCTGCCGCTTATTCCCTGGTCACTGCGCGTTCCTGCACTTTGCTCTCGCCGCTCAGCTCCTCCCCCTGATGAATTCACCAGCCAATCCGCTCGAAGTTAAACCTGACAGCAGCAGGCCCACACAGAGAGGAGACTTAACAGCAGCAGCAGCAGCTGATCTACAATTAAAATGGCTTATAAATAATAGAGGCCAGCAGAGAATGGTTTGATAATCCGTCTGCTGTCTAAATTAATAGATGGATTGTTTTTGAAGAAAAGGGAAATATTTAATGATTTATTACAGTAAACATCCCAGATTAATGAAGACCGACACACATGCGTTACTTGTGCCTGAGAGACACGTTTTCCCTTCCATTCATCGTGTTAAATGACATGCAAAGACATAACTTCCCTGTTAAGATCTAAGAATTCAGGTGTTCACCTGTCCTAATGACAAATGAGATTATTATTGGAATTCTTTTATTTAGCATTTCATTGAATAGTTTATCAATGAGAGAGGGGGACAGTTCCCTGGGTGCCTGGCTGAAGGGGACCCTTAGGACAGGCCTATTCCATTGTGGGGTGAGTTTGGTGCTTTCAACTGGCCCAGAACCAGACGTTCTCACACACATAATGAACGCCCCAGTTCAATCATCCATATTCCGAAAGGAAATGGGAAAACATTTGGCCCACTTGCACTTTTGGTTTTAATAAAGTGGGCTCCATGAAAACGTCAGTGAACAGCCCTGCCCTCGGAAAAGAGAGGTAACCAGAATTAGAACTGAAGTAGAAGTAGAACTAAAACTCACTCCTCAAAGGGTTAAGGGTGATGACGATACTCTGTGAATGACCCCCACGGTGAATCGGGCAGGAGCGAGAGCGTGGCGGAAGCCCACAGATCAATGCAGGGGCCTTTCACAGTTCCCGTGGCGCACCCCCGTTCCGTTAGAGAGCCCCAGATCAATCGGTCCATCTCGCGCCCCGGGTGGCCCGTCGATCGGCGGGGGAGAGAGATCGACGGGAGAGAGAGATCGGCGGGAGAGAGAGATCGGCGGGAGAAACCGCACGGCGTCGCGCTGAACCGCATCAACGTGGGGGCGCCGCGGTCAACCCAGTCCAGACCCCCCCGGGGTGTTCCCCGTGGATTCATCACTCCTCCTGCGTGCCTGAGCCCCGAGACCACCGTGATGGATCACATTGATGCGGCCGCGATGTTCGATCTGGCCCGGTCCGTCTGGCATCGCTCCCTCCGGCCGATAATCCTGCACATTTAGGCAAGCCGGCAGGAAAACGGATCTCCTTATCGAAGGAACATTGTGTCGTTTTTCAGACTAGGAGGTGAAGCCCGGGCTACGGACATCCTCCAATGTCACATAAAACTCTGGACGTTCGTTAGCTCTGCCTTCAGTCTAATCGAATTGGAATCTCAGGATAAGCAGGGCATTAATTGCCAGAGGGTTGACCTGGTATTTATTTATTTGTTGCCTGCTGATAATCTTTGCAATCAGGGTGGGGGGGGCTAAGTTAGTCTTTACGAGAAATGTTCTAATTTGATCTCATTCAATTAGTGAATGAATCCCAATTTTGACACCTTTTTTGTTGTCAACTTCCAGAACCTTTTTTTGCTAGCACACTGGAACAGTTCTGTATATCCAAGGTATTGGTACTTGCATAACAGCATACAAATTCAGTTATACACACCCGCGATATCTAAAACGTGTTGAGGGGAATGACCCTGTGAATAGAAGAACTGTATGTGTAACCACAAGTTAATCCTCCATATACAGGTAACTGCCAGAATAAAGGCAGCGCTCGAGTAAATGCGGGATCTTGTAAATGGGTGCATTACCTGGAGCTGGTACCGCCTGGGCCTGGCCCTCCCCTTTCAAACTACCCGTTTGAGTGTGCGTGTCCCGGGTTAACAAAGTGTTGCCTTTATTTTGGCAGTTACCTGTATGTTTTTGTATGTCATAAAGAAAATGGATTTGGGGATCCGAGTCTGAGTCTGTTCCATGTTGTGATTATATAATATATGCCATGTATGCTCTGTGATCACAAGCAGGGGGCTTGGGGGTACAGTTTCACTGGAGTAGTAACGGTATCATTCGTAAGCCCACGTCTGCGAGGCCTGTTTTCAGATCGGCTCCTGAGAAGACCAGCCCAGAGCCAGCCAGCCCGTGTCTTGTCAGCTGTGACAGAGCATCATTAACTCCACTCTGCTCCAAATGCACATCTGCTTTGTCCTGGTTAGCTTACTGCTCTTGGAAAGATGTGTGTGTGAAGAGGCCCTGAATATCCCAGAGGCTTGCATTGCAGGGTCGCCCAGGCACAGAACCCCCCTGACAGAAGCCAATTAAACCGCGCACGGGGCTACACGGTGGCGGTTAGACATATCACCAAAAAATAAATCCTGTCACAACACATCCAAAAACGGTGCCTGCTCCGTTCGGATATGCCTGGGCGCACACCGCTCGCTGTAAGAGGGAGTCTCCTGGAGTAAATTAGGAGCCATCGCAACGAGGGAGGAGAGAAGCGAGGCTTTCGGTTATAAATGTTTTAAAGCTCTCCGCAGACGTGGGACTGATCCACTTCACACAAAACGATGATAACAAAGAGAAGCCTGTTCGGATGAGTCTGGAGGAGAGATGGAAAGAGGAAAGGCAGATGCCAGATCCTCTATCCTAACGAGAGCGTCGATGCTTGCATTTCTTCTACCCTCTCCACGTCCTAACAACAGGATTTTTCTGCTATAGTTGATGAACTTTCATGAAAAGGCGTTCCCAAGGACAGAGCATCCTTTGCCTCGTGCATTGTCCTCGGTCACACCCCTTCAGTAAAATGAAAAATGATTTTGTTTCAGGTTCGACAGCAGGGAGACGATTGTCAATGTTAGGAATGCAGAGCTGAGTGCCTGTTGGGTCTGTGGAATCTGTGAGCAGACCCGTACAAAACAAAGCTGCCTAGTGATACAACACCCTCGGAAAGAGCGAAGAGCAATCATCTCGCTTTCTGCAGCGCTGCCCACGTCAGTCTTATCGGCCTGACATTTCCCAAAGCAATCGCACCATCTGTCTCTCCGAGCAGATTCTCGGCTTGCTTGCGCGAGGGAAAACATTATGGTTAGCCGGCTCGAGTGGAACCGTTCCCAGGTTTCCGGGCGGGAGGGGGTGCCGTCACATTTATTTATTTGATTTATTTATTTGCCCACAGAACAAGATGACAAAACAAATGGAATAACAGTATGTACAATATTGAAAGTACAGGAGAGGTTTGAAAAAAAAAAATATGATTATAATGTGATCTTTTCCTGCTAACCGAACTAATCTTAAAAAATTGTTGGTAGTTCACTTTGTTGACCTCTTTTGTGAATTTAAAAGCTTCAGTCAAAGAAAAAAGAAAAAAACTGAAAAAGATTTTAGGAAAAGTTAAAAACTTTGTACAAAAATAAAAATAAAGTGCGGTATCGATGCTACTGCGGTCTTAGCTGAGCGATGGTGCTCACAGGAGCAGCTTGTGTTTAGATTACTCAGAGGATTCCTTATTGGAAAGCAGAGCGCGCCCGGTACAAAGGACAGAGGTATTTAAGGGCTCGGGACAGTGGCTGTTTGTGGTATTCAGGAGGCGTTCCGGGTTTTGGGCACCGTGCGCTGTGGTGAGACGTATGGATCTGGATCGTCTGGGCCGAATTGATTTTTCCTCCACTCTGCCAAAGGAAAATACGCTACTTAAATGCCGAGAAGTAAATCTTTTTATCGATTAGCTTGATATTCTTCCACCATCTGAAAACGATTTTGGATATTGATTATAATAATATTTATTTTCTTTCTTTTTTTAAATAAATCTGAATAGAAATATTTTCGGGAACAAAAAAAAAAAAAAAAGTGATACTATGTGAAATCTTCAGCAAAGAAAACACGTGTTTCAGTTATCCTCGATTATTCCAGGACACGCAAGTCCGGTGTTTGCATAGCACAGGTCTCCTACCGCTGCTCGTGTTCCTTGAATGACATTTCTGAACACCGACGGTGACGTAACTCGTGACCGTCTGCGCCGATATGGATGAACCCCGTCCGCACACGCACACACACACGCACACACACACACGCACACACACACACACACACACACACACACGCACACACACGCACACACACACACGCACACACACACACACACACACACGCACGCACTCTCACACACAAGCACACCCAAACCCTTCCTAACGAGGCTGAATTGGAGGAGACATGTCTTTTGTGTGAATAATCCTTCAGATCCTCCGGGTCCCCTGGGGGGCCTCTGGAGCATGGCAGATTCAGATGTGCCAGTCCACTCCTCTTTCATGTGGCTTTTCACAGGATCGCTGAATCACAGGGATTTTTTAATGAGCATCTGGAATATGTTTCTTAATATACACCGGGTGAGCTCTCAGTCCCAGACAACATTACCCCCCCCCCCACGTGGGTCCTTATCTGCCCCCTCAATGGTCTGCTTTCGCCATGAAACCGCCGTTTTCTCTAAATACAGAATCCCGAATGGTTTAATCAAGACCTCGAGAGTTGCAGATGGGTTACACAAGGGCACGATTTCTCCCGTCGTCCAATGGGGCTGGTGTGTGTTGTGTGGTTTTCTCCTGTGGGTGTACGACCGCTGTGTCTGGTTTTACTGAAGCCCGTCTCCCTAATTTTTAAGTTACAAGAAGTAAAAAAATGCATGTTGGAACATTTGAGACAATTTCGCTTGCTCGTAACTCAAATTCATGCAGAGAGTTACCGCTGAAACTTCCCGAGAGCTCTGAAATCCTCGGCGATGCGCTCGACTGACCAGCCGAGTGGTGAGCACGTTTAGTCTGTGCACGGTGTGAAGCCTTTTATTATTCAATTTGAGAAGTAGTGTGTGTTGGAAAACACTGTCATTTGTCATTTCCCCTACATTAAAGGCTTTTAAATTTGTAATGGTCCCTTACAACTGTGATTTCCAAACTTTTCCCTATGGTTTAAAGAAAAAACGTGAGGTTCTCGGCAAACCACCAGCAGGCTACTGGTATGCCCAAACAGCATGAGCGTCACTGTGGACCAGTTTGGCAACCTCTTCCTTACAACATGTTTTTGTTTTGTCGTTAAAAAGGCTATCTTAGGCCTAAACGATAATGCAGAAATGTGATTTTGTTTTTGCGTGCTAATACAACTTTCATTAAATAAGTTGAAAGCATTCCTGGCCACAGTTTGGCAAGTGTGTAAGTCGCTCTGGATAAGAGTGTCTGCTAAATGCCTAAAATGTAAAAAATGTAAATGTTCCTACACCAGGTGAGCCAGTTCTTATATTCACAAAGAGCTCCACCGTCGTTGGCAGAGCTTGCTCGGAGCATCGGGCTGATTCCCTTCGGAGGAAAGACACCAGGTGGATAGGGAAGGCAATTATCCACAGAGAATGCAACCTCATCCTTCCCTTCTTTGGGGACCGTAGATAATTATGGCTCAGGTTCTGTGTTGTGGTTGGCATGATCTGGGCGTGAGAGTGGAGAAGCGGTGCTCCGGTCTGCTCAGGAGAATCTGTGTTGATTGGGTCAATGCGGGCGATACAGGGGGAGGAAGGGATTTGTGCTCAAAATGTCTGGTGGGGCAGAATGAAGCAAATGATGCATGCTGAAACACATTTTACGAGTGAGGTACATTTGTGAGCCGCTGGGTGCATTTTAGCGATATTCTTTACAGAAAACCGAACAAGAACAGAAGAATTAAAAATGACAGGTTTGTGTTACTCCTGCCTATTAAAGGCATGATTTAAGTAGGGCTGAGCAAATTAGGCATTTTATATTAATCGTCCCACCTGCTTGTAAGCTGTGATTTAATTTAATTTAATTTAAATTAAAGGCCTATTAAATTCTGTTTTTGGGCATGCCTGTATTTTTGTTGGAAGGGATTATAAAAGGTTTCATGGCCAGGACAGACAATTCAGTCTCCACATCAGACTCATTATTTTACCTAAATAATAATAATAATAATAATATAATAATATATAATAATAATATAATATAGTATATGCCTTTTAGCAGACGCTTTTATCCAAAGCGACTTACAGTAATGAATACATACATTTTTCAGTATACGTGGTCCCAATGGGAACCTGTGGTGCCTGCTATTTTAGTCATTATTTTGGGTGAAATGCATTCGGCACTGCTTAGCTGTGGACAAGACTCATTTAGATAACCTTCAGTTGTGCAGAATAGGTATCAATAGGTGATGCATGCAAATACAAAAATAAAGTTATCTTGATGGCTAATGCGAGGTCCACCTGATATTCACAATTCAAACTGAGCTCTCCTCCTGTGGTAGGGGGGAAAGTGAGTAAGTTAAAAGTAGTTCAGCTCTGTTGATGTTAGCTACTCAGTGGCCAAATTTGTATCATCTATTTTTTTATTTCTCCCTAATTTGGAATGCCCAGTCACACTTTAATGTAAATCTAAACATTGAAATGTAAGACAACAGATACATTAATACAAAATAGTAATCATTATTGTATTTATTAATTCATATACTTGCTAAAAATATGACAGTCTACACAAGACTTCTTGGTAAATAGTGTTTGTTGGGGAAGGTGTTACTCGTGAGCTCTTAATCAGGAGCCCTGCTTGCTCTTCGCCCTTTTCTTTAACAAAAGGTCACACCTGTTTGCTGACACTTGCCACCTCAGAGTTGGGAAGTGGGTTGTCTGTGGCAACGAGAACATATTTTCCAGGGACAAGCCCAGCTGACAAGGGTCTTCACTGCCTTTCTAATCAAAGCAGAGCCTTCTCGACCTGAGCTACTGGCATTTAACATTTTGAGAATCAGCAGCAAGGTGCTCCTGGGTGAAAGAGCGCTTTTTAAATACATTCTACCTTTATTCCCATGGTGGCAGTGTATGCATCACTCAGGATATCCCTGGTGACCGGCTCTGCGACTCTTATCAGACCAGGATATCAGGAGCGGCAGCAGTTGCTCCTCTGGCCTTAGCCTTAGCAGAGCACCTTGCCACAGTTCCTTTCTGTGTGGCTCAGTAGGTAGAGCTTGCCGTTGACAATGCTTAGGTTGTGGGTTTGATTCCCATTGGGACCACATATGCTGAAAAATGTATATATATATACATATATATATATATATTACTCTCTGTTCTTCCAGAGTAGTGCAGTCCAGTGTGAATTTCATCTCAGGACACAACAGGAACAGGGTCTCAAGCCGTCCTGCTCTTTTATTTTGTCGCCTTGTATTCATAAGAGAGACTGGACAATCTACTTCACAATAGCATACTCCTCCAGGCAGAATGGTTCCATGCTGGTGTTAAATCATATTTGTAACGGTCTGCTTCCCCTTCGTCGCTGAGCATTTTTGCCACCCACTTCACTGCAGTCGAAGGCGGAACCGAGTGACATTTCAAAGCCCTTGTGTGAGTCGAGGATTTCTGCTAGATGTTCCTTTTTTTCACCGGCTGTCACACCTTCTGATTAATTCTCTGATGTGTGAATCAGGCAACTAAGATGCATACGTATTACCAGGCATGGCTATTGAACTCTCAATGGCAGATTGAGCCACTCCAGGGCTGCGTTCGAAACTCAAACTCGTTCACTCGTTCCCTATTCCCTATATAGTGTTCACTGAACGATAAACTGTTTTCAGACACTACAACTGAACGACAAACTGTTTCAGGTGATGCAAGGATACTAAACAAACCGAGACTCGACAGCAGGTTTAAATGTACTGAGGTAGTATCGGGTTTGCGTTCAAAAAATCCCAAATAAATTGTTGAAATATTCAAGGTGGTTTTGTCAACTGTGGTGATGCGCCCAGTATCACGTAAACAAATAGGAGCATTGTTTACGAAATTGTAGGGTACAGCCCAGAATTGTCTTTTTATTGCCAGGAATGAAATTAACAGGAATTAACAACACTACAAATGCCACCTGTTTGTAGGCTTCCACAGCCCAGGTCTTGCCAGGCAGGTTAGCGTAGCCACCTGTTTGTGGCTTCCACTCCACTACATTGGCCTGTTTCTAGTGCGACCTGGAGCGGCTCAAACTTGCGCCCTGGGAGCACCAGTCCCATCCCTACTTGCATCTATAAACACACAGTCGCTCTCCGTCCAGGACATTTGTGTGGTTAGTCACGTTGTTTAGTCTGTTAAACTCACAGTAGTGGGGACTGTAGCATGGGATGCTATTAGATGTGTGAGTATTCCAACGGATACATTCTCAGGGGAAGGAAATGGATCATTCCCTGCGATTCCGAGATCAAGGATGATAGATGAATCTGTCTTGATAAAGTTTTCTTTCATCATGAAGACGAGTCTGTTATTACCTCAGCTGCAGTCTGGAGAGTGCCTGTCAGGCATGAAACTAATATGAGGGATCCCTGGAGTGGCAAGTTTTTATTTCAGCGCTTGTAAAACTGGAATATTTTAGTATCTGTATATGAAGCAATTATTGCAGGCCAGCAACAATGACTAATTTATTGCACAAATTTTTGTAGAGAATCCCTGTGTTTACAACCAACTTTTCAATGAATGATTAATGATTAATTTACATATCATGTTCTTCCAATTTTCAAAAAAACATACACTCAATATTGACTCAATTCATTTAAGTAACTGCGTATCTTATAAGGAACAGCTAATTGGAGGTGCTTTCAAAATGCTACATTACTACATGAGTGACCTTATTTCTGGCAGGTTTACAATCTGCAGGGGGAAAAAAAAGTCATTTGAAGCAGGATGAAATAAAAGCAAGGTGAATTCAGCCATGCTTTTTATAAACTCAAGGCTTGGATGATGAGCACTGCTCTTTTCCAGGGAGATAAAGTTCACTGAAGGTGTCATAGCTCCCACATGAGTAGTAAGTATGGTATACGCCCAGAGCTCCCTGTGGTGAGCAGAGGTCCCCAGAGCTGGCTGCCTCCGGCTGCAGAGCCATGCTGGGAGCACTGGGAAACCCGCTGTGACCGCAGCTGTCCTGGTAACAAGATGCTGCTTACCGCCGCATCATGGGCTTAATATGGACGGAGGAGTAGGCTGATGGATGGGGACTTCTATTCTCGATCAATTGTGGGTCCAGATGCATTATGGGGTAGACCTTTAGGGTAGACGGGGCTGACTCAATCAGGGCTTTAAGGCTAGCGGCTGTATGTAAATTGATGCAGCACTAACCCCGGCGCGGTTTATCAAGCGTAAGGGCTCAACATCTCTCCCCGGTGTTGACATGTCAGTGATTATTATCTGCTGAAGAAAATAATCACTGACATCTGGGGGCCACACACCTGCCGACTCTGGGAAAATAATAATAATCTGAAATGTTGCATATGTGGGCTGGTCACTGCTTAGGTCAGTGTGAAGATGGTCTGTGTTTTGTAATGAGGAACAGTGTTTGGGATGCAGCTATCCTCCTCCCCGCCCTGTCAGGCTCATCTGGTCGTTGAAATAGGACAGCACTCAGCCCTGCTACTCAGGTGACAAATCGCCACTGACAGACTGTAGGATTTCCTGATACGGCAGCCGGGGAAATAGAGTTTCGAGAGCCGTAATCAACCTCGCGCAAGGCCAGGCGGTTGGAAAGCTCACCCACATCGCTTCGAGAGTAGGGCAAAGTTAAAAAAAAAAAGAGACGGTTTCTCTCACCTCTCTCTCTCTCTCTCTCTTTCTCTCCCGACACTCTGGCTGCCCGTGGGCAGCGGCGGTTTTGTCACCTGTGAGGAATGAAAGATGGCAGGCCATCAGTCAGCCCCCAGCACCTGTGGGTGTGTTGCAGCCTGCCTGCAGTGTCAGAGGACGGCCAGAGCCATATATCAAGGCCTGCCTCTGTGTTTCTTTGGACTTGGAGCGTCTGACCTGAACGATGTAAATACCCATCCCATCTGTGTTGCTAATAGGAGTTATCAGGTCCTGAAATTGAAAGATGCCCCTGTTCTCTCTACAGGGAAAGCCTTCATTTTGGGTGAAGGCGAAGAGATTGGGTCAATATTCAACATCTTACATGGACATTTTTCTCTTATTAACTCTTTGTATTTTTAGCTATTTAGAGGCTAGCTTGACTCACTGGCTAACCTTGTTATATTAGATTAACCTAAACTGGATTAGATTAGATTATCTGACTGTTGTTAACTTTCCTATTGGCGTAGCATGGCCAGCTAGCGAAGATAATCAGTTACATGTTGCACTTTAAAAGGCTTTAGGCTCAAAGAAGCGCAGTGTAACATACTACTGTAAGTCCTCTGATGGAATATGATTACAGATAGTAATCATATTCCACACATGGCTGTCATGATAGTGGAATCAGTCCCATTTCAGTCCTCATGCATCATGGTCGCATTTTCTCAATGTGGATGAGCGTGACCACAGTACCGTCCAAGCGGCCTCCCAAAGACTCCCTGGCATGGCCTTCTATCAAGCTTAGATCGACAGCGATCCCCAAGGTAGCTATATTGCTTAGCTAGCCAGCTAAAACAAAGGCTACAACCAATCTGGCTGATGCACAGATTCACTCGCTCCATTAACGTTTACTACCTGGCTAGCAGTTTAAATGCATTGGAAGCGACTCTCGTCTTTCTCAGAGTGAGAAATAAGCCCCAAATTTCAGATCTGCCCTACCGCAGCTCTTTACAATGGATGAACTGCAATGATGTCATCATGGCACAGACAATTGTCATTTTCAAAAAAGGACAATCAAAAGACTTGAACTTCGCCAGCTTGATGAGGGAAGCATTATGCGCGCACATCATTTAGTACACGTAAAGCAATCCAGTCAGTGTGGATGTCAGTGACATTTATACCATGCTATAATATTACTGCTTTATTTTTAAAGATGAAGAAATCATTTGAATAATGTAACTTTTTTAAAACATTTTGTAAATACATTTTTAGATCAGATAAATCAGATTTTTTCCCCAGTTTTTTTTCTCCCAAGTTGGTGGCCAATTTGGGATTCAATTTCCCTCCCCCCATGACCCCGCCGCCTACAACTGCATGACTAGCCACTACCCTGGGACCAGCAGTGGCGATGGTGACGAACCGCCTCCTTTCAGACGGAATTCGCCAAGCTGTTGCCTGAAATTGTCCTAAAAAGTCTGTTAACATCCATTAATGGTCAGGTTGAATGAGTTTCAGTTTGCTTACCGCCCAAATGGATGTGTTGATGATGCTGTTACATTTGATTTATACACACCTTGAATCACCAGACACTTTAGCTAACATTGTATTTGTTGATTTTAGCAGTGCCTTCAACACCATTCAACCACATTTGATGGCTAGTAAGCTTCTAGACCTAGGTGTCAATCCAAGGCTCATTAAATAGATTAATGAGTTTTTGATAAACAGAACCCAACAAGTTTGTTTTAACACCATTATGTCCACTGTTTGTTGTGCTAATACTGATGCCCCTCAGGGTTGCGTACTGTCTCCCGTGCTCTATACCCTGTACACAAACGACTGTAAACCTATTTATCAGGCTCATCATTATGTCAAGTGTGCTGATGACACGGCTATTATTGGCCTGCTTAAGGGCAGTCAGGCGTCTCTCTGTCTGGTTTCTCTAAGGACATACAGCACTTAATGTTAGCAAAGCTAAAGACATGATCATAGGCTTCAACTGTGGTAGCACCAGTCACCCTCTCACCTTAGTGAAGGGTTCCCCGATTGATAGGGTGTCTACCTACAAGTATCTGGGTGTCAAAATTGATAACGAACTAAAATTTGAGGTATGTGCTGCATCCAAATTAACTAAGATACACCAAAGGTTCCATTTCCTTAAAAACTGAAGTCTTTTAATGTAGACCATGTTTTATTGTCACTTTTTTACCAGACTGTTGTTCAGAGTGTTCTCACTTTGTGCATGATATGCACTTTTGGTTCTATGCGCTGTCAAGGCCAGCTCAAATGAGAGAGAGAGCAGTTTCTCAAGCCAGCAGGATCACTGGTGTGGCCAGAAATCAGCAGCTCTTCTGCTCTCTGAGCTGATGTGCAGTAAAAGCAGACAGATCATGAAGGATCCTAGCCTCCCCCTTTGTGACTGTGTGTGTAGACACAGCAGGAGAGGGAGCGGCCGTCTGCTTCAGCACAAGATCAGAACCAAACGCTTCAGCAGCTCCTTTATTCCAACTGCTATTAGAATATCCAATGAGTTCTTGTGCAATTACATTTTGCGTGTTTATGTTTATGTGCCTATGTATGGCAACATGTCCTTCACTGTGTATTTTTAAATTATGTGTTTTGGCCTCCCGCGTGGTCCAGTGGTTACAACGTTTTAAGGCCGGGAGTTTGTCCGCCCCAGGGAGGGAGGGGAGCCGACGTGACGTTCGCTGCGTACCCTGTAGTACCGGGTTACGGTCGACGCCCTTGCCGTCTCGGAGGCGTCATGGATGCTGCGAACTCACATTACTAGCGGGGGATTGACGTAAAAATAGCGGGTCTAATTGGCTACCAAATTGGGAGAAAATGGGAGAAAATCAGAAACAAATCAAAAATAAAATAAATACAAATTATGTGTTTTAAGTTTGTACACTTGGATGGATGCTGCTGCTACCTGAATTTCCCTTTTAGGATAATAAAGTTGAACTTGATTCCGATACACACCCACAGGGAGGCTTTCTGTGCAGCGGCGAGAATGTGCCGGCTCCCCACCCCCTCCCCCTTGGTCAGACACCCAATCACTGCCCCCGAGCTGGACTCCCGGCCAGAGCCGGACTGGATCGAACCCCGGCCGCAGTGGGCAACCTGCACTCTGGGCATGTTAGTCTTGCATGGTTAGTCTTTCAGCACCACCAGGCTGGTACTGCTGTTTTACAAACGTATCCAGCTTCATTTTAATACTGTCATACGCCGTGTGTGACAATCCGCTTCGGAACAGAACAGCAGGACGCAGGAATTGAGTTATTGGTCTGTGGACCGGATTTTATTTGAGAGAGAGAGAACCGCTACAAATGAACAGAATAAACTTTGGCCGTCCCCTTCACGGGTTCTGGCTAAAAACAGTAAATCACAATTACAAACTAAACAAAAAGCGCCTTTCGGCAAAACACTAAACATTCGGCGCACAGCATTACACAAAGACGTTCGCTCCTTTTCAGACACGTTTCTCTCTCGTTGTCTCACGCTTTTCTCTTGACTAACATTCAGCCTCCGTGTTTCAGCCACCTGCTGGAAAAATAGAGCCGCTTGTAAGCACACAGGTGTGACTAGTCAATCCCGTAGAGCTTCATTGACCGAAAAGGCCGACGCCTTCCACAAATACCTTTCATTTCCCCCCACTATACACAGGGACATTTACTCATGCTAGTCAAAAGCTCAGTGCAGTTTGGACATCTCCCCCATATTTTTTGGCTCAGAATGAAAATATCTTGATTTAAGATGATTTATTTTTTTTTATTTTTATTTTTTTATTTTTTTATTTTTACTTAAAAAAGCCTGAGTGCCAAGCATTAATACTTAGAATGGGTCTTCAAGTGGACTGATACGTTTGTAAAACAGCATTGCCAGCCTGCTGTGCTGATAGACTAACCCTGCTGTGTTGTGCTGGTGGCGCCATGCCACCCTGTAAAACAAGCCTACCCAGTGTCATTTATTGCTGTATGTTAGCAGCATGGTATTGTAAATAAAGGTACATTATTAGGGCCCCGGGTGGCGCAACCGGTAAAGGCACTTGCCCAGAGTGCAGGTTGCCCACTGCGGCCCGGGGGTTGGGTCCCGTCCGGCTGTGGCCAGGAGTCCCACTCGAGGGCAGCGATTGGGTGTTCTAACTAGGGGGAGGGGGATGGGAAGCCGGCACATGTTCGCCGCATGCACAGAAAGATTCCTTTTGGGTGTGAATCGTAATCACAGGCAACGGCTAGGCGCGTTCCTTCTGAAAGGAGGCGGTTCATCGCCATCGTCACTGCTGGTCCCAGGGTAGTCGCTGGTCCTGCAGTTGTAGACAGCAGGGTTGTGGGGAATCAATAGAGGATATAATTGGCCACCAAATTTGGAGGAAAAAAAATCAGATAAAAGATGTTAAGGTACTTAAGTCTTTAGAAAAGTTTCATTGTTGTACTGTAAACTTTCAAGCCGAATGGTAGCATCAGTGTGGTCATTTGAACAAACTCCCATATTTTGTACCATTTTGTAACCATGAACGTAGATCTGTAAGAGAAACAGACTCTCAGAATGTAATACATTGGCAGTGTTCAATTTCAGGTTGCCTTTGCAAACTGGAACCAACAGGCTTTACGCAGGAACGCAGGCCTGGCCTTGATGTGAAAACAGAGAAGACACTTTGGCTCAGTTTGGAGAAGGCAGCTGTCTGTTTAAAAAAAAAAAAAAAAAATCAACATGAAACCATATGTTTAAATTCAGCAGATTTGCCTTATATTTATTGTTCTATTGGGAGGATCAGTCAAGCAATCACTGTGCATTGTGTTCACCATCCGCACACGCACACGCACAGGAAATTACTTGGTGTAATAAATTGTGGTCAGTGAAATGAATGAAATGGATTCTTCCAGTTCCATCCACCCTGGTGGTTTTTGTGTAGGAGTTTCAATGGTGCCACAGAACTTGCATCATTTCAGTGCTTTTCACTTTCTTGTGTAGGAAACCACAGGTTAAGGCCAATGAAGTGGTGTGCGAACGGCTACAGTTTGTGCATATGGGAACTATGGATATACTATAGATAATGTATGTGCCTCACAGATAAATACAATCATGCTAATTTCAGTAGATATATTGGCTTCCTCGTTGGAATATAATTATTTGTAATTGGTTCACTGCCCCAGCATTCCACCAGTTAATTTAACGCATCAGCAGCGGTTATTAGTAATTGAGGAACAGCCGATAATTGGCGGCAAGTTGATTGACCCCCCTAATTCGTAGGATCGTTTTTAATCCTTCGCACGGCACCCCCCCACGCGGGACGCGCAGCGATCAAATACCGTGGGAGGGACGAGGCAAAGAAGACTCGAGCGGAGAATGAATTCTTCCCACTTCATTTCAGAAGGAAATTGCAACAGATGGCGATGTGCCGTTATGCCGACCCCTTGCTTAGAGACGGACTTTGCGCGGCCACCGTGAATTAGCCCCGAGACGGCAGGACGCTGTGAGCGCGGAAGGATGAGCCGTTCGCTTCCTCGTGTCGTTTACTTTTATATTCACAAAGGCCTCGGAGGAACCGCCTTTAGCTCCTCTGTTTGGGCTGAGAGGATTTGGTATGTATTTGCACAAGAACCGAAAAAGAAAGAAAAAAGGCGTCCAGGGTTTATCGGCCTGGACGGAAATGTACTACACCTCGGTGTCCCTGATTATCTTCCTTTATTTGAGGTCTACACGTTGGGAATTCCTCTGAAGGACAGCAGACGCGCTGTTATGCCCACTACTAGGGCACACTAGGCAGTGTGGTATAATGGTTAGGGAACTGGGCTTGTAACGTTAAGGTTGCAGGTTCAATCCCCAGGTAGGACACTGCCGTTGTACCCTTGAGCTAAAGGTACTTAACCTGAATTGCTTCAGTTAATATCCAGCTGTATAAATGGAGTGTAAAGAAATGTAAACTGTGTAAGTTGCTCTGGATAAGAGCGTCTGCTAAATGCCTGTAATGCAATACTAATGACTGCTCAACACATCTGCCGCGTGCCCGGGTGTGTCAGGAACCGAGCGGAGGGTGTCGTTTATCTCTGCACATGGAAGCCATGGTTTGGTAGCATTGCAGATGCTGCTGACTAGCACTGGGGATAGAGCGTTTTCACCCACTCCCACTGTGAAAACATGCTGCTGTTCCTGTGCTGATGTTGATACTGAATCTGTCGGCTTTCTCTTTGTCGAGAATTGTGTGTGTGGGGGGTGTACGGTTGTAGATTTCACTTGTGTTTGTAGCCGCTGCCTCTGTGTGTGCAGTGTGTGATTCATGTGTCATGAACTGTTGAGTGCCTGCGAAGGCAAAGGCCCAGTACATCTGTGTGTGTGCGTAGATTGGGCAGTATGAGAGAGTATGGCTTCCTGAACCCAGACACATTGGAGGAGCTATCATGCGGTGTCGCTCATTTGAACCAATCATACTGTTGGTATTTTTAAATTCATTTATGCAAGTCAGTGACTAACAGTAAAGGGTAGCTCCAGTCCATTATGGAGTTCAGGAAGCCTCTACTCTCCCTGCACTACACAAGGTATGGAAGAATGGGTGTTTTAGTGACCATTATGTATTATGTATCATTATTATTATTATTATTATTATTATTATTATTAATGCCCATGCCCGCTCCTCTGTCTCTGCGCAGCTGAAGAACCTGGGCTTCGAGGAGCTGCAGATGCGTCTGAGTGCCCTGGACCCCATGATGGAGCGTGAGATCGAAGAGCTGAGGCAGCGATACACCGCCAAGAGACAGCCCATCCTGGACGCCATGGACGCCAAGAAACGGCGGCAGCAGAACTTCTGAGGGGGCGGGGGGGGGCTCTTTTCCCACCCTGGGACTGCAGTGTGCAGGTGTTGGGGAGGCCTACGAGACCACTCCCACCAACACTGAGCCTCTCTGTGGACTCTCCACCCATGCAGGCTCCACCCACAGCAGAGGTGCCCATTGATCCATTCTCCACCCCACCCCCCACAAGGTTACATTCACAACATTCCACTTTCCTGGGTGGTGTAATGCCACTGGCCACGCCCAGATCATGTAACCAGTAGCAACAGGCCACATCCACTAGTGGCGTGTTTGTTTTCCATGGGGGTTCCTCTCCTTCCTCCTCTCCTTTCAGAAGACTGTCTCCTAGACCAAACCCACTAACGCAGCTGCAGTCAGGAGGCATTTCCTTTGTCCAGCAAGACGTCTGTGTCCCCGATAAGGTCAGGCAACGCGACGTGGAGTGTCGGGGGTCCGTCCGTCAGAGCACAGAGTTGGGTGAAATGACAAAACAAATTACTAAGATTCTGAAAGGGGTCCCTTTTCCTTTTAGCCCATCCCCTGACCACGCCCACTAAACATTCCACCAATCCCTGAGCCTGCCGCTACACACCTCCTGGACAATATGGAAAATAAACAAACAAACAAACAAAATACTGGGTTCTAATTTACTTCAATATTATTTAAAAGAGGAATATAGAGTATGATGGGGTTTGGGGGATATTTGCCCGTGCTATTCTTCCTCTTATTGTCATTGTTTTGTATAATTATATCCTCTGTAATCTTTCATTGAGTTTTATTAGGTGTGAAAGTGCAGAACTTCAGAATGTTTGAAACCAAAGAGACCTAGAGAGGGAAGCCTGTTGTTGTGACAGTGATGGAAGAATCTTGGTGCCTTAAAAAGCCTGCAGGCAATGTGGGCTTCATCAACACAATATTTAAAGGGACAATGCCCCTGTGTGTAGGAAACTAGGATGTGGAATGTTACATTTTAGATCTGGAGGCCTGTAATTTAATTTCTGACGTAAGACTACCCTTGGGGGACCAAGTGAGACATGAAAAGCGACGACCCAGGATGTTTCAAGTGCTGTTCTGAAATTCCATGTATGGTTGTTTATGAGTTTATTAATAAACTGTTATTTACATTTGCAGCAAGACACACAGTCTTCTCACACATTTGATTTTTTAAAATCACTTTTATTTGTTTGTTTCTTTTTGGGTTTATTTGTTGTCTGTTTATGTCTGTGGATCTGACAGCCAGTAGTTCATTTTCCTAAAACGGTCTCCTCAACCACCACGCCTTATCTCTGCCGTTTAACATCGTCTGAGAAAATATGAGCTCATGTTTTTCTATTACTGCGATTACAGTTGAAGACATTCCAGTTCAGTAGGTTTGTGTATGTAATGCGTAATCCCACTTGGACAGCATGAGTGGTTTGTGGTATGGCAGACTCAAATCTACATAAATATAAAGTACATAAAATCGGCAATTTGCGTCTACATTTTGCGTTATTTTGGCAGAAAAATAGGCGCTCTGAAACTTGAGGTAACCACATTTCACTGAAACAGCCTTGTTACGCTGTACCGACATCCATATTATTGAACACAGTGTACGTTCTTGCTGAGGGCTCAGCTAACCATTAGCTGCAGCTTTCTGGTTTCGTAGACTTGTATACTTTCCTAATCGGTTGTCTCGGGAAATCAAAAGCTCATCGTGTGCTCGATTTCGGGTAACGTGAGTTTAAGCGATTTATTAGCTATGTGTGCTTACAGTGAGCCCTCTCATTTCTGTATGTTTAAACAAATAGAGAAAATGGATGTAACTGAAATTGCCTCTCCGAGACTAGGCAATGGCGGCTGGTTTCTCAAGACAGAATCCAAGGCCAGCAAACTGAGAAAACCACGCTCACGCAACGCTTCTGCTAAACTCCCAGAATCCCTGAGCCAAACGACTGGCAATCCACAAGCAAACTGACACACTGATTATTGTTCATGGATACTCATGACAGAAATCTATGTAACATCTACTGAGATCAGTTGTTTAATGAATATAGCGAGAGCAGGCTGTCTGGCCAGCGCTGTCTCTCCACTGTACTAATGTGTTTCACGCTTATACAGGAGGTGGCTGAAGGTCTCTCAGATGTTTGCACAGCTT
The DNA here is from genome assembly GCA_029706075.1 of Aldrovandia affinis. Lineage (NCBI taxonomy): Eukaryota > Metazoa > Chordata > Actinopteri > Notacanthiformes > Halosauridae > Aldrovandia > Aldrovandia affinis. The sequence continues at coordinate 815,260 of JAINUG010000124.1, read as the reverse complement.
TGGACTGATGTTCCTCTTGTGGGGTTTTTTAAAGATTTTTTCCCGTTTTCCCATTTCTTTCCCTCCCAATTATACCCTCTATTTATTTTGATTTGCCCTCCCCACACGAACTCGCCGCCCATCTCTACGAGGGCAAGCTAATTCTCTGAGGGAAGCGAACTCCGCTTCCTTCGTGACGGAATTCACCCATCCACGTTCTGGAGACACCCTTATGCACTTTTCAGCTGGTGGGTGCCGGCTCTCCCTCCCCCCCCCCTCCCCCTGGGGTAGACAGCCAAACACCTCCCCCAGTCGGGACTCCACACCAGGCCTGGTCTTTCCTCAGTGTTGAAACAGTTGCAGTGTAATAGATGATTGTTATATTAGATTTAAATGGCCATAAAAATATTGTTCCTCTTTCAGAAATAAACGTTTGGATGGGACATGAGCCACTGTATGAATTTGAATATGAGTTTGAATATTTTTTCTTTACACAGAGAGTTGTCAATGCCTGGAACAGCTTGCCAGGTCGGGTAGTAGAGGCAGAAACACTTGGGCTATTCAAGTCCAGGCTAGATGTAATACTCTTTTAGATTAGGACATGATGAGCCTAGATGGGCCGAATGGCCCGTTCTCGTCATTATGTATTCTTATGTTCTTATGTAATTCCATTGGCATATATATATTTTATTTTTTTCTGTAATGTTGAACTTCTATTAGGGGAAAGACACTTGTAATGATTGGAATTTTTTTATATTTAAATCATGACATGGGGGGGCCTCCCAGGTGGTGCAGTGGTAGAACGTCCAACGTTGCCTATTGCGACCAGGGTTAGATTCCACCTGGTCGTGCCAGTTTCGGCTCTGCCCGGGAGTGCCACTAGGGGGCGGCAATTAGCTGTCCGCCCCAGGGTTGGGGAAGGGAAGCAGATATGAGATTGCTGCGTATAGGAGTGGCCCTGTGTGCATACTGGAGTCACGGTGACAGCTTGGCGGGGTCCGGCTCGGGAGAAGCGGTGCTCCACGCATTTCACTGGCGGTTACAGGAATACGGCAGAGAGCTCTCAATATGAGGGAGGGGATCATTTACATGAAAAAGGGTATAATCGGCTACTAAATTGGGAGAAAAATTGGGAAAAACAGCAGAAAGTAAAATAGAAAATAGAAAACAAAAGACGACATGGTTGCACTGCCCTTATGGTTTAACATCGGCCCCATCAGTGAATCAGGAGTTGTACAGGTAGAATGGAACTTCCTTGAGTCCTGTTGGGAACACTGCAGCTGCGATAACACTATAGATCTGTAATGCAAATGTACAGTGTTATGTGAAAGAACCATTTAAATGCCTGTAAGCATCCACGTTATTCTTCCCTTAAAGTTACCTTAAATTTAAGTGTGTTGCACAAAGCCACCGTAAGTATTCCCTTTGTTTCCATACTGTTTTTTTCCTTTAAATATGCCATTCTACTGTAATATTTGGTCAGTGTTAGGTATTCTGTTCACTTTAGAAATAATACACTTAAGGTATTAATAACAGAATTATATACTATTAAAATGTATGGTTCATGGTACAAGAAAGATATAGAAGCTCTTGAAAAAGTCCAAAGAAGGGCAACTAAACTGATACCGGGTATGAAAGGTAAAAGTTATGATGATAGACTTAAGGCACTCAATCTATTTAAACTTAGCAAACGGAGAGTTAGGGGGGATTTGATTTAGGTTTTTAAATTCCTAAAAGGGATTAACAAAGTAAAATACCAAAACTTTTTAAAGATAAGTGGGGTCAGCAGAACAAGTGGAAATTAGTTAAAGGCAAATTCTGCACAGATATTAGGAAGTTTTTCTTTACACAGAGAGTTGTCAATGCCTGGAACAGGTTGCCAGGTCGGGTAGTAGAGGCAGAAACACTTGGGCTATTCAAGTCCAGGCTAGATGTAGTACTGGATACTCTTTAGATTAGGACATGATGAGCCTATGGGCCGAACGGCCTGTTCACGTCATTATGTATTCTTATGTTCTTATGGTTCTTCCACACTAAATGTGTTGATAAGAAGCAGTGGCAGGATGAAGAACTCAACAGAAGGGTAAATATCCATGACCCTTGAAATGAAAACTGTACTGTTTGTGCATGTGTTTTCAACCGTGGAATATTGTTCACCTCATTATCTTAATAATATACAGTATAATAAAAATATTATACACTTAAAGTGTGTTAAAAGTGGTTCCAAAAACACTTTAAGTGTATTCAAGTAGGTACTACTAAAGGACTACTTAAGTACACTTAAATATACTTGAAATTAAGCACAAAAAGTAAAAGTATTTATCTTTTGTAAAATATATTTCTAATACACTAAAGTATACTACTTTTTCACCTGGGAATGTTCGACTAAGGTGTAACAGTGTATTTTTTTTTGAAAATATGCGGTTATTAATGCTTTATTAAATATCAATAGCTGTACAGTGTTGAGTGTTACCAAGTATTCTCTTCAAATTAGCTGATTCCACAAAATGTGGGTGTAAACAAATGTTCGTTGGCGGTCTCTTGACTGTGAAATTGCAATAGAAGTTGTTGCAAAATTGCCATTTGACCAAGAAACTATTTTTGTTGTTTGATGTTTTGGAGGAAACGCTCCCTGAATTTGAAGAGTTCTGCAACTGGGTGCTGTTCATTAATTATGAAACGCGAGGGGTAGTTGACCGAGCCCACTGGCAGCGAACGATGTCTCCCAGCAGTTACTGGGTGGCCGTGGGATAACGCCGCACCAGTGCCGATCGCACCAGTGCAGGTCATGCTGTGTGTTAAATGAACAGCTCCCCATCGAACATGACTAAGCCGTAATTTGAGGCACTTGTCACGCGTTGTCTTTTTCACAAGTCCTGCTGAAGAGCAGATCGTGTCGAGGAGTGCTTGTCAGCCTTTTGCGTTGTTGGCCTATTTCGTGATTTCCCAGATGCCGAAACGCGGTATTCTTTTCCATAATTGATACGCGCAGCTCTGCTGTCACAGTCGCCACGTGAAAAAGGAAATGTCAAGCTATGCAGTGCTACCGCTGAAGAATAGAAATCCGTTCAATGAAAGCCTTTAGATGGCCGTAAAAAAGACAGGTAGGTTAATGCACAGAACACATAGCCTACTTAAACCCGTCTACTGTGGTCATCACTTACTGTGTGGCTATGCGTACGTAAAGTTATCGTTATATGTGTACTGGATTTATGCATTTGTCCTTCATTTATAATCGATTATTTAGACATGTCCCACTTCTCAGGTCTTCCATTCGAATGCCATTAATGATTCGATGATAATGTATAGGCTACATATAGAAGTGAGAGGTCAATATTGTAATGCTTGCCACACACCATTGTGCATTGCTGTTCATAGGTTTTCAATCCGTCACTTATTTTTTTCTGCTTGTTATTTGTGTGCTCGTTTGAAGCTTGGTTTTGGAATATGTTGAGGTGTAGTGCTTGCAGAGTGTGAACACTTTTCACGGATGTGTAGCTTCGTCCTGGACACAACTTTTTTCTGAGATATATTTTCCTACAAAACAAATTAAAAACCTTCGGACTATAAAAAGACATGGCGACTTGTGTTTCCTGGCGCCTGGAGTTTAAGATTCTTACCAAAGTTAACTGCTAATCGCTGTTGACATGCCTTTTAATTTCCTAATTTCTACCCTTCGGTGGTCGCCTAAACTTAACCCTTTACTGTATCCGCTATTTGTATTAGTGACACTGTCTTGGTGAGGTCCACTGCCGAGTTTTCTGTGCGGATGTTCAAACTGCCACCGCTCGTCTCTGCCCCACCACTCCCATTGGGCAGCCCATTCCCCACCCAGCACCCTGCACACTCCCAAGAATGGCCCGGAGAAGAGGTCTCCGTTGATTCATCTGTGAATTATATAAAATCCCACCTGGGATTGCCAGGGAATACACTGACATCATAGTTTTTCTTAATAATTGTATTATATTGCCTGATCATGTTTGTAAGTAGAGTAGTTGGAAATGTTTGGATGTGTGCTGCTGTCTTTTAACTTTTTCCCTTTTAGCCCCTTTCCCCTTCCCTCAAGAGGCTTTGCCTTTTTGCCAGGCCGCCATTGTAAATAAGAATTTGTTCTTAATGCCTTGCCTGGTTAAATAAAATAAAAATAAAATAAATAGTTCAAAATATTGAAAACACGAACGCTGTGAGGGCATATCAAACCCTGAAACGAGGAAACAGCAAGCGGTTTATTACTACATTTGAAGTATTAAAAAAGCTGGCTGCTCGAATGAAAGCTCTTACCCGAGGCCAGGTTGCCAGGTTGCCAGGTTACCTAATCAAGGTATAGGCTATACTCACCCAAATCTTACTGGATGTTTTCTGTGCAAACTGCGGAACAGTTGTGTTGTTTGACTACCATGGGAACTGTTTACTTGTTCTACACTATTTTAAAAAAACACAAAAAAACAACCACACACTAACCTTTTCTTTCCCAGTGTTACAGGTATGATACGCAGACGCCTGCAATGATGTCTATCGCTGTATTACTGCACTGATCTCGAACTATGAATGCCCTACCGTTCTTGTAAGTCGCTCTGGATAAGAGCGTCTGCTAAATGCTTAAAATGTAAAATGTAATGTAAATGGTCTACCCAGGGTAAGCGTCACCTTTCTCAACGATTCAACCTTTTATCGGGTGGGGGGGGGTGGGGAGGGAATAGTTTATGATAAACTAAAGAGCAAGCAGACTATATATTACCCATTAAAGCGTTTATTTTTAAATGAGTTAGACGTGGTCACGTACACGTAAGCCATAGACACGTCTCTTATATCGTTTTTTATCGGTCTACATACAAAAATAATGAAAAGACCAAGTAGGAAAAAGGCGTACGATGTTATAAACTCATTTAGGAATTACAAATAAATTCTTAATGGAACTAAAAATAAGAATTAAATAATAGTGTGATTGTGTTTTGCGTACAGCTCAGTACACTTAAGTCATAGCCTACTTTTGGTTTTACCGTGAGTCTTTCGACTGACTCTATAACACTTAAAAATAATTGTCATAAAATATAACTTGCGGCTATAGGTAAGGCATTTAATTGTTCTTTAAAACGTAACACGTGTTGCTCACTCTTATATGGAATGAGTCCATTACATTTGAAAAATCTGATTGATTTAATAATAGGCTTCTGATGGTTTATCCAAAGAGATCTTTCCGTGATAAGGTCATCCACCACGTACCCCAAACGCCTGATGTTGCAGTATAACAACTAGACATATAAACGGAACTATTTCTTACAGTAACGATTGAATATTATCTGTTTTACCTGTATAATGTCACCAGATACCTTAATAATAATGCACATTTATTGAGAGAAGTATAGACTGTTTTATAGGCTATTACCTTTGCTTTGTTCAACCTAAAGATTAAGTCGATAATTCACGACCGGACTATGGTTTATCTCTGATGTCAGGACTAATACATTTTGCTTGTAGCTATTCTCTTCATACTAAAAATGAGTGGTCACTGGCACATAATTTTTTTTATCTCATTACATGTGTAAGCAAACACTCTTGCGTAAGAAGCAACAGGAGATACACCACGGCCAAAACGAACTTGTGATAGTTGGTGGTTTCCGACCCAACAACACAAACAGCTCTTCATGCAGTGCTCAAACAGTATACAGAATTAACGAACACATTTTTAAATACAATTTGGTCGCAAATCATTCTTTTTTTCCAAGATGATATGAATCTGTACCCCCACGCTGGAACCTGGTTTGTACAGTTCTGGTACTCTAATGTATCGATTCGTTTAGACTGTGTTCACTGGGAGAGCTCCTGCTCATGTTCGACAAGCTCGCCATCAGAGATTTCACCTTGTGCGCGTAATAGTTTCGTAAATTAACCGACGGAACCTCTTTAATGTCGTCGTCGAAATCGCAGCTTCTCATCGCGATCTCCAGCTGTTTCTGTCGCTTGTAGAACAGGGAGAACTTGTTGAAGATGAGCGTGATGGGAAGCACAACCACGAGGATGCCCGCCAGAATGCACGCGGACGCCGTCAGTTTCCCCGCGATAGATCCCGGGACCACGTCGCCGTAGCCGACCGTGGTCATGCTCACGGTCGCCCACCACCAGCACGCGGGGATGGTGGTCAGGTCTTCGTTCTCCTCCTTCTCTATGGTGTAGGCCATCACGGAGAAGAAGGACACCCCCACCGCCAGGTAGAGGAGCAGGAGGCCCACCTCCTTGTAGCTGTTCTTCAGCGTCGCGCCGAGGGAACGCAGTCCCGTGGAGTGGCGCGCGAGCTTCAGGATGCGGAAGATCCTCATGAGCCGCAGCACCTGGGCCACGCGCCCGAGGTTGGCCAGCGCCGGGCTGCTCACCATCACCAGGTTTATGACGAGGGTCAGGTAGAAGGGCAGTATGGACACGAGGTCGATGATGTTCAGCGGGTGCTCGAAGAAGTGCAGCAGGTCGGGAGCGACGGAGAACCTCGCGACCAGCTCGAACGTGAACCACCCGATGCCGAAGTGCTCCACGGTCTCGAAGCGCGGGTCCTCGTGCGGCTGACCGTCGCCGTCGAAGAACGTGAACTCCACCATGCTGTTCATGCACATGGTGGCGATCGAGCCCAGCACGACGAGAATGGAAAGCACGCTGATTATCCGACTGGCGACGGAATAGCCGGGGTTATCCAGTATGAGCCAGATCCGTCGCCTCACGCTCCCCAGTGGCTGCTTGTCGAACTTCGTCGCGTCGTTGTAGAACTCTAAAATCTCGTCGAAGGAAGACGCCGTGCTTCCCTCCTCGCTTTTGTCCTCCCAGTCCTCTCGATCCGGCTCCATTTTCCGACAGTGATAAGCGCTGCTACAGCACGAGTCGATGAAGAACTCGTTGATGCCCCAGTATTCTATCTCTTGGCTGAAGGAGAAGATGCACAGTTCGGCCATGACGTGCAGACGGCCGGTGTTGTAAAAATTTAAGACGTACGGAAACAGCGCCGGGTTCCTGTCGAAGTAGAACTCTTTGTCGTTGTCGTCGTAATCGTCGCACAGTTCGAGGATCGACTCCTTTGACTGGCATCGTAATAAACGAGCCAGTCTGGTGTCGGGGAATCGAGACAGCGTGTCGGACAGAAGTCTTTTCTTGAAACCCCCGACGTTGATGCGTATGGCATTGTCTTCAAAATGAGCTCCGCTCAGTTCCTCGAGACTCTGTCCGGTCATGTCTGGAGAGCGGCGCTCAGGCTTGTAGGTAACAGGTTCTGCTGAAAGAAAGGCAGGAGCACTCTTTAAGAAATTGGCAGTTCACGACAGTAAATTGAGTGTTGTGAGCATATTTCCACCGCGGAAGAAGGTTGACCTGGGATGTTGATCAATTCAGCGGAATCACATACAATCATGTGAATCACAAATGCATACTATAAATGCATCCCTCTTCTGAAACAAATAATTATTAAAAGGCGCCTTCGCTATTTTTCAGCAGATTCGGCGTCATTGGCCGTTCGGAATTTTCCTGCACACGAAATCCAATTTAACATTTAAACAAAGGAGAATTTTGTTTCAGTTTAAATCAACTGGTCATACTTTAGAAAGCCCCTAATTTAGTAACATGCAAGTAACAGCATTGCCTTCCTGGTATAGATCTAAAAAATCATAAAGTTCTGGCAAGAAAAAATCATTTATGGCTTTTATTGTTATTTACCTATTTGCAAGTCCCTGTTGAAAATAGCTATACCTACATTAAATCCATTCACGGACCATTCAAATCTTGTATAAGTTGAGGGGGAAACAACACTTACAGAATTAATGGGGTTTTTTCACCGTCCTCGTTTCTGTACTGTATCCAGCTTGTCAACTCCATGGAGTCTCGGGGACACGATGAGGAAGTTATGAATACGTAGACGTGTCTTGCTATGACTCCGGTGTGTGTTTGTGTGAATATGATGCGCTGGAGTCCAGATAAAGGGGGTTCCCGGCAGCCAGCGCGATGCCTTTCTCCCGACACAAGCTATTTTTCTCTTCTCTTCTGATTCCTCTTCTTTTACGTCATCAGATAATGTTCACCATCAACAAAGAGCTTTGTTTAAACATCGTAACATAATCCGATGCTTTCTTTCTAAAGGGGGTTCCTCGGAGCTCCGGCAATGCTATTTAGTCCGTTGGTGTGCAGCAACACGCGCACTGTGTTCGGAATCGTTTTAACGCCTTCGTAGTGCTGAAAGGGACAGCTCCGAGGCGGCCAACAGTCACGAACACCTCCGCCAGCGTGTGAGCGCGAGCGCTTTTTCGCGTGTTGTGGCTGAACGTCCTTTAGCACATACTCACACATGGCACAGCAACAGACCGCAGATTAATATTGGACTAAGGAAAATTCTGAAATATGTGCCTACTTCGTGTTGTCACCAGTAAAAAAAAAATCACAAATGTCGTGATTTCCCTGAATTATTATTATTATTATTAGTAGTAGTAGTAGTAGTAGTAGTAATTGAACGAGATCAACAGATAATATACGCCATTTAGCAGACGCTTTTATCCAAAGCGACAGATAAAGCCAGGCTTGTGTGATCTTTATGTGGGACAACATTTAACATTTAATTGCCCGTCAATGTCTTCATTTTCTTCGGTAGGGTATCTTAATTTGAAAGGAGACGTGCGCACACGACAAAGCCATCCCATTCCATGAATGTGAGTTAAATGTGATTACTGTTCATTAAATTTCATAGCCACCTATATTTTTGACGACCATGGAGATTGATGTGTTTTGTTTGTCTTTCGGTCGACAGGCCAACAGATGAATTGGAGGAATTCATTCTTGTCCGTTTGGATATAGTTATGGACACATTTTGTAATGCCAAAAGACAATGAAACAAGCTGTGGAGGAACAGCATACATTGCTGACAGGTATAATTGATAACACTTCTAAGCTCCCAATAAACGCTTAATGGGAAATGAAGCCATCCAATTAAGTGGGCTCAGCCTTCTTTGGTGTGCAAGACACGTATTTCCCAGTGGAAGTAATGATGATCGCTGTACGTTATCCGGAAAAGAAAAGAAACGTTCTCATTCTGTTGACAAATTGTAATTGTGCTAATAGGAAAACAATCGATCTGCGTCCTTGGAATATACCCAACGCCATTAAGAAATCATAACATTCCTTTATTTGTGTTACCTTATTCGTGTAATATGGACATGGATATAATACACAAAATATACATTATTTAGGCTTTATATCCATTAGTCATCTACTGGAACGTAATGTATTTATTAGGGATATTCAGGCAACTGCCAAAATAAAGGAAACACGAGTAAATGAAGGGTTCTGGCGGCTCTGTTATGGTGTGGGGTGCATTTTCCTGGCATGGTTTATGTCCACTCAACCCCTTAGTGCAAGGTTAACGCCAATAAATACAAAGTCATTCTGAGTGATCACCGTCATCCTATGGTTCAAGTTCAAGTTCAAGTTCAAGTAAAGTTTATTATCCCACTAGTGGGAAATTCATTTGGCAGAGCTTCAAAGGTACATGAAACACATAGGCTGAAAACATTGCAGGGAAGCAAGTCTTTTTTTCACAAACAGTGAAGCATTTCTATCCTGATGGGAGTGGTCTCTTCAGGGATGCCAATGCCCCCATCCACAGGGCACGGGTGGACAATGAATGGTTTGATGAGAATGAAACGATGTAAACCATATGCTATGGCTGTCTCAGTCACCAGATCTCAACCCAATTGAGCACTTATGGGAGATTCTAGAGCGGTGCCTGAGACAGCATTTTCTGCCACCATCAACAAACAACCAAATGATGGAATTTCTCGTGGAAGAATGGTGTTCGATCCCTCCAATAGAGTTCCAGACACTTGTAGAATCTATGCCGAGGTGCACTGAAGCTGTTCGGATGGCTGCGTATTGGACTGCAGTGTCTGTGTGTTCAGGGGACATTAGAATGGTTCAAAACCCAAGATTCATTTATTTGAAATGTTGGACCCCTAATGCTGTTGACCTGTTTGATGTTTTTTCACACCAGAGCATGGAATAATTGGTATTCATAAATGTTTTATTGGTTCAACCTTCAAAGGAGATTTCATCCTCTACAAGGAATTGACCCCAGAGGGCCCAATGCGTTTTCAACACCTAATGATGTACCTATGGCCCCTATTTGGAGGACAGAAGATTGATGTGCCGCACCTCTCTATGTTACCCTAACATGACAGGTTGGTGACTCATTTTACATTACGTTGACATTTTAGGCATTTAGCAGACGCTCTTATCCAGAGCAACTTACACAGTTTACATTTCTTTACATACAATCCATTTATACAGCTGGATATTTTTACTGAAGCAATTCAGGTTAAGTACCTTGCTCAAGGGTACAACGGCAGTGCTCCACCTGGACTTGAACCAGCAACCTCTGAGTTACAAGCCCAGCTCCCCCTAACCATTGCACGACACTGCCGCACTAATAATCAGCAATAATCCAGAGCTCTCTAACTAGCTTCCTTTCACCAAAGAGGTTGTTCTCAGACATGGGATTGCATTCATGTCTCCATATTCCCAGCCTCAAGGTGTCCCATCTTTGAGACATGTCAAAGCAACCAAGTTTCATGAAACCATTCTAGCGAGTCTCCTAGAGCTTCAGCTTGGCCATATCGCTCAGACACAGGGTGCAAAACCCACGGGGCGAGGTCAGGCTTCCAATGCAATCTTACTGTATCCTTGACAACCGCACTGGGGATTGAGAGTTTACACAAAAGAATGTGGAATTGTAGTGGTCTAAAGCAGGGGTGTCAAACTCATTCCATCGAGGGCCGAGTGTGTACAGGTTTCTGTTGTAACCAATGCATTACACCAGGTGATTTCAATGAGGTTCCCTCCTTAGTTGAAGAAGGAAGCTAATTAGTGAAATCACCTGGTGTAGTGCATTGGTTGCAACAAAAACCTTCATACACTCGGCCCTTGATGGAATTAGTTTGACACCTGTGGTCTAAAGCATCCGTATTGGCTGGTCCTTTACGACTGTGAGCTGCATATCACGGTCCGAAACCAGACTGTGCCACACTGGCCCTGGTGGGGAGCCCCAGTCGGGGGTGGCGTCTGGCTGTCCGCCCCAGGGGGAGGGAGGAGGGTGAGTCGGCAAGAATTCGCTGTGAAGCGTGTAAGGGTGTCTCCAGAACGTCGGTGGGCAAATTCCGTCTCGAAGGAAGTGGAGTTCGCTGACCTAGGAGAATGAGCTTGCCTTGTAGAGATGAGCGGCGAGTTTGTGTGGGGAGGGCAAATCAAAATAAAACAGAGGGAATAACTGGCCACTGAATTAGCAGAAAAAACGGGGAAAAAAAGTGGAACTTACTGTTCCTGGAGAATGACATGCAGACTCGTGTGACATGACCTGGTTTTGATGTAGACAGGGATGGAATCGCTCCTGCGTGTCACGTGGTTTGACTGCGCCGCTGCTCTTAGATGTTCATCACGTGGCTGATGCCAACCCCCGCCCCCCCCGTCTCCAATCAGAAAGTGTGTGAGGCGCTTCGGTGTGGTGTGTGCTGCCCGTCAGGGACGCGGATCGAAACCCGCGTCTCTACCAGACCGGCCCTGGTCTTCAGCTCCGATCGGAGGCGGCGTTTGGCTGTCCGCCTCCGGGGGGAGGGAGGGGGAAGGGAGAGCCGGCACGAGTCCGTCGAGGAGAAGGTTAAGGAGTCCGTGGAACACTCAACCAGGAATGTGTATCTCGATCCCGGAGGACGGGCGACGGACTCGTGAGGGAGGGGAATTGAAGTAAATAGAGGGTTTAATTGGCAAGCAAATTGGGAGAAAACGGGGAAAATCCGAAATAATTTTTTTTTTTTTAAAGAAAGTGTGTGAGGGAGTGTGCACATCACAAAATAGTGATGTGGCATGATTTCAGGGTGGAGTTAATTCCTGATTAACTGACCTGTTCTCTTGACTCAATTTTTGAGAGAGGTAAAAAAAAGAAAAGCACTTTCAATTCAACTAGGAAATGGGGGGAGCGGGGTCTGCATTGAAATGTTTCCACCTCTGATAATTCACTGTGACTGGTCAGATGAATTTGAATAGCTTTGTTACCAACTATTTATTTAATAATTAATATGCTAGACGGAGAGAGATGTTAGGGTAATTCTTGCGCCAAAAATAATTTACGTGATGGTTATTTGTCATCGTTCCCTTTCCATTCAAAGACACAGTCAAGTAGGCTACCGAACATTTGGTGATTGCACACTCAGTTTATTTTAGGTTGATTGCATTACGTCAAGTAGCAATGCACGTTAATCAACGCTTCTTTAAAATAACACATCTGTCTCTAGTTCACATAACAGGCAGTTCGTCTGCCTTCAAACAGCAGTAACACTGGGAATAATGCTCCATAAACTGGGACAGGTTGGGTTTTCAAAGCCTGTCTGCTGCTTTGATGGCAATCACGCGGGCTATTCTGGGAAGATCTCCGCAGCTCTCGTTCCAGTGACAGAGTTATTGTGTTCAAGTCACGGCGTGAAGAGAACAGTGTTCAGAGTGCATCTGAGCTCGTTTCCTGCACATTAATTGGAAACAATGTGACGTGCGGGTAATTTATGTGACAGCCAAATGCATTCCGAAGCGAGCCCCTCGCCGTATTTCAAACGGGGGAGAAAGTGTGACAGACGAATCCGCTGTTTGACGAGCTGTGGTTACGGGACCTCTGCGTTTTAAATCTGGGTCATTTGTGTACAGCACTTTCTTGGCAAGCCTTTCCAACTTTCTGCCATGCACAGCGCTCTGATCCAAAGAGGGAGAATTCATACCTTGGCGCATTATATTCGGCTGTAAAACCACAGCCGTATTTCTATGTTTTCATGCTGAATGGTTATAACACGAGGAGGAGGAAATAAGCGCACACAGTACAGCGGTGATCAATACCTGTAATGGGAGCCGCACCTTAGAGCCATCACAAATGAACGGGGTAAGTACTAAGTTATGGTGCTTTGATGGCAGAACGCATAAGGCTGTAGCTCTTCACACACTTGACCTTGTGGTTTTGGCATGAGTTATGGACTGTATTGGGAACTGCATTGAAATATATAATCCACAGTCATAAAGCAATCTGTCCCCTTAACTCGATTTCCAGAAACCTATTTGAGATGATTTAAGGTGTTTAAAACAATGCAGAGCTTGAACAAAAATGGGAGAATGAGTCATTCAGTTCCTTGAACACACAATGTGAGTTTTCGTTTCCCGAAATGCATAGGTGTCAACTCATACGGTTTGCCCGTATAAAATACGGATTTCCCAGTATTTATTTTAGGTATATGGCCGTAGAAGGCTGGGATATGGGAAATCTAGTTTGATACGGTTTTTCAAAATAGTGATGAATTAATTTAGTCCACTCAATTGTAAGTTAGTTTGGTCGTAGCAAGCACGCCTCTCTCTACCTAAAAACATGCCATCAGTCAAAGGTAGACCGATATCACCTTTCCATTATTTAAATTAAATTTGCCTAAATTGTGCAATTTGTCATACAAACGGACTGATCGTAAACAATTAAAATATGTTGTTTTGTATCCTAACGTTATTTTCTACATTTCTACACAAAGTAATTTGCTAAGTAGGTGAAATATTCATGCAAATCTAAATGCATGAATATATTAAACTTGAACCCGACAATTTAGTGTGATTGCTAATCATCTTAGGCTAATGATGTGTTCTGTGTATCTCCATAAGCTTTCTGACGGATTCGTACAGGCTTTAAGCCTTTAAAATGAGGGCAGCTCTCTCTAGGGGGGGCACCTATAAGTGCGGAATCACCCCAGTTTATCAGTGGTCCTTGCGAGGCTCTAAATGAGATGCCTCTGAATCCTGTCAGCGAGCCTCTGAGAGAGACTGCTCTTCCTTTCCGCTCTCCCATAGTGCCCGAGGTGCAGATTCGAGCGAGATTGTGTCTGCTGCGTGCGTAGGAGTCTGATTGTAGTCTGCAGCGGCCTGTTATCCATCCATTGCAATGTTCTCTCTCTCTCTCTCGCTCTCTCTCTCTCTCTCTCTCTCTCTCTCTCTCTCTCTCTCTCTCTCTCTCTCTCTCTCTCTCCCTCTCTCTCTCTCTCTCTCTCTCTCTCCCTCTCTCTCTCTCTCTCTCTCTCTCTCTCTCTCTCTCTCTGTCTCTCCCTCCCTCTCTCTCTCTCTCTCTCTCTCTCTCCCCCTCTCTCCTCTCTCCCTCTCCCTCTCCCTCTCCCTCTCCCTCTCCCTCTCGCTCTCGCTCTCGCTCTCTCTCTCTCTCACCAAGAGTAATGAATCGCCAAACGGTAACGGACGTGCCGGCCACATCTTTAATGATCAACATCAGCTGGTCATCACACCGCACTGTATCACGAGCTCTCGAGCCGACCCGCGGCGAATCCCGCGAGAGAATTAAACGCCGTGCAATTGGGCCGCAAAGAGCTCGGCGCAAGATTAATGTTGTCAATAAAAGAGGGCCATATGTTGTGCGCTGAGCTGCTGCCAATAGTTGATATCATGCAGACCTGAAGCAATGAGCCAAGGTTGATGGAGCAACACAGATGAGAGATTTACTCTGGGAAGAGAAAAAAAAAAGTTAAGTAATGTTGCTTAAACATATGCTTGTGAAATAAGCCTAGTTCCTGTCATTTCCTCTGCTCTCTTTGCTCATAAATAAAAATAACAAGTAGACCGGCTCTGGCTTGCTGAGGCTATCTTACCCAGCCTCAAAATTATAGCTACCAAGTCTGAGTGAAATTTGGGACATTAAATCTGCACAGTCACGATAACTGATGTGGGTAATAATTGCACCAATTACCTTTGATGGGTCTGTCTAAAATGCGGACTCTGGGCCAGGAAAATCCTTGCATTTCAACAGAGCTTCCTTATTAAATCGGAGAGAAGACTGTTAGTTGCGAATCTATAGGGAACCTCGTGGGCAAGCTGAATTTTAATATTGGAGAAAGAATTGTGCTGGCTTCAGCTGCAGACCTGGTGCTCTCCTCATGCTTACAGCTAAACTGCCTCTATAGTAATTTCACAACGTTGCCATATTCCTGGGATTTTATTCCCCCAAAATATTTCTCAAAATACCACATCTTCAATTGACTCCCATACACATTTTCAAGGCTTTCCCCCATGCCTCCTTTTAAAATCCCTCATCTATCCTTGGCCCCCATACATTACACTACATGCGGGTGGCAGAGTAGTGTAATGGTTAGGGAGCTGGGCTTGTAACTCAGAGGTTGCTGGTTCAATTCCCAGGTGGGGGCACTGCCATTGTACCCTTGAGCTAAAGGTACTTAACCTGAATTGCTTCAGTAAAATATCCAGCTGTATAAATGGATTGTGTGTAAATTGTGTAAGTTGCTCTGGATAAGAGCGTCTGCTAAATGCCTAAAATGTAAATGTACATTTTTACTCTGAACCCTATCCCCGTGACTTTCTCTCAAATCCCCTATATTTGGGATAAAATGTCCCAGTTTGGAAACCCTGAAAGGAGCTCTAGTCTGACCACCAGTGGTGAAGGGGTGAGGTGATTTCTATATTTCAAAGAAGCAACCACAAGCACCATCTGAGCAGGGTAATTTGCTTATATTGTCAGGAATAAAAAACGTCCACTCCATTCATTTAACAGCAGGCAGCTGGACACCTGAGTCAAACAAAGACAACCTGATCACCGTCCAGCTGCATTCAGAGAGGCGTTCACTGCCTGGAGGCCAGGGCCTTTTATTCTGGCCCAGCCGTGGTGATGGTTTTCATTTTACTGCTGCTCCACATCTCTCAGTCAATGACGGTGAATGATAGATCATGAATGATGAATGAATCCTATGGCAAATGAGTATCATGGTCATCCATTCTGCTTCAATAGTTGTTTATTTAACCTGTATTTAACCAGGAAAAAGCTCATTGAGATACAATCTCTTTTTCAAGGGAGACCTGGCCAAGAAAGGCGGCAGAACAGTATGTAAATGTTACATTGACACACATATGACAATACAATACATTAAAACATCTTCCAAGACACCTATATATATATATATAGATACTTAAAGAATCCAGCCTATGGGAAACATCTACACTCCTCCTTACGGACATCTGCAACCAGGGTCTTGAACTCCCTAAGTGGTACCAGCACCTCTATGGACAACCTTTCGTAAGGTGTTCCATGTTGTGGGTGCACAATATGAAAAGGCAGTTTTTTCTAACGTGGAAACAACCCTGGTTGTATCTTCCAAGTTTGTGCTTAGCCACAGGAACACACAGTTGCATGCATACATACACAATAAAACATGCTAATTTGATGCGTCTGGTACCATTAAACGTTTGGATAAGACAGCGTCACTTGAATGGCACAGAATTTCTAGAGCTTTCCACTAGATGGCGACACTGCAATGTTTCTCAATGTCATGCAGTCACTTAAATTCTCTAATGACCCCTCGGAACTCGGGTCTAGTGGGTTCTTCCTGGTTCAGTGAAGAATGAGCATTATCCTTTTGGTAGGTAACAACCCAAACAATGTTTTTAAACCCAAACATACCCAAACACAACTCAAAGTGTGCAAAGTAATCATAGCGCACAACCAAATTTTGAACGTGGTTTTTGGTCAGGGTTTATTTTCCAGACATGGTTTAGGTGCGCTCAATCCCTTAGAGGGTAACGTATATGTTTATCAGAAACGAAACAAGCACTATTCCAAAGCAATGCTATGCATGTTTCTCTATATTTGTTCATGTAAATTAAGGAGAAGAAGAAGCAGATAGATGGAATAAATTCCTAACGTTTGGGGCTTTATGGTGTGGCTGAGTGAAGCTGTATCCAAAATTCTGTGTTTACACGAGGTCAGAAGGTAAAGAAGTGACTGTTGTTAAGGACTGAGAGCCTGTGGCCATTGTAGTTATTTCTGTAGGAAAACGCTGAAAAACTGCTGTATAGGTCTGGGTTATGTCCTGCCAACTCATAACTTGGCGACTCACATACCTGCCATCCCAAGTTCACTGCTACGAGACAAAATGAAGCTATTTCACATTAATTTGATCTCCACACAATCATCAGATTTCTGTGGGTGGCACACATGCTCTGCGTAATTCACGCTCTGTGGAAGCATGAATTACACAGTTCGCCGAAACAATTTGGTCTTCCGGCATCCCATCAACCTCTCTTCAAAGCAATCTTCCCTCTCCGGAAAGCTCTCAGGCGGCTCATAATATCCTTCTGAATAGGTAAGACGCTTGGCACCAAATGATCCAATGAATCAGACAAACTCTATCACAGAATCCATTTCAATGCATGACATGAATTTGCACAATGTATCACAGATCAAAATTCCTCTGAATTCTGGCCATGGCAATCACAGTGGAATGTTTCAGTATGAATCTTTTTTTTCCTCCACTGAACGGAAAAGTGATCCAATCGTATGGCAGAGTGCAGGTAAAGGGGATATTAATCATGTGGTCTGACATAGTCTTTAGTTTGGTGCACATACATTGCACAAGCAACGGTAGCCGTTTTGCAGGTGAATCCCTCAGACACGGCCCTACTAAAACAACTACTACAAAAAAAGAACAATGTCTCATGTCAAGCAAAGGTTTTTTTTCCACATAAAAATCCATGCTTGTCCCCTTCTCTTTTTATCCCAGTTGAATTATTGAAATACGTCAGGGAATAAAACAATGGAATAACCACATATTAAATATTGGGGGGGGACATAATGAAAGGGAATGTTTTATATCTACAAATTATTGGAGTGGACAAACATGACATCTCCCCCTTCCCCTGACTTGTTACGCCTATGGAATAAAATAAGTGCTACAGGTAAAAAAAGGAAAGAAAAAAAAGGAAACACCAACATAAAGTGTCTTAATAGGGTGTTGGGCCACCACCAGTCGCCAGAACAGCTTCAATGTGCCACTGTGCAACGCCATTCTTTCATGAGAAATTCCATCATTTGTGTTTTGTTAGTGGTGGAAAACGCTGTCTCAGGCGCCGCTCCAGAATTTCCCATAAGTGTTCAATTGGGTTGAGATCTGGTGACTGAGATGGCCATGGCATATAGTTTACATCGTTTCTATGCTCATCAAACCATTCAGTGACCATTCGTGCCCTGTGGATGGGGACATTGTCATTCTGGAAGAGACCACTCCCATAGGATGAAGGTGATCACTCAGAAAATCATGGCTTTATATTTATTGGCATTTAACATAAGATATGCCATTTAGCAGACACTTTCCAATGCACCTTACAGTAGTAAATGCATCCAGTTTTCAGTATGTGTGGTCCTTTACAAGTGACAAATCTGCTTTACAGTTTGAATATGATAAATGATAGAGATGCTCATTGCCCCCATCTCTATTTGTGATGAGCTGCCCTCTGCACGTCTCAGGGACCCTCGCCAACAAAGGCCACCCTCTGTTATTCTGTGTGTCGCGCAACACAGCCGGTGCAGAATGCAGACATGAAATGCATTTGCAGCTTTGTTGGGATTTTACCTTGAGGGGACAGATTGTGATGTTTCCCCCAGCATTGGGGCGGAGGTGTTGTTTGTTGTTTGTGGAGTGCTACTCGTCCTCTCCCTCCCGCAGGTCACACACACCCTGTAGTTGATCTGAGCCTCAGGAGTCCTTACAGTAGTCCTACCGCAGAAATTATAATGCATTCATAGAATTGTCAAGTGCCCTTGAGTACACAACATGGTGTAAATAAATAACAAGTGTGACAAAGCCAGTTACAGGGCAGGCTGCTGCAGTGTTGGCATAGTGGTTAAGGAACTGGGTTTGTAAGGTTGCAGGTTCAATTCCCAGGTGGGGACACTGCCGTTGTACCCTTGAGCTAAAGGTACTTAATAACCTGAATTGCTTCAGTAAAAAAATATTCAGCTGTATAAATGGATTATATGTAAAGAAAATGTAAAACTGTGTAAGTTGCTCTGGATAAGAGCGTCTGCTAAATGCCTAAAATGTAATGTAATGTAATGTGTTATGATGGTACTGAACTGGTGCAATCATAGAACTTCCACCTTACGTCTGCCTCCTTCTGGCCCAGTGAGGGAAAGAGAGTGATATCACACATGCACACCAGCTAAGAGACACAACAGCAGTGTGTCAGTCCAAGAACCATTGTACACAGGTCACAGTAAATCATAGTAAGTGCACTAGACCAGCAGTAGTACATAGCTTACAGTCACATACACTGACTCATTATAAGATTATCTTATTTTTGCATGATGTGTATTAGTAAATGACTAATAACATAACGTAACATAACATAACATAAGGGGAAGACGAGAACAGGCCATTCAGCCCAACACTGCTCGTCCATTCCTACCACTAATCTGCTCACAATCTGATGTATTAAATCAAATTGCTAAACACAAAGAATGTCGTATTCACAAAACAATATTATTTAAATATAATATGAAATGATATCATAATACAAAGAAAAGGACTGTGAGACAAAAAGAGACTCTTTTTTTGTACCAGTCTTAAAGGAACTGCTGCAGAAATATGTTTATTAAACGTATTAATGTGTTAATAGTTTTTTGTGTATTTGTATTAATACTGTGGTGTAGTGTCATCTTCTTTGTATGTCAAAGACGGGTTAAGTTATGTGTTGTGCAGTAAAGTGCTGAGTAGGTTTTAGCGCCAGTGGCTACCACCCGCTCAAAAACAAGTACAACAATTTACAGGTAAAACAATTACACCTGGGTGGTGTTTGTGTATGGTCCATAAATCAAATTCTGTATGACGTCATTTGGTATAGCCTATGATAGGCCCACCAATTGGAACTCTGAGAAATAAATAATTGTATATTCCATGCGGTTGTAAAATGCATACGTCATCATGTAACTCCACAGTGAGTAAAACAAAACTCTGCGACTCAATACACGTCTGCAAACGGCATTTTCGGTTTGAGCGCTACTGTTTGCTGGCGACACGTTCTTATCGCGTTTACAAATCACTTGGCTATGCTGGAAGTTAGCTGCATATGCTGACAGCCAAACAGGCTGTTGTGACTGCCTCCATACGTTTATCAGTGTTAAAAAAGTTTTTTACAGGTTAATAAAGTTTTCAAAATCACTGGGAAGGTATTTTAAATAGGCTAGCTACTGTCATTCTGTTTAGTAGCCTACTCTCAGCGTGTATGAGTTTAATGGTGAACTATACATTTGAATATCAGTCCTACGTCTCTAATCTACGCTTCTGTAAACTGTCTCAAAGTGAAAGGGACTTGGCGCACTGAAACACTAGTCTGCAATAGGGATGATTTATGAATTACCCTCTAGCAAATGATCAGTTAATATGTTGTAAGAGCTATCTATATAATATAAATAAACGCAGACGGACGCTTAAAGAACACGTTTAGCCTAATAACGTGCAACAGGTTTACTCCTAAATACTCCGTCGAAGGCAGACAACATTGGAAATGTAACATATAATGTTTATCAGCGCGCAATATTGTGTTATGTAATCTGTGAAAACATCTTGAGGTTGTGTTTTTTTTACATGCATAAATTAATTAACTTAATTTGTTCTTTGTAGTAGTTCTGTGGGCGGGGGAGATTTGATTGATACTAGTTAGATCCGCCACACCTAAGTCCATTGTGAATAGCACTCCACCTGTTCGCACCCTCTCTAGCTCAAGTCTCCAGCCACAGGAAGTCAAACGAGGAACACATCCTGAGAGAGGTAGAACCGCAAGGCTACTCTACTCTATGTGGAGTTTTCCCAACTTTTACAAAACGGTTAAAACAAGTACAAACAACGACGCCCAGTTTATGAAGAACCCGGAGTTTTGTGTCACTGTGTGGGGCGAAGGTTTCTTCTACACAACAGCCAGGAAAAGATGGCGAACTCGAGTATGGAGAGCTTGTTTTATCAGAAACCGGTAAAGAACGCAACGCAGGCGCCAGACATCGACCGCCCATACAAGGTACAGCGGCATTCAGTCCGGTTAATAAAGGCTTTATGTAACATCTATCTCTGTTGGCTTGGGGGGGACAAAACAAAAAGGCTAATGGTTTAGCATCTTCGTAATATAAACTTAATGGAAAAAAATCGGGACGCATATGTCGCCCTAATGTTTTAGATGGACAGGGGTTAAAATAATTCTGGTAGTGCATTGTTATTATATTAAGGAACATTTGGTATTGTAAATGTCTTAAACTTCTAACTTTCTCAACGATTCTTATTTTCATGGGGAAGTATTTGCGTTGTGGTTGTGTTAGTAAGACTGCCTGTTGAAGCTGTGGTTCTTATGCAGAATTATACATAAATAAGTCTTGTTATTAATTTAATGTAAGTTAATACATGAATCAACTCTTACTAACTTATGAGTAACGGGCCTATATTGGTTGTGCTTATTTCATTTGTTTAAATAATAACTCAAATGAATCAGTCAAATAACATGTTGCATTATTTATACGAGAAAAACTGTTATTTGTCTGTTGGAAGGCTGGCTCTCCGTGTAGACTGTCTTAGCGCATTTTCTGCAGTCTGGTATCGACCCGTTTGTGTGAAAGGGATTCTTGGAGGATATGTTGCACATCCGTGGGGGAAGTACATTTAACTTCCCTCTTTCCCACACTTTTCCTGAGGAAGAAGTTTCGAACGAAACGTTCCACTCTTATAGACCGTTTATGCACTATTTTTTATACGAACACATCATGGGATGAAAGCACTAGAAATCAGAACTTTCAAGGAAAAAAGTAAGAGTAAGCTACGTGTACAGTTTTGATTTTATTTAGAGGCATCGACATCTCATCACCGCTGAATTTATCTGTCACTGTTGGCTAGCTTGCTAGGGCTGTTTTGATGCGGATTCCACTGACACAACATTCTGTAACGTTCTGTAGATAGTCGAAGTGTCAAAAGGAATCGATTTGTGAGGAATCGTAACCAAGATGCCAATGTAACGCCGCGCCCATAGTTAAGAGCCGGGAGGTGACATCTTGTGCCAGCTCGTGAAGGGCTACAGCAACCGTGAAGCCCCTCGAGGCAGCGGCACGCCGGTTACGGACAGATAACCACAACCGGACTAACAGGCTCTGAGTAGTTCGCTGGTCACAATGTGCCGCAGCAAGCCGGTACTTGATAAAAAAGTGACTGAAAGTGAGGTATTCCACTTAATTTTGTGTACAAGAAAAGCGCAATGGGGTATGGTGACTATCCATGATAACGTGATTGACCAGTAACATAAAGCACTGAACCACTTTTAATCCCAAACAAATTATGTACTGTTTAAAAGTACCAGTTCCAGAGTGAACCAGTTACAGAACACAGCCAATCAGTACCTTGGTGAGCATGGAACAACATAGAACAGTCCAGTCAATTGCTGCTTCCTTCCTAACGTGTTGGTATTTTAGTATTTATGTGTGTCTGACATGGTGATCGTCTGTGGACAGAGGCACTGCAGTGTGAAGGGGTTTTAAACGCCAGTGTTTGAGGAGCGGGGAGATCGTTTACATTTGAAACCAGCATTTAGAAATATGACATCTAATTTGTAGGAATGCGAGCTTAGGTTTTATTTGCGGCGGCAGTGTTAGCATAATGGTTAGGGAACTGGGCTTGTAACGCAAAGGTTGCAGGTTTGATCCCAGGTGGGGCACTGCCGTTGTGCCCTTGAGCTAAAGGTACTTAACCTGGATTGCTTCAGTAAAATATCCAGCTGTATAAATGGATTGTATGTAAAGAAATGTAAACTGTGTAAGTCGCTCTGGATAAGAGCGTCAGCTAAATGCCTGTAATGTAATGTAAATGTAATATATTTGTAGGTGAATTCAGCATTTCAATTTGGTATATACTCGTCACGAGTTGTTTCTTTGACATGTCATCCTCATTTAATTTTTTTATTATTGGCACATGCTGTGTTAGGCCTGCAGTCATGCATGGTGACTTTCTCCTGTCTGATGACTGCTTTCAAAGATCAGGCGATCACACTCACCCGGCTTGTTTAAAAACCAACGGATCAGTCATAAAGGTTGCTAGGTGATTCACTTAAGAAATGAATTGGTTAGTACAGTACTTAAATGGATGACCTCCTGGAAAAAAACAGTTTTCTGCTGGCATTGGTGGCTTGGCAGAAGCTTGGCAGTCTTTCTCCTGGTCCATGTTGGAAATGAATGCCCTGGTGCAGTGATGGGGACACTGTGTTGAAGGAGGCGCTGGCTTTTATGATATTTTAATTGAATCACATTTAGCCATTTAGCCAATGTGAATTTACACAGCTTTATTGTGCTTACTTTAGTCACTTTAGTTTTTTTACTGAATAAATTCAGGTTAAGTACCTTGCTCAAGGGCACAATAACAGTGCCCCAACTGGGAAATTAACCTGTAACCTTGAGTGACAAGCCCAGTTCTCAAACCATTGTACTACACTGCCACCTATTACAATATCACATTCATTCATTTAGCAGATATCGGCCTCCACAGTGACTTGGAGCTTTTCTTTTTTTTTTCTTTTTTACATACAATCCATTTTTACAGCTGGGTATTTGCTGAATATTTTAAATGTTGAATATTCCCTAAACATCATACCATTATCTGTGAGCTGGTGCCATGGTAACTGTAAGGCCCCTATGGCCCTCACAGAGCCATGTCTATTGGTAAGCTAAGGGGAAACACTGACTCTATCCCCTACCCTAATCATGCCTGGAGGTTGTTTTGGGTTGTGTCATAGCTGTGGGTTGAAGCAGCTGGTGTTTACTGAGGGCAGGATGGCAACCCATTGCACAACCATCTCGCTAATCAACCTGGAATTCCTGGTATCAAGCAAAGAGGAAACTTTTACCATTTCTATATTCTTTGGTGTGACTTGGATTAAACCCACCCGTGCCCTGTTCCGTGCCAGGGTGAACATTGTAAGCGCCCTACAGACACCGTGGTCGATTTTAATGCCCCATTGTTAACCCAGGCACTGCCCACTCTCTCATAACCATACCTCCCTCTGGTTCTCACTCTGCCTGTTTTTACATTAACATTTGAACTGAATAACCTTCGGATTATAATAATATTCTTTTCCGAAACGATATCTTTTCTCAATAGCTTCTTGAGGAGGCTCCTGTTGCTCAATAAAGAATGTGTGTATTTCCGTCCTTGTCCTTGACCCTCCCTCCTGGCCCAGATCTTCATTCTCTCTGTGCGTTGGCTTCGTAGGGGAACGCTCCCCCCGCTGCCCTTTCGGACAATAGAGCAGAAACGCAAGGGCGAAGCTTGACCGGAGAAGGCCGGAGAAAGGGAGCTCTGTGGTGACGAACAGCTGCACACTCTGAATCGGCTAAACTCTGAACCCATCATCCCTGCATCGCCCCATCGCGGCCACAGATCACTATTGTCACTCTGTACAAAGGGATGCCCTGTGCCCCCCTCCCCAAGGAATGTCGAAAGAGAACACACTCGGCCTCAACGTTGGCCGCAGTCTCGTAACTCGTTCCTCCGCTGGCGCTTAAGCTGCCATCGTAGTATACATGTATTTAATACTTAAAATGTGTTTTTTGTGTTTTTTCAGGTGGGGAAAAAATATTTTTGAAAGATCAGTCATGCTGGACTCATACTAAGATCGCCTGAAATTGAATCAAACTAGCCTGACCGGATCATTTACACTTACATTTTCATGTGAGCGACTTACAAAAGTGCCTACAAAAAGGTTAGGCAACAATTCCAAGACCTCAATTGCACCCCTGAAAGTATGTGTCATACATAACTTATCACATTTAGTTTAGTGCCTTAGTAGAAACAAAGGGAGTTTGATATAGTGTTCAGACACTATGGGGAATTCAGCTCAGAATTGAGGGAATGGCTACTTTGAGCTAAGATGCACTTTGAAGACCTGGGTTTTCAGCTTGCGGCAGAATATTGACAGAGATCAGTTGCAACTTTGAAAAAGGAATGAAAGCCTGGGCAATGAGCAGGTCACCAGCTGGTCTGTTTGGTGCATTTAAATCCTGTTACACGATTCCAATAACTGAATTTCTCATTCAGATCTTGTGCCAACTTGGAAAGGCTTTTAAAAACTTTCTCACTAGAATAAAAGTGCACCCCCAGCCTTGTGGTTTTTGTGGCCAGTCAGCCAATTAGCTGTTTGCAGTCTGCCCTGTTCAGCAGAGGAAAGTGGAAGGATTATACTCTTAAGGTATAATTCCAGGTCTCGCCAGTTTCACCTCTGGCCGGGAGTGCCACTAGGGGGCGGCAATTGGCTGTCCGCCCCAGGGAGGAGGGAGGGATAAAAGCCAAATGAGCTCGATGCATACATGTGTGTTACGGTGACAGGCTTCGGCTTAGGTGGGTGCCGGCTCGGAGGAGGCAGTGCAGCGCTCATTACCGGTCTTGGGACTACAGCAGCTTCTCATATGTTCTCATAAGTTCTCATATGAGGGAGAGGATAATTGACATTAAAAAGAGAGGGTATAATTGGATACTAAATTGGGATAAAAAATGGGAACAAACAGCAAAAATAGAAAAGAAAATAATGATAATATAAGGTATAATTCATTTAGATTTGCACATTTATTAATTTAACAAACACTCTTACCCAGAACTACAGAATAATGCTTGCAATTGAGGTAGATAAGCACCAGTATAGATACAGAATTAGTCGGTTACTGAAGCAAAACAAAGTGTCATCGTATACATTTCTGCTATAATAAACATTGTTGTGTGTAAGGGCCGCAGTGGAGGGGACAAATGAACTCAAGTCAGTAGTAAAAGTTTTATAGCGTCAATTACAAAGCATGGTAGTCATCATGAACTGGCTGAAGCTCAGCCAGTCTTATATGGGGTAGAGTGTAAGGGGTCGGGTGAAGAGCAGGAGACTGAGACGGAGGCACAGGCAGAAAGGGAAGTGCAAAGGAACTAGATGGAGATAGATGTGTGTGTGAGGAGACATTTGTGAAGAGGGCAAAGCGGTGCCTTATGACATCACAGCCAATCAAATGTGCTTGGACACTTCCACCCCAACTAATCCATCGCAGGGCACACACACCATTCACTCACACACTCATACCTATGGGCAATTTAGACTCTCCAATTAGCCTAACGTGCATGTCTTTGGACTGTGGGAAGAAACCGGAGTACCCGGAGGAAACCCACGCGGACACGGGGAGAACATGCAAACTCCACACAGAAAGGCCCCCGGCCTGGATTCGAACCCGAGACCTTCTTGCTGTGAGGCGACAGCGCTATCCACTGCACCACCGTGCCGCCTCCACCCCAACTAATTTACATTAAATGTTCATCTTTTCTCTCCTTCATTTCTTCACACTTTTTCTGTGTCAGATTTAAATCTGTCCCCTTTGATGTCTACGTTTGTGTATCTCCATCACGTCCCTGTGCTAAATTCCCAAGGTTTGGTGTTTATAAAAAAAAAAAAAAAGGCTATTTTCGCCTGATGCCTCAGTCTCTCGCCTGCCGTCTCCAGTGCCTCCAATGCCTCTTGATGTGTGAACATTCTGACCCCGTGGCACACTTCCCGCTCCAGCATGCGGATGAGCCGAGGGCACCCTGGAAATATGTTTTCATCCAGTGGCACTTGGAGAGAGTGTAGAAGCAGGGAGAGGCCTGTTGTCTCGCTTAGTGATCAGACACTCTAAACCAGGGGTGTCCAAACTACGGCCCGCGGGCCAACTGCGGCCCGCGGTCCATTTTTAATTGGCCCGCGGCCGCATTCCAATGTAAGGAATATGGCCCGCGCATGAAACTTGCACTTGACTGAGTTGTAATTCTTAGTTTCACCACTAGTTTCACCACTAGTGGAGCCACCCGTATTCATTGAAAACTCGAAATAAACGAACTGCTCTCAGGTTTTTTCGCGTAGCACCCCCCTCCCCCGTCGACAATAATTATTTTCGTGTAGCACCCCCCCCCCCCCGTCGACAGAAATAAACGAAAAAACTCCGCGAAATAAACAAACTGGTCTCAGCTTCCTTCGCGTAGCAGGAACCTCCTCCCCGACAGAAAATCCGAGGGGCGCAAGAATTATTTTCGCGTAGCACCCCCAATAGTGGCCCAGCCTTTCGTATATTTTTCTGTATTTGGCCCTCAGTGGAAAAAGTTTGGACACCCCTGCTCTAAACCGACTCATGGCGAACAGATGGATGTATCAGGGAACCCTCACTAGTAGGTGACTGTGCAGCAGGATCTACTCCTGTGCCCCTTGTCTGTTCTGCTCAGGACCTGCCCCCCCAAAAAAGCCCACGGCTGTGGACCGCTGATAAATGGACCCAAATAACTGGAGCAAAGCTTTGTCTGCGCTTGTGACCAGCGCTCAAAATGAGTCAAATCTGTTCGGCCCTCAATGCAACTCAGGATCATTGGCTTCTTATCTCATTTTGCTGTTATTGAGGATGTGAATCACCATGCATGCAAATAAATGCAGTACTTTAAATTTACATATATTTATTATATAATGTGCTTTATATTTTCTCATATATAAATGACATTTTCGACTTGGTAGTGCTACTTTGTCCTGACGCTCCACTGTATGTGCAGTACTATAATGTAATGACTTGTAAATGAGGGTGGAAGTGTGCGTTTCCCCAACACAATCATCAAAATGGAAGGGCTCGTTTGTGCCTAATTAAACCTCTGCGCACACAGCGATCTGATTTCACTTTCCAATTAGCAGTCCACCCCAAAAGAAAATTGAATGAGTGCTTTTCGCCGTAGCAAGCCAAAGGGGGTTTTAAGCCTGATGATGACAAACATAAATTAAAATCTTAAATTATTCATCTGTGACTTGGATGCTGATACAACCAGGAAATTCATTTGAACCTATATACACTGTTATAGAAGTGCCAACGTTCCCCAATATATATCCCCAACGTTTTGGTGAATTGTCTAATAGTCATGCCAACATAACACATTGTGATGGGAGGCAGTTTGGTAATGCAGTATAAGATTTGTTTTTGTGTTTGTGTAATGTATGGAGCCTCATTCTGGTAAAAAAACCCCAAAACAATTAAGCGATTCATTTAGTTCAGGTTTCATCCCATGGAGAGTGTAGGCAATACATGCTGCGCTTCTGCACTATGTAGAAGTAGATCGCACAAGAATTTAATTATACAGAGACTGTTGCACTTCATCTGTAGGTTGTAGTGAAAATACCTGCAGAACACACAGTTGATTTTATGAAGGTTAAAGCATTTTCATCATGCATTCCTTTCGAATAATGCTGTATTTCCATCTGTCGCTGTACTGCTGTAAAATATGAGCACTTGTGATATATTAGCAGCTGCTAAACAAACAGCTGATGATTTAATGTCTATTGGTTGGTTAAACATTGGGTTACTGCCAGCATGTTTGTCCCTCATGTGTGTTTGCTTTTCAGTGTTTGGCCTGTGCTACCAGTCTACTTCCTGGTGCAGGAAAGCGACCATTCAGTGCTGTAGCTCCTTATCCGTACGCACTCGATGGATTTGAGTGCACAGGGCTAATTCTGGCACCGGTTAGTTGTTTGGGTGCTGTGCACTTTGTTATCCCTTAAAAGTACGAGAGCAAACGGCTATATTCCCAAAGGCATATTCTTAAAATCTTCTTACAGCCAACTTGCTCTGAACCTCACAACTTACACGCACATGTTTACCCTGATATAAAGCCATGTCCCTATACTAGGCGCTATAGACGGAACAAGGCTATCGATTTTGGTTTAGCTCCCGGGCGTGCGTCTGACGGATGGTGCTGTTCGGTTGCGATGAATCATGGCTCCCGAGGTTTGCGGCCCGCGTTAACCCTCTGAAAGCCGCTGGAAAGGCTACACGCGAAACCCTTCAAACGCTGCCTTTTTATTTATGGCGATATCCGCGCGCGCGCGCTTTTAATCTGGCTGTCGCGTGGGTTTAGTCACTCATGCGGCAGTTGGCCTTCGCTTCGAATCCTAGTTACTTTCCAACCGCCGGCTTTACATTCATCGCGAGTCGGGGAATTAATTTCACATCGTGTCACAAGCGGCCGGAGAGAGGCGGACGGTGCCGTTTCTTGTCACTTCATGCGGCAGAGTTGGGCAAATGAGCTGTATTGTTATTATTGTAGGTCATTTTTCAGTTACACTTATCCAGGGCCATGCGGCTGAGGTTAACGCAGGAATACAAAACACCCAAATCCAAATAAATAATGAATGGATTCAACTCCTAAACGATTCAGTCGTGATTGTAGAGTAATTGGCTGACAGAACTGCTGTTGTAGAATATTGAGCATCGGTGTACTTATGTGTTCTGTGGGCTACTCTAGTGTGAGACTTGAATGACTAAATGCTTAACTGGATATGGCCATCTGCAACACGTAGGCACTTTCTATTTGGTTAACCTAGGTTTTTTTTTGTTTGCACCCAGAAAAACTACTGTATCGAAACGAGCACAAGATAAACATTAATGGTTAGATTTAATTGGCATCCCACTGTGGAGGGGGTTGGTTCACGTCTTGTTCACACCCTGTTGTGGCTCTTGTGCTGGTGTTTGCCCTGTGTGCTGTATTGCTATTTGTTCTCAGTAGGGGGCATGGCTATAACAAGACTCATAAAGAACACCTATATTTGAACAGTCAGAACAGGCTTGAGATATGCTATTCCCAGCGGTTATTCACTGTGCAAACTGTTTACACATGCATGTTGCTCTTTATACAAAATAGAGGACAGGTAATATGGCCTATAGTGATACTTGAAGGCAGGTTTTCACTGCATCATTGACCTCAGCAACACAACGATACCTTGTTTGGGATTGATGGGCTGGGGGGTGCACTTTGAGAAGGGCTAGTGCTCACTCCCACACCAATCGGCATGGTCATGGGCAGGCCTGCTCAGGGGGATGTGCTATGTTCTTACACCACGTGGGATCAAGCACTGAGAAGCTGTCTTCACCATTCAATGATGACCTATGACAGGGGTGTCCAATCTTATCCCGAGAAGGGCCAGTGTGGGTGCAGGCTTTTGTTCTAGCCCAGCACTAAAACACCTGATTCAACTAATCAAGGTCTTGATTGTAGACCATGATTGGTGAATTAGTTGAATCAGGTGTTTTAGTGCAGGGTTAGAACAAAAGCCTGCACCCACACCGGCCCTTCTCGGATAAGATTGGACGCCCCCTGACCTATGACCTTCAGTGTGGAGAAACCTTTCTGAAGCTCATGTTTCTCTCTTCTTTTTTTTTTTTTTGTCTGTTGCTGCATTGATGGTTATTGCTGCATTTTTCCAGATGGTTCAATGACCCAAACAGGTTGTCACACAGCGCTTCACAATTGGCATTTTCCAGAGGGAATAAAAAAAAAATAGAAAACCATTAGAGCCAGTGTGGGAAACTGGAAAATTATTCCCTGACCCCTTAAAAGGTGGTTCGCTCCTGGAAAATGACAGAGAAAAACAAATAGTCCTAGAGGCTTTGAGTTCAGACCACCAGAAGGGCATTCATCCTAAGTGTAGGGGTGGGGTGGATCATCCCTCCAGATGGGCAGGGCAGGGGATGGAACCAGCACCAGCAACTTCAAACCGGCTGGCAGGGGTGGGGGGTTGACTTTTTGGCAGGTGCCAAGCAGAAAAACCGTTTTTGAGTTCAATTCAATAATCACTAATCATTCAAACTAGTACATTTTGCCAATTTTGAGTAATATAATATAATGTAGTAAAATAATACATGCCATTTAGCAGACACATTTAGCGACTTACAGTAGTGAACGCATACATTTTTCAGTATACGGGGTCCCAATGGGAAACGAACCCACTACCTAAGCGTTGCCAACGCCATGCTCTACCGACCGAGCCACACGGAACCACACGGAACCACTTAACTTCATTGAGTTAACTTAAGCAGTCATTCATTTTCATTCATTGACTATCGATCAAAATTGCCTTCGCTGCTGATAGCTTACTACCGTATATAGTCTCTGCTCCCCTCGGACCGAGAGACATGTTTGTGTTAAGAGGTTTTGATAGCCCGTGCCATGGCAGTGAGCCGTGTGTCCCGTGGCCGTGTAGTGTATCCCCTGAGAGCGTCCACGATGCGGCAGGAGGAGGCTCATTCCCTGGTGACCGGCGGCATCACAGCGATGGTGAGGCTGAGAGACATCAATGTGAGGGACAGCGAGTTAGTCAACCGCAACCTCAAACCAGAGGTGTAAAAGGGGTCACCGCAGTACACGCGACACCTCCGCAGCAGGGATGAAGGGCACCTGGGGGTCGGCACACAACTAATGCTCGACTGCTCTGCCGTGGGGAGGTTCTCATGGGGAGGATTACACCGTATGAGAACTGTAAATGGTTTCATATTCTCCTTGTATGTGAAAAGATAAAAATGAAATAAAAATCAGTTGAAGGCTGAGAGTCTCTAGAGGAGAATAACATGTCTTTTGAGTTGCTCACTCTAGTCTTGTGTTTGCAGGCGTATCTCGTGGGGATTATCATCGCCATCTGTGGGAATTTTCTGATCAGCATCTCCCTGAATATTCAGGTAATTTACGGTGCATCTCATTTCATCGTGTGCAACGGGCTGCTTGTGAAATGTTTGAAATCACTTACCTGTAGTTTGATACACATGATTACAAATAATGATATTAAATATAAGTAGTTAATTAAATTATTACATTTACTATATTAGTTCATTCTTCTGTTGGGATGCACGGTTTCAGGTTTTAAATTCAGCCGATACTTGATTATGAAACGTACAAGATGTGTCACTTTGGGTAGTGATGTTGATTCCATGTGAAGAATGAGCAATATGCAGGCCTGCCCTCTCCTCTGAGAAAGACGCATCTTTTTGAATTCGACAGAAGTACACCCACGTTCGGCAGTCCCAGCACGGCTCCAAGCCGTACTACACCTGCGCCCTCTGGTGGTGTGGCATTATCCTCATGGGCGTGGGCGAGCTGGGCAACTTTGCAGCCTACGGCTTCGCCCCGGCCTCCCTCATCGCCCCGCTGGGCTGCGTGTCTGTCATCGGTAAGGCCAGTCCCAGCCCTCCTCCCAAAGCCCCCAGTCCCAGCCCTCCTCCCAAACCCCCAGTCCCAGCCCTCCTCCCAAACCCCCAGTCCCAGCCCTCCTCCCAAACCCCCAGTCCCAGCCCTCCTCCCAAAGCCCCCAGTCCCAGCCCTCCTCCCAACCCCCCTCCACCCTGCAGACGTGCCCCTGGCGCTCCACCCGTGGGGATTATGGCCACGGCCAGCAGACCTTTTTCTGACCTGTGTGATGATCTGTCTTCTGAGAAATCATTATGACAGCGGATTAAATATTTAACTAGTACAGTGCTCTCTTTCTCTCTCTCTCTCTCTCTCTTTTTGTCTCTGTCTCTCTCTCTCTCTCTGTGTGTGTGTCTCTTTCTCTCTCTCTCTCTCTCTCTTTCTTTCTATCTCTCTCTCTCTGTCTCTCTCTCTGTGTCTCTCTCTCTCTCTCTCTCTCTCTCTCTCTCTCTCTCTGTCTCTCTCTCTCTCTCTCTCTCTCTCTCTGTCTCTCTCTCTCTCTCTCTCTCTCTCTCTCTCTCTCTCTGTCTCTCTCTCTCTCTCTCTCTCTCTCTCTCTCTGTCTCTGTCTCTCTCTCTCTCTCTCTCTCTCTCTCTCTCTCTCTACTGTTGATTGTTTGGTCTCTGTGGTCTCTGTGACTCATGATTGTTATTTAAATCTGGCGATGTGAGACGCATGAGAGAGTTGCATGCATGTGTGTCCTTCGTTGAGCAAAGACTGATGTGGAGATCCAGTTTGCTTTTGCCGTCGAATGGATTTGACCCGTGACAAAAAAGTATTTCCAGCAGTGTCACGGTGCAGCGTGTTTCGGACAGATAACCGTGTGAGCGTTTGCAGTCGCGTGTTGGAATTTCTGTGACCGCCTCGTGTTCCTTGCGGTCATAAAGGAAGCTCTGTGTGTTGCGCGATAGATGCCGTTGATGCGCTCAACTCTCAAACGGCTGCTGCTCAATTAAGCCGTGAAGATTCCTACGTCTGTGCGTTACCAGACTGGAATGGATGTACGCCGCACGGAGAGGGGCTGTGGGGACAGTTTCCATTCGGCTGAAGTATGAGCCTCGCTGCCATCCTGCTGTAGTCCCTGGGATGCTGTGCTACTACCTATTTTTTAGTTTATTTATTTGCACCTAAGTAAAATAATAATATAGGGGCTGGTCCGATACGGTGTGCGCTGCCTGTCAGGGACGCGGTTCTCTACCAGACCAGCCCTGGTCATCAGCCCGGAATTTGGCTGTCCGCACCAGGGGGAGGGGGGAGAGGGAGCCGGCTCGGGTCCGCCAAGAAGCACGGAAAGGGAGTCTCCAGAATGTGGGTGGGTGGGCGAGTTCCGTTTTGGAGGAAAACGGAGGTCGCTGCCCACGGAGAATTGGCTTGCCTCGAGTAGTCGAGCGACGGACCCGTGTGGGGAGGGTTAATCGAAATAAATAGAGGGTGCAATTGGCTACCAAACTGGGAGAAAAACGGGAAAAAATCTGAAAAGAATAATATATATTTTGAGGATTATAACATGCAGTACGTAACTACGCTGGTGAGGTGAAACACCCTGAACGTGCTTACATAGACACCTCACCTAATCTGTTAGAGAGTCGCATCGAAATATAGCTCATAAATAAAATAAATAAAAGCTCCTCAGACCTTTAAACGTGGGAGACGCTCAGACAGGAAGCCCACATCCGGCCGACGATGGCAGTGCTGACTGCGCTCGGGCTGATTGGCACATCCGAGCTCTTCAGAGAGCAATTATTCCCTGACCCGCCACGAAGGGTGCCCCCTGAATACCTCTCCTCTGACAGCTGTGCTTCCCCCACGCTGCTCTAATTGTGGGCTGGCTCTCAGGCGCTCACTGTCTCTGCAGCTCTCACATTTCAATAAAACATACTGCCCAGTCATTAAAGTCTGAAAGGCGTAGTGTAGTTTGAGATTATTCTTTTTTTTGTTGTTTTTTTTGTTTGAAAGATCCCTGCCTCCCGTGAGGCCCACGTGCTTCCTGACATGTCGTTGTCCCAGAGCGCACTGCTTCCATGGCAGGGGCAACGAGCCCTGATCCTAGGCCTCTGTACTTCCTCCACCGATGAAAATAATCTAAATCACCTGTTACAGAAAACCTTGAGCACGTTACACAGCAGGTTTTATGTTCCTTACCTTTGATATTGGTTCTCTGTGGCTCAGTTGGTAGAGCACGGCATTGGCAACGCTTAGGTTGTGGGTTCAATTCCCCCTGGAACCACATATACTAAAAAACAATGTATGCATTCACTACTGTAAGTCGCTTTGGATAAAAGCGTCTGCTAAATGGCATATATTATATGGTAGATACAGGTAACTGCCAACATAAACGCTGGAATAAATGAGGGATCCTTTAAGCGGCTGCGGTACCGCGAGTGCCATGGCAGGTGCCAGTGGATAGGCCCCTTTCCAGCAAGCCTGGGCCAAGGCCGCTTCAGTGTCCCCTCCCAGAATATCAAAGTGTTAGTTTGGCAGTTACCTATACCGTACATGTTCCTTAGGGGGGATTTGATTGAGGTTTTTAAATTCCTAAAAGGGATTAACAAAGTAAAATACCAAAGATTTTTTAAGATAAGTGGGGTCAGCAGAACAAGAGGCCACAGGTGGAAATTAGTTAAAGGCAAATTCCGCACAGATATTAGGACGTTTTTCTTTACACAGAGAGTCGTCAATGCCTGGAACAGCTTGCCAGGTCGGGTAGTAGAGGCAGAAACGCTCGGGCTATTCAAGGCCAGGCTAGATGTAGTACTAGATGTTCTTTAGATTAGGACATGATGAGCCAAGATGGGCTCATTATGTATTCTTATGTTCTTATGTTCTTATGCCTCGGATCTCCTTACATCCCAAACCCCAAGTCCAATAGAAAGTGTAAGTACAGTATTGTTATATTGTTTTCACTGTGTTGGTATGTGGCTGTTTAAATGTAGAACAAATGCCAAAATGTTCAGCAACTCAACCATTAATTGGAGGGACAGCCCTAATTAAGAAACCCATCGACCGCCCCCTGTTGTGTCCTGACCAAATTCCCAAATCGGCGCTCTCAAATCCGGCCACCTAATCATCCTCCACTTTAATTGGCTTAATAATTCTCTCTCTCTCCACCTCAGCTGAGAGAGCTTTGGCACAGAATGGCTGCCGTACATCACCCCAGTGGGTGCTACACATTGATGTTTACTGCAATGAGCTTCCCCATCTTCACTGTAGAGCCCTTTGAGATTGTCAAAAGCACTATATAAATGCAATCCCTCATAATCACCTATTGTGTCCTCGGTTCTGTCCCTGGTTCTGTGTCTGTGCCCTGAAATTCCTCTTAACAGACAAATATCTGAGAGGCATAGAGAATGCAATGCGAGATAAAGAACATTTAAACGGTGGGATAAAAAAATGTTATTGAAAATAAGACTGTGAAGGGAAATCAAAGAATAACAATGCAGAGACATAAATATATTCAGTCCAAAAGGTAGCTGTGGCAGTGCAATAGGAGCGGCTGAATCTGAATCAGAAGGGTTTTTATACGGTGTTTCTCTCGCTCTATCGGTTTGTGTGTCCCAGAGGGAGAATAAGACAATGTGACATTAACTTCCTGCCCCTGATATGACACTTTTTGCGCATGAATAATTGATGAAATGGTTATTGCACACAGTATACGACTGTGAGGGGAAAAACTGCCAGAGAGCTTCTAGGGTTTGATATGGTGCTCTTTGGAAGAGGGGAAAGTGGAATGAACAATTAGAATAATTTAGATAATTTGGCCTAAAAAAGATAAAGGCCATCCTACGTGATTCTATTGTTAAATCGAGTAATGGCAGCCTACCCAAGCTCCAAGGCACTCAAAACTGGCGATTTGAATAGTACACTCTTTATTGTATGGGGAATGGCATACTAAACCCTGTTAGCAACCAGCATGTTTGGCTAGAACCTTCATCGGGATGCAGAATGCTTTTCAACACCAGCCACTTATAACCATGATATAAAAAACCTGTCACATTACAGGCAATTAGTGCACTGACAAATGTAAACATTCACTAATATGTATAGATTACATTACATTACACTACACTACACTACAATACATTACATTACAGGCATTTAGCAGACGCTCTTATCCAGAGCGACTTACAGTTTACATTTCTTTACAATCCATTTATACAGCTGGATATTAACTGAAGCAATCCAGGTTAAGTACCTTTAGCTCAAGGGTACAACGGCAGTGTCCCACCTGGGGATTGAACCTGCAACCTTTGCGTTACAAGCCCAGCTCCCTAACCATTATACCACACTGCCTGCCTATAGATGCATTCTCTGAATCACATTACGAATGATATCAGTCCTCAAGCATGTAATGTGGATGTGAACTTTTTCTGCGCCATCAGTCCGTGTCATCTTCACGGTCACGGAACCCTGTCAGCTGACCGCAGAGGTCCACGACACTATGCCGTACGCACGTTTACAAGCCACCTCGGTCACGTGACTTCTTGGCAGGAACGCAACGTCTTGTCTGCACATTCCTGTTTGTGCTCCCGTCATGCCTGAATTCACCCTAGTCCTAAAAGAGCTGTAGCCTGGAGAAGACCGGCATTGGACTTGGGGGTGTGTCTTAGACATAGTTCCACGCTAGTCCGTTACCGTTCCCCCATGCCAGGAGATCAGTCCGAACTTCCGTCTTACGTGAAGCTGATTGCTCGGCCATTTTGAAAATGGCGGTATGTGTTGCAGGGCGTGGAGGCTTGCTTGTTTTTCAAGGTTTTTCCAAGTATTTGAGCTTCTGGTTTATTCTGCTCTGTGATAGTTCCAGATGGTAAAGCACATCTCTACGAGCGCCCTGGGCCATGTCATTGGCTGACTATGACAAGGAGTGGTGGGACAATGATCTGTGTCCTGCTAGGGGTAGTGTGAGTTTGAGTGGACCAGGGTTCCTTGGGTTATCACTGTGTTAGCTCCTTCCAACATCATGCCAATTGTCATCAGTGAGAAACATGTCTGTCCTCCAATCAGTGCTAGTGCCCTCCTATAGTACTGTGTGGCCTGTAGTATCAGCGCTAGCTCCCTTCTGTAGCACTATGTGGCCTGTAGTACCAGTGTTGGCTCTCTCCTGTAGCACTATGTGGCCTGTAGTATCAGTGCTAGCTCCCTTCTGTAGCACTATGTGGCCTGTAGTACCAGTGCTAGCTCCCTCCTGCAACACTGTGTGGCCTGTAGTACCAGTGCTAGCTCCCTCCTGTAGTAGTGTGTGACCTGTAGTACCAGTGCTAGCTCCCTTCTGTAGTACTGCGTGGCCTGTAGTATCAGCGCTAGCTCCCTCCTGTAGTACTGCATCACCTGTAGTATCAGCGCTAGCTCCCTCCTGTAGTACTGTGTGCCCTGTAGTATCAGCACTAGCTCCCTCCTGTAGCACTATGTGGCCTGTAGTACCAGTGCTAGCTCCCTCCTGCAACACTGTGTGGCCTGTAGTATCAGCGCTAGCTCCCTTCTGTAGAACTGTATGGCCTGTAGTATCAGCGCTAGCTCCCTCCTGTAGTACTGTGTGCCCCTGTAGTAGTGTGTGGCCTGTAGTATCAGCACTAGCTCCCTCCTGTAGTAGTGCGTGGCCTGTAGTACCAGTGCTATCTCCCTCCTGTAGTACTGTATCAGCTGTAGTATCAGTGCTAGCTCCCTCCTGTAGTACTGTATCGCCTGTAGTATCAGCGCTAGCTCCCTTCTGTAGAACTGTATGGCCTGTAGTATCAGCGCTAGCTCCCTCCTGTAGCACTGTATGGCCTGTAGTATCAGCACTAGCTCCCTCCTGTAGTAGTGTGTGGCCTGTAGTACCAGTGCTATCTCCCTCCTGTAGTACTGCATCAGCTGTAGTCCCTCAGCTGTGTGCCCTGTAGTATCAGCACTAGCTCCCTCCTGTAGTAGTGTGTGGCCTGTAGTACCAGTGCTATCTCCCTCCTGTAGTACTGCATCAGCTGTAGTATCAGCGCTAGCTCCCTCCTGTAGTACTGTCCTGTAGTATCAGAACTGTATGGCCTGTAGTATTAGCGCTAGCTCCCTCCAGTAGCACTGTGTGGCCTGTACTGTGTAAAATAACCTTTGGTCCAAGGCCAAGTGCAACAGGGGAGCTTATGCACACTTTAGCTGCAGTGGTCCTGCAGTGAGTGAATATGGTGACATTGCGGTGACATGAACAAACATGATTGTTGATTCCAAATTGGGGTGAAAATGTATATGCCCCCCAAAACAGGCCCTGTGACAACAGAAGTGTGTTTGGCTGTTGTACTCTATTTCCCTTTGAAATCTCACGTACTTTAGGTGTGGTAAACCCTAATGGGGAGGCTGTATTTGACATTTATACGACCAGCATCATAAACTCTTTATGTATCTGATTTACTTCCACGTCTTCACATCGCATCAAAACTAATGATGTTGTTTAAACTCCAGAATAATGTAATGGTGACATTCATCTCTGTGCAATCTAATCAATGCCGTGAAAACCATTTGTGACTTAGAATGGATGAATAATTTAAATGTTCCAAAATGGGAAAGCCCTAATAATATACTATTACATCTGACTGTTTAAATACAGTTTGATCTTCACTTGCTGCTCAAATCAATTTCCCATTTCAGCTTCGAATCATTGTGTTGCACAGATTAGATGGCAGCGCTAAGGGCTGCTAAGGTTGAATATCTTTTGTGTTGGAGAAGGCCTCTGCTGCATTGTGTGTGTGTGTGTGTGTGTGTGTGTGTGTGTGTGTGTGTGTGTGTGTGTGTGTGTGTGTGTGTGTGTGTGTGTGTGTGTGTGTGTGTGTGTGTGTGTGTGTGTGTGTGTGTGTGTGTGTGTGTGTGTGTGTGTGTGTGTGTGTGTGTGTGTGTGTGTGTGACTGTCTCTGTCTCTCTCTGTCTCTCTCTGTCTGTCTGTCTCTGTCTCTGTCTCTGTCTCTGTCTCTCTGTCTCTGTGATGAGGAGGTTTGCAGCCGTCACTGAATCATCTTTGTGTCCCTCTTCAGCCAGTGCCATAATCTCAGTGGTGTTCCTGAAGGAGACGTTACGGGCCTCTGACATCCTGGGTGAGTGATGCGTTCACGGCCCTGAGGATCTGAGGCACAGAGTATTTATCACTGGTTATATGAACACTGTGCTGGACATTGATTCATCTGGATAGAGCATAGTGTTTCAGGGCTTTAGTGGCTTGAGTACAGGCCACGGATGCAGACTAGGTCCTGTGGTCGCCAGTGGGAGCCTGGGCTATGTCCGACCATGACTGGGAGTCCGATTCAGAGGGACACAGTTGGCCTTGCTCTCCCATGGCATAGTGAACTTTCTCTGGGCTCCCACCACAGTGCCCAGCGCCCCATGGACTCATATCCTCACTCATATCTGGTGCACTATGTTGTTGGTACTTGAAAGTCTGATTTTGCACTGCCTTGTCTTGTTTATTATGATGCACCCGAGGGTTGTTGTGTATGTTTTATGCTTTCCTGCTACAATTGCCCCTCAGGGATAAATAAACATCGAACAAAAAGTTCGGAAATTTGTGTTTGGTTATAACAATGCTTCTTGGCAATAAATTGTATACCGTTGGAAAGCCTGTTTATTTCCCTTTTAAATGGTGCCCCATTTGTAAGGAACATGCATTTGTGGGATGAGCAGCACAGCTGAGTATGTGGGTTGCGCCCATGAAAAATTTGCCAAATCTTCTCTGCCAATGCCAAACAGCTTATTCTGCTGTTGCTATTGACTCTACCAAACACAAATTTCTGAACTTTTTGTTCGATGTTTATATATATTTTTAATTGAATTTAATTCAATTAAAATGGATTAAAGTGAACTGAAGTATATTACATTACATTGAATTACATTACATTAATTAACATAAAAAAATGTAATTACAAAAATTGAATTCCATTAAATTCCATTGAAAAAGGTGCCTACAGACGTTCAGTTATGGTAAGTGAGAGCCGAGCCACCCCGAGCGAGCCCGATTGGCTCTTGCTCTCCTGTAGTCCAGTGTGGCCTCTGACGTGTAAAATAGTTACTGGATCCCAGGCTAGTTTGTGGGAGGAATGCACAAGCTTCAGCTGCAGCGCTCCTTGAGTGGGCGTCACAGCGAGAGGCAAACTTTCCCATTCCAAAATGGGGAGGGAAAAATAGATCCGTATTAGAACAGTAGAATCGTGTTATATTATAAAGTGTTTAACGCTACATACTGTACATTAAGGGTGTCACAAGTTTTGAGTGCCACATCCTTGTAAGCTAAACGCAATCTGACAAATCTGCAGTTTTTCTTTACTTAGAAAAATACCTAGACTGCCCAGGGTGAGCGGATACAATGTTTTAAAGGGAAGGTAAAATCAAATATTTCATCTGAATCTGTGGTTTCAGAAAACACAGAGCAGAGACAGTCACCCTCTGCTCATGTGAAAGGGGCTCTTGTCTTCAGTGTGTCTGGGCAGTCTGCGCAGTATACCAGGGGTTCCCAAACTGTGGCTCGCCAAACACACGTGGAAATCGTTTATTATACTCCTCCCAAAGGCATTGACATGTGTCAACTTAAACACTGCACAAGTGTGGGCCTACACACATATTTTAACATCAGTTGGGCTGCATTTAAATTAAAAAAAAAAAAAAAAAAAATGTTATACATTTATTTATAATTTTGGTTGCCAATTATATCCTCTATTTTATTTCAATTCCCCACCCCCATGAGTCCACCGCCCGTCCTCCAGGAGCGAGACGCATTCCTGGCCGGTTCCCGCCTCTTCCGAGATTCCCGCGCTCTTCCGAGACGGAAATTCTTCCACGGACGACCAGGGCCGGTTGGTACCTTCTCCCTGACGCTGCCCCCACACCGGTTGCGCCACATAAACAGGCTTTGGGAGCCCCTGTAGTACACTGTGCTGACCTGGGCCTGTGTGGTGAGTGTACTCAGTGCTCCTCTCTCGGTTGTGTGTCCAGGCGGGGCTCTGGCAGTGACAGGGACGTACCTCCTGGTGACCTTTGCCCCCCACACCACCCAGCACATCACGGCGCACATGGTCCAGAGATACGCCGTCAGCTGGCAATTCCTCACATACCTTGTACGTATGCGCCGTTGGCAGGGGTTGGGGTTCAGGTTGGGGTTCAGGTTGGGGTTGGGTTGGGTTGGGTTGGGCAGCATCGGGGTGATGTTTCTGTCCAGATGCAACTGGCCAATGTGTCCGTCAGGACATGTATGATCCGGTCTTGAGTCGAGACAAAGTAGCACACAGAACGGACACTCCTCCCCTAGCAGGTATCATCTTCATCATCATCAGCATCGTCGTTTTGGGTGCCCCACTCGCTGTTTAGGCCAATCTACACCGCATGCGTCACAGCAGCAGCGCAGCAAGCCGCACTGATTCAGACGACAGTGGATTGGGGCGGCGTGCAGCAGAAGTGAACATGGCACAGCACGGGCGCGTTGCTGGAGCAGCACAGCGTTGTCTCTTCTGTATGTGCTGCTTGCTGCGCAGCAATTTGTCTCTAAAATTCTTGGCGTACGTGACCAAATTTATATTGTATCATTGTATTACTGCGTGTGTGTCCCTAGTTCCCTCCTGCACTGGAGAATATCAATGGCAGATATTTTAAAAAGCGAAGAAAAGTATTTTCTTTTTTGTATTGCCATGGCAGAAAAGGTACATAAAACTCAAATCTGGAAAAAAAGGTAGGATGCGTCATCTGATTTTGAAAATGATTTTGAAAATAGACGTAGCTGGGCAAGTGATATAGAAGTGAATGCACAGATCCAGTTATGAAGAGGACATGGAGATCTCACTTTGACAGTTGACAGCTTAATAAGAACAAAGCCTCCTGATGTAATAATGTGCTCTACCATCCTTTAAATACGTTTTGGAGATTCTGAACTGCTCTTCCTCCCAGCGAAGGGCTCCCCGATGATTGATGCATCAATCACTGTGGAAGGCTCCATAGTGTCTCTGTTCTAGTCTGCCAGGAGTCTTGGAGTGACCCTGGACAACCAGCTGTGCTTCTCAGGCCACATTGCAGCGATCACCCGGACCTGCCGATTCTCCCTCCACAACATCCAGAGAATCCGACCGTTCCTCACCCAAGAGGCCACACAACTCCTGGTCCAGACCCTGGTGATCTCACGTCTGGACTGCTGCAATTCCTTGCTGGCAGGCCTGTGCCATCAAGCCACTGCAACTAGTCTAGAATGCTGCCGCACGTCTGGTGATCAGTCAAGCCAAGTTCACCCACGTCACCCCTCTACCCCACGTTCACCCACATTCAACAGGCCTGAGCACCGCAGTGTCCCGTAGGCCCTCACAGACGGGTGGGGTGCAGAACAGGCCGTCTTTCTTAATCCGCCCGCCCCAGGGTCATCACCAGGGCCTGCGGGGGCCCCGATCAGATCCTGAACGGATTCCTCCTCCCAGTGCAAAACGAGTTATCGAGGGCCAAGTGTAACTAAGGAATACACACACACCCACTATGTCATTAGCCTTCAGATCCGATAAATAAAATGAGAGGGGAAAAACAACAACAAAAATCATCAGTCTGTTCAGAGCGAGTCGGATAAAATGAGACTGTTCAGACCCGTGGTGTTGGAACAAGATTAGAGGGGCGGTGGTCGCTTCCTGTAACCGGATTGGGCTACCCTGTGCACCGCGGTTTGACGGGCGCTGGGATCCTGTCTGGAGATGTGGGCTTGATCACGGACGAACCCGCGGGAGGCTTTCATTAACCTAGCGCGCGCCATATCATTTCATCTCTCCTCTCCGCCTGCCAGAGTCATCCGTTTCAATTACGGGACAATGCTCGCCGTTCTCTCTGTTATTCTGATAAGACGGTCGTGTCTTTTTTGTATGAATATAAAACAGGCTTTTAATTTGCTGGTTTTTGCACATTCAGGCACAAAGGCAGAAATGTAATAGATGGGTCGGACATAAAATTAATTAGTGTTGAGGGAGAGTCTACTGCTGTGCCAACAAACGGAGTGAGTGTTTATGGATTGTGTCTGATTTTATTCCCCTCTCTCTCTCTCTCTCTCTCTCTCCTGCAGTGCATAGAGATTATAGCGTTCTGTGTTCTGCTCTATCTGTATAAGAGGAGGAACCTGAAGCACATTGTGGTGGTGCTCATGCTGGTGGCTCTACTGGGTAAGGCAAGGAGTGATGGCTGAAGAATATCTCTTCTGCAATAATTAACCTTCTAGGATGCAAAATTATTCTTTTTCCCCTCCCAAAACAAATCAATGGGGCTTGTTTTGCGGCCTCCCGATTGGCTGGCTTGTATATCCCCTCATTGCCAAGTTGCTTTTCGGGGGAAATATTCAGGCCAGTCAGGGACAGAAACCTGATATGTTGTATATGTCTTGTATGTTAACCTGAACGTTGCAGATTTTAAAGAAATCTTGTGCGAGGCATTGCATTTGCATGTTTGAGCAAAATTCAGTGATATGCCACTGTATAAAAGGCTAGCATGTAAATGTATGCTGTGTAAGTCACCCTGGATAAGAGTTTCTGCCAGACATTGATGATACAGTTGCTTTTAAAAGTCCCCAGGGTTGTTTCCACGTTAGGAAAAACTGCCTTTTCATATTGTGCACCCACAACATGAACAACACCTTACAAAAGGTTCTCCAGTTAGAGGTGCTGGTACCACTTAGGGAGTTCAAGACCCTGGTTGCAGATGTCCTTAAGGAGGAGTGTAGATGTTTACCATAGGCTGGATTCTTTAAGTATATATATAGGTGTCTTGGAAGATGTTTTAATGTATTGTATTGTCATATGTGTGTCAACGTAACTTTTAAATGCTGTTCTGCTGCCTTTCTTGGCCAGGTCTCCCTTGAAAAAGAGAATGTATCTCAATGGGTATTTTCCTGGTTAAATAAAGGTTAAATAAAATAAATAAAATGAAAAGTATAATTTGCCTTGTAAACAAGCTAACACGTTAGCACAGTCTGGAAGGTTTCGATTGGCCAGCAGACAGCGAGAGCGTGGTCCGGTCAGGGCCCGCCCCCCCGTGAAACCTGCGCTTGTGCTCACGGCCGCCTGTCGTTCGCAGCCTCGCTGACGGTCATCTCGGTCAAGGCCGTGTCCGGAATGATCACGGAGTCGGTGGAGGGGAGCCTCCAGCTCACGTACCCCATTTTCTACGTCATGCTCGTGGTGATGGTGGCGTCCTGTGCCTTCCAGATCAAGTGAGTCTCCCTTCTGCCGCCCAGAGCCGTCGGTTTGCTTTCGGTTCTTGCTGCTTATCGATTGTGGGCGGACCAAGTTTCCCCCGCCACCTGTGAGGAGAAAACCCCTGCAAACCTTTTCTGAGGTGTGGGATTCATTAACTCAACCAGTGAACTGAATTATTATTTTGAAACAGCTAGATTTATAGTGAAACTAGGATGAGAGGGATGAAACTAGCTACATTTCCATTAGAGTAAGTGGATGCAATTTTAGAGCGTCAGTTTATGGTTAGTCAAACTGTGAATTGAGGCAAACTAAAGCCGTTGAAATTCATACAGAATTTAGCATGCCTTAAAATAAGCAGCCATTGTCACGAGTTAATGATTAAGTCATCACAGACCACAACGCGTGGCTTGCTCAAGTCGCACAATGCCACTTTTACCCCCAAAAAAGCCTTTTGCAAACACCTGTTTGGGTGGGACACCAGTAAAAGCGGTCGTTTATAGCGATCCAAGACTTTATAGTGGAAGGGTAGCTAGCAGAACCTAAAATCAACAGGGATGTTTAAATGGTGTGTTTTTTGGCCCCTTTGCAGGGCTCCAGACTAACTTTTTGC
The DNA here is from genome assembly GCA_029706075.1 of Aldrovandia affinis. Taxonomy (NCBI): domain Eukaryota; kingdom Metazoa; phylum Chordata; class Actinopteri; order Notacanthiformes; family Halosauridae; genus Aldrovandia; species Aldrovandia affinis. The sequence continues at coordinate 770,624 of JAINUG010000124.1, read as the reverse complement.
ATTGGGTGCACTGGTGCACCCAACCTCTTTTTTTTAGGTGCACCAGCACAAAATGTAGGTGCACCCAATGTTTTCATTGTGTCGCCTTCAACGCCATAAGGTCACCTTTTTATCGCTCTCCATAACTTTCATATAATGTGAATGATTTTTAAACAAGAATAAGGTGCAGAGAAATGCTTGTCTTTGTGGCAGCATAAATTCCTAAAGGAAAAAAAAAATGCATGCAGGTCACTAGCCTATAGATTGCAAAGGAAAACTGTTTATGTGATCTTAGCCTACTTATCTTTTTACTTATTCATTTTTATAATATTTAGGACTATACCATTTTCTTAATATTTCTATTTCGTTATCTCTCATGCTGTAATGTGGCTGGGCCTTCAAACTTACCTTGTGCATGTGCATGCTCCACCTCGATGTGTCCAATTAAAATGTTGACCGGTCTCCCTTTGCGCAAAATGCGGCTGTAGACGATCACACACTCCTTGGTAGAGATGTCTGTGTCGCCGTCAATCATGAAGGACATGTATGTGGCGTTTCCGACGTCCGCAGCTGTCTTTTGCTTTAAGGTATCGGCTATTACTCCAATGAATTGGGCACATGCCGTATCGTTGCTATACGTCGGGTTGACGTTTAATCCATTTTTCTTCATGAGGATAATTTCTGATTTGAATTTAGTAAACGGCAACTCCTCTTTGGCAATGTTGTATGCAACATTAAATTTAATTATCATTTCCGATTCCTCAGAGCTCCTGATTATTACTGCCTGCCGCTGCAATGCAGCTGGGAGAGGGGCCACTTTCTCTACACACTTGTCACGGCATACAGTATGCTTTTTAGACATGTTGTGTTTTTTTAAAGTTTCGATCTGAAACGTTGTTGACCCGCTTACGAATGCACTGTTACCAGCCATATTCAGACCGCACTCCCGACAGTAAACGCAGTGCATTGCGTTCCGTCCTTTTTCGTACCTCAGCCAGGGAAATTGTTTCAGCCAGTCCTGTCTGAAAGAATACACTTTTGGCTTTTAATTTGAGTCTCGGGGCGGGCTCTATCTCAGACTCGGTTGTCTCCTCTGGTTCCGAGTCTGACGCTATCGCCGAAGGACCGGGCTTGGTAGCAGGGACGCGAGGGCTCCGTGTCTGGGCTGGATGGACTGTCAGTAGTGGGGATGGAGGGAATGACAGTAGCATGGCTGGTTGTAGGCTTAGTTTTCTTAATGAAAAAACTTTCAATGTTTTTACCTCTCTTCATTTTCCCTCGTTTTGTAGCGTTTATTTTCTTTTTCCGTTTGGCTACTTTAGCGCTCAGGTCGCTAGCAATTTTTAAACACACATAACTTAGAGCAGAGACCACAGCCAATCAGAGGCAAAGACCTGCCCGAGCTCTGTCTCTTATTGGTTTAGACCACGATATCCTACCAGGATGCGACTGACACGAGCTGGGGTTTAAAATCTTTCACAACACTTGGGCTGCGTTCACCCATTTTGGTCACCGGAGAACACAGAGAGATGGTGCGCTAAAAGAAATTAATGTTTTCACCCGGGCAGAGTTAGGTGCACCAGTGCACCCTAGACAAATTATTAGGTGCACTCGTAAAATATTTGGTCGCATGTGCGACCAAATTGGTCGCACTCTGGAGCCCTGCTTTGGCTTACCGTGTTGCATGTCAGGTTCAAGACACATTCTTAGGTTCCCCCGTTAAATGATGGTCTGTTGGGCCTCCCGGGTGGTCTAGCGGTTACAATGTTCAACGCTGGCCAATGCGACCGGGGGTTCGATTCCACCGGCCACGTCAGAGTCGACACTGGTCGGGAGTGCCACTAGGGGGCCACTAGGGGGCAATTGGCTGTCCATGCCAGGGAGGGGGGAGGGAAGCAGACAGGATGTTTGCTGCACACAGGAGTGGTTCTGGGGTACCGGAGTTACAGTCGACGGCTTGGCGAGTGCCGTCTCGGAGGAGACGATACTTCGCCTTTGTCACTGCCGGTCTCAGGGCTACGGCAGCGAACTCATGATACGAGGGGGGGATTGACATGTAAAAGAGAGGGTGTAATTGGCTACTAAATTGGGAGAAAATCTGAAACAAAATGATGGTCTGTTCCTTACAGTCACAAGTAGCTGTGGCATTGCTCTCTGGCTTGTGTGTGAATGTGAATGTGAACGTAACTGAAGGTAATTAGTAGCACTGAATCTGCGCCCTGGCTTTGTTTTTCAATGAGAACGTGGTTGCTAATGTTGTCCTTGTTGTCTGCACTGCTGTGATGCGCCGGCTTGTCTTTGCTTGTTCTCTTATTCCCAGTCTGGGCTGTGGAAAGAATATCACCATTCAATGACAAGGGTGTGAAGTAATTTGAGTTAATTTGCTTCTCCTCTCAGATTCCTGAACCAAGCCATGAAAATGTTCGACGCAACAGAGGTTGTGCCCATCAACTTTGTGTTCTTCACAGCCAGCGCAATCGTTGCAGGTGGGTTTATCAAAACGAATGCATCGGAGAGTTTACGGGAACTGTGCTCGGCTGTAAATGCTTGACAGCAAAATGTTCGTATAACCTGAAGAATTATTATCTGCCATTTACTCTCCCAGTTTATTGGTTTGATTTCAGTCTAGACTCCTATAAATGAAGCATCTGCTTCAACAGGATAACCACGATAAAGAACAGTCACCATCATGATAAAGAATAAAGAATAAAGAAAGTTGTAAGGTGTACAACTATAACTAGTAGTAAAACGAACACTTGCAGTGTTCCTGCAATGTTGTCAGAAGGCTACATGTATGTGTTTGATTTTGAGGTACAGTGGGTGCTGACGATATGTTGCGGGGCCTTAAGCCAGTAGCTGGGGGGCACGGGGGTGTTGCATGGCCCTATAGTATCGGGGCAACCGGTGGTTTTGTATAAATGAGTCAATTTTATTTTTTAAATGTTATACCTAGACAGTGCTAGAATCTGATCCTATTTGTTCCTGTTAATGCACGATTATTAACATATCATTTTATTAACATAAACAGATGACAGTAGCAGCAATTTTGTTATTTAGCTGTACTCGTGGGAACAAATAATCACCATTGAGCCATCTGTTGTAAACCAGGACACTTTCATCTGAGGTGCAACAATATGCACATTTCTCACACAGGGGGCTGTGCTATCTCTTTTAAACCTCAGCTCAGAACACCCCCTCCTCCCATATCTCTCAGTGCTGCCCTTCACCCGTCCAATTTATTGTGGATATTGTTTTGTTTTTTTTCCTCCTGGCCTCACGATTGGTTTGTCTTTATCTATTCATTTCTTTTTTTCAGGAATCGTGTTTTATCAGGAATTTTACGGGTTAGCTCTGCTAAACATCCTGATGTTTCTTTTTGGGTAAGTGTACATGCGATTCAACAAGGAGCGGCAGTGTAGTGTAGTGTAATGGTTAGGGAACTGGGCTTGTAACTGAGAGGTTGCTGGTTCAATTCCCAGGTGGAGCACTACCGTTGTACCCTTGAGCTAAGGTACTTAACCTGAATTGCTTCAGTAAATATTCAGCTGTAAAAATGGATTGTATGTAAAGAAATGTAAACTGTGTAAATCGCTCAGGATAAGAGCGTCTGCTAAATGCCTAAAATGTAAATGTAAACATTCATACAATTTAGAGCAGGGGTGTCCAATTTTATCCGAGAAGGGTGTGGGTGCAGGCTTTTGTTCTAGCCCAGAACTAAAAAGCCTGATTCAACTAATCCACCAATCGTGGTCTTCAATCGAGACCTTCATTAGTCGAATCAGGTGTGTTAGTGCTGGGCTACAACAAAAGCCTGCACCCACACTGGCCCTTCTTGGATAAGATTGGACATCCCTGATTTAGAGTAATTGTGTTAATAAATGCAGTGGAAATAAAGTATACACCTTTAACTTTGCCATTGGGGATTCAAAAGTGACATCCTGCTTGAATCGCTTCAGGTGTCTGCTGTCCTTCCTTGGAGTGTTTATAATCGCGAGGAACAGGCCCAAAATCAAGACGGAGCGACCGTTCATCGACATGGGACAAGTGCCTGGTGGGTATTTACTCAACAAAGGCTTCTTGACATTTTCTGTTTCAAAGCATACATTGGATGGTTCAGGAAAACGGCAAACAAATTAACTATGCGTGTGACCAACTGTGGTTTGAAACCAACTGAAAGCTACCTGGAAAATGTCTAAATATTTGAAATATTAAAAGCAGGAAAAGGATTGGTTGGGTGTAAAACATTTTTTTGTGTGCATTACATCAAACCAAACAAATACCCTGGGTTGAAATACTTGTTTTCCTGCACATTTAAAATGAGATTTAAAAAAATAGATGCACATCCTTCCCCAGGCGGCCATTTCCTTTGTGTTGCAGTGCAGCCGAAAACAAAATGTCTTTCCAATAGTTCCAAACTATTACACAGTACGTGCTTCACAAGGAGCAGGTCGTGCTTTCCAACATCCTGGCTTTGTGAGGGCAAAATGGAAAATAGATTAACAAAATTGCATAATCTGGAGAAAAGCCATTATACCTGGTCAAAAGTCAAAAGCTGATTTTGATTATTTAATTATGCAAAAGAGACCTTGTGGATAAGCCTTGATACAGTTGTGCTGTTGCTTCTATGAATTATAATTCAAGCTTTCATGATTGTTATATTCAGGGAAGTAAAACAACATTAAAACAGAAACTGTACCATGGTCCTGGACACAAAGTATCCAAAAGACATTACTATTCAGTTTGTATGTATGAAAAGATTTATGTACATGCAAGTCTTAAAAATATTGTACAATATTCTCATATTTAGTCAAATTAGCAAGCAATTCCAAGTTTGCCAGTTTTAGTTGTTGCCTTCATACATATACAAATGTTTATTGCAATGGTCAAAACACACATGATCACCTATTGCTGTGAAAAGGGATGAAAAAGAGACATTACTGGCTGACAGCCTTTGATGTTGCATTGAATTGTGGGACAATGCTGTGAGAAACATTAGATGATTACAAGCTGAAGATTGTGAAAAAATGTTTTCAGCCATTGTGTTAAGTGAGAACGTCAAAATGTGGTTGTGCTCCTTGGCTGTGTTCGAAACCGTTCCCTATTCCCTAAATAGTGCACTATAGGGTGTGTTGAACAAATTGGCGAACACACTACATAGTGCACTATTTAGGGAATAGGGAACGGTTTTGAACACAGCCCTTGTTTCAGGGCTGTGCCCTGCAGCCATTTTGTCTGGTCCTATAACGAACACTGTTCTCTCTCCTGCGCAGGAAGGAGATGCACCGATAAGGTCCAGCCGGAAGCCAAACGCATTACGTACGGATCTCTGGCAGCCAAAATACTACACCTCGACAAGTTGGGCGGGCAGCAGGAGTCGTCAACATGAGCCCTACTCCGCGTGGCTGGCCAGAGGATGGACGCACCGTCCGGACCCATGGCGATGCGGGCGGACAATTTCCTGGTTTGCAGCCACACAGGAGGGGGAGATGCCTTTGCTTAACGTCGCCTCCGTCAGGAGACTCCATCCTGAGGGGAGAGTGCGACTCGAGACGGAAACGCCTCACCAGGCGGCCGTACACGTGCAGCGTGTTTACAAGTCTAAAAAGCCAAAAAGAGGGAATCCCACCAAAACAAGGACTTTGACATATTTATGACGTGAAAGGATCACAAGGCTTGACTTTAACACGCAACCGATGAGTGATTTGTGCAAACGGTGGTTCGACATGAAAAATGGCACATTGCTTATTGCTCATGTGTATGCCATACTAAATGCAAGAAGTTATCAAAATCTATGTGAACGATGCACTATTTAACAAGTAAAGAGAGATTACCAATAAACTTGTTGCTCTAGGTTTCATTTTGGTTGGGTTGTTTCCAAGGCAACTAATAGTAATGGTCAATGTACAAAAACGGCTTTCACATTTACATTTTAGGCATTTAGCAGACGCTCTTATCCAGAGCGAATTACATCGTTTACATTTCTTTACATACAATCCATTTATACAGCTGGATATTTTTTTACTGAAGCAATTCAGGTTAAGTACCTTTAGCTCAAGGGTACAACAGCAGTGTCCCATCTGGGATTTGAACCTGCAACCTCTGAGTTACAAGCCCAGCTCCCTAACCATTACACTACACTGCCATCCTTTCAAAGAATTAACACCCAAAACACAATCATAAAATTGGCACAATTATTGATAAAATTGAAATGTCTACAAACATATCCTCTCCACCAAGCAGTTAACTGGCCAAAAGCCAAACGCTCTGGCCAACCAGCAGATCAGCGCCCTCTTCTGGTGGTTCGAGCACAGAACAGAATATTTACATTGATGAAAGTGTCACTTTTGAATAAACCGAAGGATACTTCCCTTAATATGCTAGGTTTTAAGAGTTAGAAGTGCACAAGAGAAAGGTAAACCTGGAATTTAATAGACCTTTCAGCACAAACTTGAAATTGCTCTTTGCTTGGGGTTCTGTCATATCTGGTTACAAGTGCCCTCCAGCTATTAGAGAGAGAAGTTGTTTTGGCACGGGGTTGCTGGTATAAGCTGCGTGTTTGCTCGACAGCGCCTCCAGGTGGTCTGTTGAAGCGGCGGTGCACGAGCGCTCAGCGTTCTGCGTAATTCCATTATCGGCGCCAGGGAACTTGGAGGGTTGCCATGGTACCCACTCACAAAGGCCTGGCGCTCTCTGCTTACCGCCTTGACGAGAAAGGGACTCCTCCCCCCCACCCTTCCCCCCCCCCCACCCCACACTTTATCCAGGGGAACACACCCGACTGTGACCACCCCACGCTACATCTGGCCACTGACTGAGGGAAACCAGTAGACATTTTTTTTTTTTTGCTGGTGCTGTCCTTCCATTGTAAAAACATCCCCGCCGTGAGGAAATTCAACTTGTCACATGGTGAAATTAATTTAGAAAGGCCTTCAGAAAACTGGTGTGATTTTACCAAGTCTTGAGCGGTCCAGCTGTTAGTGAATCGTTGCCAAGCATTGTAACTCACATCTGTGTGACTGCATAATGTCATTTGGCCCACCCGTCTGCGGTGTGAACACCCAGAGCGCCATCTGGTGGTAAACAGGAAGAACATTCTGTGCCAGAATACATGCAGTGCACTCCCTTCCCAACTGACTGGCTAGTGTGAATTGCTAGGGAAGGGCTGGGCAATTCTGTCCCTGGAGGGCTGGCGTGCAATGCTGGATTTTGTACCCTGGCTCAGACATCACCATAGCTATGTACACCAATATCCATTCCCTTGTAGATTAGATCACAGTAAACGTCCCATAGAAGGACAGAAGAGACGTCTTCAACTGTCATTCATGAGCTTAGCAAGATATTTGGCTACAATGTCAAATCACAAAAATCACATAAATGATTGGACAAATTAAGAGCTGGTATGAAATGCAGAAGGAAGCAGCCCTCCTTCCTCCTTGCCCACCTCTGCGCTGGGGCCTGAACATCAATCTCTCAAAATATTAAACATGTTGCCACAACGCAGGGGGTGAGGGACAAAATCTCCGACTGAAACAACGCTTGTGTTTCAGGCAACACATCGCAGAAATGTAGGATCTCTCGGTATCAAACCACCTCAAATTACATGTGCATTTAAAGAGACTACTAAATATGAAGTGAGTGCCCCCCCCCTCCCCCGTTACGCCTGTGGCCTTAATCTCCTGGGGAGAGGGAAGGGCCTTGAGATGAAGGATGGACTGATGGATAACTGTTCTCACAGTACTCCATGTGCCCTTTGCCACAAATGCTCACTCAGCCAATGAAAAAAGTGCAAATGGAGAAGAGTGTTAGAATTGCATCTCCAGTTTTCTGCACGGAAGGTACAGGAAAGCACCAAAATAAAGGAAACACCCACAAACTGTCTTAAGGCATATACCATTCTTCCATGAGAAATTCCATCATTTGGTCTTTTACTGATGGCTGGAAGGTCCCAGGCGCCGCTCCAGAATCTCTAAAATTTAAAATAAAATAAAAAGTTAAATTGGGTTGAGATCTGGTGACAGGCATGGCACATGGTTTACATTTACAATGGTGCTTATAAACCATTCAGTGAGCACTCGTGCCCTGTGGATAGGGGCATTGTCATCCTGGAAGAGACCACTCCCATTAGGATAGAAATGCTACACCATAGGATGAAGGTGATCACTCAGAATGGCTTTTTTTTTGCCGTTTACCTCAAAGGAGTTGAGTGGACATAAACCACGCCAGAGCCACCAGTGTTCCTCGATTACTCAGGTGTTTCCTTTATTTTGACAGTTACCTGTATATCAAAAGAAGAGGCGGTGGCACGGTTCTAGGAGTCACAGATGCAGCGAATGCTCCCAACATCCTCTTCACGTCCACATTTACCTTAAATAGCCCACATACGGAGAGCTGCTGACAACGTATAGACAGTAGCAATGCAGAGGAACGTTCATTCCCATGGTTGCCAAGCAACAGGATCCTCCTGTCAAACACCTACACACATTCTAGCACCACGAGATCGTGTTCGAGGGAAGACTGATGAGATTAAATGCTTACGCGATGACCACAATGTGTCAGGAAAGGCTCAAGTGTAACACCAAGTCTGCGATAAAACCGGACACAAAACTGCATGGGGCTACCAATTGCAAAACATGTACGGTTGGATAGATAAGCGGGGGAAAAAATGTCATTCTCATGTCGAAGAGTCAAATGTATTGTTCCCATAAATGAAAAATTGGGTGTAACGGAACGAATAGTGAGTAAAGTATTTATTTGTAGTACAGGACGTTTATATTCAAACACTGCAAACAGAACTAAGAAAAATTGTCTCCGAAACAATTTAATAAAGACTACACAGGCTCATGCTCAATTTCAACAGCTGTGCTATTACAGTGAAGAACTGAATCTCAGACTGGCTGTAATCATAAGGCAATAAAGAAACCTCATATCATTCTTAAGATAATAAGCCCTTCAATCCTCCAAAAAATTAAACCTTAGAACATCTCGTTCTTAAAGGAGGCAAGAGTGTCTTTAGCGGGCGTTTTTAAGGCTTTGATCCACACAGGAAATATTACCTCATGTCAATCATGCTTCTGTTCAAGAGGTCTTGATGTTGATCAGCCCAAATGGAACACTTCACATTTATTCATTAAATGTCAGCAAATCCTTCACTATTTATAGTGCTACCTGGCACAGGGCAATGCTCAATATGCGATTTTCTTTCATTTTTATGTCACTACCCAATCTGTACAGACCACCCTTATTATTATTTAAAAAAAATCTAAACTATGTTGTGGCTTTGGAAGTTTAATAGTATAACCTGATTACTCTTAACATTTTCTTATATACACGTGTACAAATATGAAGAAAGAAACTAGCTTAACTTCACTTCCTGTTCCATAACCTTTCGTAGCTTGGTCTCAGGTAAAGAACCGAATGAACACAAAATGTCAGCAGCGTAAAAAAAATACTGCACTCATAAATGTGTTTGTATGTTGCATAATGTAAAGGTTTAAATAAATAAGCAAGCAGAAGTGACCCCAGCACAGACTGGGCAGTGACTCCGGTGAGGTCGTGGCTAGATAGTAACCCTATATTTCCCCAGATCTCACCCATGCCCATTTGTCATGAAAGTGGTAAGTTTCAAAGACTAACCCTGGTAACCCTCTAACCCTAAGTCAGTGTCAAACCCATTCCAAGTGTGTGCAGGTTTCTGTTGTAGCTGGAACGAGGTGATTTCAATTAGGGCTCTGCTTAGTTGAAGAAGTGAGCTAATCAGTGAAATCACCTGGTGTAGTGCTGGGGTACAGCTGGAACAAACTCACCCAAACGTTACCCTGTCAAACCTTGCGAGAGAAAAACAGGGTTACTATCGAGCCATCCCCCTCCGGTGAGGGCATGCGGTCACACCTCTATGGTGACCTTGGCGAAGCGGTACTGCAGTGAGGCGGGGTTTCTCAGCAGCACCAGGCCCCGGAGGTCCGCAGGCTGGCCGGACAGGGCGTGCAGGAGGCCAGACAGACTGACGTACCCCAGCGCCTCCCCGCAGCCCGCAGACAGAGTGAAGTCTCCCTGTGTCACCCACCCCAGGGTCACGCGCGAACAGTGTGAGGTCACGCTGGGCAGAGGGTCTGGCCACAGTCCCACAGTGAGGCCGGGGGCGGAGCCAGACTCAGGGTGAGGCCGGGGGCGGAGCCAGACTCAGGGTCCACAGTGAGGCCGGGGGCGGAGCCAGACTCAGGGTCCACAGTGAGGCCGGGGGCGGAGCCAGACTCAGGGTCCAGAGTGAGGCTGGGGGCGGAGCCAGACTCAGGGTCCAGAGTGAGGCCGGGGGCGGAGCCAGACTCAGGGTCCAGAGTGAGGCTGGGGGCGGAGCCAGACTCAGGGTCCAGAGTGAGGCTGGGGGCGGAGCCGGACTCAGCTGGCTCGTGGGTGGAGGCGGAGCCAGGCTCAGCTGGCTCGTGGGCGGAGCCGGCTGGTTTGTGGCCCTTGGTGCGCCGCTTCGCCCTGCTCTTGAAGTGGTCCCTGTGGCGGGGCTCCTGGGGGCCGCAGCAGGCGGGGTCTTGCCGCAGCATCTCGATGTCCTCCGGCGTGGGGATGCAGATCATGGCGTGCAGAGTGGGCCGGCCCTTCTTCAGCAGGGACATGCGCGCCCACACCAGGCTCCTGGGGTGCGCCCTGCACAGAGCCGCTGCCGTCGCGGGGCTCAGCTGCTCCGGCTGCGTCGCCCGCACGGGCCTCCGCCACCGCTGGCCCCGGGAGCAGGTGGGTCTGCACCAGGCCGACACCGTGCGGACAGCCTTCCTGCTCCTGGGGGACACACAACTCCGCTCACTCACAACTCAGAACATAAGAACATAAGAATACATAGTGATGAGAACGGGCCGTTCGGCCCATCTAGGCTCATCGTGTCCTAATCTAAAGAGTATCTAGTACTGCATCTAGCCTGGACTTGAATAGCCCAAGCATTTCTGCCTCTACTACCCGACCTGGCAAGCTGTTCCAAGCCAACACATCATGTTTATCCCTTCCGGATACACTGTATAATCATTTCTGCAAGCTTAAAATGATATCCGCCTCCCGTGTGGTCCAGTGGTTACAGCGTTCAACGCTGGCCACGGAGACCGGGGTTCGATTCCCCATCTCGCCAGAGTCGGCTCTGGCCCGGGAGTGCCACCAGGGGGCGGCGATTGGCTGTCTGCCCCAGGGAGGGGGGAGGGAAGCCGACATGATGTTCGCTGCGCATAAGAGTGGCTCTGGAGTACCGGGTTACGGTCGACGGCCTGGTGAGTGCCATCTCGGAGGAGGCGTTACTTCGCCTTCGTCACTACCGGTCGCAGGACTACGGCTTACAAGGGGGTTTGACATAAAATAGCGGGTCTAACTGGCTACTAAATTGGGAGAAAATGGGAGAAAATCTGAAACAAAATCTTTAAAAAATAAATAAATAAATAAATTCCTGATGGATCCCAAATTTATGCAGCGTTCTAACTGGCCAGCAATAGCAACTTCTATAAATGAAGGCTTCCGCAGTGAGCATGTCAGGAAGCCACTCCAAGCACCTTCAATTAATTAAAATCATCCTTCTGAGAGCCTGCCATTACTCAAAGTAAATCTGCTGATTTCTCAAGTGTTGGCTGTTCAAACATTGTCACGCACACAATCCGTGTGATACATTACTGCAGCCTGGAGCTGGACGGATAATTAAAACAGAAGGAAAGCGGACTAATCAGCTGCGGAGCCATCCATCGTATATTCTGAAACATTAACTTGACTATTCCACTCAATTAACACGTTCTGAACGATGTCTGAACAGACACTCGGGACTGTTTGTCATATTTCCTTGAGAGTTTATGACACATTTATCTCTACAACCTGAACATTGGGCTTCGTTTTGATACGGTCCAAAGGACGAAATCCACACAGAAAGAGACTGCTTAATTTCTGGTGCCTGACAAGAGGTTTATCAATCACAATAGTGTCACTGACGACCGCTATTTTGGTAGACAAGAGTAACTACTTTTTAGTTTCAGATTTTCTCCCATTTTCTCCCAATTTAGTAGCCAATTAGACCCGCTATTTTATGTCAATCCCCCCTAGTAATGTGAGTTCGCTGCCGTAGTCCTGCGACCGGTAGTGACGAAGGCGAAGCATCGTCTCCTCCGAGACGGCACTCACCAGGCCGTCGACCGTAACCCGGTACTCCAGAGCCACTCTTATGCGCAGCGAAAGTCCTGTCGGCTTCCTTCCCCCCTCCCTGGGGTGGACAGCCAATCGCCGCCCCCTGGTGGCAGGCCAGAGCTGACTCTGGCGGGATGGGGAATCGAACCCCGGTCTCCGTGGAAGAGTAACTACTTTTTGCCGTAGAAGCAAATACATGTATTACACTGTATGAGAACGCCCTCGCTTGCCATCTACTGGGAACCCAAACCGAGCGAAGCCTGAAAAAGAGTGCTTTTTTTAAACCCGTTACATCCTTGGGAAGGGTTAACGAGCGCGTTTGGTGACCCACCTCAGGACGGTGACCCTGCTGGGCGGAGGTGTGGTGCTGTCTGGGTGTGAGGTCACTTCCTGTGGCACAGGCAGGTCTCCCTCCGCGCCCTCCCTCAAGATCATCTCCCACTCCTCGGCCAGCTGTTGCCAAGGGCAACGGAACGGTGCGAGGCTTCCGTGCTTTATGTAGTTGGGCCTCTTGGCAGGCGGACGCCTACACAGGACAGAATGTCAAACTCGTCAATTACGTAACGCGGAACAGATGAGCATCGGTGCACTGGGAACATGGCGGCGCGAGTTCAAACAAGTGCGCATGATCTTTTCAATTAGATATAAATGGACATTTAGTTAATAAGTTAATTTATTTTTAAATAAATGATTTCAGGTATTAAAAAAAAATTTACATTTTTTTTCCCGCCCTTTCGAAACACATCAACAACACTATTTAAGAGGTAACTTAAAGAGGGGATTTTGACATTTTCCCCTCTGGTTTCCTGGATAGATTTCCCCCCTATCTGGGATGGAAAGTGCCAGAACAGCATGTGCCACTCAGAAGGCCTGACATTTCTGAATTCCCCCGTCGATTTTAGAAGTAAAACATTGCTAGTTAGTGGTTACCAGATTACCTTAAATGAACTATTCTCTGAGTAATGGTGCCGTTTACCTCCCTTATATCACTTAACCAGTACATTTAGCTGGACATACCAAGTCAATGGGCCCTACATGGAAGATTTGTAAGCAATGAATCCTGGCTTTTGTGCAGTGTCACAGATTACAATCCTATTATCATCATTTATTTGCTTTAGCAGATGCCCTTATACAGACAGGCTTACGCGGTTTACATTTTTGTGTACTACCCAGTCATACAGCTGAATATACAAGTCAAGTACCTTGCTCAAGGGTGCAATAGCCACCTGGGATTTGAACTCGCAACCCCAAGTAACAGGAGCAGTTCCCTAAACCAGTGGTCCCCAACCACCGGGCCGCTGCCCGGTACCGGTCCATGAGGCATTTGGTACCGGGCCGCACAGAAATAATAAATAAATAAATAATAAAACGCTTTAATTTTATTTCCATTTTATTGACTATCGTAGTCTGCAGGGTGTTTTATTTTGAAAAATGACCACTTCCATCTGTGTGGCTCTTTTCCGCACTTGTCTCAGTTTTTGAACTGGTCTCAATGAACTGGTCTCAGCTTTTTTCTCGCGTGTACCACCACCCCCCCCCCAGTCCGCAGAAAATGGTCTTGCATGAAACCGGTCCGTGGTGCAAAAAAGGTTGGGGACCGCTGCCCTAAACCGTTACACTACACTGTGCCTCCCTTTGAGTCCGCCTACCTCTTGAACTTGTCGAGCAGCTGAGCCTCCTGCTCCTCGAGGAAGCGGCTGCTCGCGGGGCAGTCTGGGAAGTCGTGGGGGAAGTGCGACGCCCCTTTATTCTGGGAGTGCTTCAGCGCCTCCTGCAGGCCGCCGATGCGTACTCCACGGTACACCTGGGGGAGAGGCGGTCAGTTAGGGCGTGTAACAACCGTGGGCCAAGCCTTACAGGAAGGGCACATTGACCAGAGGGGTCAGGTTGCGTGTCGCTACCGGTTGCAGGACTACGGCAGCAAACTCATATTACTAGGGGGGGATTGACTTAAAATAGCGGGTCTAATTGGCTACTCAATTGGGAGAAAATGGGAGAAAAATCTGAAACAAAAATTTCTGGCCTCCCCGGTAGCGTAGCAGGACGCATTCTGCCCACTGCGACCGGGGTTCGATTCAACCGGCCACGCCAGTTCAGCTCTGGCCGGGAGGGCCACTAGGGGGCGGCAATCGGCTGTACGCCCCAGGGAGGGGGGGAGGGAAGCTGATATCAGCTCGCTGTGTATAAGAGTGGCTCTATGTGTACCGGGGTTACGAGTTGACGGCTTGGCGAGTTCCGGCTCGTGTGGAAATGGCATTCTTTTATACTAATGCAACTGCTTGGAGAAAAGTATATGATAACAAGTAATATTGTTTTGTTTTTCCCCAAAAAATGTCCCAATTACTCATGCCCTTGTTTTCAGTACTTTATGGACCCTCCCCTTCCAAGGGCGGAGTCGTCTTCTATAGCGTTCTATGGTGAACATTGGGGCTCTTGGAAAGGGGAGGGCCAGGCCTATCCACCGGTCCCAGCCGTGGCACCCTCCAGTGGACACTCGCGGTGCTGCAACCGTTTAAAGGATCCCTCATCTACTCGAGTGTTTATAGTCCTGTATTTCAGCAGTTGTAACCTGTATGTTTTATTTTACACAGCCTTTTTTATTCATCTGTCATGGGAGTCACCGCCCGTCCGCAGGCACACGTCCCGTGTCACGTACCAGAGGCACCCAGAAGGCCATGCCCCAGCCCTTGGGCAGCAGCAGGTCCCAGCCGGCCCCCCAGGAGCCCATCTCCTGGCCCACCTGTTTCCCCGGCTGCTGCACCAGCAGCACCGGCACGCGGCTCTGAGGGGGGGTGGGGCGCAGCCTCGAACCCGGGACCAGCAGCTCACTCTGCATTCTGTTCAGCTCCTGAGACAGAGACACACACACACAGACACAGACACAGAGACAGACACAGACACAGACACAGACACAGACACACACACACACACAGACAGACAGACACACACACAGAGACAGACAGACAGACAGACAGACACACACACACACACAGACAGATAGACAGAGACACACACAGACAGACAGACAGACAGACACACACACAGACAGACAGACACACACACAGACAGACAGACAGACAGACACAGACACACACACACACACACACACACACACAGTGTGATGTGACACATCAGTACAGCCTCCCAGCAGCCACAACATTCAGACTGGAAGCGTAATTGTATAACTCGATGCTGAAATACGCAAGCTCATTTCATGCACATTCGTTATCCTGTCTGATGCCAAAGGCGGTGTGACAGTTCCTAGCAAGTGCGTGAAGAGTTCTTCCTCATTCAAGAACTCTTGACTGTGACTGATCTGTAATGCCTCATGGCCCAAGGATTGAATTTTATAGGGCACATTGTTGTTTTTCGATACATTGTGGAGTGCTGCCACCCTCTCTACCCACACTCTATTATGGAACTACATTTACATTTACATTTTAGGCATTTAGCAGATGCTCTTATCCAGAGTGACTTACAGTTTACATTTCTTTACATACAATCCATTTATACAGCTGGATATTTTACTGAAGCAATTCAGGTTAAGTACCTTTAGCTCAAGGGTACAACAGCAGTGCCCCACCTGGGAATTGAACTTGCAATCTCTGAGTCACAAGCCCAGCTTCCTAACCATTACACTACACTGCCAGGCCGAATTAGCTGTGCAGTGTGTGTAGCGGTGTATCACAGCTTTGAGTGAAGGGTAAGGGCTCTGGGGTGGGGGTGCCTTGCCTGTTCTGAGATCTTGTTGTGGGTGACGTTATCGCGGACAGCCTGGTCCCACAGCGCGCTCTGACTGCACTGTGCCGGAATGCCCTGCACCATCAGCTCCCTCCTCCTGCCCTCGTCCTCACCCTCCCCTGAAACACAGAGCCACAGAGGGGACGCTCTGGTGTGACCAGCCACAGGGCCCCCACACACAGGGCCCCCACACACACACACACACAGGGCCCCCACACACAGGGCCCCCACACACAGGGCCCCCACACACACAGGGCCCCCACACACACGGCCCCCACACACAGGGCGCCTACACACACAGGGCCCCCACACATACACACACACACACACAGGGCCCCCACACACAGGGCCCCCACACACACAGGGCCCCCACACATACACACACACACACACAGGGCCCCCACACACAGGGCCCCCACACACACAGGGCCCCCACACACACGGCCCCCACACACAGGGCCCCCACACACAGGGCCCCACACACACAGGGCCCCCACACACAGGGCGCCTACACACACAGGGCCCCCACACATACACACACACACACAGGGCCCCCACACAGGGCCCCCACACACACAGGCCCCCACACACACGGCCCCCACACACACAGGGCCCCCACACACAGGGCCCCCACACACAGGGCCCCACACACAGGGCCCCACACACACACAGGGCCCCCACACACACAGGGCCCCCACACACACAGGGCCCCCACACACAGGGCCCCCACACACAGGGCCCCCCACACAGGCGCCCACACACACAGGCCCCCACACATACACACACACACACAGGGCCCCCACACACACAGGGCCCCCACACACAGGGCCCCCACACACAGGGCGCCTACACACACAGGGCCCCCACACATACACACACACACACAGGGCCCCCACACACACAGGGCCCCCACACACACACGCCCACACAGGGCCCCCACACACAGGGCCCCCACACACAGGGCCCCCACACACAGGGCCCCCACACACACGGCCCCCACACACAGGGCCCCCACACACAGGGCCCCCACACACACAGGGCCCCCACACACAGGGCCCCCACACACACAGGGCCCCCACACATACACACACACACAGGGCCCCCACACACAGGCGCCTACACACACAGGGCCCCCACACATACACACACACACACAGGGCCCCCACACACAGGGCCCCCACACACACGGCCCCCACACAGGGCCCCCACACACACAGGGCCCACACACACAGGGCCCCCACACACACAGGGCCCCCACACATACACACACACACACAGGGCCCCCACACACAGGGCCCCCACACATACACACACACACACGGCCCTCACACACACAGGGCCCCCACACACACACAGGGCCCCCACACACGGCCGCCCTCCTCAAACCAGAGCACAATCTCAACACGAGTCAAACCATCTTCCGGCTGCTGTCCTGGATCGGTCAGCTTAGCCCTTAGGAGTCGCCGATCACGCCGGCGTGATCAAATGAGTAACTGGTTCAAGACGCCGTAGCTTTCAAACGAAGTCACTTTGAGCATTGCCGTCAACTTCACTCGAAAGTGCTGGCTTGAAACCCCATGCTAGTTTTTTGAATGATGTTGAAAGACCAAGTAAAAAACCGGTAAAAAACTGAGATATTATCATTTTAATTTGATATACAAATTATATTTACGCGTGCGTAAAAGCGCATACAGTATGTGAGGCAGGCGTCGCATTTGTTTGAATATCTTCTGCGTTTTTGTCATATTATGAAACGGAAAAAAATGCCTAGCTAGTTTTTGGAGTTGGAGTTGGAGTTTTTGTGTTGGAGAAATGAGGCGAGTTGAGCCTGGTGTGAGGCGAATGCTAAATGTACCACAAACGTTGCTTTTGTACGTCGAGGATGACGAACTTGAAGAAATTATTGGTAAGGAGTTTGACATCGAGAGTGATGCTGACGACGAAATTGATTTAATTCCGTCTTTTGTCCTCGACAACGAGACAAAATAGCCCAAGACCTCTAAGGGTTAAAGTGACGGCTCAAGATATGCATCTTTTTCCTTTTGGTTACTTTTTTTTCATTTTAATTTTTTTTTGCCATGTGGTTCATTTGGAAGTTAAACGTGTTGTATTTACAGGTTAGCTGATATGACTTTTTGCAGAAAGAAGCACTTTGTTTCAAAGAGTTGTGGTAGTGTGAAAGTCTACTTTCAGCACACTTTTCTAAGATGCTTTTAAAGTGTCGTCCGAAGTGTGAAATTTGAGCCCAGGCTGCACCAGCCCAGTCATTTCCGAGATGCTGATTGGCTGTCTGGCCCCCAGGGGGCGGGCTCACGACGTGCCAGCAGCTCTGTGTGTCATGATTACAGTCTACGGCTTGGCAGGTTCTGTCTCAGAGGAGGCTGTTTAGGGGCTTTGTGACTGCCAGTCCCAGAGCTGTGGTGGCAAACTCAGGGGGGGGTAGTTGAACAAGAGGGTACAATTGGTCACCAAATTGGGAGAAAATGTGTAAAAAAAATCTAAAAATGAAATAACAAATATATAATCTGAAATGCTATACATCCAAATGAGCCACATGGCTGGAGGCAGAGCCTAGCATAATTATGTTAATGCGAGGCAGTTTTGGGATTGAATTTGTGTACACATGGTTGATGAATGAGGCCCAAGTCAATGCACAAACACAGATGGGCTCTTCCTCCATCTTGTACAGACTGTCCTTGTGTGGTTGACACAATAGTCACAGAAATGTAAATATTTTCCATTTGAACACACAAATTTTGCACCTCCGCTAGCGACGCCTTCAAGATAGTGGCTCGCCGCTTTCTCTCCGTTGAAACCTGATTTTGGCTAGACCTGAGCGGGAACATTGCATTTGGTGCAAATCCACTACAAGCCATCAGAGTCTAGAAGGCAGATGGGCTACACAAGGACCAGAGAGATCTGTGTAAACACACAGGAGCTCACACATTTCTTACACCATCATCTACTGTACATGTTCAACACAGGATGAAATACAGCCTTTGATTGCGGAAATAGTTTTATCACTTGATTTAAAAGAACACCAGAAGAATCACCTTCCAGTGTGGATTCCTACTACTGTCGAGGTGAACAACACATTTAGCAGCTGTTGGGGTTGAATATTGTGAAATTAGTGTTTTACAACTTGCACAACGGATCCAAAATGGCTACAGTAAGCTGCATTACTGCATCAGGTGAAATGTTCCTGTCTGTAAAGTGTAACTAATCTGAGTAAAAATTAACAGATAAAAACTTTAACCCCGGAGGCCTAAATTCTCCCCAAAAAATATGACAATTTCAAAATTCTAGTTTTTCTGGAAGAAAGGGAGATTGGTACTTGAATTGAATTTTAACCCCAGGGAAAGTGCTTCGTTGGCCGCAAGAACCACAAACCAAGTCAGCGGCCTTCAGCTGACTTATACATGCTTGGCATAGCCAGCCAAATACCAAATACCTGGGTTGCATGTGATTATATAATTACCAAAGGTGCCTTTTCAATTGTAATGGTAAAAAAAAGATGCCATCACAATGATGTCCCTGTGCATTGTTAACAGAAAGTGATGAACTGTGACTGCAGCTGGTGGAGCCAACTCTAGAGGCGTGGTCTGAGCACAGCAAGCAATGGGCCTCGCCAGGATTCGAACCTGGGTCATCTGCATGGATGAGCAGAGGCTCCCCAGGAGCACAAGACCAGACACATGCTGCCAAAACCTGCCTCAGGGCCTGAAAGCCTTCACCATGGCCGTAAACCTGCATGTAACTGCCAAAATAAAGGACACACTTGAGTAAATGAAGGGTTCTGGCGGCTCTGTTATGGTGTTGCACTGTTGCATCCCTCCAATAGAGTTTGAGACATGCGCAGAATCTATTATTATTATTATTATGCAACGTCCAAATTGAGATGCAGTCCTTAACTGTGCAGAAAGAAAGATCAATAAAAATAACTTATAAAACACTATATAAAAATAAATAGATACACTCTATGCCAAGGTGCAGTGAAGCTGTTCCGGTATTAAGACATCTGATGTTGGGGTTTCCTTTACTTTGGCAGTTTACGTGTGCATCTAAAAGCTGTGGAGTGTGCGCAGATTGCCCGGTGTGTTCCCCACACTGTCCCTTTGAGAGCGCGCAGGTCCAGGTGCCTGCAGTTACCTTGCGGCTGGATGACGGGGGCCACTTTGATCCTCTTTCCAGGCAGGTTCAGCCTCGGGTCGTCAACGGTGAGGCCGAGCACAGAGCCCCCCGGGACCTCCCCTGTGGAGCACAATCCTGAGGGACACGCCCACAGCGGAGTCAACGCTTCTGCACTGCACTCTGGGTAATGTCTCCACAAAATCACTCACACTGCACTCTGGGTCACATTTAAATTTTAGGCATTTAGTAGACGCTCTTATCCAGAGCGACTTACAGTTTACATTTCTTTACATACAATCCATTTATACAGCTGGATATTTTACTGAAGCAATTCAGGTTAAGTACCTTGCTCAAGGGTACAACAGTTGTGCCCAACCTGGGAATTGAACCTGCAACCTCTGAGTTACAAGTCCAGCTCTCTAACCATTACACTACACTGCCAGCACTAACGTTCTCCCCAAAATCACTCACACTGCACTCTGTACACAGGGTTAAGTCTGTTTGGCTGTGGCGAGCATTAGGCTATTTACTTTGCATACTGGCACACCCAACCAAACAAAATCCCCTTATAACACCATTGGAATAGTTCCACGGCAACTTTAAAGACAATATCAAGCTCATAGTGAAATAAAATGGGTGCACAATGTTTTTCAGATTACCAGTGATTTTGAACATATGCTGGCTGTGATATATCCCTTACAGCACACAGAATAATGAGGCTGTTTGGTGGCTAAAATGAAGCAGGATATCAGACTGTTTGTGTGGTCTGTTGAGTACAACACTGGGTAGAGAGGAGAGAGTGAGACCTTTGAGGAGGTGGAAGACGTCTGCTTGCTCTCGATGAAGGGACATGTTACCCTCTTCTTTGCAGTGTTCAGGCCACCAAAAGCAAGACGTTTCACTTTTGCTTGCAGCCTTAAAATAACAAATAATTACAAAAAATCTTTGTCAAGACTGTGGAACTCTAGACATGTCAAGACGGTCAAGGTGTTAGTTAACATTTAGTAAATATCATTTTCCTTACTTCGCAGTCGGAAGCAGGCGTCAAAGCATCCGTCAGCACGGAGTGGGACTGTGGGCCAATGAGACGATATCGCATAATCTCCATGGTGAGGTCACTGCAGTGGAGCACGCAATAAAACGAGCGTCAGCCACGAGTACAGAGTATCCACCAACAGGCACAGCAGGGGAACTTACCCTGCGTTCGAACAGCGGGCGATTCTAGGCGATGAAATCGCCCAGTGGGTGTTCACCCCGTGTGTTGTCATGCTTGAATGGCCTCCTCAAAGTGCTTCCGACGTGCGTACAAAATTCATGCAGGTGTTGTGTTGGTTCCGCGTGGAAGGTAAAAACAGCAACACATGAATTTGATTGGCTCTTACCGATATCGCCCGAAAGTTCTGTGTCGCCGCCACGCCCACAAATGTAACATCGCCGAATTGCCTGCAGTCGCCGGTAGTTGCCCGCTCTCATAGACAATTAATGCATTTCCGGCAACCAGTTGCCGAATCGCCCGCTGTCAGAACGCAGGGTTAAGCCTTCATACCGCAGGAAATAAAAGTGGATTTTGAAAAATACTGAAACAAAGAACCTCCTACGGCTAACCTCTCTTAAACCTGCAAAATAATAAAAGACGACAGAAAGCACTTATTTTACTAAATATTAACTCAAATTCATAAGTTAGATATACTGAACTGTTCCTAGTGTGTGCATGAGCCAAATGTTTTTGAAACCTCAAAATAAATATAAATTAATTGTATTTTTCAAAATAAAAAATAAAAAAAAAAAATAAAAAAATAAAATAAAAAAGAATCTGATCAAAATTAAGACAGAAAATGAACTAGACCATGCCAACAGCCCCACAGTGAAAATATTTTAGTGGTACGACACCCACTGATCTAGACCATGCCAGGCGGTAAGACAGTGCAACACATAATCGCCGCCCGGGAGTGAGGGATTCGGTCAGCAGGGTTGTTCATGTCTAAACACACACTGGCGATACCCTCTGGTCAGTCGGGCACCCACAGTCTGCCGGTATGAAGGTGCGAACAAAGGGTCTTCCTCTGGCTCACGCCTGTACAAGCTTAACTCGTAGACCACGCGCAAAAATAAGCAGCATCACGCGTTTGACCTCACGTTTCAGAGGAGCACGTGCGCTTGCCTACACTCTCCCAAATTGACAGCGAAGGTTGCAGCGAGCCCGGCTTAGAACACGATTGGGCATTCCAAAATTACATAGCAGCAACACACACTGATTTCACCTAATGGCTGTAAACATGTCATCCAAAATTCTAAAACTCAAGAGACAGAGGAGTTATTTCACATGCAGGTTGAGCAGTGAATGCGTATCCACCGTATGACAATGCCCGTTGAGGCAGAGCTCCAGGCGACGGGGGTCAGCGGGGAGCGTGTGCCGTCACCAAGGATCTTCTTCGCAGGGACAGTGTCCCCCCCCGATCCCTCTTCGTCCCTCTTCCTCTTCCTCTTCCTCCCCGGGGGCTGCGCTCTGTCCGCCCTCACCATTGGGCCCGGGGCTGGGTCCGGTGCTGGGTCCGGAGTTGGAGCGGGCCGAGGGACCGGAGTGGGTTGCACTACAGCCTCAGAGCACTGGCACACGGTCTGGAGCTCGGGCAGAAGGTCCTGCAGAGGGCCGCAGATCAGCCTGCCTTTAATTATTTATGCATTACATTTTTTTAAATGTTTGTTCCAGATGTTTCCCCCTGTTTTTCCTCGCAGTTTGGTAGCCAATTATATATATACGCCATTTAGCAGACGCTTTTATCCAAAGTGACTTACAGTAGTGAATGTATATATTTTTCAGTATATGTGGCCCCAGTGGGGATTGAACCCACAACCTAAGCGTTGCCAACGCTGTGCTCTACCTGCTGAGCCACACAGAACCACAATTATACCCTTTTAGACTTGACCATCTCTCATGAACTAGTAGCCCACCTCCGTGGAACGAGCGAATACCTCGAGGCAATGTTTGCCTCCTCCGAGACGGAACCTGCCCAACCCCGTTTATGAGGTCGCCCCAACCGCTCCTCTGCGATCTCGAGCCAGCTCTCCCTCCCCACTCCCCCCTCCCCCTGGGGCGGACAGCCAAACGCCTCCCCCAATTGGGGCTCCCCACCAGGGCTGGTCTGGTACTGTCGGGTTTCGAACCGCGACCGTGATAGGCAGCTCACACTCGTAAAGGACCAGCAAATATGGGCGCATTAGACCGCTATGCTATCACAGGCCCCCTGAGAACAAATATTTATTGCTTAGGTAGAACACTAAACATCAGTGGTTTTCTGGCAGGGGTCAAATCAAATCAAATGTGTTTGTATAGCGCTTTTCACAATTGAATTGTCACAAAACACTTAACAGAGGGGGAGCCCAGGCCTAGACCCCCCCCCAAAAGCAAGCTTAAAGGCAACAGAAAAACTCCCTTTGTAGGGAGAAACCTTGGGAGGAACCAGACTAAAAGGGGAGCCCATCCTCTTCTGGCCGGCACAGGGTGTGTCCAAAAAAGACCATATCATGGTCAGTCCAAGGTGACTCAGGGCTGAAAGACTTTGTCCCTCCTGAGTTACACTCTTTCCATCGAGGGCCGAGTGTGTGCAGGTTTTGCAACCCATGCACTCTACCAAGTGATTTCACTAATTGGCTCACTTCTTCAACCAAGGATGGGAACTAATTGAAATCACCTGGTGTAGTGCACTGGTTGCAACACAAACCTGCACACACTCGGCCCTCGATGGAATGAGTTTGACCCCCCTGCCTGAAGACCACTGACGTTTATGGTCCAGGGTTACAGAGCTCTGTTTTTACGCGGACCCTGTGGGAGTCGGGCTATTATACTGACCCTGTGGGAGTGGGGCTACACTGACCCTGTGGGAGTGGGGCTGTACTGACCCTGTGGGAGTGGGGCTACACTGACCCTGTGGGAGTGGGGCTACACTGACCCTGTGGGAGTGGGGCTGTACACCCTGTGGGAGTGACCCTGTGGGAGTGGGTGTGGGAGTGGGGCTACACTGACCCTGTGGGAGTGGGGCTGTACTGACCCTGTGGGAGTGGGGCTATAGTGACCCTGTGGGAGTGGGTGTGGGAGTGGGGCTACACTGACCCTGTGGGAGTGGGGCTATACTGACCCTGTGGGAGTGGGGGGAGTGGGGCTACACTGACCCTGTGGGAGTGGGGCTACAGTGACCCTGACCCTGTGGGAGTGGGGCTATACTGACCCTGTGGGAGTGGGGCTACACTGACCCTGTGGGAGTGGGGCTATACTGACCTGCTTCAACGAGGGGTGGATCCAGAGCCACAGCTGTCTGTGGGCGGACCCTTCAAACGTGGGCCTCCACAGGAAGAGCGCTGGGCCCAGGGTCTGCCTGGGGTACTGATCCGCTCTGTACAGAACCGCACTGCCCTGCCTCCGCCCGGAGAGACACAGACCTGCAGCGAACGTAGGCCCTATGCACACACACACAGACACACACACACACACACACACACACACACACACACACACACACACACACACACACACACACACACACACACACACACACACACACACACACACACACACACACACACACACACACACACACACACACACACACACACACACACACACACACACACACACACACACACACACACACACACACACACACACACACATTACATTACAGGCATTTAGCAGATGCTCTTATCCAGAGCGACTTACAGTTTACATTTCTTTAAAATCCATTTATAGAGCTGGATATTAACTGAAGCAATCCAGGTTAAGTACCTTTAGCTCAAGGGTACAACGGCAGTGTCCCACCTGGGGATTGACCCTGCAACCTTAACGTTACAAGCCCAGCTCCCTAACCATTATGCCACACTGCCTGCCTATACACACACACACACACGCACACACACTGCTACAATACAGATGGAGTCTACAAATTGTTGGTGGCTGAGTGGATTTCTCCACCGTTGACAGGAAAGTGTGCAGAGATTCTGAGATGAAAGGCAATCGTTTGTAATACTGTTTGTAGTTTGTCTTTTATAATTGTGAGGTCTGTTTCATGTTTTTATGAGTACCTGCCTTGAAATGAAGTGTAACAATTGTGCTAATTCCGGCACATTTACATTGATGTGTAAAGCTGATATGTTGATTAATGTGCATTGTCCCAATTCAATAAAATTCAAATTCGAACAGATGATCGCAGGTTTGACCTGCAATGACAGAGGCTGGGGGCTCTGCAATGACAGAGGACTCACCGGTTTCACTACTGGTCAGCCTGGACAAAGCCCTGAGCAGCACCTCCTCCGGTCCCTGGAGCTCCACACAGCAGTAGTAGGACAGGTCCTGAGCAGGAGGTCCACACACAAAACAAAACGTCATTCGAACCTGAAATGTTCCAAGTGCGATATCCCTGACCCTGTTTCAAACGGGGTCAGGGATGTGCATCAAGGTTCAATTGTTTAATTCCTAGTGAGTTTATGGAGACAGCTTTCTCTTCAAATGAAAGACTCTGGTTCTTAGATCTTCATCAGAATACTTTGTCAATACAGAATTACACACTTAAAAATGTTTCATAGGTCCTGGCCACAGCGACCGTGGTTCGATTCCCCATCGCACGGGTACCGGAATTACAGTCGAAAGCTCGGCGAGTGCTGTCTCGGAAGAGGCAGCGCTTCCGCCTTTGTCACTGCCGGTCACAGGACTACGGCAGCGAACTACGAGGGAGGGGATTGTAACTCAGAGATTGCAGGTTCAATTCCCAGGTGGGGCACTACTGTTGTACCCTTGAGTAAGGTACTTAACCTGAATTGCTTCAGTAAAATATCCAGCTGTATAAATGGATTGTATGTAAAGAAATGTAAACTGTGTAAGTCGCTCTGGATAAGAGCGTCTGCTAAATGCTTAAAATGTCAATGTAAAGTGCCATTTCAAGTGCAAGGTCAAGGAAATATTTTGGACAACGCACATTGCATGACTTCACTCAACAAATTAATATACAGTATTCCAGCCTGTGACAATGTAACCAGCAGGGCAGGTGTGAGAACAGAAGAGACAATGCAGGTCAGATCTGTGAGTTCTCAAGCTGGTGTTTTTATGTAGCGAACTTCTAGCCCTGATTTGACCACCGATCGATCAAACAGACGAGAATTATTCGCCAAAAAACACATACTAGCCATAAAAAAAAAAAAGGTTTTAGATTCATTCGTGGATCTATCAGTAATTCCACACCAACATTTATAAAAGGTCATGGTGGCATGCAATTCTAGGCAGAAACAATCACTTAAATCTGAAATTTGATCATCATCGTGCTTGGTGAAGTTTTCAACATGAAATGGATTAAAGATGCGCCCGCCATCGCATCTGTGCTTCGGGTTTCTAGACTTCCCGACGACAAGCGACATGAAGCAACAAGGGGGCCTCCCGCGTGGTCTAGTGGTTTCAACGTCCGGCGCTGGCCACGGCAACGGGGGTTCAACTCCTCGTCGCGCCAGAGTCGGCTCTGGCCAGGAGTGCCATCGGGGGCGGCGATTGGCTGTCCGCCCCAGGGAGGGGGAAGGGAAGCCGACACAGTTCACTGCGCACAGGAGTGGTTCTGGGGTACTGGAATTACAGTCGACAGCTCGGCGAGTGTTGTCTCGGAGGAGGCAGCTCTATGCCATTGTCACTGCCGGTCACAGGACTACGGCAGCGAACTACGAGGGAGGGGATTGAACTAAGCACAGCGGGAGTAATTGGCTACCAAATTGGGAGAAAGACGGGGTAAAATCGGAAAAATAAATGTATTTAAAAAAAGATATATATGCTTCATAGGTCAAAGTGCACACAGGGGCTTCTTGGGAATGGCTACCATCACAAGTTTAGAGAGAGTGTGAGTGAGAGTGACAGATGAGAGAGATGGGGGGGGGGGAGGTGGGAAAGAGAGAGGAAGAGAAAGTGGGAAGAGTAAAAGAGAGAGAGAAAGAAAGACAGAGCCAGGGAGAGAGGAAGGGAGAGAGCAGACTCACCTGTAGGAGACAGTAGTGACTCATGGCTCTGTAACAGGCCCGATAGCACTTGTAGGTGGGGCGGTCCCCCAGACAGTAGCCCCACCTCTTCACCATGTGGAAGCGCTTGGCGTGCCAGATGTGCGTCTCCAGCCAGACGTTCTTCCTCTGACGCCGGTTGAACTCCAGCAGCAGGTTGCCATGGCGCCGGCGTGCTTTCCTGCTCTTGCTCTTGGACTGCTCCTTCTTCTCCTTCTGACTCGCCCGCTGGCTCTTCTCCAGCTGCGCGGGGAGGGCACAAACACCAACGCTCCGCTTCAAACACCTTTACCTACACTTACATTTGACTTTTATTTTATTTTTTTTTTTAGATTTTGTTTCTGATTTTATCCCATTTTCTCTCAATTTCCTCCGCTATTTTATGTCAATCCCCCCCTAGTAATGTGAGTTTGCTGCCATAGTCCTGCGACCGGTAGTGACGAAGGCGAAGTAACGCCTCTTCCGAGACGGCACTCGCCAGGCTGTCGACCGTAACCCGGTACTACAGGGCCACTCTTATGCGCAGCAAACGTCCTGTCGGCTTCCCTCCCCCCTCCCTGGGGCTGACAACCAATCGCCGCCCCCTGGTGGCACTCCCGGCCAGAGCCGACTCCGGTGGGACGGGGGAATCGAACCCCGGTCTCCATGGCCAGTGTCGAACGTTGTAACCACTGGACCACGCGGGAGGCCTACATTTGACATTTTAAGCATTTAGCAGACGCTCTTATGCAGAGCGACTTACAAGATGTAACCTGACACAGACCAGCCAACGCTCGGATCGATCCTGACTATCGTACTGAACATGCCCTGGGTACTGCACTATTCCACCTCTGCAGGCCTCCAGCACTTTAAACTCATATCTGACCCCTGGCCTTTCAGCGACGTTCAGTGGTTGCCTTGGGAACGCTTGCTCAGGCATTAATGTGGAGGACCTGTTAGAAACCTGGACTGTACCTTGGAAAACGTTTCAAAACTGAGTCAAGACAAGCCACTGGGCACAGTATTTAACTTCACTGTATTAAACTGCTCCAATAAAGACTGAACTGTATAATATTTATATTTCTTTGTAAGGGACAATGCACAATATGTAACATAAATTCTGCCATTTGATGTATTGTACCAGATTTGGCTTAAGCTCAATTTCATCTGCAGTCCCTTGGCAGGTTACAGTTAAACACATACAAATGCTGCACAATACACACGGTAAAATTAAGAATATGTCATATGTCATATTGCATGACACAAGTAGAAAACAATAGACATTGAGGTGTACAAAAGTGTATCAAGATAAAAGGCTGTGCATGGAAAGTTAGGGCTGGCAGTGTGGTATAATGGTTAGGGAGCTGGGCTTGTAACTCAGAGGTTGCAGGTTCAATTCCCAGGTGGGGGCACTGCTGTTGTACCCTTGAGCAAGGTACTTAACCTGAATTGCTTCAGTAAAATATTCAGCTGTATAAATGGATTGTATGTAAAGAAATGTAAACTGTGTAAGTCGCTCTGGATAAGAGCGTCTGCTAAAATGCCTAAAATGTAAATGTCTAAAAAATGTTTCCAGCATTGAAGGGCAGGTGTGAGAACAGAAGAGACAATGTTCTGTGAGTTCGTGTGTGTGTAATTTGACCAAGCAGAGTACTAGCTCAAAAAAAAAAAAGTGAATTCTTGGCGTAATTCACACCAACATTTATAAAAGGTCATGGTGGCATGCAATTCCCACTTAAATCTGTGCCTGGAGCGAAATAGATGGATGGTGCATCTGGGCCGTAAAAGTAAAAAATGTTTGCATTGAAGGGCCGACGTTGGCGTGTGTGTGTAAAAAGCAGAGTACGCTCAGTGAAGGCGTGGCGAGGTTTCCCCCATCTGCTCTGCTGCGCTCCCTCCCGGAGCCTGGCCGGCAGACGCTTGGTGTTGTGGCTCATGGCCCTCCTCCTCATGTGCTTGGGCAGGGCGCCGAACACGTGGGAGCTGCCCGTCGTTTTGGTGACCGCCTTCACCATGGCCTTCACCTCTGCCACTCTGCCTTGGCGAACGTTGGCGCGGGTTGAGGCTGGGGGGGGGGGGAGGTTTCAACCGCCATTTAATCGGATGGATATTCTCAAGACTGCCGTTTGTATTCTGAGCAAACCACTCATGTTCCATTACTCATTAAAACACCCATCGCTCACGATTATATTTAATATTGGCTAGCAATACACACATAGAAATTAATTGTCACAGTACACACCTACTCATTAGTATTTAAACTACAACTGCCAAAATAAAGGCAACATTTTGGTACCCCGGGAAGGACACTCAAACGGCCCTGGCCCGGGCTAGGAGAGTCCCAGCCGGGGGCAGGCGGGCGGGCCTATCCACCAGAACTGGCCGTGGTACTGGACCCATTTAAAGGATCCCTCATTTACTGAAGTGTTGCCTTTATTTTTCCAGTTACCTGTACATAGTTAACTGTGTCCAGCCCAGCCATGGCTGTGACTGTAGCGCCAGGCTGTGAGTGGTCTTACCGGTAATGTATTTCGGAAGTTCCAGGGAATACCCTTGCCTGCCATTCATGTTACCCCCGGGAGGGTGCCCCCTGATCCAGCCGCCGGACTGGTACTGGGAGCCTGAAGGTGGAGGACCCCTCTCGTCTGTGGGGTTTGGTCATACCGGCGACCTGCAGGGATTTCTAATTATGCTGAATGCTCTCAAAACACAGAGTCAGCAGTAATGAGTCCTAGCAGAAATGCACAGGGTGAATATAATACAGGGCGATGACAGATGACAATACCAGAGTGTGATGTTTCTCCTCCATTGTGCCAGCCTGGAGAGGGGTATGTGACATTGCCGGGCTGGTTCCTCATTTTCTTACTGCGCATCCTGTGTTTGGCTCCAGACATCTCTAGAGAATGACAAATATCATCATCATCATCTTCATCATCATCTAAGGAGCACACTTATTGGCATTTACATCACTTTCCCCACAGAGCCAATTTGTAACCGGCCAGTCCCTGTTGAAATGTCTTTGCCTGCATGTGTCTGTTTTCACAGTTCTCCTCAGTAATATATGGTCCATGGCACTGTCACAACAAACCTTTCCCATGGGGGTAACTGTACTAACGGAGAATGGTAAAAAGATAAAACGTTTTGATTTCATCACCACTAGATACCGCACGGCAACCAATGCAAACCAAGGCATTCAGAGACCGTGTACATTCCTGTCCTCAGCATCCCATTGGCCATTTCCCCTCTACTTTGTGTCATCAATTTTTGATGAGTCACATGCACATTAAATTTTTTTACATTTTAGGCATTTAGCAGACGCTCTTATCCAGAGCGACTTACACAGTTGACATTTCTTTACATACAATCCATTTATACAGCTGGGTATTTTACTGAAGCAAATAGAACCTGCAACCTTTGCGTTACAAGGCCAGTTCCTTTACCATTATGCCGCCTATTCACATAGCCACGTCTGCTCTGAAATAGTTTCCATCACATATGGGGTTACAAAAGAGCATATGACCAAGACGAGAATTATCTTTGACCAATTAATTGTTAGGAAATTATTTTTAACACTTATTTGTGAATACATGGGCTTATAAACTTCTGGGGAAATAGGGGAGCCAAATAACTTTGTTGTATAAATGTCGCACATAATAATTAGTGTAGAGCGTGGTCTACAGTAAAGAGGAAACAAGTAACAATTCAAAGGAAATGATACTTTGTTAATATTGGAAATGTGCTTTGTAATGCTTTACAGTAAACTACCAGCTTTAAAACATTTTTAAAAATGGTAGTTTTCATTAACATGTACTGAGACGGAGGACAACCCACAAACAATTCATCTGAATGGTTACTGATTCAGATTCAGATTTATTGTCAACATCACAATTTTACACCAGGTATAAAAGAGTGCGTGAAATTCTTTATGTGCAAGCTCCACCGAATGCAGTTACATGACATTAAATAAGAATAATAAGTAGTAAGTAATAAGAAGAAGTAATAATAAGTACATAATAGGACAAATATACAAAAAGAGGTCATCAAATATCAAAAATCTGTGTAAATAACGTGTGGCAGTCTTGTGCAATATCACAGTCATTAGCAGCGAATAATGTGTAGTGTGCAAAGTCTGGGTGCTATAACCTTCACTAATTATTCAGGTTACTTACAACACAATTATCACCGTGTATAACAGTGTAGTGGTACCAGTTTATTCCATGTAACGTGTGCCATTAAAACAAATGTAATCCAGCCTTCCTCTTAATAGTTAATAAAAACATTTTGTTGTTTGAATGCCGACTACTTTTCTGCAAAT
This sequence comes from Aldrovandia affinis, assembly GCA_029706075.1. NCBI lineage: Eukaryota > Metazoa > Chordata > Actinopteri > Notacanthiformes > Halosauridae > Aldrovandia > Aldrovandia affinis. Next base: position 739,297 of record JAINUG010000124.1, on the reverse strand, counting down.
AAGGTAACGGTATTCCAAAAGTACCCTTAATGTTAAAGAGTTTGAGTGACAAACATACAGTATATAAAACAAATGTGGGACAGTTACAAATCAAACTCCAAATAGTATTTCACGTAAAGGAATACATTTGCTAAATCATCCGAATCGTGATGTAATGTGCGCGTATGATCCACGCCCCCTGGAATGCAGGCAAAGGCGAATAAATAAAATAATAATAATCCTGTGTGTTTACAAGCAAGTACATAATTATTCGGAATTGCACTCCCATACGCAGGATTTGCTAGTCCTGCAATGCTGTTCAATATTCTACGTTAGCGAGGTAGCCTGCAAGCTAATTTCCATAACGAGATTCGCTGCGTCAGGTACATTTACTATACGCCCTGCAACATTTCCGAGACACGATATTTGACATTAGCAAGCTATCTATATATCAATAAAATCCCTTATCGCAATTTTGCGAGCTAACCTTAGGACCTCCAAGGGAACAACTCGCTATAGCTGTGCCATGTAGCTAGCGAGCTACTAATGTTCATAAAAACACATCATATGAACAGGGAATGCATTTAGCTAACAGCTATTTAGATAGTCAACATAAGCAAGCTATCGTCCACAATAGAAAACTGGACATAATGGAATGTAGCTAGCTAGCCCAAGGTAAAGAACAATATATAATTTAGCTAATGTTAGCTAGCTATCGGTTTCTTATAGCTTACAATATTTCCAAAATGAACGGTTTTTTTAAATACACGAAAGCACGATATCAGCATTACCTGTTCGTTGCCGTGGTCACAAACTCGTATACTGGACCTTACGGGACACACTGGAATGGCACTCAATACCAATCCATCTACTTTTCTCGACTCTCGCAACTGCGAGCTGCCATGTGGGTCCTATCCTCTTCCGGTTTGGGCTTTTCCGACCACTGCGCATGTCTGTTTTGGAAACGTAGTGCAATGCAGTCACTCTTTTGAAATATTACCCAACCACCAAACCTTTGTCATGACATGATTGTATATGTCGCGATACTAAATACAAATTGATTGATTAATTGTTAGTTGATTGCTTGATGTAAAGTGTTCTCCCTTAATTGTGAAGACTGCAAGAAGTGTTCTCAGTGGCGGTTCTGATTGTATCTGACCAATACTTACATTTTAACCAGGGGTTGCTTTTATGTTGCAAATTTGCGTACGGACAACGTAATAATGTATCAAACATTTCAGCCAATATGTGCCGTCAGTCGCAATCACACTGTGCGTTTATTATTGAGAGTATACGGTAACGACAAGGACGCTCTGGTCAGCTGACCTCATTTCGAGCACACTTCTAACTTCTGTTCTGGTGAGCGAGAGTGTGGGTTTGACAACACGAGCAATATTTAGCATACTGCAATTTGAGGACTCTGACATTTCTGTTTCATTTAACGCGCAGTGCATTCAGAAGCTAGCAAACCGTTAGCCACATCTCCGGCCATGTCTGCAATTATTAGGAGAATCATCAACACGGCGAAGGCCCCGGCAGCTATTGGTCCGTACAGGTGAGAGGAAATTATTGCAATTTTTTAATAACAACATTATTCATTAACCAGCACTTTGAGTAATATGGCTGCGTGTGAAGATCGCCCAGATGCACGTGGTGTAAATTGGCCTCTGTCATTTTGTCAAAACATGTTTTTGTAATCGTAAATAGACATATTACATAGCCTACATAATGTACATACACATTATATAAATACATATTCGTCTGTGCGTCCAACCAGATAATTGCCCATGAGACTGCGATCTCCATTCAGTAAGTTTATAATAAAAAACGATAAAAATGTAAATATCTTGTGAACGTGTTTATATTCAGACGATAGAACCAAATGGCATCTTCCCAAACTCCCATACATCGCGACCAGCCACTATAGTTTAAACGTCACCAACTACAAAAACTGTCTCCTTATTTTGCGTTAATAGCGCAATGCACGTTTCAGATGGTCTGACCTTCAAAGAGCTCTTTGACTAACTTTTTCCCCAGGAAATTTCCCAACAATATCCGTATCAATAAGGATATTTGAACGGTCGGTGCATATAATGCCATGGGATACTAATTTTGTATTTAAAATGTGGGCTCTACATTTTGGCTCACTTTAACTTTGATTTTGTTATAAATTGTCTAGCGGAATTGGCGCAACTGGTTGTAGTGGAACTGGGATCAAGTTAAAGGGTGTTGCCATCTCAGCCAATAAAATGCAGGGGAGGCTCTGCCGTTTGAATGGAGTTGGCCACCTGCCAATGTCAGTAGCTACACTATATGGCCAAAAGTCAGTGGACACCTGACCATCACACCTATATGAGCTTGTTGGATATCCCATTCTAAAACCATGGGCATTAATATGGAGTTGAACCCCCTTTGCGGCTATGACAGCTGCCACTCATCTGGGAAGGCTTTCCACAAGATTTTTTAGTGTGTCTATGGGAATTTGTGCCCATTCAGCCAAAAGAGCATCTGTGAGGTCAGGCACTGATGTTGGACGAGAAGGCCTGGCTCGCAATCGGCGTTCTAATTCCTCCCAAAGGTGTTCAATGGGGTTGAGGTCAGGGCTCTGTGCAGACCAATCGAGTTCCTCCACACCAAACTCGTCTAACCATGTCTTTATGGACCTGGCTTTGTGCACAGGGGCACAGTCATGCTGGAACAGCAAAGGGCCTTCCCAAACTGTTGCCACAAAGTTGGAAGCGCCCAATTGGCTAAGATGTCTTCGTATCCTGTAGCATTAAGAATACCCTTCACTGGAACTAAGGGGCCTATCCCAAACCCTCAGAAACAGCCCTGAACTCAATAATTAGTAGGGGTGTCCGCTGACTTTTGGCCATATAGTGCATGTTTACATTATGCCGTTTTTATCCGAATAAAGTCATATTGTACAAAAATGTTTTATCGACAGTCGTGATGGAAACAACAAACGTCAGTAAACATTACTTAATATCGGCACAAATGTTATACGTTCGACATGGTGGGATAATTTTGTTGTCGATAAAATATGTTGTGCGACCAATGGTGGTGGAAATGTTTTTAACCGAATCATTATTGATGTTGCGCATAAGTTTGAAGTCATCTGACAATATTTTAGTCAGCTGTTTCCGCTATCATCACGGAAGAACAAGTTTTTAACGGATTTTGTTCGCCAAAAGCCGGTTTAATGGAAACGCACCTTCACCGGGAAAATTCGCATACATTATTTTTTGCGACCTTTAAGTTGTTCGCTTGAAATTCGTTCGACAAGTGAATGTAAATATAGCTAATGTGTAGGTAAAAGTACTTGGTGTGGTGTCGTCTTGTGGCCATCTATGTTTGGTACAATGTTTCTGAATGTTGATATCATATAATTTTGAACAAGGCTTTTCCCCCCTCTCTTTCATGAAAAGGCTACATTTTAATTAAGTTCTTGAACATGCAAGAAGAGGGGGGGTTGGGGGCTAAGGGCACTGGGCACTGGGCACTGGGGGCTGGGATCACTGGGGCATGCTGTTCCTGCTTTTGAATAATCATTAAATGCCTTTGATGAAATGTCCAAAGTGTTGTGGTTAAATATAGCCAGCAGAGGGCAGCACCACTTTACCTCAGAAATTCCTAAATCAGTGCTGTTGAATAAATAGACCACATTTTTTCGATTGGTTTTGTTTGATCATCATTCATTACCTGATGTGATTAAAATAAATGTATCATAAAGGGGGGGGGGGGGGGAGATACCATCTTGAATACAGTATGGTTGAAGTGTGCACCTCTGCTTGCACTGTGTTCAGCCAGGCAGTGGTGGTGGACCGAACCATGTATATCTCAGGGCAGCTGGGAATGGACCCTTCCTCAGGACAGCTGGTGGGCGGAGGTGTGCAGGCTGAAGCCAAACAGGTGAAGAGATTTGCTAGGCGGATGAGTCTGATGATTTGCTAGGCGTTTGTAACGGATATCAAAAATGGCAGGAATAAAACATTCGACAGTGTGGTATAATGGTTAAGGAGCTGGGCTTGTAACGTTAAGGTTGCAGGTTCAAGCCCCAGGTGGGACACTGCCGTTGTACCCTTGAGCTAAAGGTACTTAACCTGAATTGCTTCAGTTAATATTCAGCTGTATAAATGGATTGTAAAGAAATGTAAATGTAAACTGTGTAAGTCGCTCTGGATAAGAGCATCTGCTAAATGCCTGTAATGTAATGTAACATTCTGTGTTTTAGATGTGTGATTTTGTGTGTGCGAAATACCCCTCATTAAGGTTACAACAATAAACATTTTGGTGTCCTGTCCCCATAGGCTCTCGTTAATATGGGCGAGATTCTGAAGGAGGCAGGGTGTGGCTACGACAATGGTGAGGCTGAAAGTGACAAAGAGTTTAATTTTTTAAAACAGGATTCATGCTTAAATGAGTAAACTGCCGGGGCCTCCCGGGTGGTCTAGCGGTTACAACATTCGGCGCTGGCCACTGCGACCGGGGTTCAATTCCACCGGTCGTGCCAGAGTCGGCTCTGGCCGGGAGTGTCACTAGGGGGCGACGATTGGCTGTCCGCCCCAGGAAGGGGGGAGGGAAGCCGACATGAGTCCGCTGCGCACAGGAGTGGCTCTGGAGTACCGTAGCTACGGTTGATGGCTTGGCGAGTGCCGTCTCGGAGGAGATGATACTTCACCTTTGTCACTGCCGGTCACAGGGCTATGGCAGCGAACTCACAATACGAGGGGGGATTGACATGAAAAAAGAGGGTGTAATTGGCTACTAAATTGTGACCAAAGTGGGATAAAATCAGAAACAAATTCTTTAAAAAAACAATATTTTTTTAAAGAGTAAACTACCAAATGTTGTTTACATTTCAGTTTGGACAATACATTGACGTGCTTGACTTCAGACTAAATTCTGAAGGAATGTGAATTACCCTGTTAATGGAACCGTCTTTTTATCTTCCAGTTGTCAAAACCACCGTTCTGCTGGCAGATATGAATGACTTCACTAACGTAAATGATGTTTACAAGCTGTGTAAGTAGAAGCTCTGAGATGGTCCGTATGTTAATAGTAATAACCATTTGCACAAGACCACTTGTGTGAAGAGGTAAACATCCTGGGTGGCTGGGTAAATGATGGCAAACTGTTGTTTACCAGATGCATCTCTTGTACTTCCAGGAGTGACCACAGGGTGTCACCACCTGCATTTAAAATATACTGTATAACTGTAATGGATAAGGGAGGGACTACATTGGATCATGTATGTGGCATTTGTATGTTTTGTTACATATGCTTGAATTGTGTATGTGATGTGAGAAAATGCAAAAATAGAACACCATGTGCACACAGTGGGTTTAAGCCATCTCTTAACTTGATAACCTTTCTAGATTTGTCAGTAATCAGCATTTATTAGTTAATGTATTACTTTATTTCAAATTCATATTTGAATCGAGTTATCTTTTTGAAATTACTATTTTTCTCATTTTGGAAAAACAGCTTTATGCTTTAATGCTGTCATTTGAAACATATGCTTTGTATAATTCTACAGTGGTCTCCCTGGATGATGTGTGACTACCATAAGCACACTACACAGCTATTCCAATATTTTGGAGAAACAATGGACCATGATTCTCTGTGAAACCGGACTTGCTGCTGGGAGGGGGAGGGGGGGCCTTAACGCAAGCCCCACCTCCCAGAGGGGACATTCCCCGAGTTGGAAGAGCAGTGTTGGGGTGAAACAAAAACCTATTTTCCACAGCATTGTGTTCACCTACAAGTGCTCTACCAGATAACTCACACATCACCAGGTTCCAGCTCTGATATTTACCATTTGCATTCGCATAATCCGGCCTGTCTTTAAAAAAAATAACAAATTTAAACCCCAAGATTACTGTTACAACAAAACGCAAGGGCTGGTGTCATGTCCAGGGGATGTGGTGCCACGTTAGGCCTCTTCAAGACACAGAACTGTACAGAAAACCACTTCCCTAGTGCCATGCATGCTCAGATAAGACACATTTAGGGCAATTCACAGGAAGCAGACAGGCAAAAAAGAACATACAACCTCCACTTTTGCGGTCGCAGTGTAACGCTTGCTCGACTCTCTTCCTGTCTAGTTCGGATGGTCTCCTTTACACAGAGAGGCGAAAAAAACGTTGTCCAAATGTGGTTTGCTTAAATTAAATTGGCCTGCATGTCAGTGGGTTGGGACGAGCTGTGAGGTAATGGGTTTGGGGAAACTGCACCCGTCGGCTCCAAACACGTGATGGCAGCTTCGTCTTCAGGCATTACAGGATTAACCAAGGGAACCGGTTGTGAGCCTGGGAGGGTCCTGCTGTCATAACCTTTATCTGAACACTTGCACTAATTTCTTCAGTTAAAACTATGTGCAATTCAAGTCGCCTTGGAAACAGTCACAAAAGGGCAAACGGATGCCTGTAAAATGAGCAGTATAGGATTATGGTTTCGCCAGCAAAATGTCTTGCTTAAATTTGCTTTGAAGCCATAAATTGGCTAATCTGTCACCCTCTCTTTCTTGTGTTTCTTGCAGTCTTTAGCAGAAACTTCCCAGCCAGAGCAGCGTACCAGGTTGCTGCCCTACCAAGAGTGAGTTCCTCCCCTCCCCCCCCCCCCCCCCCCCCCCCCTCCCCCTACTCCCCCTCCCTCTTTAGCCCAGCTGCTGTTTAGAAATGGTTTATGTGGGGATCGTTACCTTCGGTTTGGTAAGGGAAGATAATCCTGTCTCTGATTTAACATGTGCCGTATTACTCAGGCGTAGGTCCTGAGGGGTTGCATACTTGGTGAGGTGCTCACAGTTCTACCCTCGGGCAGGGAAACTCATCTCATTTGATCCTGCAGAAATCTGGCTGCTTTGACGTGTTGTGGAAAATTGAACGTGTGAAACTGGCGTTGTCATAATGGAAGTTTGAATGGCTACCCCCCCAATATACATGTCATTGGCACCCCACGCACCCCACAATCTCATTGGCTCAGATTCCCAACACGTCTTCAGCATGACGTGTAATCTTGGCAAGATGGAACCAGTCACTTCCAACTATCCTATTACATTGACCAGTCAGGTCCCGACTGCCCCTGACACCAGAGGTCATTGGCTTGACATACCAAAGGCTTGATAAACATGTTTGTCAGAACAGCTGAGACCCTGGCCACCTTCAAGCGACGACTGAAGACTCACCTCTTCAGGGTGCACCTCTCCCCGTAGTCCGGTTTTTGTTAACTTAGGGACATAGTTGCTTAGTTACACGTCTACTTGTTTATGTATTGTATTAGGCTTAGGCATTATTTTCTGCATTGATTGCTTTATTGCTACCTCTGAATTGTGGCTACAGATTTACCTACAGGGTCCTAGTTTAACTATGTGGTTGCTCCTAGCACCCAGGAACTGTACTTCCCACTAGGGTGGCTTTCAGCTAAACTGTTCTTGACTACGGTTAACACTTTGTTGTACGTCGCTCTGGATAAGAGCGTCTGCCAAATGCCTGTAATGTAATGTAATGTAATGTTTGCTGCACTAAGAAATGACGTCATGTCCTAAAATGTAACCATGTCCTTCACAGCTCGCTGTGTAAACCTGACCTTCGTCTTTTTTTGTCTCAGGGCGGGCTGGTTGAGATCGAAGCCGTCGCGGTGCTGGGCCCCATCTCGGACGCTGCCCCCTGACTGACCGCCCAGAGGCAACACAAACTCTAACTGCTGTCTGAAACACAGACTGAGTCTGATAGACCTTGAACGAGATACTTTAGTAGTTTAGTACTTTAGTAGTCCAGATATAAGTCTTTAATATGTCTTCGAATGCCAGTGTTCAGCACTGCCTGTAGAGATCAGACATTCCATGGAGAATGGCTGCCACTCTTGTTGAGTTACTTTATTTAGCTGCTCTGAAGTCCAGTTTATTATATGAAGCCTTTTGGGGATCAAAGATTTCCGAGCACCAGCCCGTCCATAGGTGAAGCACTGTTCCTACAGTCATTAACACTTAATTAGTAATGTTCACACCTTTCTGTAACTGCTGGTAATTATACTACGCCCTGCATTCTCCCGCCTCTCGTTTCAGCCGATCCCGTGGCCTGATATACTTGAAAAGCAGCCATTGTCAGTATTACATTGCCATGGCCTCCCTACGTCAATAACACCAGCAAGTGCCTCTCCCCTCCCCTCCACTCTCCACTCTCCACTTTACTGCATTATATAAAAACAATAAATCATTAGGTGGTTCTGACTCCTTTTGTTCCATTCACGGTTTGTCAAAATACAACTACGTGAGCATGTTTAAAGAGTGTAGATGACAGCTGAGAGAAGGCATACATTGCACATATATCCCTTTGTGGGCTTGGCCCTGCTTCTGACATTCAGGTGACACCAGAGGTGAATTTCCCCCGTACCCCCGCAGCCCCTGCTATCAACAGCGCCACCAGTGGTGCGTGCACGCCATTAATCTCTGTGTGTGAAGTCATTAAATGGTCATTTAACCTCGCTCGCACACATCACAGGATCTCTTTCAGCTGGCAGGGCTCCTTTGTGAACAGACCGGCGCAGTGTGCGTTAGTGAGAACATCTTTATTTGAACTGTACACCAGAGTAGCTGCATCAAAAACAAAGCCTGGGTGCGTATGTTACAGGTAAAGGACTGTTGTCAAAGTCCGGCATAGCAACAAGAGTAAAACAAGGCACTTTATCCCCAACCCCCATGTCATTAACTTGCTATGTTACATAATAATATTGTTTTAAGAAAGAATAGAATCCATTTAAGGCATTTAAAACGGGAGGAAAGCGTTGCAGAACAGTCATGGTCATTTACAGTTTCACAAATGGCATGCAGATCTGTCGCAAAGCTGAGGCTGCTTTGAAAGAAAGGAGAGAAGAAAAAGAAAAAGTTCCCAAAAAGGTCTACCACTTCAACGAGGCCACACGACCCTGAAAGGGTGAGAATGGGGCCCACGTCTGAACGCCGGCTCGATATCGCTCCTGAATGTGCGTGGCAGAGACGGCAAGCGTCTCTTATGTTCTGGGAGCGGGTTTTGTTTAGTGCCTTCCCCCTGCTCTCGATAGCTGGGTTCTGTTCCGGGCCATGCTTCTGTGCTAAGAATGCAGGAGTTACTTATTCAGCCTCTTTACTGGACCTCCTCAGCATGGTTGTCTTCGCCTCTTGTTGAGGTCAGCTCTAAAAAGGAAAAGGAATAATTGCCCTAGCTTGGGAGAACTCCGTGACCGTTTCGAGACGTGGGGCGTGCAGCCTGTCGTAGTGCTATCCTCTGCACCCTTGTGACCTGAGAGCACAAACTACTCATTTGGTTAAAACTATATGGATAAAACGTGGGGCCTTCTCAATGGTTCAACATACCGTACAATATAAGACTATATATTTGGTATTCTTCCTCTGCTCAGATCTACTGTTAGGCACACTTATGGAACAAATCAAGTTACTTCATGAACCTGTACTGTCAAATAGAGAACGCGACAGAGAACACATTTACATAGCAGAAAAAAACGTCCCCCCCCCCCGGGATCAGGTAAGCATTCCGAGATTTCTCAAACCTCTGCAAGAGCAGGAAGCTGCATTCCGTATTAGCAGGATTCAAATAACATGCAGTAGTCAAGAAGGTGAAGTTGTCTTCAGGCTTAACCATTCTGGTTGAAGACTTGTGCATGTTCTTTTATTCACAGTTGTTAAATTTTTTTGGCTTGTATTCCTTGTGAGTGGATGAGTTAAATAGTAATGAATTTATGTAACATAGCTATATTACACGCCTGGAAACTACAGTGTTAGTTCCACATTGGCACGTATAAAGTGGCAATGCGCATTCTGTCGTAAACATGGGATTTCTCTGCTAGTAGGGTGTATTTCTGTAGTTTTCTTCCCTGTCTGAAATGTGAACTACATTTCAAAAGGCTGGAGCACATATGATTCGTTCATATTAGCTGGAGCACATATGAGGTGTTCATATTAACAGTGTTAACATAACTAGGTGAACAAGAAACATATTTACAAGGAAAGTAAAAAAAAAAAAACTGCCACCACATTCACGGGAAAGAAAGGCACGGTGGCGTATAAACGGTGATCTTGGTCTGACTCTTGGCAATCTGGAAGTGGAGGGGTTTCTGACATGTTGTTCCATGAACCCGCTCTTTAAAAAAAACAAAAAAAATGTGCGTCTTTGGAGTATGCAGGTTCTGTGCTGTCTTCTCGATGGAAAGAAAGGGAGTTTGTGAAAGGAGACCCACTTCTTGTTGCTCCTCCTACTAGGGTCTGAAAATCAAGAACAAATGGCAGGGATCAGAGCAGAACCAAAGGGATGGGGAAGAATAGAGAGAATATTACTCCAGCCTACAGTTTGTGCAAGGATTGCAGTTTGTGCAATTTTTTAAAGATTTTTTTTTCAGTTTTTTTTCAGTTTTTTTAAACATCTCTTATTTATCCAGGTAGGTGGTCTCATTCGCCAGTTGGCAGACACATCAATCAATGAACTACCACATATTTTTAAGTTAAAAAGGGACTGAAGACAGAACAATGGATAACACATAAATAAAAATTTTTTTAGAATAAATAAGCACTTGTTAACTTCACACATTTTGGACACTAAACGTGATCTGCAGATGCAGTGGGAGAAGCATCATCAACAAAATAACTTCAAGAAGTTCGAGAGGAACTTTGAGAAAACCCTCTCACCCGGGGGGCCTCCGCAGTCTTGACGGATGGGCGACCCTCTAGTCGTTCTTCTTGGCCTCGTCACTTCCTGTTTGTGGCACGGCCTGCACCGCTGCGCCTGGAAACGGGACCCAGAGACAGGAAATGAGCCGCGCACAGAGCTAGCGCCTCCGCACAACCGCCCGCTCCCCTGCTGCTCCCGCTGAGAGCAGATCTGTGAGAAGCGGCACATGCGTGACATTCCAGCCCTGGGGGTCTGTCATGTTGACCGAGTAACCATGCTGTACGGTGACACGGGCTGTCATACGGGAAGAATAAACTGGTGTGGGGGTGGTGGTGATGGGGGATGGGGGATGAGGGGGAGAGAAACAAAAAACAAAATGTTTGCATAAATCAACATTCCAAGGGTTAACAGGAACATCTCGTTCGAGCGGAGGGCATTTAGCGACCAGGCCGACCCCGCAGTGTTTCTAAAATAGGCAGGGTGGGACAGGCTCCCGCACAGGCTGTGAAAGAGAGCCGCGCCGCGCCGGAGTTATGCAACGCTCCGCTCCGCCTGCACGTGCTGAGTGAGTCCGAGGGGCCGCGCAGCGTGGCGAGGCGCACAGAACAGCGTGTTCTTTCCCTGCTCAGGAAGAGGCGCACAGGACGTGTTCAAATGTTGGGACTCGACTCCGCTGCTGGCGTACGTACTTACATTAGCCATATTTACACTGGAATATTCTAATTAGATTTATAGAAAGCGGATTTCTCCCCTCCCTCCTTGGAAAAGCTTGTCAAAGAATTCCAGGGGCAAAGGAAAATCCAATGAAACAGAATTATCTACAGTGTGTGTGTCTGCCTGCTTCTTCAGGCCACTGCGGAAGGCCACTCACAGATTCCACACTCAATTCTAACTGGGAACTAAGAGACAGCACAGACCAGTGAATGAAACGTTCATTTTTCATGAGTACTAATCACAATGGGGGAGGGGCCGATTGTAGTTTCAAACACTTTTCAGGTCTATAAACAATTTTTTCATCTCGCAATCAATACACAGGAGTTTTGTGAAACACTGTTCCAGAAATTCAGGTCGGGTCACGTGCCCATTTGAACGACATTCTCTCCTCTCGGTGGATTTAGGCATGTGAGCCACCTCACCGGTCGCCGAGCTTTGATGAAAAGCTTTTGCACTTTATGACTTGTGACAACATATAACATTAGGGCACTTAAAGGAATATCTCCAAAGAAAGCACTGGGTAATTGTGTCACTTGTGTGTATAGTGTGGATAAAAAGCGTCTGCTAAGTGGCGTGTGTATGTGTGCGGTGTGTTCGCGCATGTTGAGAGAGTGTGGCTTCACAGCACTGTTGATGTCATGCAGACCAACATTGTTTATGTTGCACAGTGGGGGCAGGGCACTGAAATCACACGATGTCATTATCAGAGCCTCCATTTATATAGGCGCCGGGAAAGTTGTCGTCAACGTCTTCGGAACGGTCTAAGGGACAAAGGGTCTGATTCTGTCCAGCTCTCACCAGCCCCGCTTGGAAATCAAAATGTACAGTTCAACTCGACGCAAATTTGCATAAGCGCTTGCCACTGGATTTACATTTGTTATGTAATCCCAGGCAGAGCCACATACGTTCGGCCGGCGGCGGCCTTGTAGCGCGGCGGGCCAGAAATGTGTGACTAACGGCGTTGTGTGAAAGAATGCAGGAAGAGCACGACCCACTCGGGGGGCCTGAGATCGAGACCCGGCACTCTCTCTGTGCCCGCTTTGTTTCCACGGCATTAATCACTCTTTTCAAACCGCCAAACAATATACGTTCTGTCTATAAGGTACCACTTGGACATGCCATGAGAGGGCTTCGTATGCAATTGAGAAAATACAATATATATTTTTACAATTATGTATTTATTCATATTTGATGTAAAAATACTATATATATTTTTACAATTATTTATATTTAATGGTCACCTAGAACAGGTATGTTATGTGAAAAAGTAACGCAGGAAAGGGACAAACAAGGCATGTAGCAAACATGGTCGAGTGGGTCATCCACCTGACAAGTGATCGCCGTATGCAAGCACTCTCCCTGAATTGTATTTTCAGAAAAGCGACGGAAAGCTTTAAATTAACGTTAAGCTCCAGGTGTTAAGATAAACTCCCGAAACTTGGCTGTGCGGTTATTTTTAAGAAAAGACCCCCTTGTGTGCCCCCTCATTGTTCTTGGCCCATTCCCATAATTAATTTTCTGCCACCCACTTTGTTCATTATGAAAGAGAACACACAACTGTACTGTGAACGGCTTGGTAAGCACCTCTTTAACGAGGCAGCTATGGCCTTGGGAGTGCTATTAAACACAATGGATCCACCAGCGCTGCTGCTGACTGCCTACTGTATGAAGCAATAAGGCAATGGTAACACAACACTGAGTGAGGAAGAGTGTTTCCCAGTGTTACAGGTATGGTACGCAGACGCCTGCAACGATGTCTATCGCTGTATTACTGCACTGATCTTGTGCGCTAACTATGATTGTTCCTACCATGTATTAATGCACATCTTGTAAGTCGCTCTGGATAAGAGCGTCTGCTAAACGCTTAAAATGTAAATGTAAATGAGTGCCCCAGATACAAAGACAAGTCTCCTTCTACCTCCCTTGAGCGAGCGTGCGTGTGTGTGTGTGTGTGTGTATACTGTATACTGTATACATATGTCTGCTTTGAGGTTTGTAAATAAAATTGGGGTTTAGTTTCGGACCTTCAAACTATCTAGCAAAATTAGTTTTTTCGGATGTTGTACATCTCTTGTCACCCTTGTGTAATATCATGTAGGTCAATGGGTTTCAGTCTCGGTCCTGGGGGACCACTGTGTATGCTGGTTTTCCTTCCAACCATGATTGCAATTCCTGAAGTATAACAAGATGTACATGTGTTTATTTTTTAATGTGCAGTGAGGGATGATTATGCCATTAATGCCACTTAGTCATGAACAGATATTCATACTACAAAGATTGAATATGTTTTTTTCTATATGCCGATTCTATATGCTGAATGTGTTATATTCATTTAAGGAATTTAATCAGTCAGATTAGCTCTCAGACTATTCAGCTTTCATTTTCTGTGACGTGTTGTGACAAAGAGATTAGATTAGCCGATTTATTGATAGACCTACAACTGAAATCAGCTAAGTCCTAAATGCTGAAAATGTGGACACCTGCTCACTGAGTTCAAGCACAAAGCAAATGGTAAGTCAAACCTGCATTGTGTTGAAATGTGTAGCCTAAACCACCTGAAGCTGAACCTGGGGAAGACAGAGCTGCTCTTCCTCCCAGCGAAGGGCTCCCCGATGATTGATGCTTCAATCACCTTGGAAGGCTCCATACTGTCTCCATCCCAGTCTGCCAAGAGTCTTGGAGTGACCCTGGACAACCAGCTGTGCTTCTCAGGCCACATTGCAGCGATCACCCGGACCTGCCGATTCTCCCTCCACAACATCCGGAGGATCCGACCGTTCCTCACCCAAGAGGCCACACAACTCCTGGTCCAGGCCCTGGTGATCTCACGTCTGGACTACTGCAATTCCTTGCTGGCAGGCCTACCGGCCTGTGCCATCAGGCCACTGCAACTAGTCCAGAACGCTGCTGCTCGCCTGGTGTTCAACCAGCCGAAGTTCACCCACGTCACCCCTCTACTTTCCTCTCTGCACTGGCTCCCCATCGCAGCACGCATCAGATTCAAATCACTGGTGCTTGCAGCAGCTAGAGGCACTGCTCCCCCATACCTCCAGTCACTCATCACTCCCTACACCCCAGCCAGACCCCTCCGCTCAGCCTCCTCTGGCAAACTGACTGTCCCCATCCCTCCGGGCGCCTGGCAGCTGCTCCTCACGGTCTCACCTCTTCTCTGTCCTGACACCTCGGTGGTGGAACGACCTTCCGCAATCGGTCAGGACCGCGGAATCACTTGCGATCTTCCGCAAGAGACTCAAAACCCACCTTTTCAGACTCCAATACCACTGAATTCTGTACATCTAGATAATTGTCATCACCACTGCCTACTTGCTCTACACTATATACCCCTGCTTACTCAATAAAAAAAATAAAAATAAAAAAATGACTATTGTTACAGGTATGGTATACTTCCTTCCCATTGTTACAGGTATGGTATACTTCCTTCCCATTGTTACAGGTATGGTACGCAGCTGCCTGCAATGATGTCTATCACTGTATTACCGCACTGATCTCTTGCGCGTACTATGATTGTTCTGCTAAATGCTAAAAGCGTCTGCTAAATGCTTGAAATGTAAATGGAAAATGTAAACACATTTTTAACAACCTTAATTAATGAAGAGATTGGTTGGAAGGAGACCCAGCTTGCACAGGGGTACTTCAGGGCCGAGGTTGAAAACCACTGATGTAGATGCATGAGCTATCCTATGGGTCATGTGCACTATAGCCTATAATGGCAGATGTGGTCAGCTACTGCTCCAAAGGACCACAGCCTACCGGGCTATGGAGATATTTTAAGACCAGCCCCCGATTATATGTGGAAAAACTGGTGATTCAAGTTCCCTTCACTCATTCTCAAGACGGTATTTAAGTGAGCACTGGGGGGAAATGATGAAAAGAAATCCGCGTGGCTCGCCTGGGGCAGGGGAGTGGTTACCACTATGAACTGCACCCTGCTCACAGTGCACCCTGCACCACAAAGCCCTCTCTAGGAGCACAGAGGTAAACCCCATTAGCTTTACACTGAGAAGCAGTTCATATCACAGGTAGGAACCTATATATATATATCCATATTTAGCAAATCCAGGAAAAAAAGTGGGTTAGCATATTAGCAATTCCTTTGCGCATTTGAATGCAGAGACATGGAATCAGAGATTCACTCTATTCTCATTAGACTAAGCGTGTGAGTGAGAGCGACTGCATGGTTTTACCGTACGCACCTTCCACTTTGGCCATGGGGGCAGGTTCGGGGGGGCTGGCGAGGGGCTGCACCACAGCGGGGGCAGGGTTTGAGAGGAGGTTCGCCACAGCAGCGGGGAGTGCCGCTAGCGCGAGCTCCTGGATGATGGGCGTGGCGGGCAGAACCGTGGGCTCTGGAGCAGGAGTGTCTTTGGGGTCCTGCACGGCAACGGGAGCCTCCACTGCGGCAACAGGGGCGGGGGCAGATGGGATGGGGGCGGGGGCAGGTGCAACGACCGGGGCGGGGGCAGGTGCAACAACAGGGGCGGGCTCTGCAGCAACGGGGCCGGGGGCAGGTGCGATGGGGGTGGGGGCAGGTGCAACAACAGGGGCGGGGGCAGGTGCAACAACAGGGGCGGGCTCTGCAGCAACGGGGGCGGGGGCAGGTGCGATGGGGGCGGGGGCAGGTGCAGCAACAGGGGCGGGTGCAGGGGCGGCCTCCACTACAACAGGGGCTGCTGCGGGGGCCTCCTCTGCTGCTACGGGGGGTGGGGGCAGGTGCGACAGGGGCAGGGGCAGGTGCAATGGGGGCAGGCTCAGGTGCAGCAACAGGGGCGGGGGCAGGTGCAGGTGCAACAGGGGCAGGGGCAGGTGCAATGGGGGCAGGCTCAGTAACAGGGGCGGGGGCCTCCTCTGCTGCTACGGGGGCAGGTGCTGCAACGGGGGCGGGCTCAGGTGCAGCAACAGGGGCAGGTGCAATGGGGGCAGGTGCAGGTGCAGTAACAGGGGCGGGGGCCTCCTCTGCTGCTGCGGGGGCAGGTGCAGCAACGGGGGCAGGCTCTGCAGCAAGAGGGGCGGGGGGGGTGGGGGCAGGTGCAGGGGCTGCCTCCACTGCAACGGGGGCTACTGCGGGTGCCTCCTCTGCTGCTACGGGGGTAGGCTCAGGTGCGACTGGGGCCTCCACTGCAACAGGGGCCGATTCAGCTGCAACAGGGGCTGATTCCAGTATGATGGGGGCTGCCTCCACTGCTACGGGGGCTGGCTCTGGTGCAGCAGGGGCCTCCTCCACTGCAACGGGGCCAATTCAGCTACAACAGGGGCCGATTCAGCTACGACGGGGCCAATTCAGCTGCAACAGGGGCCAATTCAGCTGCAGCAGGGGCCGATTCAGCTACGACGGGGGCCTCCTCAACTGCCACAGGGGCCGGCTCAGGCACCACAGCCGCCTCCTCCACCACAACAGGGGCTGGCTCTGGTTCGGGTTCAGGGGCCGGCTCAGGTGTGACAGGGGCCTCCTCCACCACAACTGGCTCTGGTTCTGGTTCAGGGGCCAGTGTGTCTGAAGGGGCCTCAGGCAGGATGCTCTCAGCCGGGGCTTCGCTGTCAGTAACAGCCTGGGCCTCCGGGGCAGCCTCACAAATGTCCAGGGCCTCGGCCGCCGTCACCACAGGCTCCTCCAGCTCCAGAGCGGACCGCGGGAGATCGTCCAGCAGGGGGCTCTGGACGGGCAGCTGCATCTGGTCCGCGATGGTCTCGCAGTCCTCCGCGATGGCGCCCTTTTCGTTACGTCCCACTGTGAACGTTACAAGAGAGGGGCTGATTCTGACTTTTACAGGTAATACATGTGCGCACACACACACACACACACACACACACACACACACACACACACACACACACACACACACTATACCCTCCATCAGCAAAGTCTATAACACTTCTTTGTGTATAAATAGGAACTACTCAAAATCCTGCCCCCTGTACCGCTGCATATATGGTCAAAATGTGAAGATGGCTGAAATACAACAAAGGATATTTGGGAGGGGGATATATTGATAAGTCATGCCCATGGCATTGTGAACCATGCCAAAATGGACAAGAGTGATTTGGGGTGAAGGAGGGCAATGGAGAAGTGAATGGAGACCACCTTACAGCACCATGAGTGAAGGTAAACACAACACTACTAAAAGAGGAATCCAAAGACCCCCCTTATAAAGCTAAGCAAACAACCGTGATTGAACAGCCTCGTCACAAGTCGGCTTCTTGAAGGGGCTCACCTGGTTTCTATGTGTTTTTGGTTTTGTGATCTTTTTCTTTCCAAACGCAAGTCAAAGTTCAGTGTGCGCAGACCAGGACAAAGACAGCTTTCGCCATAGCAACGCAAAACAAATGTAACACCTTTTCCAAGCAAATGATAACTCCATTATCTCCCAAATACTTGTACACAGAGATGATGAATGAGGTCAAGAGGGGCCAACAGTGATATCAAGTTAGCAAACTACAGGTAACTGCCAAAATAAAGGAAGTGTGAACAAAAGTGGGTCTTCATAGGGTCCATAGGTTTGGCCACTAAGAGCTGCCAGAACACACCTTCAATGCACCTTGGCATACATTACAAGTGTCTGGAACTCTATTGGGGGGATGCAACACCATTCTTCTACAAGAAATTGCATAATTTGGTGTTTTGTTGATGGTGGTGGAAAATGCTGGCGCTGGCAACGCTCCAGAATCTCCCATAAGTGTTTGCATTGAGATCTGGTGACTGAGGTGGCCGTGGCATATGGTTTACATCGTTTTCATGCTCAAAAAACCATTCAGTGACCACTCATGCCCTGTGGATGGGGGCATTGTCACCCTGAAAGATACCACTCCCATCAGGATAGAAATGCTTCACCACAGGATGAAGGTGATCACTCAGAATGGTTTTGTAGGTCAGAAAAGTCCATTTTCCTGGATAACCAGGTATTCTTTGTGTTTATAAGTACAAACAACTCATAGTAAGCAGATTTACTAGCTTTGGAGATATGGTCAGGTTTGAGGAGCGGGTCCATGCTAATCCAACACATTATGGAATATTAAACCCTTTCCTGCTGTGACTTTGTAACATGCTTATTTTCCTAGCTGAAAATCCCTTTTAAATGAAGTTACCCAAAACCATTTTCCATTTTGCCGAATGGAGAAAAACAACTATCGTTAGCCAGCCATAACCAGCTTTACCGGTTTCCTTAAAGCTAACAAAATCTCATGGTTATTCTACTGTTCTCCAACAAAAATTCTCCCATTTTAGGAATTATGTTTGACATAGCAGAAATTCATTTACAAACATGAATATAATATCAAAAATCACTGAAAACATGTTTCATTCTACAATGCAAAACAGTAGGGTTATGGGGGGTTATAGAGGTATTTTCCTAATTTTGTTCACATTACAGACTAGTTTCCTGGAATTTCATTGAAAGTTATTTGTAATATATAACCTATATCCCTGTTTTACATTTCATAGCTGAAGCATTTCCTCTTTTTTAATGAAGCCGGCATGAAGGACATTCTCCGGGTTTCTGTCAGAGCCCTTTGGACACTGGTATGTGCACAGAGTACTGAGCTGTACCTAATGAACGCCTTCTCCTGCTCATTCCTATACTCTGAACGGGAAAGGCATGACAATGCTTTCATAAATAACTCATATTACAACAATGAGACAAATCAAACAAACATAAAGTTGAGATTTCAGGAGCTTCGGTTACGTGTGCTTCCAGCATTCAGGTGGATCATGTTACTAACACAGAGGTAATGGCAAGACTTTAAATGCTTGAAATCCTTCAGAGCACACAACAGTGGCATTTATTCTCATAAAGAGCACAATGAATCACCAACTACTTTCTTTTATTGCATGAAGAAAAGACTGTGCCTGTAAACGGAGGCCGATAACGCTGACTTCAGCACAAGTCGCGCTGTGTAGGTGGACTGGAGGGGTTACCGAGCGAAAATACGGACACACGCACAGGACTTGAAAAGGCCATCTGTTCTCTTTCGCCGGCTGAAAACGTGATTTATGACAGACTGCATATTTGTCTAAGCTCAGGGGGAGAAAGCCCACACTCCCGGTACACGTGAGGTTAAAAAACCAGCTTTTTGGGTTCATGCTGCCATTGTTAAGACACTTTCTGAGATTCTTTCTTCTTTGTCAATTAGGGTACAGTCAAGTTTCCCACAGGTATGACAGTGAGCCTATGAGTGAGGCCCCACACTCGCACAAACGCACACACACTCACACGAACGCACACACACACGCACACACACACACTACGAACACACACCAGAACCACAATGTATAACATCAGGCCTTCTAATGAACAGCCCAGGAAAGCCCCCATTCAGACATCGGAACAGGATGTTAACTTGGGGCAAGACGTTCTAAAGATAATCTCCTTTCTTTCCTTCCCATAGTGGCCCTCTTTGAGTGCAGAATTAAATTAAATCATCCCGTGCCTTCCGCATGCTAAAGGACATGGTCAAGCGCTGGCCTCCAACCGACGCTTCGTATTCCTTCAGTCGACTGCCAACGACAGACTACTTCAAGGCCAAGGTCACACACCGGAAAGGAATGTGGCAGGATGGCACAAAAAATGTTAGCAAGCGCAACGGTGGAGAAAGAAGCAGATGAACACAGATCTACAAAAAACCAAACGCTATACGGGTGGGCCTCAGGAGAGACGTGCTATACCATAAGCACCGCAAGAAGAAAAAGAAAAAAAAGAGAATCCGCCTTTTTTCCCCCCAACAATGATGAATGATATCTATGGCTTATGTAATAGAATGTAGAGAGGAAGGAAATGGAGGCTGGGGCACTGTACAAACTTTGGTATGGCCCAGCTTTGAGGGGTGGGGGGGGGGGGGGGGGGGGGGGTAGGGGGGGGGGGGTGGGGGGGGAGGGGGTGGGGGATGGGGACGTTCACTGCAGCACACCTGGGTCAAATTACAACACTCACGTGGCTTTGAATAAGACTCCTAGTACACGTAGGCTGGGGTGGGAAAGGCGTAGGGGGGCAGCCCCAAACAGGCCGAGCCTGTCATTTTACCCTGCCTGTCACGTGACACTTCCTCCCCAGTGACCCCCGCCATTCACCAAACACCCCATCCATCTCCGGCGGTGTGGCTAGGGGGCCGTTTCTTTCACACCGCTGCCCTATGGGAGAGCTCTCTGACGTGGCGACGGCCTCATCGCTAAGCCAGCACACGGCGCCACAATACCACACTTCATTTCCTACACAATACATTCTGCCCCCGATGTACATTACATCACATTACAGGCATTTAGCAGACGCTCTTATCCAGAGCGACTTACACAGTTCACATTTCTTTACATATAATCCATTTATACAGCTGGATATTTTACTGAAGCAATTCAGGTTAAGTACCTTTAGCTCAAGGGTACAACAGCAGTGTCCCACCTGGGGATTGAACCTGTAACCTTGACGTTACAAGCCCAGTTCCCGAACCATTAAGCCTGTAGTAGCATGCTACCCTGTCGTTTTTTGGACTTCGCACCCTGTTCACTCCCCCCGTCTCCGTCCTGACTCGCAATGCCAGGGCCTGGGTTGGTGTGCTGTTCACACAGGGGGCCCTGAGGCCCATCTCTCACCCCAGTGCTTGGCTGGGTGGTTCGTGTGTCAACATGTTCGTCAGCCAAAGATCACAGCGAACCCAGTCAAAACAGTCCCTAAACAAGGGGGAGGAGAGGGGCGGTGGGGGGGGGCACTGTCATCTTGGATCCCTGACAATTCTCAGTTACAAATGCCTGACTAACGCACGGGGGGGCAGGGGGAAAAATACATCACTATCTCCCAGAGCCACAACAATGGCGTGATGAGACACAACCAAGCCTGTTACTGCGATATGCGTAATGCGTAAGCCTGTTACTGCGATATGCGTAATGCCCTGGCACCACTGACCACGCACCACAGGTGACCAAGTCCTTCTCACGCTCATCCTTACACCGAGCTGCTGCTCCACTCTTTCCTACACAGATTTCCCTGTGCAGACAGGGGGGGAGGCGAAAGAAGTGACTGTGCTTTTTTTGTGTGGAAATACACAGTAAATGTAGTACAATGGCGACCCTGAAGGACAAGGAGTAAAAAGCAGAGATAGCATATCTGCTGTTATTTTAAGGCCCAGCCTCCGTTTGCTTGAGCCATGTAAAAGGTATGCAAATCGACAGAGAAACGCAGCAGTGCTTCTGAAACCCTGTCTGTCCACCCAGTTGGCATGCTCCACGCACACATGATTACATAACGCTCTCAGCTGTGCATGGTGCAATGGAGCCGTGTGGCAGGGGAGTGAATGGACAATGTAGGCTGTGTCAGGGCCCACAGTAGGTACAGGCTTGGAACACAGACCCACATGCAAAGGCAAACAAACGGCCCTGTCAAAAAAAAAAAAAAAAAAAAAAGTTGCATTCGGGGGCCCTGTACTTCTATTCTGTGCTGTCAATGGTAAGGCCAGGAGACAAGAGAGGGTTAGTCTGAGCAGCTTTCCGAGGGAAAACATTCCTCCGTCTCTCTAAGATTCGAGTTTGCGCAAAACACACCTCCAGGATCAGAGGTAGCTTACAGCGGATTCAATATGAAATCAAAACTTTTAAGAAAATCAACTCTGTAGCCTGGGTCATAAATCTGTCTTGTCATATTAACCTTTCACACAAAAGGCACAGCAACATGACAGCTTACCCTGTATATTGGTACATCTTATAGCCTACCTGGAATGGCCTGTCTTAACACCTAACACTTTGTGTTTCAAGCTGCACAGCACTGTACTATACAAAAATGGTGATTTACTGTCAGAAGATTCTACAAGGCTAGCTCAAAGCTCAATTATATAAGTGTCAACTCATACACCTCAGTTTATCTGTGTAGTTGGCTAATGGTAAAACAAAGGAGCCTTAGAGTGCTCGCTAATATTTCTCTGTGGAAGTGAAAACAACACATTAATTTCTGCTAGTTTCTGCACCCCAGGAGACAAGAGGCAAAATGTCTGCAATGTACTGTCCTTGTTAAAGACTGAGACATTTTTACTTGAATACTCTTTAACACCAGCAGGTGAAACTAAAAAAGGTTTTCCCAGTGTTTTTGCATATCAGGTGTGCATCGTTAGGTGCTAATGACAGGTGCCGCGTCCATTGTGGTGAAGCATGTCGGTTGAGGCCCTGCCCTAAGGGTTTAGATGTACAGGTACTTGTTGGCCATAGTCCACGATCTCTTTCAAAAACAGATTGATAGACGTAGCGTGGGGGTGGGTATAATCGAGAATGCATCTGTGTGAAAGGTTAATACTTATCCCCAATTGAGTGTCTTACTTTGGACACATATGACATACAACACCCAACGCTCAGTCAATCCATTTCGTGTGGGTGGGACCGAACAAGCTAAAGAACTGAAATAAGACCAAACGCCAGGACATTTTTAAAAGTCACGGAAATTAGTCAAAAGGCATCATTTTGGTTTAATTAAACAATGCATAACCACTCATGACCCTCTCAAGGTTCCCTTTAAATAACCAAAGAGATTTAAAAGGTAGGAGGAGCAGAAATTTTACAGATATCCAAGATTCTAAATTGATTATTTGGCAAGATATTCTTGTGGGCTTGGAGACAGCATTTAAAGCTCATTACTGAGACAATAATCTGAGGAGAAAAGAGCATATTTTTAAACCTAAATGGAAATTCTATGCATTTCAGACCACTGAATCAGATTTAAACCCACGACAAGAGAATCTTTTCATTAGGCATATGATTTTTTTTTTCTTTTTTGATGCATTCCATCTTGTTACGTTCAAAAACATTCTAAGCTGCTGTAGGATAATCGAATTATTTTTCACGATGGACTGCAAACTCAGAAAATGGAGGGAAATGTTTGTCCTTTTCATTACCGAATGTTACATAACCTTTTGTTCCACATCAGTCTAATTCCTGTTATCTCCAATGAGGGCGCTATATGTCTTAAAACTACAATCTGGACAAAAAGAGCAAATTCCAGAATTTTTTAATTAGTTTTCCATAGGGTGGAAAATAAACTTTCAATGGGCAAAACAAAATTCAAAGCCTTAGTGCAGTACTCTAACCAATTTCTAAAATTACAATTCGCTGGATAGTTACATAAGCATATGTGTACATTGACTGTTTAAACAACATGCTGAGTGTAAATATACAGCATGTGTTATGTAATATTAACGTTTAGTTATATCTTATGATATTTGCTTCTGTTGCTTTGAAGCTAACCGCTTAAAATGTTTCAATTCGACCAACTGAATTATCGATTATTATTTAATATGTCCAAATTATACCGCGGATCTAAATAAAGACAATCATCTACCACCGAAAGACAAAAACCACTTTTTACATTTTACATTGTGATCACAGAACCACCAACATATCAATTTCACTGGAATATTTACATTAATTAATCAATAGCAATAAATAAATTTCTTTAAAATAATACAAAACAAAAAAACATATAGCACAAACTAACAAAGTGCAAATAATCAAAAACAGGTTACTTGTATCGTTAACAAAATGTTAACGATACAAGTTAACAAAACATCGGTAACAAGTTTAGAATGTTTTGGGGAATTCGTGGGAGGCCAGGAAAGGGTTCACGCAAGCAAAGGAAACTTGCCAAAACTTTGCGGACGTGTCAATCGGCCCACAAGGACGGCTAAACGTCAACTTACCAAACGTACCCTCTCCATTGCTTTCCTCTGGCTTTGCCCCGGGTCTGTTGCCTTCTTGCGCTATGGTTTGAGTACTAGATGAAGAGCAGCCCATTATGACTTTGGAAGGTAGAACAAAGACTGGGTCGAAGATGTGAAAACACCAGCGTGGTCAACAAATGCCCCGTCGCTCTGAGAACAAAACTCACTAACAACTTCGGCTTTATGAAAACGTTGCAACTCTCGTCGGGTTTCTATGAGTAGCTGCACATCATAATCCCCCGTCAAACTGTTTATTTATGCATGCCCCGGCGCCCTCATGATCCGGACCACGATTTGTTGTGACCAGTTACCATACGAACAGGGCAAGTGAAGACCTCTCCAAACTTACAGCGCACGTTATTCTGCGGCTCGTGAGTGCGAGGGCTGATGAGAGCATGCGTGCTCAGTTCCTCGGAGTTACAACTTGATTACTTTTGCTGGAGGATCCTCCTGCTGGTAAAACACGCCAGCCCAGTTTGGAGAGATTACAGACAGCGCATTTTGAACGCAGGTCTACAAGAATAGCCGGTGGACTACTGAATCGTAACCCAATTATTTTGATCTACTCCCGATTGTCGGTGTTACCAACAAAAATGTTGGGAAATGCACACAATGTGTTAAAAGGTAACAGCATGTGTTCTTCCCTACAAAATGTAAACAAAAGCTTTAAAATACGTGGATTGTTTTTATAATTTATGTTATTCAGAGTCTTAAATCACTGCGTCGCACAACTTCATATGATATTGTTTTACGTGTGCGCATTTAAAAACATTTTTGAAACACCCATTCACAAAATGTAATTTAATTGCCTAATTTCTAAACATTAGGCTACGTTGCCACTCTTATATGTAGTCCGCCAATATATGAGTTTGGATGTATTTGTTTAAAAGGCCGATATAGACTAGTGTCTCCCTCACGCTTAAAATGATTCACTTCCCCTCGTCTATTCATGTCACTCTTGGGATGAGTGCTGTCTTAATTGAAAGCTGTTCATCGAGTGTGCAACAGGAATTCTGCAGCGAGCAGACATTGAATGGACATGACAGTAACTAGAGGCTGAAAAAGCTAGTCGCTTGTTTTATCAGCACGCAAATACCTCTCATTGTTTTTGCGCAAAGCCTGTCATTTTTCATAGCAGGAGTCAGCCAAGAGAGACAAACAAGAGATTTTGAAGCCTCACAGTCAGATTGAGCTGTCTGATACTATTAGTGCGTTTTGTAATAACTGGAAAATCAGCTGTCGATGGACACACAGGGGAGGAAGAGTGTGTGTGTGTGTGGAGGGGGGGAGGGGGAGGGGGGTAAAAAAGGATGCAGAGAACAAGAGAGTTTCTCACTGGTTCTAACCAGAAAATAATAGTACAATGTTAGCATGATCAGAGTCAAGATTGAAAGGAGAGTAAGAGGAACTGAAACAAGGACCTACTACCTCAATAACATGCATGACCTGTTAACAACCGTTTCTCACATGATTGGGTTTGTATTGTATCCTGCACTGCGACATGTCTTGTATGTTGTTGTCACATTTGGAAAGCTCTTAGATTAATTTATATTGGGAGACCAATATTCCCATATTCCCATATATTATTATAATTCCCAATAGCAACAAAATATTGTAAACAAATAGGAAAATCAACGAAATGTATCTTTTTAAGTTATGGTAACTCCTGTAAAGACACAGTGTCCATAATTGAAATCTCAGAGTATGATTCGACAGCGCCGTCTGCTGGACTAAAGTAGATGTTTCTGTAAAAGGCAAGACAATTTGACATGAAAAAAGTGACTGAATCAGCTCACACAAACAACAGCAAAAAAACAAAGCTAATCAATAAATAAACAACAAATAATGCACAACAAAAGAAAACAAAAACATTCACAATCTCTTTTTTGATTTATCATCAGTTGTGGAATCAACAATACACACAACCATCAAATAAAAAATGTGAACACTTTAAGCATAATAAAATATTATATTGGATAAAATGGGACTTGTGGAAAAAATACAATGGGTATATAAGGGCAACTAAACTGATACTTGGTATGAAAGGTAAAAGTTATGATGATAGACTTAAGGCACTCAATCTATTTAAACTTAGCAAACGGAGACTTAGGGGGGATTTGATTGAAATTTTTAAATTCCTAAAAGGGATTAACAAAGTAAAATACCAAAGATTTTTTTAAGATAAGTGGGGTCAGCAGAACAAGAGGCCACAGGTGGAAACGCCCTTGTTACTGCTGGTCACAGGACTACGGCAGCGAACTATAAGGGAAGGGGGATTGAACTAAGCACACGGGTAATTGGCTACCAAATTGGGAGAAAAACGGGTAAAATAAAAAAATATAAATAAAAAGAGCTCCTATGTTAATGACTGAACGGTGTCCACTGGTGATCACCTTATCTAATGTTTAGTGACGTTTTAAATGACCTTAGGCTGTTTCCATAAATCTGTGGACTGTCGTGCTGTTTAATAACATAAACAAAAAGGCAGATTTCCTTTGGGATTTTCTCTACAAGACCCAGCTTTGGAGAATGATAGAGAAATACACAATACCGTCAGTGATGTGTCTAAGCGAGCATGAGTCACTCATGAGTCTCAAACCCCTGTAGTAAGGTCAGAGTATCTTGCTACCTGCAGCTATGCTAACTGTTGTTTAGTGGGGGTTTACTTTGAGACTCAAATTCTGGAGGTGCTTTGCCATTATAACGATGTCCTCATTCAAGCCTGACTCAGGAGTAATCAAACCCAGGTACTGCAGCTGCTGGTGCTGCCAGGCAAATATCATCCACATGTAAAAGTAAACATGTTTTGACAGAATGGTTGCCTATGTGCACAATGCTCATTCATCTCTTGAGACAAGTTATGGTGACAGACAAAATGCACACAACTGCCACCAGAAACGGAATACTTTAATTTGTTGGTCTGTTGCCCTCAACAGCGCTAAAACTGAGATAGGAAAATGTCTTAATAGTACTAACTTTACTTAAAATACTTATATTGAAGTATAACGGGGTATCCACTGTAACAGCTAGCAAGCCGAATAAGTTGATAATAAATCTGATGACAGGGTTTTTCAATGAGCAAGACCAAATTCTGGCTCTCTGCCTATGGCACTCTATCGCCACCCATCGGCCAACTCAAGTTACTGTCGGAGTAAAACGCTGTACTGTTGCGCTTCTTCTCGCGAGAATGGCTCGTTTGTAGAAGCGCAAAGCATGCTGGGTAGTGCCTCCTTTCTCTACAAGGCCGTATTTTGAGCTTCAAGTCGGTGAGTGAATCTCTGTTTTGCGACGAAATATGTTCGAGTTATAGACTTCCACAAATTTGGACTTATATGTTTGGAAATGTCAGAGTCTTACCCCTTTGATTTTGTCTAGGTGGGTCACAAGGGGCCGAGCCGCAAACATGGTGGCCGCAAAGAAAACGGTGAGTGGAGAGATGGATGCGGTGCCTCGCTGACTGGGAAAGCAAGTGGCTTGCAGGCTAGCGTTAGCCAACTTACCGTAGCGACCTCACGTAGAGTTTATATGGCTGAGAATAGGCAAGAAGTTGGACTTTCCTACCCTGTGAAATACTTCGATAAAATTGGAAAAACTATGCTCTGTGTTACGATACCACCTGCCTTCATTGTAGCATTTAAACTGAGGTGACATGCTAACATATGCTGGGCTGGTCTGATGCCTATTTAGTTCGGTAGCTGTCTCTTAACTTGTTACATTGTCGCCTGAATCTAGCATGGACCAGTCAACACGTACATAGAATGGCAAATGCATGAAATACACACGTTTTTCAATGTATTGAGCTCTAATGAAAGATATTAATTGAAAGATGAGAATGAGATGAGCTTGGTGGTGAGATTGTTGTTCAGGGGCATGTCGTGGGGTTGTCCCAGCAGGCGCATGACAGCTGGAGCAACAGATCGGATTATTAAAGTTCAATAAATAATCAATGGGGCCAGGTTAGCGTTGGAAATTTGACTTGTGGATTGTAAGGTGTGTGCTGTATGTTTCGTGCCTCTTGCCTTGCACAGAAAAAGTCCCTGGAGTCGATCAACTCCCGGTTACAGCTGGTAATGAAGAGCGGTAAATACGTGCTGGGCTACAAACAGACTCTGAAGATGATCAGACAGGGAAAAGCCAAGCTGGTTATCCTGGCCAACAACTGCCCAGCTCTGAGGTGATAGTTTGGTTTGTGATCGACCACTTATTGTAATAAATGTACTAGTCATGTGACTAAAACAAAGCTTAAAAACTCACTGCAACTGTTGGTTGGCTGTCTCTTGCCCTGCCTTTTAAAGTATCGTTTTGATGTGATTGCTGCACAGCTGTCTGCAACCCAAACACTTTTTTTTTTTCTCTTTCAGGAAGTCTGAAATTGAGTACTACGCTATGCTGGCCAAGACTGGTGTTCACCATTACAGTGGGAATAACATTGAGCTCGGCACGGCCTGTGGTAAATACTACAGAGTTTGCACGCTGGCCATCATTGACCCTGGTGAGTTTCAGTGCATTTCTGCACCTCTGAGACATCAGGGGGGTGATGTCATCCTTGTTGCTTCATTTTTTCATTTATTTTTATTTATCTGATTTTACACAGTTTTTTCTCCCAATTTGGTAGCCAATTACTCCCGCTGTGCTTAGTTCAATCCCCTCCCTCGTAGTTTGTTGCCGTAGTCCTGTGACCGGCAGTGACAAAGGCGAAGCGCTGCCTCCTCCGAGACAACACTCGCCAAGCTGTCCACTGTAATTCCGGTACCCTAGAACCACTCTTGTGAGCAGCGAACTGTGTGTGTCGGCTTCCCTCCCCCCTCCCTGGGGCGGACAGCCAATTGCCGCCCCGATGGCACTCCTGGCCAGAGCCGACTCTGGCGTGACGGGGAATCGAACCCCGGTCGCCGTGGCCAGCGTCGGACGTTGAAACTACTAGACCACGCGGGAGGCCCCCTTGTTGCTTCATGTCGCTTGTCGTCGGGAAGTCTAGAAACCCGATGCACAGATGCGATGGCGGGCGTATCTTTAATCTATTTCATGTTGAAAACTTCACCAAGCACGATGACAATCAAATTTCAGATTTAAGTGATTGTTTCTGCCTAGAATTGCATGCCATCATGACCTTTTATAAATGTTGGTGTGGAATTACTGATAGATCCAGGAATGTCTTGTATGTGTTTTTTGGCGAATAATTCTCGTCTGTTTGATCAATCGGTGGTCAAATCAGGGCTAGAAGTTCGCTACATAAAAACACCAGCTTGAGAACTCACAGATCTGACCTGCATTGTCTCTTCTGTTCTCACACCTGCCTTGCTGGTTACATTGTCACAGGCTGGAATACTGTATATTAATTTGTTGAGTGAAGTCATGCAATGTGCATTGCCCAAAATATTTCCTTGACCTTGCACTTGAAATGGCACTTTACATTGACATTTTAAGCATTTAGCAGATGCTCTTATCCAGAGCGACTTACACAGTTTACATTTCTTTACATACAATCCATTTATACAGCTGGATATTTTACTGAAGCAATTCAGGTTAAGTACCTTTCTCAAGGGTACAACAGTAGTGTCCCACCTGGGAATTGAACCTGAAACCTCTTAAGTTACAAGCCCAGCTCCATAACCATTACACTACACTGCCAGCCTAGATGTCACTTTTGCGTGTGGTTGATGTGCCAGGCTGATGTGCTCTCTGCTTGTCTGCAGGTGATTCCGACATCATCAGAAGCATGCCAGACCAACAGCAGGGCGATAAGTGAAGACCCTGATTTTTCCCAATTTGTTATAAATAAATATGCTGAAGAGATGTGCAGGTGTGTGTCTGGATGTTTGTGTTATACTTGGCAGTGCGCTAAGTAAAGGAAGAAAACTGGAAAAATAAAGGAAACACTTGAGTAAATGAAGGGTTCTGGTGGCTCTGTTATGGTGTGGGGTGCATTTTCCTGGCATGGTTTAGGTCCACTCAACCCCTTAGAGGGCAATGAGGTAAACACCAATAAATACAAAGCCTTTCTGAGTGATCACCTGTGGTGACGCATTTCTGTGATGGGAGTGGTCTCTTCCAGGATGATAGTGCCCCCATCCACAGGGCACAAATGGTCACTGAATGGTTTTATGACCATGAAATTGTAAGCCATATGCCCTGGGCATCTGTCACGAGATCTCAACCCAATTGAACACTTATGGGAGATTCTGGAGTGTCACCTGAGGAACAATTGTGGAACAATGGTGTTGCATCCTGCATTTCACAATGGCAGAGTGAAAACTCCCTCGTGGTGTCAGAACAAAATACCCACCAATCGAGTTTATGGCTACAATAGTTCGGCTCTATTATCAAAACAAACCCCAATATTAAATGCTAAGAATGGCCTGGCTACAGAAACCACGTGTTGAATCTTGAGCACACAATTGATGTTACGGTGGATCACTCTGACCGTGTCTGATACTGATGTGTCAGGGAAGGTAGTGCTGTATAAGCCCATGTGATGGCTCAGGTGTTCCAGCAAACAGGATATGTGCCAGTGGCATGGTAGTGTGTCTCTTTTACAGAAATAGGTAATTTATGTGTGTTTTGACCATTGCAATATAGTACATTTGTGTATTTATGAAGGCAACAACATTTTAACTAAGACTAGCAATTTTAGAATACGGTGCTCATTTGGCAAAATCAATTGGAATATTGTAGAATGTTTAGGAAGACATTCTTGTATGTACATAAATCTTTTCATACATACAAACTGAATAGTAATGCCTTGTGGATACTTATGTGTCCAGGACCATGGTACATTTTCAGTTTTAATGTTGTTTTACTCCCCTGAATATAACAATCATGAAAGCTTGAATTATAATTCATTGAAAGGCTTATCCAATGTAATTATCCTCTTTTGCATAATTAAGACCATCAAAATCAGCTCCTTGAATGTCTGAGTTTTCTATCTACCCAAATCTATCTATAGTAGAATAAAAGGAGAACACAGTGTTGTTCATCATTTTTGTGGCTATGGAAAATGAATAAATGGATGCTGCCTTTATATATTTTTGCCTGTGAAATGTTGGCTATTTTGAGTGTCCCATGCCTCTGTCACTATGTGCTACAGGGCATATGAATAAATCAA
Source organism: Aldrovandia affinis (assembly GCA_029706075.1). Taxonomy (NCBI): domain Eukaryota; kingdom Metazoa; phylum Chordata; class Actinopteri; order Notacanthiformes; family Halosauridae; genus Aldrovandia; species Aldrovandia affinis. Next base: position 708,139 of record JAINUG010000124.1, on the reverse strand, counting down.
CATTAATCCACCACATTTACACATACATATTGCCCTGACTTGTGTCAAAGATTTCTGTCAATGTTTTTGCCGCGTGTGTATGATAAAATCTTGCGACGTTATAAATAGTAATATACTTTTATTGCTGCTCGGATCGTCGGCAATCCAGTCAACCTCAGGGGGTAAAAAAAATAAAAAAATAAAAAATTGGTTTCAGATTTTTCCCCCATTTTTCTAGCCAATTGCACCCTCTATTTCGTTCAATTTACCCTCCCCCACAAACCTACAACAAACTCCACTCGACCAGGTGTTTGCCATAGCCTAATTGAAGTGGTACAGGAAATGCATTATAATTAACAGAACTTTCAATGTATGGGATTAAAAATCATGGGGTCCCATGAAAGGGGGAAAATACCAGGTATGTCATGTAGTAAAACGGAGCACTACAGATCTAATTACAGAAATTGATTTATTTCATCATTACAAAAGTGTGTGATTCTCTTCTCCTGACAGCATACAAAACAGATTCTCTAAATCGGGTGTTAAACTCATTCCATCGAGGGCCGAGTGTATGCAGGATTTTGTTGCAACCAGTGCACAACACCAGGTGATTTAAATTAGTTCCCCTCCTTGGTTGAAGAAGGAAGCTAATTAGTGAAATCACCTGGTGTAGTGCACTGGTTGCAACAGAAACCTGCACACACTCGGCCCACGATGGAATGAGTTTGACACCCCTGCTCTAAATGCAATATAATACTTAATGCATGTTGTATATGTCCCCTTGACAGCAGTTTAAAAAAACCAAAAACAAATCTTCCCTAATACCAGCAGGTAGCAAAGATATGTCTATGATACACCATCAGCCATGGTCAACTGGTCCTCAGCTTTACATGAACATAAAGCACTGCAATGTATATAAATACCTCTTAAACAATACAAAAATAGCAAACATTTTGTCTCAGTGTTGTAAACTGAAATCGTTTTAAAGAACCCCTGGTTCGTAAGACCTTCATAATACCGTGAATGATTTTCCCAATGTAACACTGACCTACAGACATGATAATGACCGATATCTGGGGAATCAGTTACGTTCCGTGCGGTTCTCAAGAGTCTCCAGCCTCTTCATGACGATGTCCAGTGTTCGTGGATTAAGGGAATAACGCAACAAATGTGATTCCATGGCGATCAACATCTGACATGTCACACGGATTAAAGCAGAAGAGTCCAATCTTATCCAAGAAGGGCTGGGGTGGGTGCAGGTTTTTGCTCTATCCCAGCACTAAAACACCTGACTGAACTAATCAACTAATTTTGGTCTTCAATCAAGACCTTGATTAGTTGAGTCAGGTGTTTTAGTTCTGGGCTAGAGCAAAAACCTGCACCCACACCGGCCCTTCTTGGATAAGATTGGACACCCCTGGATTAAAGCAAAGCTACGCAAATCAAAATGTCAGAAGACAACAGATGATGCTCCTCACAGATCAAGACAAACAAACAGTCTCAAAGTACCAGTGGTGAGCACAGCGTGCCATTGTGTTCCAAGCCCACCTTGTACGTACGTACACTACCTGGTCTCTCAAGCCTCAAAGGATATATTTCTGGGTCAGTATCCGCAGCTGTTCTGTGGCCTGGTTCTGGAAGCTTAACACGTTTTCACACTTGCACAGCTCTTCAGGGGAGGGCTTTTCTGTGAGGAAGTGAAATATGCAAAGAGTGTTTGAGGCTGCCAATGACATACAGCAACAGGGACGAGAAGTGCTTTCACTGTGGTAAAAATCACAGGTGTTTTTTTAAAGTGGGGTATATACGCGTGGAAAATTAATATAATTTCCAGTAGACTGCCAAAGGAAACGATAGGGAGCATTTTTGATAGGACTCATCGGTGAAAATGAGTTTTGGAGTAGGTATGCCCTTTGTGGGTGTCTGCAGCTGTTCATGCAAGTCACCAACAGGGGGCACAGAAGTACCACTTTAAGAGTTTTGTTATGGGAACGGGCAGCTCCATACTTGGATAACACACCAAACTCTTTCTGCAGATGGAGGGTTGTATACACAATTTCACAGTCAAAGCTATTGTATTTACATGAATGGAACTGCTGTATGGCTGCAACAGTTTTGAGCATAATTACCTCGCACTGAAAATACGGTGCTTTTTTATTGGTCCACTTCAGGAATGACCTACATGACAAAGCACTTCAATGTGTAACTACACAGACACATATATATATATATAATGTATATTTATTCAAATAAATAAATATACAAATATACCATGAAAACTGCTCTATTCTATTCAAGCTCTCTTGGCTTCAATCTGCCTATTGCATTCAATGAGCTGTGGAAAATAGCATAGTAAATATGTAGTGATTTTCCACATGGAGAAATTCAGCCCATAGAAAGGAGCAAAGTAGAAAAGATCTGATATTGTGCAGAAAATATCCTCATACATATTTTTATGACGATGTTATATATTTTTTAGTATTACTTAACAATAAAGTTAACTCAGTTAAAACGGTAAACTTCATATTCCTGGAAAATGGTATTGAACGCATCTCAATGTTAATGAGAATAAAATGACCCAATCGGTTCTCAGGATGCCACACTGACAGCTGGTGCATAGTGTGAGAAGGAAGGCGGAAGAAAGTGCTGTTCGATTTGAGCTCATCGGAGGGTGTAATAGGAACTGCAAATGCTTTGAATAAAGAAAACCACCAAAGCAACTTCCTACACAGGTGTGCACAGTGCACACACGTTGCGTAACATGGAAATGCAAGGCATCTATAGTGTAAAAGAGACATGGTCATGCCCCATGTTTGAAATTGAAATGGCCACACCATGGGGGGGGTTACCTTGACATATCTGTGACTTCAGTTTGTCTGTAAGTTGACCCATGAGGCTAAAATCTTCAGCGTAAAACAGGTGCTTGTTGTCTGGATCCGACGCAATTTCCTTGAGCTCTTCCTCGATGGCCTTCCCCACACCGACGGCGTACATCGTGATGCCTGGGGATGACGGGAAACACAATCAGGGCACATTCCTCCCCTGCAAGCAGCCTGCGTTCTGGGCTGTCTTACTGATAAATGTGGCCCTTACTCAATACGGCCATTAGAAAGGCCAGGTTTTCATAAATATCTCCCAGTAAACATCAGACAATGGCAACTAATCATGCATCCTGCAGCATCCTGTTGAGCAGTCCTATGTAACACAGCATTGTGTTACTGGCTTCCTGTGTGTCCACTCAATTATATAGCATAGGGTTTTTTAAAGTTTTTTTAAATTAAATTTATTTTGGATTTTCTCCCATTTTTCTCCCAATTTGGTTGCCAATTAAACCCTCTATTTATTTCAATTCCCCACCCCCACGAGTCCGTCGTCCGTCCTCCAGGAGCGAGACACACATTCCTGGCCGATCATTCCCGCCTCTTCCGAGACGGGAATTCTTCCACGGACGCCTTAACCTTCTCCTCGACGGACTCTGGCTCACCCTCCCCCCTCCCCCAGAGGCGGACAGCCAAATGCCGCCTCCGATCGGAGCTGATGACCAGGGCCAGGGTAGAGACGCGTGTTTCGATCCGCGTGGTGCATTAGACAGCTACGCCATTTTTTTAAACCAAAAAATGACCCCTATTTTCTTTTCAAAATTTGGAATGTCCAATTTGTGTGTGTTCATGCTCATCGCCGCAACCTCCACTGTTAATCTGGGAGAGTGCAGACAAGCATGATGTTACATCGCTGCTTCTTTTCATTCAACAGTCTGTAAGCTCGCACAGACATTGAGTCGAAAGAGGACTTAAAAATATATATAATATTTTGTTTCTGATTTTATCCAATTTTCTCACAATTTAGTAGCCAATTACACCCGTAGTCCTGCGACCGGTAGTGACGAAGGTGAAGTAACGTCTCCTCCGAGACGGCACTCACCAGGCCGTCGACTGCAACCCAGTACTACAGGGCCACTCTTATGCGCAGCGAACGTCCTGTCGGCTTCCCTCCCCCATCCCTGGGGGACGGCCAATCGCTGCCCCTGGTGGCGCTCCCGGCCAGAGCCGACTCTGGCGAGATGGGAATCAAACCCCGGTCTCCGTGGGAAAGAGGACATTTTGTGTGCAGCTTGTGCAGGTAGACTGTGGGTGCCTGACTGACCAGAGGATGGCGCTGGCACACAATGAGACATGGAAGTCCCTCCCTCCCTCCCTGGGCATTGCTACAACCAATTATGTGTCGCACTACGGGGGGTTCATGGCCACAGCCGGCACTGTCATGGTCCGGATTCGTGGGGCCCATCTACGCACTAGAACAGTGTGCTAATCATGCTCACAGTGGGACGCAGTTAAACAGCCTTAAGTAGCATGGCATGTTTTCAGCTTCCTGTGTGTCTGCCCAATAAGGTCATTATCTGCAAGTAACTTCCAAAATAAAGGAAACACTTGAAAAATGAAGGGTTCTGGTGGCTCTGTTATGGTTCGGGGTGCATTTTCCTGCCATGGTTTAGGTCCACTCAGCCCCTTAGAAGTCAAGGTAAATGCCAATTTACAATTCTTTCACCACCATTAACAAAACACCAAAATGACAAAATATCTGGTGTTGCATGGAGTTGTAGAATCTATGCTAAGGTGCATTGAAGCTGTTCTGGCAGCCCAGAGTGACCCAATGCCCTATTAAGACACTTTATGTTGGTGTTTCCTTTATTTTGGCAGTCACCTGTAGCACAGGATTTCAAACAAAAAAACATTCCACACTGAACATCAGACAACAGCGACGCAGCGCGCCACGCTAACGTTACCGGACTCCTGCGCTTTGGCGGCCCACTTCGAGACGTCGTCCTGGGACCGCCCGTCGGTGAACACTATGCTGACGCGCGGGACGTTGTGCCGGGCGCCCTCCTTGGCGGAGAAGCTGAACTCGAACATGTGGCGCAGGGCAGAGCCCGTCATGGAGCCGCGGCCCATGTACTGCACGCGCGAGACGGCCTCTGTGACGTCGCGCGCGGAGCTGAACTGGCCCAGGGTGAACTCCGCGCGCACCTTGGTGGAGTACTGCAGCAGCCCCACGCGCGTGGCCCGGGGCGACACGTCCAGAGAGTCCACGATGCCGTTCACAAACTGCTTCACCAGCTGGAAGTTGGCCGTGCCCATGCTCTTGGAGCCGTCGATCACAAACACCAGGTCCATCGCCCCGTCCCCGCAGCCCGGCTCTGCCACAGAGGCACAGAGTCAGTAAACCACAGCAAGCGTCTCCACACAGGCACCTCTGTAGAACATTCTGGCCAGGTCCTGTATTATCCCCTCCTCCGTTTCTATGTCTTAAATTACCCTCTTTCTAATAATAACAAATAAAACATAATAATAATAATAATAATAATAATAATAATAGTGATAATAATAATAATAATAGTGATGATGATAATAATAATAGTGATAATGATAATAATAATAGTGATAATGATAATAATAATAGTGATAATGATAATAATAGTGATGATGATAATAATAATAGTGATAATGATAATAATAATAGTGATAATGATAATAATAATAGTGATAATGATAATAATAATAGTGATAATAATAATAATACATTTTATTTATCAAGTGACTTTCAAGACACCCAAGGTCACAGGGAAATCGGGACAAGACAAACAGTACAGACGATAAAGAATAAAATAATAAAATAGCAGAGAATTAGGTTATAAAAGGCATTCATAAGGGACAGGAGATTTTTTACACAATTGACATTTCTTTACATACAATCCATTTATACAGCTGGATATTTTTATTGAAGCAATTCAGGTTAAGTACCTTTAGCTCAAGGGTACAACAGCAGTGCCCCCACCTGGGAATCGAACCGTCAACCTCTGAGTCACAAGCCCAGCTCCCTAACCATTACACTACACTGCCGCCCTGACTGCAGGCACCCAGCTGACCAGAGAGTCATCCCTCTTGTGTGATGAGACAAGTGTCCCTGGTGACTTCAGCCCTTCTTCCCTAAGCTGCCACACTCAGGACTGGAGCAGTCACTGTCAGCAGAGTCGCCCCACTGACACCCAACATTGTAACAAATCACATGGTGTCTTGTGTCTTCCTTTCAGCAAAGTGGGTTGAAAATATGTTAACGCTGCACAAAAAAACACTGACTGCTGAACTCAGCAGGCTGTGATCAGTGAGTAAATTATTTTCTTTCACTTAAAAAAAAAAGTATTTAACATTTAGTAATCTGTACGCCCTGGGTACGGTCCCTGCATAAATGTGATATAACAGGAATGATTTCTATATTCTACAGCTAGTCAAGTCCCTCTTTTGGTGGATTAACCTCTTATGTAAAGTGAGAGGACAATACTGTGCATATATTGTTATATAGCACTAATACTTAACAAACGTTAACAAACCTTTCCATTTCCTCGGTCTCAAAACCCTCTTTGTAAACATGGCGATTTGCAGTGCTTGAGCCTGCTGATGATAGATGATAGATTAGATAGAATCTGATGATAGATGATAGATTAGATAGAATCTAATGATAGATTCTCAGTGAGAACAGTAATATTGATCCTGTGGCGCAGTGATCACTGTTCAGGCAAGCGGGCAGCCCAACAGACCATGGCTTTCCAGGAAAGGGGTTTTAGTGCAAGTGTGAGTTTTCACATCAGATTGTTCTTATTTTTTAACTGAATTGGAAAAGATAGAAAATTGCCAAACGAAATTGGTCAAATCGAATGGGCATTTGAAGTGGCGAGCTGGACGTCACAAACTTTTACGGGACAACACCTACTTCTGTTGTTCCTATTGGTTCTGCTCTATCCTGTCCTATTTTTCACACCTATATAATTACTGCACACCTGCACATTCCGTATGAATCGTATGCACAAATATATACTGTATACTGCATTTCACTTGCTGAAGGCAAAACTGAAGGCAAAACGCCCCAAGAACAAGCAGGAGGCTGTAACAGTGGCAGTAAAGGCCTGGCAGAGCATCACCAGGGAAGAAACCCAGCGTCTGGTGATGTGTACGGGTTCCAGACTTCAGGCAGTCATTGACTGCAAAGGATTTGCAACCAAGTATTAAAAATGACAATTTAATTTCTGATTATGTTAGTTTGTCCAATTACTTTTGAGCCCCTAAAATTGGGGGGGCTGTGTATAAAAATGGTTGTAATTCCTACACGGTTCATACAATATTTTTGACAAAACCCTTAAATTAAAGCTGAAAGTCTACACTTAAAGCATTGTTTCATTTCAAATCCATTGTGCTGGCATACAGAGCCCAAATGATGAAAATTGTGTCACTGTCCAAATACTTATGGACCTGACTGTAGGTGGCACAGCGTTAGCTCAAAGGGGAGGGGGGGAATGACGAGCCTAGAACAGCCGAATGGCCTGTTCTCGTTATTATGTATTCTTATGTTCTTATGTAAAAGATATATGCTGCAATAGTGGTTGCATAATAGGTACATCTCTGCTACAACTCATTAGTAGTACATGGTCCCTTCCAAATAAACGAACCTAATAAAAAACACCAGCTAGATGTCATTTGTCTTTGACGCAGGAGTCATTTGTTCATTTACACAGATTAGCAGTAACTCAAATGCCTTCCACTGCTTCACCCATGGCATTACGTGGGCGCACAGTCGACCCTCCCCAAACAACCTTTAACAAGCTGATATTCTACTGCAGCAGGCTATTGCTCTTGCATGAGAAAGAGGATGATGTCATGTGTGTTTTAGAGCTCTGCTGTTGGTAAGAACAAACATTCCAGCACCGGGGCGCCCAGGGGAAGATGACTGTTGTTGTTCCTCATTACATCACTGGGCAGCACACCGTGGATCCATCATCAGACAGAATAATGAGTCTACAGCACTGAGAACGGCAACCTTGAACACGGCTTCATTGGGGGTCATAAACATTTTAATAAATCTAACCTAATGGCATACTCAAACAGTATATATGCTAATAATCTCTTATAAGATCTGTCACTGTTTCTTAGCACTTCGCACAGTGCATATTCACTCACCGTTAGACTCAAGTCACACAATGTCCTTTCCTTTATCTTCATCATTTAGTTTATACCCATTACCACAGCAAAAACCACCTCTATAAAGGGTAATTCAGTGATCTGGCAGAACTGTCAAAATTCTGTACGCTGTGTTCCCATGTACAGCAAGCACTACCTGAAAAAGACATGGCTGCCACACCTATGCCCCGAAGTTGCATGTATAAATGCCCTTTAACATTTTAAAATGCAGGCTCTTTAAAGCCATGGTTATTCCCCCCGCACACACAGTCCTATTCCGCTTAATACAAAATCAACAAGCTCTACTTTGACTCACAAGTGCGAGAGCAAGTTGAGTGGTTACCTCAGACACAGTCACATTATGTAACAAAGAGACACTGTACGAGGATGAGAAACCCTTCAGTGGAGATTAATTTCTCAGGGTGTCGTCAGACACTACATGACACGTTACGGAAAAACAGTCCCATCTCTTTAAGTCGGAGACAGTATCTGGTATAGACGCCCACGCCTTGCTCCCAATGACATCATCTGCATTAAAAGATTAAAGTTCTGTTTGCAGCTGGAGCACACTGTGTTCTAATAAGAGATTTTAAAAGCACTTTTTGCAAGGCGACAAAGATCACAGTAATACACATTACGTGACACATATCTGATTATGAAATTATGAAACCGTGAGATTAAAAAACCACTACTGGTCCCGTTAAGACTGATATGCCAGTACAAGAGCAGATGGGTGGATATGTTTCTGTACGTTTTACTGAGTGAGTGGCACAGATTCTGTGCATTACCACAAAATCAGTGTATTATAATGAAGTGTGTACATCAGGACAAACTGTGTGTATTAGAACAAAGTGTGTGTGGTATAACATACACCATTCAGCAGACGCTTTTATCCAAAGCAACTTACAGTAGTGAATGCATATATTTTTTTTCAGTAGCCTATATGTGGTCCCAGTGGGAATCGAAGCCACAACCTAAGCATTGTCAGCGCCATGCTCTACCTACTGAGCCACACAGAACCACTGTTAGTGTGCATTAGGACAAGCTGTGCGTTAGCACAAAGTCTCCGTTAGCAAAAGTGATACAATTCTAGGAAAAGGTGCTGCTTGTTCCCACAACGCTGCGGCGTGTTCATACAGACTGCAGTCTGTGTGACGGAGGAAGTGGTCAGCATAAAGTCATAGTAGCTTTATTTATTTTCGTTATTTCTCTGCCAAAAACAGCCAATTACCTTTCGTGCCAGCTCAGCTTGTGTGCAAAGCGAGGTCGATTTTTCCCTGAAACTGTCATGGTTCGAAGTCCGGTGGCCGGGAGCTGTAATGACAGCGCCAGCACTTTCCGTGGAACAGAGCGGGATGTGCAAATACGAAGAAAGTCTGAGACAGGAACTGCACACTCCCCCATGTCTTCTGTGAGTCTACAGGTTTACATTATAGCTTTTGAAGTTATTCACCCCAGACACACATAATATTTGACAGAGAGAGAGGAGAGCGCAAACAGCCTGGTGACGCCCCTCATTAAGGGTCCAGTGGGTTGCCCGCGTAACGGGGACACTGTGAAGACCTGTCTGTTATGGGATGGCAGCCAAAATGACATCACAGAGCACGACTCATGACAAAGTGAGTGCAAACCAATCAAACGCTTTGCTTCCCCTAAGCCCTCCCACTCGGCCAGCTCTGCCTGCGGTAATTCAACAGTTACACAATGAATACCAACATATTTCAAATGAAAGGCTAAACACTACGATTCCACTGGTCCTTTCAAAAAAGACCTTCTGTTAGATATTTATTATGTAACTGTATCATGTATCATGTAATACAAAACTAAGTAAAACTGTCACGTAGTAGTCCCCTATGTTTTTATCCTTTTGTCCTTATCCTTTATGTTTTACAGTAGCAGCCGAAATGGTTAGGGGGACCGTTGGGGCAGAGCAAAGCAGTGACATATTGTGTAGACCTCAGTTCTCCTGAACTGTTTTCAAACTGGAAGCCAACCACAGACCAGACTAAGATCAATGAGGGTGATACAGGGCGTATGACAGCCCTGGCACACAGGGCCATGCTATAATTAGACAAACCTAGACCAGAGGCGAGAGGTTAAAACACTGTGTTAACTCATTTCTACCCACTACTATTCTAAGTTTGATACAAATTTGTTGACTCCCAAATGTAGAGTAGTTTCAAGGCACTGTTGAAATGGAATGCACTGGTTAAATGGGAATTATATTATTCATATCTAAAACTACATTTAACAATGTAATGGAACTCTGGAAATCCCCCAAAATTGGGTATAAATATTTGGAAAGGTTTTTTCATTAATGACACAGGTGAAATTCAACACCACATTATCAATTGTTACATACAGAGGAGGACAGGGTAAGAATGAAAGCAGGATTGCTCTGCATTTTTATCAGTTAGGGTGGCACATGGAAATAGTCAAGGAGTCAAGGGATAGGTTGGAACGTGGCAAAGGAGACTTACTTTTGCAGGTCTTGCCATCAGGATTGAGTGTGTAGCCCTTACGACATCTACACACAAAGGAGTCTTCTGTGTTAACACACTCGTGTTCACAGCCATGGGTGCCCAGTGCGCATTGGTCGATTTCTGTGGTGAGTGGGGAGAAGGACAGCGTACAGCTACAGCTATCAGAGCGTTTATGTAATAAAAAGTGCATTGCAGTGTGACATTTGAGACTTTGGCTATGCATCTGCACCTGAATAAATGCAAGTTAATATCCCATATAGGTTTCTGTAGCCTTTAACAAAGCAGTTACACAAGCTTGTGCAGGAAAAGCCCAGCTCACTATAATGAATCTACAGGTATGTGTACTGTCAAATATCTTACACAGGAAGACAAGTTGTCTCCGGATGATGGGTCTAATATGGCTATAATAACATTGTGACACAGCAGTGTAAATAAAAGAGTAACTGCCAAAATAAAGGAAACACTTGAGTAAATGAAGGGTTCTTATGACTCTGTTATGGTGTGGGGTGCATCTTCCTGGCATAGTTTAGATCCACTAAACCCCTTAGAGGGCAAGGTAAACATCAATATATACAAAGGCATTTTGAGTGATCACCTTCATCCTATGGTGAAGCATTTCTATCCTGATGGGAGTGGTCTCTTCCAGCATGACAATGCCCCCATCCATAGGGCACGAGTGGCCACTGAATGGTTTGATGAGCATGAAAACTATGTAAAACATATGCCATGGCCGTCTCAGTCACCAGATTTCAACCCAATTGAACCCCTATGGGAGATTCTGGAGCACCACCTGTGTTCCACCATCATCAACAAAACACCAAATGATGGAATTTGTCATGGAAAAATGGTGTTGCATCCCTCCAATAGAGTTCCAGACACTTGTAGAATCTATGCCAAGGTGCACTGAAGCTGTTCTGTCTGCTGATGGTGGCCCAGTGCCCTATTTAGACACTTTATGTTGGTGTTTCCTTTATTTTGGCAGTTATATCAGATAAGGTCTGTATCAGATAAGGTCTGTATCAGATAAGGTCTGTGGCACAGATATTGTTCTTGCCTTGAGGGAGAGGCTGGGACGTGGCAAAGGAGACTTACTTTTGCAGGTCTTGCCATCAGGATTGAGTGTGTAGCCCTTACGACATCTACACACAAAGGAGTCTTCTGTGTTAACACACTCATGCTCACAGCCATGGGTGCCCAGAGCGCATTGGTCGATTTCTACAGTGAGCAAAGTTATTGAATTTAATTGAATTGAACATTGGATTTATATAGCACTTTTTTTCCAAGGAACCCAAAGCGCTTGACAATAATAGGGGCAACTCACCTCAACCACCACCAATGTGCAGCACCCATCTGGGTGAATGCGACGGCAGCCATAGTGTGCCAGTACAAACTGACTACACATCAGATACACAGTGGAGAGGCAAGGATGAATGAATGAATTCCATTTACATTTAATAAAATAGTCATTTTGTTTGTATTACTGCCTCCTCTGCGTTATTTAACTGCCTAAGCCCTCTGCAAAGGTCAGTGAGTGTCGCCCAACCCCAAGGGACACCACTATATATATATACCTACGTATATATTGTCTTGGTTGGGAATTTGCCCAGGACACCAGGTGAACACCCTACTCTTTTTTGAAAAGCGCCATGGGATATTTTATGACCACAGGACCTCGGTTTTTACCGTCTCATCCAAATGACGGACATGTTAGTTAGTGATCGAGGAGAAGAACAAGGCAAAAGGAAGCTCTGTCTGTGTGTTTTTGTAATAAGGATGTAGCATATAAAGGATCTGGCATCATAAAAGCTGCAGCTTTGACCAGAGGGATTCAACTTAATCCTAGAATTTAGGAAGACTATACTAGAATGGTGGTTCCCAAACTGTGGTATATGGAGAAGTTGGGATGGATCACGAGATATATGTCAAAAGATTTAAACTTTCCATACTTGAACATATGCCAGGCTAAAATGTAATAAGGGGTGGGTCACAGGAAATGTATTCACTCATGTTACGGTTGGCCAGAATTGGACCTCTCCGAGATTGTTAAACGGCAGGTGCTTGATTGCAAATTGGAGCATGCTGTGGATGCGTGATCACCCTGCTGGTGATTGGGCTGTTCTCAGCTGCACTCTCCTCGACCTCGTCTGGCCCTGTCTGGCCACGCCCCTGTCTGGCCACGCCCCTGTCTGGCCACGCCCCTGTCTGGAGAATAAAAGCCAGTGGAGCTGCAGTTTTGGGGCTTCTTGTGTTTCGATCTTTTGCTAAATTCTGGAAAACTTTTTGTTGTAAACTTTTTGTCATTTTTCCTAATTACCTTTTGAGCACTTTTGATAGCTAGGGAAGCGTAGAGTAGGGATAGCTAGTTTGCAGAAGACCCACATTTTGATTTTGCACGGGAGTGAAGATTAGAAATCTTTTATTTCTAGTGCTAGGGTTTAGGCAAACTGTTTTGTTTGGTTTTCATTATTCCTTCGTGTCTGTGTAAGTATGTTTTCTTTTATTTGTGTGTTGTAGATACATTTGTGTATTTTTATTATTTCCTTTCCTGATGTCCTTTTTGGTGGTCACCGGGCTGTTGCAGACCGAGTGGCTTTACAGGACATAACAACTCATCACTCATGACCATAAGAACATAAGAATACATAATGGCGAGAACGGGCCGTTCAGCCCATCTAGGCTCATCATGTCTTAATCTAAAGAGTATCTACTACATCTAGCCTGATTTGAATAGGTTTTCTGCTTTGTTGAAGAAGTGTTCCAGATAATTAGTGAAATCACTTCCTAATCTTGTGCATTTGCCTTTAACTAATTTCCACCTGTGGCCTCTTGTTCTGCTGAGTGGTTCTTTGGCTTAGAAGGTTTGAGAACCTGAGTTCTAGAGGATGATACATTTCTTCAGTGGCTCCCAAAACAGCAAGCAATTAGGATCTGGTAGATTAGGTGTCTGTGGAGGTCATTGTGGAGCGTGGCAGGCCATACTTACTTTTGCAGGTCTTGCCATCAGGATTGAGTGTGTAGCCCTTACGACATCTACACACAAAGGAGTCTTCTGTGTTAACACACTCGTGCTCACAGCCATGGGTGCCCAGAGCGCATTGGTCGACTCCTGAGATACGTTAGAGCACAGATAGGCAGGAGAGGGGGACAGGGCAAAACCACCAAATTATTAAGGTGATGCCCAGAAAACACAGACCCCATGCCAGTATCGGTTATATAAAACATAAACATGCAAAGACATAAACATTTGTACAATATCTGTCAACAGTATCTGTCAACATACAGGTAACTGCCAAAATAAAGGAACCACTTGAGTAAATTAAGGGTTCCCATGGAAGAATGGTGTTGCATCCCTCCAATAGAGTTCCAGACACTTGTAGAATGTATGCCAAGGTACAAAGAAGCTGTTCTGGAGGCTCGTGGTGGCCCAACACCCTATTAAGACACTTTATGTTTCCTTTATTTTGGCAGTTACATATACATCTGTGATGTATGCAGTGCATACAAGGAACCAATAAGAATATTTTGAACGATTAGCCTTAATTATTTAATTTAACATTTGTCTCCAAATTGGAACCTGAAATGCATTTAGTTCTCCAGATAAAGCCCATAATATTTTGAAGTGGCTAAGCATGCACGTTAGACGTTACCCTCCAAGGTGCCTTTAACGCAGCTTTTAAACAGGGTCCCGTCACTTCGCACTGATGGAATGTGTGCTGACAACAGCAGAGTGACCATTTCATAACTCAGTGGGAAAAAAGGGTCCCCAAAACATAGGGTCCCCATTTTAAATATAATATATGCCATTTAGAGGCTTTTATCCAAAGCGACTTACAGTAGTGAATGCATACATTTTCAGTATATGAAACCTTTGCAGTTTTATAACTGGCCACAGAGAATCGACATGGTTTTACAGCTTTCTTCTGTGTGAACACATATTTAATTTCAGTAAATCAGATGGACATCATTTCTTCATTGAAGTGTTCATCTTTCAATGCATCAGTAGGCAGGAATTTACATTGGAATGCATGCATCATGTCCATAAATTATGAACCATATTCCAGTCATACTCTACACTGAGTTCACTTTTGTATGTATCAAAGGTCCTGACGCAAAATGGAAAAGCACATATGGCTTTGTATAAATGTTTCATTGCAAGAATGTGTGCAAGTACAAAAGAAATTGGCTAAAATTGTACTGCACATTCATACACCAGCTTAACCACTGTCCTTGTAAATGCATTGAGTGTATTTATCCATAACTGTAGGAGGGTTTTTTGAGAAAATTGCACATTTTTTGCAATATCCCATCTGGGCCTAAATATGAAAGCTGGTGTATTGAAAATCCTGAAAAAACAAATCCTTTACAAGAATTCAGAAGATTGCAAGCATGGTGTTCAAGATTGAGCTGCCAGTGGACAGACAGAGGAAAGACAGACACTGGATTTTCCATGTCAGCAATCGTTTATCAGCATATTGGCCACTAACCTAAAAACGCAATTTAGTACCATTTAATATGTAAATATAAATAAAGCACTGCATCTATGACACTGCTATGATCATTTACTCTCAGATAGAAAGACAAAGAGAATAAGCTGAATTTCAAACTATAAAAGCAAGTACAGTTTGTGAGGCTTTTGTGAAATTGCCTTTCCCTGTGGGAAGCAACACTGCCTGCTACAAATATGTCAGACCCATGGCTCCCGTTTAAAATGACATTGAGGTTTGCAGTCCCCTTTAACATTAATTTTACAGCATCTTAACAGAAAGGTCAAATCCCTTGGCCTTGTTCCATACCTCATGTGTCCTGGCCAGTCAAGGATAATGGGGGGAAATGGTTATCTCTGTGCTTTAAGAGGCACAAATCACCTCAACGCTAAAGAGGTGCCGTGTTCCGATGAGAAGGATAACTTCAGTATCAAGGGTCACGACAGCGCACGGCTACCGCCCGTTACTGATGAAAGGCTTTACGGAATTTGAAACAAAGATCTATCACTGGATTGGTCAATGTGGCCTCTCTAACACTGGATGGGCGGGGGAGAAAAATCAACGTCCTCTATGTTGCAAAACAGAGAGCGTGTGCATGCCTGCATATATAAAACACACCACCATCCTCACATTCATTTTTACATGACTGGATATATACTCACATATTATCTTGTGGAAATATGAATGTTTATTACCATCAATTTATATTATTGCTTTACAGCAGCCTGATCTTCCCCTAGGGGGAGGATAAGGCAAGGCAGCAGGAGGGGTCTATCTGGCATGGGTTTTAGGCTGTCATCTGCTTCCACTGAGGGTCAACTGCCAAGGAAGCAGCACTTTCAGGCTGGATGTACCATATTTTCTTTTCCTTTGAGTGCCTGGAGTATACACACGTAGTGAACAGGACCATATAATGTCCTTTTAAAACTGACGCAACCAACTGCTGCAGGTGAAACTGAGGGTCTTTACATGGGACGTGTACAAGAGATAGGAGAGACTCTTGTGCAAGTGGGGACTGCAGTTCTGCATCCTACAGCCCAAATCGTGTCCATGGGGCGATGCAACATTGACTATAGCATCAGCCATGGAGGAAGGGTTTCAGTTGGTAGGGTCATCACTCACCAGTGACTCATCTGGCCAATCGGGCGTCTGCAGTCTAACTACGTCAGCAGGGCAGTCCTTCAGCGGAGTAGATGTGACAGATCACAGAAGGTAAAAGAAAGCAGACGGCTAGCTGCAGATTTTTGGAGGATACACATGCCAGTACAAGGCACTCTCAAACTGAAGGAGGATGTTTCAGTGATGGGACAGGCCTACGCATATGATTGGGCCTTCCAAATTGGTTGAAAAAAATAGGGGGACAAAAATAGCACTTAAAAAAAAGGGGGCAGTAGCACTTAAAGATGACCAATCAAACAAATAGAATGGAGGATGAAACCAAGATCAAAAAAGATGTGGCCATGCATTTGTTTTCTCTCATGACATTAGAAGAAAAAAAAAAAAACCTTATCCCAGAGGAAAAACTACTTCTGACTGCTTTTAAAGCTATTTTATGGTTTGGAAAATGTGCTCTTCCGTTTTGCGTTTGTGTTCCAGAGATAGAAACGCCTAATGCTGTTGTGTGGACTGCTTCTGACAAGGTGGGCATGGCGACCGCGGGGTTGTCATGACTCCCTGCGCTGCGCGGATCAGCCCGGCCTACTCACGCCTGCAGGTCTTCCTGTCGGCATTGAGGATGAAGCCCTCCCTGCACCTGCACGTGTAGGACTCCGCTGCGCTCACGCAGTCGTGCTCGCAGCCATGGTTACCCAGGTCACAGTAATCTATCCCTGAAAGAGAAGAAAAAAACTAAACTAAACAGCGCACATACATCAGTCGTGAGCTGGCCTCTTTTTTACAGCCACAGACGGCCACGAGGAATGCAACGCTTAGAGGAACTGTGGACCTGGGTTCAAGTCCTAAGAGGGACTCATAAGAGATGTGTCTCTGGACACCGCTGTACAAAATGATAGGTCACCTTGCGCAAGAAGCCAGCGGGTCCTAACTGCACAGGAGCCAGACTGTGAAGAGAGAGGACTTGTTTGGCTTCTCAAACATTAACCGTAAGATCTATTGTCAAGCGTCTAAGCGAAAGGCCAGGATTCATTGCCTGCCAGGGGTCTGGAGGGCATATCAGGTTACAGTTATGTCCCTGGTCCACTGAGTGGCCGGGGAGAGCCCTACATTGAGAGCAGGAACGGACACCTGACTCCAGTAATGACATGGCCAGCCCAGGGTGAGACGAGATGCTGCTTCACTGAATGAGAGGCCCACAGCATGCTGAAAGTAACCAGACCCGTCTAGACTTTTCTGTAGTAGCTGATTTAAGAACATTTCAATCACAGGGTTATGCTGTGTGCCTAAGCAGCATAGGCCTATGTGCATTTTTATTGCAATGGCTTTTTGGTAAGCAAGGTCAATTTGGACTCAAATGACACAATCGTTATGGTGGGAAAAAATGTTTTGTTCACAGATTCAGACAGTTTGCCCAACACACACGTGCTTACTTCGCTGGAAAGATGACACACATCGAGCGAGGCCATGATCACTCGATGCTCTCGTGCATCATGTTTGCACAGTAATATGGACAGTAATATGAAAAGCACATGGCCTTTGGGAAACCTGCCCACTGCTCTCCAATTCCGCCCGGGAAGCAAAGCGGGCCGAGTCAGAATGTGGGCGAAGAAGAGGCGAAAGGATTCCGAGAGCCGTCAGCGAGAATGAGGAGAGGCTTGGCACAGAGGGGAATCAGGGGAGATCCAGCCATGCCAAGACCAACTTTCCCCTGTTCCATGGCACAAGGTGAGCTGGAGTGAAAATGGCTCAGAGAGAATCTAGGATTCACACTGCAGCCCCATCTGTTTACACTGTTCACCGGAGGAGTTGTAGTATGCAGGTATTGCTCAATGACTGAGTTGTTTTCCTGATGTCTGATGCATTTAGACCCGAGGAAGGCCTCCCTCAACTTTGTGTTTTCCTGAATTCTGCCCATCGTTACTCTCTGAGATACACTGATGGCTTGGAGCACATGTAGATCCCACTAACCAGGACTACAGTGCACTTCCACTCTGAGCCCACAGTAACCACAGGACCATTCTGCATTATGTGAATGTGTATTTAACAATACACACCTGAGCTGTCAATCTCAGTTTCAACCAAAATGGGAATCTGATTTGTTTGTGTGTGTGTGTGTGTGTGTGTGTGTGAGTGAAAGAGCGAGAGAGTGTGAGAAAGAAAACAAGTGCGCAAGGGACACTGAGAGAGAAAAAGTGTGTGTGTGTGTGTGTGTGTGTGTGTGTGTGTGTGTGTGTGTGTGTGTGTGAGAGAGAGAGAGAAAGACATTTACATTTTAGGCATTTAGCAGAGGCCAGAGCTCAATTTTACATTTCTTTACATACAATCCATTTATACAGCTGGATATTTTTACTGAAGGTCTTCTGGTCCTGGGAATTGAACCAGCTGGTATCCTTCACTGCCGTCCTATAAGAAACAGAGAGAGTGAGAGAAGCCACTCACTCCGGCAGGTCTTCTGGTCCTGGTTGAGCTGGTATCCTTCACGGCAGCGGCACTGGTAGGACCCAGGCAGGCTGAGACAGTGGTGCTCACACCCGTGGTCCGGCGTGGCACACATGTCCTCGGCTACAGGGCCCAAACAGAACCAAGATTTATCACCACTGCAGCTATTCCTGCAGCACCTACTGTCCAGCCACCCCCCTCACTGGTTTACATCCCCAATGAACCATTTTTATGCTATACATGGAACTGAAAAGGCAGAGTAAAAACATGTGTCAAAACAGCACTGAACATTTCTGTATTGCCAAGGGAAATAAGAGGAGGTGGAACTCTGGAATGTCACACTTATCTTGGGGGGGAAGTGGTGGGGGGACTGGTTTATAACCTTGCACATCGCACCGCTGGCCTCAAGAGTCATTGAATTAAGAACACGCAGAAAAGCATTTTCATGTGTCCAAAGGAAACAGGGATTTAGTTTTTCTCCATTTTTGGAGGGCCTTGTTCATGGGAGGGCTCTTTGGCTGTGGCTGAAGGCAGAACCGGGAGGTACGGACGGGGGAGCACACTCACCACGGCAGGTCTTCCCATCAGCGTTGAGGATGTAGCCCTTCCTACACCTGCATAAGTAGGAGGTGGGGGTGCTGACGCAGATGTGCTCACATTGGTGGTTGACCACGGAACACAAGTTGGCACCTGAAACATGCAGAGGGTGGCTGAATCAGGAATGGGTAAGCAGTTATCCACATGGAGGTTCATGGGTTGCTTCAGTAACAACCACACTGTTTTTAGGGCCTTGGTCCAGCAGCCTCTGTGGGTTTGGCTCTGTTGATGCAGAACCGTATAACTTCCTTAGAACAAGGGCAATGGATACACCCAGCCAGCAGAACAAACAGTTAATTCTACTGAGTGACTAAAGGCAAAATGGAAGTTAGAGACTAGTAGTGAACTAGTAGAATTGAATCTTGTCATTGCTTCAGTCAGTAATCCTTCATTATTCCTTACGTAATGTTCATCTGGTAGTGTTTCAACCATAGTTCTTTGAGTTATGATGCCATACAGGTAACTACCAAAATAAAGGAAACACAAGTAAATGAAGGGTTATGGCGGCTCTGTTATGATGTGGTGTGCATTTTTCTGGCATGGTTTAGGTCCACTCAACCCCTTAGAGGACAAGCTAAATGGCAATAAATACAAAGCCATTCTGAGTGATCACCTTCATCCTGTGGTGAAGCTTTTCTATCCTGATGGGAGTGGTCTCTTCCAGGATGACAATGCCCCATCCACAGGGCACGAGTGGTCACTAACTGATTTGATGAGCATGAAAATTATATAAACCATGTGCCATATCTGTCTCAGTCAAAATATCTCAACCCATTCTGAATACTTATGGGAGATTCTGGAGCAGTGTGTTTTTCACCACCATGAACAAAACACCAAATTATGTAATTTCTCATGGTAGAATGGTGTTTGATCCCTCCAATAGAGTTCCAGACACTTGTAGAATCTATGCCAAGGTGCACTGAAGCTGTTCTGGCGGCTCATTGTGGCCCAATGCCCTATTAATACACTTTACGTTGATGTATATTTTGGCAGTTACCCGTGTCTACACTGAATACTTTATAGTGAAAGAAATATGAGCTCTCCATCGCTAATAAAACAAATAACACCAAGGCAAAAGAAAAATTATTAAAAAAAGGCATTTTTGATTTTATTATCTTCTGGCATTTGTACACAGTAATGTATATTTCCGGCAGTGATTCATCAGAGGAAAAGAAGATGAATATGCCGATTCCCCAGAATTTAATTCTGTCGGTGTGCAAAAAAAGCTTAAGGCTACAGTGGTTTTCTGAAATATGCCTGAAACAGGTTAAAATACACACACACCCACAAATGGCTGTAGGCCCTTTTGGCATCGAGAAGATGAATTACATTGAAACAGGACATGAAAAACTGCCAGAGCTCTGAACGGCAGTGGAAAAAGCAGCCCCGATCTTCAAATGCTCTCCTCTCTTAAGGCTTTGGGTCCATTTTCTATTTGCCTGTCATCTGCATAGAATAGCCAAGCCTAAGTCTCACGTCAACTTACACAGCAACTCAGATCTATGGACACAGGCAACGTGCTTATCTCAAAGTGAGCACAGATTTGGCTGGAGGTCTGAGCAGGAGCTTTCTGACCCATCTCTGTTTGCCCACCAGCTTTACGTATGGAAATACATTAATAACCATATCTGTAATCACTACAAAAACATTTATAATCTGCAGAGAGAACAAGCCTTATGGCGCAGAGAAGATGAAGGGCCAGGTATAAAGTGCCAACAGCACTGAATGTAGAGTTTGAATAATTATGATAACAGAGTTGAATAATTATGACCACTGCCACTGCATGAGGGAAAGTAGTTATGTAATTATCCCTGTCTGGCCATCTGTCTGTCTGTCTGTCTGTGTGTCTGTCTGTCTGTCTGTCTGTCTGTGTGTGTGTGTATGGGATACACTGAAACAGTGAAACAGACAGATTTGGATGAAACTTTTGAATGAACTTGACAAGGAAGAACTGATTCGATTTTGGGTTGCTACAACAACAGTTAAAGGTTTGCGGAGGTAATGGTTCTGCAACAAAAATAAAAACATAATGGACAGATTTGAACGACGCTTGACTAAAATTGAAACAAGGAAGAAATTATTTGATTTAGGGTTGCTATGATAACGGTTGAAGGCAGCGGAGGTAAAGACTCTGAATGCCACTCCAGTCGTTTTAGCAGACACTCTTAGCTGGAGTAAGCAATGCAATGCCAAAGACAAATCTGTAGAATACAAAAAATATATACCTATAAAAATAACTTAGTGAATTGAGTGAAGTTAAAATTGAAAGAAAGAGAGTTCACCAGATGGAGCACCGCAGTCACGCTTGCAGACTGGCGCCCCAGACAGAAACTAAGCATGATGGGGGGGGTCTCTTACCCCCACAGAGCTTGGACTGGAAGACGGAAGTGAGGGTTTGGATCTGGCTGAAGTTGGCCACCAGGTAGACGTGCTTCGTCGTGTGGTTCGCTCCCGATCGCCCGCAGTGTGCTCATATCCACCCGTCCGACGCCGATGGCGAAGATCTGGATCCCGGCCTGGCGCGTCCGGGCCGCCACCTCGGTCACCGTGTCCTGGGGCCGGCCGTCGGTGACCACCATGGCGATGCGGGGGATGTTCTGGTGCAGGGGCCGGGCGCCCTCAGCCTCGGAGAAGGCCACGTCCATGGTGTACTGGAGGGCCAGGCCCGTCATGGTGCCCGTGGCCAGATGGACCATGTCCCTCACGGCGCGCTCCATGGCCGCCTTGCTGCGGAACGTTTTGAGGGAGAACTCGTTCTGCACCACGCTGCCGTACTGCAGCAAGCCCACGCGCGTGGCTTCCGGCCCCACGTCCAGGAACCTCAGGATGTTGGTGATGAAGGTCTTCACCTTCTCGTAGTCGTGGGGACGCACGCTGCGGGAGCTGTCGATGACCAGGACGAAGTCTAGGGGTTTCCCCTTGCATGGGCTCTCTGGGAATATCAACAGAGAAAAACAAAGCTTATCCTTTTTTCCTGAACAAGATAAGATAAGATAGCCTTTATTAATTTGGATTTGGTTTGCCACAGCAGCAATGATACAGAAGGTTGTGAAAGAATACACAAGATATACAGAACATCACAGTATACTGAAATAATACATACTAAAATGCAAGAGTAAACCTAGCAGCTATACAGATATACAGAACATCACAGTATACTGAAATACCAGATGCTAGAATACAAGAATAAAAACCTAGCAGCGATCATACTGGAGGTAGTGCAAATCCACCAGATACACAGCGCATACCAGTGTACTGAAGTACAAAAAAATACTGAGATGCAATAATAACAATTTTTGATTCATTTTTTTATATACTGTATATAGAGAGCATATGCATGACCAGAGCCACTAGAACAACCAAAGGGACAGAGTATTGAATTGCTTCAGTAAAAATGTCCAGCTGTACGAATGGATTGTTTGCAGAGAAATGTGTACGCTGTGTAAGTCGCTCTGGATAAGAGCATCTGTTAAATGCCTAAAATGTGAAATGCAAAAACGGGGGCAAACAAAAAGGAGAAGGGGGAAGCTTTAAAATAAAAACTATAAGAGTTTAAGATCCATGACGAAGTGCAAAGCTCCCGACTGACTGTTGAGAGTGACAGAAGACTCGGCGTGAGCCTTTCCAAAATATCAAGGAGAAAAGACACTCGCGTTGATTTTTAATTAATGGGCTCCACCCAGCCCTTCAAGATTGATTTCTTAGCAGCTAATTCTTTGAAGCTTTTTAATTTGTTTGTACTTAACCCTTAGACGGGTCGTCAATTTCGTCATCAGCATCACTCTCGATGTCAGACTCCTTACCAATAATTTCTTCAAGTTCGTCATCCTCGACGTACAAAAGCAACGTTTGTGGTACATTTAGCATTCGCCTCACACGAGGCTCAACTCGCCTCATTTCTCCTCCACAAAAACTCCAACTCCAACTCCAAAAACTAGCTAGGCATTTTTTCCGTTTCATAATATGACAAAAAACGCCGAAGATATTCAAACAAATGCGACGCCTGCCTCACATACTGTATGCACTTTTACGCACGCGTAAATATAATTTTTATATCAAATTAAAATGATAATATCTCAGTTTTTACTTGGTCTTTCGACGTCATTCAAAAAGCTAGCATGGGGTTTCAAGCCAGCACTTTCGAGTGAAGTTGACGGCGTCTTGAACCAGTTACTGATTTGATCACGCCGGCGTGATCGGCGACTCCTAAGGGCTAATGACGCAAGTGATAAATAATCATTTAATGTCCTTTTAAATATGACGACTACTAAGGCTTCAGCCTATGTCACTTGCCCAGTAGGTATTAAGATCTTGCATGATAAATACCTAATATATTTAATTAGATTCGACTGTCCCTTTCCCCTGGCCTGAAAAAGCTTGCACCTGTTTCACTGGATGAACCCTTTGCTTACCCTCAGATGAGGACAGAGAGTCTGAGACGGTGTACATCGGTGAAACCCTATAACATGCAACCATACAGTGTAGAACCCAACACTGAGCTAGTCTAACAGAGAGTCCAACGGTGATGTAATCAGGAAAACGTCTGCTTCTGCCAGCCAGTCCCTAAAAGTAGGTCTGGAGCAGAAAGATGGACAAGCTCCTAAAGGAGAACACTCAAACAAATGTCAGAACCAGGTAAAGAGGCTAAATATAACCAGGAGCGTTGGTGTCTAGTGTATTGTTCTAGTGTCCATTGTTACCGAGAAGTGGGTCGTGAGGGGGGAAAAAAGGGAAAAGACCTAGTTACATGATAATGCATTCCTCCTCGTTACGCTTTCTTTTGTTCAGGGTGAAGGTGAAAAAACATTGCACTGAGGTTGTTGTAAATTATCCTGCCGGTGTTATGTGCGTCTTGTGTCCAGAGTTCTGCATGTGACTGTGTTGGAGCCCTTCTGGTCAAACTGGATCATTACTCAAAGGCGACAGGCACACAAGTGCTGTGCAGCCATAATGTATGAGGTGGCTGAACTTACAAGACCAAGGTAGCACACAGCAAATGCGTAAAGGAGGGTTTGTCCGGTGGGTTCGAGCATCTCATAGACAGTAATAAGTCGGAAAAAATGTAAATCGGTCAGGAAGGCGCTCAGGAAATATGCTCTATTCTTATTCCGCCTTGCAAACGGCTTGCGTGGTTTCTGTAAGAGCTGCTTAGAACAGGCTTGCCATTGTTCCATCTGGATGCAATATGTTTGAATCCTGTCATATTGAAAGAGGTAATGGCTGTTAAAAGAGGGGACATGTTAATAATTTAAAAAATGACTTAATATACGCCATTTAGCAGACGCTTTTATCCAAAGCGACTTACAGTAGTGAATGCATACATTTTTCAGTATATGTGGCCCCAGTGGGGATTGAACCCACAACCTAAGCATTGCCAACGCTCTGCTCTACCAACTGAGCCACACTGAACCATGACTTCAAAACATACAGGCAACTACCAAAATAAAAGAAACACAAGTAAATGAAGGGTTATGGTGGCTCTGTTATGGTGTGGTGTGCATTTTTCTGGAATGGATTAGGCCCACTCAACTCCTTAGAAGGCAAGCTAAATGGCAATAAACACAAAGCCATTCTGAGTGATCACCTTCATCCTATGGTGAAGCATTTCTATCCTGATGGGAGTGGTCTCTTCCAGGATGACAATGCCCCAGGGCACAAGTAGTCACTGAATGGTTTGATGAGCATGAAAACAATGTAAACCATGTGCCATGTCTGTCTCAGTCAAAATATCTCAACTGAACACTTATGGGAGATTCCAGAGCGGTGTTTTCCACCACCATCAACAAAACACCAAATGATGGAATCTCTCATGGAAGAATGGTATTGCAATATCTCCAACAGAGTTCCAGACACTTGTAGAATCTATGCCAAGGTGCACTGAAGCTGTGGTGGCCTAATTACATTACATTACAGGCATTTAGCAGACGCTTTTATCCAGAGCGACTTACAAACTACCAAAATAAAAGAAACACAAGTAAATGAAGGGTTATGGTGGCTCTGTTATGGTGTGGTGTGCATTTTTCTGGAATGGATTAGGCCCACTCAACTCCTTAGAGGGCAAGCTAAATGGCAATAAATACAAAGCCATTCTGAGTGATCACCTCCAGTCTATGGTAATCACTGAATGGTTTGATGTGCATGAAAACAATGTAAACCATATGCCATGTCTGTCTCAGTCAACAGATCTCAACCGAACACTTATGGGAGATTCCAGAGCGGTGTTTTCCACTACCATCAACAAAACACCAAATATGGAACCTCTCATGGAAGAATGGTGTTGCAATATCTCCAACAGAGTTCCAGACACTTGTAGAATCTATGCCAAGGTGCACTGAAGCTGTGGTGGCCTAATTACATTACATTACAGGCATTTAGCAGACGCTCTTATCCAGAGCGACTTACAGTTTACATTTCTTTACATACAATCCATTTATACAGCTGGATATTTACTGAAGCAATTCAGGTTAAGTACCTTTAGCTCAAGGGTACAACAGCAGTGTCCCACCTGGGGATTGAACCTGCAACCTTAACGTTACAAGCCCAGTTCCTTAACCATTATGCTAACACTGCCGCCTAATGCCCTAGTATGTTGGTGTTTCCTTTATTTTGGCAGTTACCTGTACGTGAAGTCAACCTAGTCTTTGATCAACAGCATCACTGACCCCCAAAAGCTGTCTCTTCTGCACTGTCCCCCCCATCTATCCCAGTGCTTACCCAATAAGTTGGTCTGAAGGGTCGTGTAGTTACGCCGCCGGGACACCAGCGGTCGGGGCACCACCAGTCGGGGCATCGCCAGTCGGGAGCGGGGCCGGTCTCGGACATTGCCAAGCACCACGTGGCAGCAGAGCAGGGAGAACAGGCTGATAGTGAGGGCCCTCATTTCCAAAGGCAAATACAGGCAGGCTCACCAAGTGACACTTTCACACCGACAAGCACAGGGAGAGAGAGAGAGAAAGGGAGGGGTTCAAATCACCAACCGCTCTTGCGATCCCACAGCCTGGCATACGGCAGGACAGGTGTGTACTCTGCACTGTCACAAACAACACGAGGGTCTGGCCCTCAACTGTTGGGGTTAGCTCTTTTATAAATAGGACACTCTTTCACCTCTCTCCAGCCTATTACAGAATGTCAGCTGTCACCTCTTTTTACCCAGGATGCTTGTCAGACCAAATCGCAGCGCAGTTAGACAATAGGTGTAACAAGTGGGGGGGGGGACATGTCCCGCCCAATATTCAAAACAGTCATATCTGTCCCCCCAATAATTTGTAGGTATAAAACATTCCCTTTCATTATGTCCCCCAATATTAAATAATAATAATAAATATTAAATATGCCCAAACAGCGCATACACTGTGTGTAAAGTGTGCATATGTTCAATCCAATGCAAATTTGGGAATTCATCAATTTGTTCTTAGTTAAAAATGTTCTTAGAGGGGGCCTCCCGCGTGGTCTAGTGGTTTCAATGTTCAATGCTGGCCACGGCAACTGGGGTTCAATTTCCCGTCGCGCCAGAGTCGGCTCTGGTCGGGAGTGCCATCGGGCGGCAATTGGCTGTCCGCCCCAGGGAGGGGGGAGGGAAGCCGACAGACACAGTTCACTGCGCACAGGAGTGGTCCTGGGGTACTGGAATTACAGTCAACGGTCACAGGACTACAGCAGTGAACTATAAGGGAAGGGGGATTGAACTAAGCACACGGGTAATTGGCTACCAAATTGGGAGAAAAATGGGGTAAAATCTGAAAAATTTAATTATTTAAAAAAAGAAATGTTCTTTGAGTACGAACAGATTTGCGACTGCCCCACACCAATCATACGAACAAATATATGCTTACAAAAAATGACGCAAACTGCTTGTAGGGATCGTCTCAATGCCAGGTCTCACGCACTTCTTTCTGACATGATAATTGGGGTGAATGTGGTCATTGGCTTAACAGCACAGTCCCTGAGACAGGGGTGACACTAGATGAGCGCTTGTCTCCGTGACCTGGGAAGGCCAGCCTGCTGCCATGAGCCACCAGAATAATCCTCCCAGCATCATGGAGAGGGATAGTCTAGATCAGGGAGTATATTGAGCGGACTCAGCTCATTCTTATATTCTGTCCTCACCGTTTGAAGTAAGAGGGCTGTATTTCTCATCAGGCCCACAGGTCACTCCCTTTGTCTTTATTCAACATAATATATAATATGGCATGCTATATTTTATATTTGAAGTTTTTTTATTTTTTTATATTTCACATTTTTTCCAGTTTTTTCTCCCAGTTTGGTTGCCAATTATACCCTCTATTTATCTCAATTCCCCTCCCCCACGAGTCCACTGCCCGTCTTCCGGGTCGAGACACTCTTTCCGGGCCGATTGATCCGCCTCTTCCAAGACAAAATTCTACCACGGACGCCTCTTTCCTGCTCCTCGATGGACTCGTGCTGGCTCACCCTCCCCCTTCCCCCAGAGGCGGACAGCCAAATGCCGCCTCCGATCGGGGCTGATGACCAGGGCCGGTATGGCAGAGATGCGGGTGGTGTGGTGCGTTAGACCGCTACCCCATCCGCCACCCCATATTTGAAGTTTTAATCAATTTTCAGTCTACTGTAAAAGATACATGCATATACGACACTTATCAAGTATCACACATTCATGGCCAGTATGTGTGATTCATGGCCTCCAACAGTAAGAGTGTCCGACTGGGACACAAGTTGGCCATTGTAGCCGCGGTTCGAGCCGTTAGAGCTGGCCGTGTCAGTCCGGCTCTGACCGGGAGTGTGGCAATTGGCTGTCCACCCTGGAGGGAGGGCCGGCGCGGGCTTGTCGAGGAGCAGTAGGGCAGCCTGGTAGTTTGGCGAGTCCAGCCTCCAAGGAGGCAGATCACTGCATCATAACATTTTCCCTCCCAGTGTTACAGGTATGGTACACAGACGCCTGCAATGATGTCTATTGCTGTATTACTGTGCTGAAACTATGATTGTTCCTACCATGTATTAATGCACATCTTAATATCCATCCAATAATATTCCTGGTCAGGGTGCCTGGATTTAGCAGACACTTTTGGATCCAAAGCCATTTACAGTCAGGGCAATTAGACTCTCCAATTAGCCTATTTCTTTGGACTGTAAGAAACCGGAGTACCCGGAGGAAACCCACGCGGACACGGGGAGAACATGCAACCCCACACAGAAAGGCCCCCGGCCTGGGATTCAAACCCGAGACCTTCTTGCTGTGAGGCATGCTATCCACCAACTGAGCAAATATCACAGAACATCCACCTTGTAAGTTTTTCACTCCCCAGTGGATAACCCAGTGTCTGCTCTAAACTGAGCCACAAGAACCATGTAAATGTAAAATGTAAATGCCTAAAATGTAAATGTAAAATGTAAATGCATCATACAATCTCCCACCAACTCATGGCACTTTTAAAGACTTGCTTTGAGGGAAATTAATTAATGAAAAATTTCACATAATGCGCATTATAAAAATATAGGCACCACAAATACAATCCCTATACAGTATCTGTTTCTCAAAAAAACAAAAGCGGCGAGAGAGGAAGGCCTTAAATATGCCTGAAATTACATATGCCTTAAATATGCCAAAGCCTTAGATATGTATGCTGTGATTCTGTTCAGCCATGTGCACGGGAACTTGCAGAAACATCTTGAAGGAGCAGCAGAGAGCTGGAATTCTGAGCGTCCGACAGCAGGCCACACTGGGCTCGGAGGGTAGGTTCATTGCAGCCAGAGGTGATTTAAAAGTGTTAACGCTCAGAAAAAAGACACAACAGACTTTTCTGCACCCAGCCTTGGGAGAGCGATAAAGTTCAACTCTCAGTTGGCACACACGGTCCCACGCCGCCAACTTTTAGTGCCTCATGCCTAAGCGGCTTCTGTAGGAGCACAGCCCCTAACAATCAGGGCCGTAAAAGCAGGAATGAGACTTCCCTAAGCATAGTGCAGCTTGGGACAAAGCTGTCTGTCATAAGGTTTGATGACACTGCAAGAGTAATGTGCTAAATACGGTCATTCGAAGATCTGGGTGGCACTATCACAATGAGGGCGTTTATGACCACCGGTGACCTGGAACAACGGAGGTCAAACGCATTAAAGTAGGCTACCTATCCTGTTTGTTGTACGGGCACATCTGCAACACACACCACAAAACGAACATAAATTCACCCGTGAATAAGTTTGTTGTCACGTATAAACAACGAAATGTGAACCATGCCAACGTAGACCAATGCTCTGAAACGGTAATGGTTTAAACTTGTTTATAGCGATCTGTCACTGTTTTAAGGACGCATTTAATATGGACTAAACAACAAACTACCACGCCAGTAATCAACTACTTTGCGAACCTAAACAAACCAAAATCAACTATGATTGTTCCTACCATGTATTAATGCACATCTTGTGGATAAGAGCGTCTGCTAAATGCCTAAAATGTAAATGTAAAATGTAAATTTTACCACACTCATCCTCTTTTCAGTTTCTTTCCCGAACTTACCTGGTTATTTTAAGGTGAGCAATCCATCACACAAAGAAACATACATTGATATTACGCCTGTTTTATTGTATTTAACCTGAGAGACACGTGTTGTAAACAGCGAATAGCCTAATTGTTTTTCAATATGATATTAAAAGTAGGAAAAAGTTAACTGCGGCCAAGTCGTTCTCCTGATATGCACAGACAGGTGTTTAAATTCAAATCTATGTAATAAAAACAAAGTTTGTGTCTATGCAAATCTACTATAGACTAAATGAAAGTTCTGGTTTTACTTGGTATTATCGATACAGCATTATAAAACAATACTAACTAAAATACTACATTAATACAACGTTTTCTAATAGTACCTTAATTAAATATTATGTATTTACCTGATTATAAATGTCTGTCTAGTGGCAGTCTTCCGAAAGATCCCTATTCGTGCTGAAACAAAGTTTGACTTCTTACGCAACCTGATAACTCTCAAGCCTTACTACAGTACGAATATGCAGATGTGTTTTATTTCCCTTCAGGCTCGCACAGCATATGCAGCGCACTCAATTCAGTGACTGTTTCTGCACTTAGCCTCACCGTTACCCCAAACATAAGAACAAGAGGAAGTCCATAGCAGGAGCCACTTGGCTTTTATCACTGTCGTCGTTTCATGCTCTAAAATTGAATTATGCTCATTGAAGCTGGGAATTTCAGTGTCTCTTTATTAAGTGACAACATGAGAAATATTTAACAGCAACATAATAATTTGGAGAACATTTGATAACTTGGTAGTTAGCTAACCAACACAACAATACAAAACAACTTACAATAGCAACCACCAATTCTAAATTGACACCCCAAGAGGTATTTAAAAAAAATCCCCATACTCACCAAATGTAGGATGACACGAAAATATGAGTTAAGTGTTTCACCTTCAGCAGAAGAATCTTTATTCCTGATTCCCCAAATCCAATGGTCCAACCTGCGGTGAAAGGGGTGTATTGTTTGGTGGGAAGTGTGGGGAGTCTGGCCGTCCTCTCCAGACTAAACTCAAGGTAATGATCCAGCTGCAGTTTGTGGAAGGGGTGTTTAGTGCCGGGGCCACTATTGAGCACACAACTTAAATCATCCAGAAAATACCTGTCTTGAAATGAGGACATTATGGGTCACAATTGCCGCAGGCAAAGATAAATGTTTCCAGCAAGACCATTGGATGTTATTTATATAAGACAGAAGGAGATGATGAAACCATTCGAGGCCACAGCCAAAATCAACCACAACATTTCCCTCTTGCTTTTTCTTTCCGTCTTGTTTTAAATATTGATTATTTATTCAGCTCAAATGGTACAGACCACCACACGGGTCTGTACTTCTGACTTCCCCATTCATTTGAGAAGTGGCAGTGGATGTACATTATAGCTCAGGAAACAAATTAAGAAGAACAACTTCAATTAAGAATGTTTCCACTCAGCTGGGCTGTGAAATGTGCAAACATTCCACTGGCTGAATGCGAATGAAACAATATTACAATGTTCTGTTCATTGAAACAGCATGAAACATTTGAGTGTGAAGCCCTGTGTGCCTCAAATAAATGGTGCGGTGGAGCTGAATAATATTTAACTAAGGATAGTAGGGGGAATAATTCAAAGCTATGACATTGGTTTTAATAATCAATGATACTCACAGCACCAGCAAGAAACCACAATGCAAACTTCAATATATCAACTCTAGAGAACACGAGTCTACTGGGCAATTGTGAATTGTGATACCCCAATTCTGTCAACAATGACTGCTAAGCCAGAGGATTGATTCTCGACGAGAGCTGCCTGTAACAGTATAGTCAGAGGAAAAGTGGAGTCCCAGGGTGGAATCGTTTATTTTCTCAGCATTTTCCTTTTCCCAGTAGTTAATAAATACAATTCTATGGTTAACATTAAATGAGTAAATGCTTTGACATTTTTGTTAACTGTCTTATGTTATTCCAACTGATAATGAATATCATATTGGAAGAAAAAACTCTGCAGACTTATAGCTTATGATGTCTTTATTATTTAAAAATAAAACACAAATCAGTGCAACTCTGACCATGAAATCAAATGAAATAGTTTAAATATATAAATTCATTCTACATTTTTAAGTGATCTTGCCTCCCGCTTCCAAAACCCCTATTTTAAGCCAAAACAATCTAGCTTCAAATGCGCTTCCAGTCACTCCAGTTCAAATATTCCCGGAAAAAGAATGCTCCCACCACCACATACAGCTCTCGTGGTTTAGATGAACATATTTACTGTTGTTGAGTGACAGCACATTGGTTAGGGTGCATATATATCCAATTAACATTTTAACATGATAAAATCAATAATATCAATGTTACATTTTCTATTATCAGTGTCATGGTTCTTTAACATAAAACTTAAAGTTTAAAAACTTAAAGTGGAGCATTTAAAAAAGAAATCCACATCCAAGATTATTAAATAGTCTTTCAATGGATGTACACTGCCTGTCTTCTTGTGGATGCAGACACAGGAATATTGGATGGATCCTTGCATAATTGCGCATTACTTACAATTAGTACATAACGTAATCTGGTAGTGACACGGGGCTGAGGTTCCAAGAAGCCAGACAGTACTGGGAAAGACTGTACTCTCTGGCCAGATCCTGCTCAAACACTGTGGCAACCAGAACACCAAACTCCTAGCCAGGGATCATATTCAAATATTATTTAAAATACTGACCAGCACAGAATTCATGTCAAAAAGAATTACACAATAAAGAACACAAAGACACAATGCTATATCCTGCCATGACACACATTTCTAGTAGTGAGCAAATATTGTCAAATATGGAATAGGTAATGTGTATTTATACTGTGTACAACAGCAACATGTTAGGACAGATTTAGTGTCTTCCAAGGACATTCACGGTTTATGTAACAGTGTGCCAAATCCCCCATCTGGCAGAACAGACTATTCTGTTTACGTCGAGCAACCCTGGCTTAATCTGAAAAACATCCCACAACAAAATGTCCTATTCATCATTGGATACACAGACAAGATTGCAGATCACATTTACAAGCGAGGAAACTTAAAGAGGAAAGTTAATAAAAATAAAGCAAACTGTCAACACACAACTCAGATGTGGTCTTGTGGTCAGGACACTACATTTCACATTGTTTCACACAGCACTTCTGACACTAATATGTATGCATGGGTTGGTATGTGATATCTT
Source organism: Aldrovandia affinis (assembly GCA_029706075.1). Classification (NCBI taxonomy): domain Eukaryota; kingdom Metazoa; phylum Chordata; class Actinopteri; order Notacanthiformes; family Halosauridae; genus Aldrovandia; species Aldrovandia affinis. Next base: position 675,345 of record JAINUG010000124.1, on the reverse strand, counting down.
TCCTGTTGCCGTTAGATCGAGTGGGATAACAGGCAGGTGCAAAATCTTTGGAGCCCGTCCACCCCCGGAAAGGCTTTGTACCTCATCTTTAAAGTGCACCAAAGGAATGTCACATGTAAAGGCAATCAGATTGATCTCAGCAGGGATTACAAAATACCACTGTATCTATATATAGGCTTATATATACAATAATAGATTAAGAAAAATAATACAGGTAACTTCCAAAAACTGTTCTTGAGTCTTGATGAAACTGCTTATGCCCTAGATTGATATTTCCAGTCACCTGATTCAGAGTTGCTCGTCCCTCAGACTTCCATGCCAACATCACCTTATCCACTGTTCCTTTTGAAACATCAGCACGTCACTGAGGTCTCTTGTTCTAGCCATGGTAATCAAAATAATGGGCAACTGGGCCTGCCCAGCATATTTATACATGACCCTGAGCATGATGGGATGTTGAGTGCTTCATTAACTCAGGAACCACACCTGTTTGGAAGCACTCTCTTTCATTATTCTTTGTATCCCTCTCAATTTTGAGCAGTTACATGTATGTAGACAACAAATTTAGATAAGAGCATATATATATATATATAAAACTCATGGAGTTGGACGTATGAACCTATGCATCTCCAGTATAGTACAGGTGTAAAATAAGGTTTATTGTTGGGTTGCGTGGAGGTGTTTGTTTATTGTTTATACTGTACACGCAGAACTAGCAAATATAATAGAAAAAGGTGGCAGTTATTACATTCAGTGCATATAAGGGAAATCCTTAAACATGTCTTGCCGAATTTAGAATTGTCTTTTTACGCGCATAAACTCCGTAACGGTTTCTCTGGAACATTAAAATATGCGGCTTGAGATCGGTGCACATTGTATTACAGATGGTTCAAATCCATTAGTGAAATAAAAGGCAGCACATTGCTGTGTGGGGGGGCAGGGGACCTGGGAAGTGCACTGCCTTGCCTCTGTCAGAGAGGAACAGAAATGGAAGGGATGGTGATGTGTGAGAGACAGTGGGTGGACAGGTGGCCAGTAGATTGAATGATTATTAAGATGCAGTAACAGTGAGGCCCTGTCGGCAAAGGGGGGGTCCACTTTCACGCGGAGGTGTATGGGGGCGGGCTGTGCTTGGCTGGGATGGCCATGGCCTCATCATATGGGGGCAACAGCACCTGGAGAAATAAAAAAGAAAGCACAGTTAGGTTAGGAGGTCACTTTTTTTTTGTCAAAGGTGTTTTGTTTAATATGTTAGTGTTAACTGATTATTTATTTATGGAGTCATTTTGCAAATTAGGCGGCGTGCTTTAAGCACCCCCAATACAATATGAAATATAAGGAAGTTATGAAAGTAATGGACACTGAGCACCCATGGGCCAGAAACAGTCAGGTTTCCAGGTAGAAACGGGTCCAGTCTGAGTCTTTTCCATTTTCCATTTCTCAGAGCTCAAACAAGGTGAGCTTCAAAGGAAGTAATCTGAAGTAGGTAACAGTAGTAGGTTCAATTATTCTATCTAGAATACAGCCACAGCAGTCTGACAACAGACAGACATGACCCACACTCTGATACCAACACTAAGGCAACTTTGATATAATCTGTGTGCATTACTTAATATATTATCCTGTGCTTTTATGAAATTAGGTAGGACACATTCTGAATGCACAGTGTTTTCATGATTATTATTGTTGCAACAATGTGGTCAGAAAACATTCTCCTCACCGTGAGACAGACATTGAGGGCATTCTTTTAAAATTGGGTATGGAAGTGAGTGAATAATTATGAAATATAGAAGATTATATAATTTATGGCTGTATTCCTATATATTCCTTGTATTTACATATATCCTTTTTGACTACTGCTTCCTATGTAATAGTATGCATATATTAAATATGTGTTGTAAAATGCATCTCATAATGTGCACAGAAATGTACATAAATTAAGCATAACCTTCAGAAAAATTACTCTATATTTCCCTTTCTGGTGTAATGCAACATGCCGACGGGAAGATTTAAAACCATCAGGAGACACACAGATTGCTATGCAACATGCTTGAAGAGGGCTACACATCAAAGTAGCATTTATTCAAACTGACATTTAATGGGTATATTTATAACTTCTGCCCGATGCTCGTTAATTCCAGTCTGCTCGTTTCACGGATGCAGACTGTACCACAAACGGGCCAGGAGAATCGAGGGAGCTCACTCATATACTCTGTGTCTACGAACATGTCCCACATGTGGTCTCCTACATAGGTTCTGTTGCCTGGAAATGGCATTGCCGCCTGTAACTAAGGCCCTTGTCAGATACAAGCCACCCGGGTTTCCTATTGAGGCCGCCGTCCGTTAAACCTGTCCACGGGTCACTGCACTTCCTGCAGACCTCACCAGAAGAGGATTCTCTCACGTCTCCCTGCTGTCATCCACACGCTAAATCAAACAGCCACCGCAGCCTACAGCTTTACACTCCGTTTCACCTTTCACCCTTCGGTGTACGACACCTGTCCGATCTCAGGTGAGTTAGGAGAGAATCGTCAATGTTGAAGTGTCTTTCACCATATACAAGTCAGTGAACCTCTCAGGTGAGTTTCCGAACAAATTTTCACGGAGAACAAGAATCAAACACACAAACTGTTCTCGTCTTGGATAGCGTCAGTTGTGCTTAGTACTCAAGTTGTTTACATCATTCGTCGTTGTGTTCTCCTTTGATACATGTTCTTTTTGTGCTATTTCCATTAAATTTGCCTCATTATGGCTCAAAAAGTGAAAAGTTTGATAGTGGTGTTAAGAAGCCTAAGCATATTACAGTAGAAACATAATAGCAATCCACAAAGGTAAAGAGTAAAGATGTTTTATTTTAGTATTAATGTATTTTTCTATATACATTGCATTCAGTAAGTATTCAGACCCCTTCACTTTTTCCACATTTTGTTATGTTACAAAATTTTTTTCCCCTCAAAAACACAATCCCCCATAATGACAAAGCAAAAACTGTTTTTTAGACATTTTTGCTAATTTATTCAAAATAAAAAACTGAAATATCACATTTACATAAGTATTCAGACTCTGCTATGACACTGAAAATTGAGCTCAGATGCATCCTGTTCCCTGTTTCCTCCAAAAGTATTCAAACCCTGTGCTCTGGCAGTTGTTAAGTTAATGCGCTCACGCGCTCAACTTTTAACTCATGCCTTCTGAGCTCTACTACACAAGCAACTTTCGAGAGCTGAAGCAATTCTGCTGTAAAGAATGGGTGAAAATAGGCCTCCTGCGTGGTCCAGTGGTTACAACGTTTGACACTGGCCATGGAGACTGGGGTTCGATTCCCCGTCCCGCCAGAGTCGGCTCTGGCCGGGAGTGCCATTGGGGCGGCAATTGGCTGTCCGCCCCAGGGAGGGGGGAGGGAAGCCGACACATACAGTTTGCTGCATGCAGGAGTGGTTCTGGGGTACTGGAGTTACAGTCGACGGCTCGGCGAGTGTTGTCTCAGAGGAGGCAACGCTACGCCCTTGTCACTGCTGGTCACAGGACTTCAGCAGCGAACAATAAGGGAAGGGGGATTGAACTAAGCACATGGGTAATTGGCTACCAAATTGGGAGAAAATGGGGTAAAATCGGAAAATAAAAAAGAATGGGTAAAAATCACCTGAAACCAGTGGGCAAAGTTGGTAGAAACGTACCCCAAAATACATAAAGCTGTTATTGCAGTGACAGGTGCCTCCACCAAATATTAATCAGTTTTTAATTTTTCTTTGAAATATTTGTTGACGTATCTAATTACTTCTTTATAGAAATTCAATTTAAGCATATGAGTTTTGAATAAAAAATATGAAATGGAAAAAAATGTGCACGTATCATTTGTAATCCAGCAACATTTGAAAAAGGGTCTGAGTACTTTTGCAAGGCACTATATATGCTCTGCCTCAATCTTTAATGTGTTAAAATGTTCATGTTCGCTGCTGCTTGAACTTGATCTGAATTATATCTTAATTCCTTATAAAATTATATCACTATCAATTTCCTTTTTATGATCTACTTTTTTTAATTTTATTTGCTTATTTTTAGCAATTTGAGGTGAATGACTTGCTCAAGGGTACAGCAGTAGCATTCCCACTGGATCTGAGAGGTCAAAAGTTTTATTTCTCCTGTGTCCACGAGTCATTTTAAACCCAAACTTCTCGGGTTACATGTCGAGTTTCCTAATCACTAAAGCACAACACTGCTATTTGACACTGTTCTCCCTTTTAGTGTTACTTTTGTCACATAAATGCTTCATGCAGGGTTGTGGCATGCAGACACATGGACTTCAATCACAATAATAGCCTTAACTGAGCTCTTGATAATAGCAACCAGTTGTAACATCCTGCTGGGTGTCTTTAATGGAAATATACGGCATTGCTTGAGAAAGCATAACAGGGGGAGGTTGTATTTGTTGTGTTTATTACTTATGATTTTGAATGCTACAAAGCAACCTCCTTCACCTCCCTTGGTGCTACAGGTGTTTTCTATATTATAGAGTCTTGCAGTGCTGCCACCACGAAACCAAAACAATATCCTAGTTTACATTCTTCCAGTCTTACTCTCCCTGCATCGTATGCCAAAGTCAAGCGTCTGGGTTATTTTCTCAAAGGTACCTCTAGATTAAAATATGCTGCATAAATATAGTTATAATCATCATGCATGGCTTTAAAAGCAATTTTTTTGGTAAAACCCTCAAAAACAAAAACTGAAATAATCAATAACATTAGACATTTTGGAAACGTAGATCAAACGAAAACAAAGAGACAGAAGTATAACTTTGATGCGTCATCCCCCTTTCCAGAATCTGTCCCTATGGTACCGCATTAATCACCCACAATGCAAAGCTGCCTGCCAAGCCAAAACTGAAAATAGTAAGAAGGGGAAAATAAAAGATCCAAAAAGCACATTGGACTATGCCCATTCTTTGTGCCAGTGTGTTTATTTCTCTCATGAGTTTCATACAGTTTCAGCAGAACCACATTTCACCCTGATCCCAGCTGTCACAAAACTCTCCTGGAACAATTACAACATTGCAGTAAGGTTGTCGTGAATAACAACATGGAAGAAAACTTTTTACGATATTTTTTTTTTTTACCACCCGGAAACCACAAATTGTCAGCTACATTGTAAATAGGCCACACTTATACTTTTTGACTGCAGGAAATTGTTTTAAAAGTGTGTTTATGACACGACAAAGTCAAAATTTGGCTAGCTGGGATGGCATCTCACTGAAGCTGATAGTGAGGAAGATTGCTTCTGGGAAACATGAATATGATTGTCATACCCCTGTTGTTGTATTTGATAGTGATTGCATAATTAATTAAATAATAAACATGTTTATTTAAGTTAACTGAATTCTGGAGATAACTCATGTAGTCACTCACAGTATTTTTAACACAAACAGAAGGAAATATTTAGACTTCAGTCTGAGCAGAGTTGAGAATATTAGTAGACATTAGAAACATTATTTATTTGACTTAGCAGATGCCCCCATCCAGAGCGACTCTACATTGTTCTTATTTCAGTCCATCTATGCAGCTGGGTAGTACCTTGCTCAGGAGTACAACAGCAGTGACCCACCTGGGATTTGAACCTGCAACCTCTGTGTTACAAGGCAAGCCAAGCCCCCAAAAAGTCCATATTGTATGTAAACTTGAGTAATACTTCTGACAGCACCCACAGTGCCAATCTGTCAGGGTCACCTTGGCAGGGGCAGGATAATCCGCAGGCAGGCAGGATCAGCCTGTCATTACCTGAAGCTGCCACAGCTCCTTCGTCTGCACTAATCCCCCAAACTAACGCCTCGCTACCTTCCACCTGACTGCTCCTGCTGGAGGAGTCTAAAGATGCCATATGAGGATTTCAGTGGGAAGGGAGTGATAGATGGCTGTCATACCTCCACTGGTTTATTCACTACTCTGATAGGCGCTTGTCTATGTTACGAGCATTTTCAATTTAGTAATCCCAAAATCCCCAAAGTGTGAATTAAATTCACAGCAAAGAAGGAAGCACAGTCAATAAAGCCTAAGGTGACAGGAGGTTTTTATCCTCGATATTTGACAGAAACAGAAAAGGAGGAGTTAAACCTGCACACAAATGCTGTTTTAGTCTTCAAGCCTTGCTTGAAAAGTGAATTGACACATTCTGTCCATATTTATTTAACTGTCATAATAATAATAATAATAATAATAATATATTATATAGGTAATTATAATAATAAGCATCACCCCAACAACCCCGATATGAACAGCTATCACCTTTGGTGTTGTTGCATACACAGGTTGAGAAAGAAAGCTAGTTAGTGAGAGACGGTCTTTCACAGTGACATCGGTAAATCCGTGGTCCACTCCATCTACCACTCTGCCCATCCCTGTGATGTGGTGTTAATGCAGCGTTAATGCATCGGTAATGCGGTCTCAGCCCAGCCCAGAGACGCAGCTGTGGAGGAGTCTGGCGTGGAACTGCAGGTCCTCCACAGACGCGCCGTGTGCAGGCTGCAGTCCCTCACCACTGGGCTGCGAGCTGCGATTGTGCCGCGGCTCACTGTGTGATTGCACAGTAGGTACGGCTTTGGCCCTCAGACCGAGGTCGTGGGTTTGAATCCAGACAATGACGCATGTGTTAAAGATTCCAAATATTGTGCAAAACCATTCAGCGTTAAGGCAGTATAGTCTAATAGTTATAGTGTAGTGTAATGGTTCGGGAACTGGGCTTATACCAGAGATTGCAGGTTAAATGCCCAGGTGGGGATGCTGCCGTTGTATCCTTGAGCAAGGTCCATAACCTGAATTGCTTCAGTAAATATCCTGCTGTGTAAATGGACTGTATGTAAACTGTGTAAGTTGCTCTGGATAAGAGCGTCTGCTAAATGCCTGAATTGTCATTGTAATTGGAGTGTGAACAGAAATGGCCTGGGAGTGTCAGGGGAATGACACACTACAGGGGGAAACACAGGAGTAAGCCTGATGTGGAGGAGGCTGGTCAGGCTAATGGCTTTACCAGTGTGGAGACACCCCCTCGAAAACCATTGTGGTGCCTCACTCCTTTACACTTCCTTCCTCTCCCAACATGATGGTTTTATGATTCACAAACGGGGAGCCCACACTGTATAAAAGTGCTCTGTGAACTACATTCACAGTTTTTCCCATCGGGCTCCTGCTTTTGTTATTTTCTCTGGAAAGCGATGAAGCGTAATAATGGGCCGGTGTCACAGAGGTGTGTGGGGGCCTGCGGGAAGCAGGGCTGGAATACAGAGGGACAGGGGAGACGCTGGGCGCCCGACAGCAGCGATTTGGAGGACATGCTAATTTCCGATCCACACACGCGCTGACTGCGTTTGGACAAGTGGGCTGGGACTGCATGCCGGAGGTGTGTGGACTGTGAAGAAACGAGACCCATCCAGAATCCCTCCCACGCATGTCTGTGCAATCAGCACCGCTTGTTCAGTCACTGGCTTGTGAAACTACTTTTTTCCTGCTAAAGAGCCTGCAGGAGATATTAAGGCGTTTCATATATTTTATATGCCACCTCTCCCCGTAGTCCGGTTTTTGTTAATTTAGGGACATAGTTGCTTAGTATTACACATGTCTACTTGTTTATGTATTGTATTAGGCTTAGGCATTATTTTCCGCATTGATTGCTTTATTGCTACCTTTGAATTGTGGCTACAGATTTACCTACAGGGTCCTAGTTTAACAATGTGGTTGCTCCTAGCACCAGGGTGGCTTTCAGCTAAACTGTTCTTGACTATGGTTAACACTTTGTTGTACGTCGCTCTGGATAAGAGCGTCTGCCAAATGCCTGTAATGTAATGTAGTGTAACTTCTAAACACAAAGCCACCTTTGACTAAGTGTGGTTTTGTATGGTATTTGGTGGCACTTCCTGGACATGGAAGCTGTGGTTTCGGTGACTTACTGTGGTGTCGTTAGTGGTGATGTACAGCAAGACCTCCGTGGTGCGTCTTCCACTCACATATCTGTAGCAGTTCCACACACAGCCAATCAGGTAAGCCTGTAAAGAGAAGCAACAATAAATATGTATATATTATATTCAATATTACATATAACAGTTATATATTATAACTCTGTTTACTGAATTTCTACCAAATCTATCACTCAAATCAAAAACATAAATTCAGACAATTTTGATAAATAACAATGCAAAAAAACAGAGAATACATATTTTTACCTAAAACTAATACATATAAATAAGTAACAATAAGTATACAGTATATATATATATGTATATATACAAGTATAAAGTTATAAAGTTGTGTTTTTCCAAGGTTTCTATTGAGTACTTATCCGTCAGTAATTTTTTTCCCAAAGAGCACCAAGAAATACTATATTTAGACAGAAGGGCAAGAGCAAATATGCATGGGTCAAATTTAAGTAGCACTAAATTTGAATTGTTGTTATTTTACCTTCACTCAGGTATTTTCCAACAGGGGAAATATTACCACTGCTGAGTCGCGGCTTTTGTAGTAGTTCTACTGCCTCTCAATAGAGGAGTGTTTTATTTGAGCCATAATGCCAGGGACAAGCTTTGACTTAAAGTGCATTAAACACTAAGCTATGATTTCAAGTGAGGGAACGTATATTTATCAGCTCAATAAATGTCCCACTCACACACAGGACAGTGATGAAGAATTGGGGAGGGAGGAAATAACTGACCCCTCACGCGTTACGTCCCTTACCCAGTGAAAACTCAGGACTCAAGGGTGGGCAGACAGGGGGGCTCGCTGCTCACGAGAGGCAGAAAAAAGGCACTCGGTGTTCTCTGACATCACCAGTCATCATGTTCCAAGCCAAGCACAACATCATCTGCTTTAGTGGCTTAGAGTCCACCAAGAGCCACAGATCTCACGGCTGACACCACAATGTCGCTGCTAACGTGCCCAACACTGCTCTCTGCTTCAGACTACTGACACTTCCTGTAGCTGAGATTCAAATAAAATGCTGTCTGTTTCAGACTACTGACACTTCCTGTAGCTGGGACTCAAATAAAATGCTGTCTGTTTCAGAATACTGACGCTTCCTGTAGATAACACCAGCAATGCCCTGCTTTTTCTTTCAGATAACAGCATACACTTCTGTGACACTCACTCTAACTCGTCTGTTCAAGTAGAATGACACTGCCCATACAGAGACGTCAAACTTTGATCACTCATGGGTGCATTGCATCACTGGGGGCTTGTTTGTATTGTGGTACCGAAAACTTTCATTTGGTATCAAAACGCTGCCATATAAATTCACATTTATCAATGAGTCAATTAAAGAGACAGGAAGAACTCCTCGAATCAGCCAATGTTAGATTAAAATGCCCTCTTCAATCAACATCTGTTCTTTAACGTGACTTACAAATGCAAGTGTTTTTTTTTCCCACACAGTTTGATGGGATCATTTTTGGGGAGTGCTGAATTCGCTGTTTGTAAAGGAAAAAAACCACTGCATTCATTTGTAAGCCAAATTACAGACAAATGCTGACTGAATCCCGGCCACATATATTTTGTTAAAGATCCCCGCCAAAGTCCAGCCACACCACAGTGTATATCCCCCTGTCTACACCACTCTAAGAGGTCTTTGTACCACACCACAGTGTATATCCCCCTGTCTACACCTCTCTACGTGGTCTTTGTACCACACCACAGCAATATTGTGATAAGAGTGTAATTGAAAGGACTATAAATACTGCACACAGGCTCATACAGTATTTTAAAACAGGGAGGGAGGGAGGGGGGCACAGTAGGACGCAGAGCGGTTTGGCCATTCTTCAGTGTGACGAGACCCCGGAGTGGCCAAAGGCAACACTTTCCATGCCCCCAGACAATGGCTCCCATTCTTGTGTTATGAAAACAACGGCACTGGCGGAGCACGCTGATGAAGACCAATGTGCTTTCTGAAGGGCTTTGAACTTACGAGGGGGGAACCCCTGGCGGTGCCATCATAAACAAATCTAAAATAATAACTTTAATTAAAATAATAATAATATATATTTTTAAATCCCCACAATGTTTAGTGGACCCAAACCCCCTCCACACAGACATGTGCTCAAGCCCATCCCACTTGCCCAGTGAAAAACGGTCCAGGCATAGCTACAGCCACGCATATCTGCTCTCATTACATTACATTACAGGCATTTAGCAGACGCTCTTATCCAGAGCGACTTACACAGTTTACATTTCTTTACATACAATCCATTTATACAGCTGGATATTTTACTGAAGCAATCCAGGTTAAGTACCTTTAGCTCAAGGGTGCAACAGCAGTGTCCCACCTGGGGATTGAACCTGCAACCTCTGAGTTACAAGCCCAGCTCCCTAACCATTACACTACACTGCCGCCTGACACACACACACACACACACACACACACACACACACACACACACACACACACACACACACACACACACACACACACACACACACACACACACACACACACACACACACACACACACCTTGGAATACATGGATTCTACAAGTGTCTGGAACTCTATTTGAGGGATTACACCACTTGGTGTATTGTTGATTTTTGTGTAAAACGCTGTCTCAGGTGCTACTCCAGAATCTCCCATAAGTGTTCAATTGTATTGATATCTGGTGACTGAGACGGCCATGGCATATGGTTTACATTGTTTTCATGCGACCACTCGTGCCCTGTGGATGGGGGCATTGTCATCCTGGAAGTGACCACTCCCATCAGGATAGAAACCCTTCACCATAGGATGAAGGTGATCACTCAGAATAGCTTTGTATGTATTGGTGTTTACCTTGCCCTCTAAGGGGTTGAGTGGACCTAAACCATGGCAAGAAAATGCACCCCACACCATAATAGAGCCTCCAGAACCCTTATTCCAGTCTTTCCTTTATATTGGCAGTTTCCTGTATATATATATATATGTGTGTGTGTGTGTGTGTGTGTGTGTGTGTGTGTGTGTGTGTGTGTGTGTGTGTACAGTATATTATATTTACTAGCTGAATATTTTGAAATGATGTCCTATTTTTACCTGGATGCACTACATGCTAATTATAATAAGCAGGTTATGTTGTTTGAGAATGTGTGTTTATAAATCCATGCCATCCGTGCGTGAGTGTGTGTGTGTGTGTGTGTGTGTGTGTGTGTGTGTGTGCGTGTGCGTAAACATGTGTGTGAATCATAGTGAAACTGACTCTGCCACTGTCATGATGGAGTCTGAGATCAGTGCGGACTTCACTGCGACGGCACCGGGTATGACTGCATCTGTGTGTGGGGGAAACTCAGATCTGTCAGATGCTGCTTGACCCATTTTCACAGATCAGCTGCGCTGTCTCAGTCCCCTGAGGAACCTGTCCGTTTGAATCAGTGAACACACAGTGAGAAATTATATATTCCAGCCCTGCTGGATGCTCGGAGGAAGCATTGCTAAATTTAACTTTTTTGATGTATTAGTTCATGTTTATTAATTTAACCTAGGATTTCGAACTCCTGGTGTTCAAGTCCTGGAGGGCCACGGTGTCTGATGATTTTGGGTGTGTTTCAGCACATTTTTGGTGCTTAATTTAAGTCACTGAGTCCACACACCTCAGCTACAAGGCCTAAATAAGCTGCTGATTGAGAGGAAACCACAAAAACCTGCAGACACCACGGCCCTCCAGGACTGGAGTTAAACCTGCAGACACTGCGGCCCCTCCAGGACTGGAGTTAAACCTGCAGACACTGCGGCCCTCCAGGACTGGAGTTAAACCTGCAGACACTGTGGCCCTCCAGAATGGAGTTAAACCTGCAGACACTGCGGCCCTCCAGGACTGGAGTTAAACCTGCAGACACTGTGGCCCTCCAGGACTGGAGTTAAACCTGCACACTCTGCGGCCCTCCAGGACTGGAGTTTGAGATCACTGTTATAAAGTGTTACTGCTCAAGCAAAAGCCAAAACACATAAACAGGCCTCCAGAATTCTTTACACACACACACACACACACACACACTATGCTCTATATAGCAGAGCTGGGCAAGGAGGGCTGTATCCGTTTCTGGATTTCATGCCAACTTCTGCGATTAATTATTTAATTAGCCCAATCATTTACGTGATCTGACAATTTAGCTACATTTCTTGATAAGCCCATGAAAGACAGCTGAAGACTGTTCTTGTGTTCCCATGTGAAACATGTTACTGTGGTCTAATCTACAAGTGAACCAGCATTGGCCTGTCCGACTAATTAGCTAATTGAGCCTGGATAATTGGTTAAAAAAAACCCTGCATACACACCGGCCCTTTAGGAGCGGAATTGCCCGCCCCTGCTCTATAGAATACATTGTACTGGATCAAATCTCCTGTTATGCCCAGTATGTGAAGAATAGTGAAGCACTGTTGAAAAGCATGTCCCAGCTCGATGGCGCGAATGTGGCGCTTACCTTGAAGGCCAGGATGCAGCCGACGAAGAGCAGCACAATGAAGACGAGGCCTGAGTTGTTCATGGACATGATCTCCTCCTTGTACGGGAAGTTCCCAGGCTGTGAGCAGGACAGAACAAAGCATGGGTCAGAGACTCAAACAGGGGCTTAAAGATTTCCGAATTCACAGAGAAAACGGTCTGGGAGTCCAACTCACCAGCTGTTGAAGGTAATCCTGGATGGTGTTGGGGTAGACCACAACACTAACTGCAACAAGGGTGTTAAGTGCAAAGTCGAAGATTTGGTAGCAGAAGAACGGAATGATCCAGGCAGCATGTTGCTGAAATGATAAACAGATTATTTATTTAGTGATTTATTGCATTCTAACCAGTTTTTTTCATCACCAATTGTTGTCTTTTCTCATAATTTGGAATGCCCTGCCATATTCTCAGGCCCGTCTCATCGTTGCAAAGTCCTCCCTCCATCATCAGTTCTAGAGAGTGCAGACGTCCTACAGTCCCCCAAAGCACGTGACGCCAGCCGCTGCTTCTCCTCACTCCGCAGTCCGTCAGCTGAGCTGCGCAGTCATTGCGTCAGAGGAGTGCACTTCCTGCGCAGCTGGGACAGGCAGCCTGCAGGTGCCATGTTGACCAACGGACGTTTCTGAGTTGCGAGAGTGTGAGTGTGTGAAGACGGCAATCGGACCGAAACCTGTCTGGGTGATTTTACAGCCAATCATCCTACAGGACTACCAGCTTCAGTCAGCCCTGGCACAGTCAGGATTCAGCCCAGACCGCGGGGCAGTATTCACACACTGAAACCAAGTGTTTCTGCAGGGCGAACCACCCGACAGGCCCAACATTATTTTGTGCAGGCGAGTTTTTTAAAAGGTCAGGAGCCTCTCCAATATATAACCCTGTGATTTAATGTAATTACTTCGACCCACTTGCCAATCATAAATTACAGTTCTGGTTGAAGTTGGAGCCCCTGTCGGCCTCCCATAGAGAGAACGGACTATCAAGGCTGGGCCTTGATTTATGATAAGAGAGTTTTCAAACTGGAGAAACATTCTGTGCAATTACTTCTCAGATTACACTGCTTGCATTGTATGAATAGCTTCATTTGTGCTCTATTTTCATAGCAGCAGGAACTTGTTGGCAAATGTATAAAACACAGCGATCTTCATAAAAGACATGGAATGCTTTTCTTAATGCATGGAAACTGATACATTTAGAATACAAATCCAAATTGGGCCATCGGAAATAGTATGCAGCAAGGGTAAGACATAATTATATCAAAATGATGACGGTGAAGTATCTCATGTCATTTAAACATTCAGTCACCTTATAAGCACCATATGTTGCCATTCCACATATTAGTATCATGAGAAGGGAGATCGCCGTGGCAATGCACATATCTGTAAGAAGAAAGAAAGAAAAGTTTATTCATCGCAAACACAAAGCCATTATCACACAAGACTTCCCTGAGCGAACAAAGACGTCAGCAATTCACGCCGAGCAAATTAAATCAGAGGACGCAACAGAATCGTCATGCTCTGGTAATGGTTATGCAACCGGCCGTCACGATTACGAAAGGACAATGTGTCTCTTTGCTATTGCCCTGGGCTGACGCTACAGAACGTTTCCCAGCCCAGCTGAGTGTGGTCTCTGGCTGGAGTCCAGCACTATGACCTGTGACCTTATCTATTCAGCTTGCTTGCTTCTTCATGGAGATGGCGAACGACAGCCATGCATGGATGGCAGAAATCCGCTAATGTTATGATGACCAAGCTTAATAAAGTCGCAGAGCTAAGAACACATCATTTTTTCTTTAAAACACTTTATTTGTGTTAATCTGTTAAGCTTTTTCTCTCAAAGGAACCATCATATTACACTTGTTTAAAGAGTGTCTGGCAGTTGTTAACGGTGGCACAATGTTTTTGGGTGCTTTAAAGACATCCAAAGTGGGGCCCCCGTATAGCGCAACCGGTAAAGGCGCTTGTTCTAGCGCAGGCTGCCCACTGCGGCCAGGGTTTTGAGCTCATTCGGGTGGCGATTGGCTGTCCGCCCCCAAGGGGAGGGGGAAGAGAAGCCGGCGTGAGCTTGCCGTGTGCAAGTGGCTCTGTGCGTGTCGGAATTGCGGTGGTGAACTGGCATAAAAGAGGGGGAGTAGCTGAACAAGAAGAGGGTACAACTGGCCACCAAACTTGGGAATGAATAGGAATGAAAAACTGAAATAAAAAGATGCTCAAACTACCGTTGCTGAGAGACATATTCCTAAAATAGTTGGCCCTGTGCCCGAAGTAATTTATCACTACCGTCCACTTCACAACAGGCTCTCATCACATCTAATGACATCGCCGACCCCAGCTCTGGAGGCAATGTAAGCCTCTAAATGACTCATTCTCCTATTCGAGCTCATTAGCTAATCACACTTATTCCACTGAAAAGGATGGGCAGTTATAAACTTGAAAATAATGTGACAGTGCCAAAAAACCTCCACAAGTTGAACTAATTGTCTCAGTAATTTCAGAAAGGCCCAATGCTGCACATACCAAATGTCCTTGCATGACAAAGCATCACAGCCTGTGGGCTTGGGTAAAAAAACAACACAATTTCCTGATCCCTGCATGCTGTTTTTACATAACGCCCTCCAAAAGGAGGAAAATAAGTTACCCCCTTCTCCTTCAGTAGTTTGTTTGGTTAGCAGCAGAGCGCAGTAACCCCCCCCCCCTTGCTGTGCTGACACAGGCTTTAACGCAGTGAAGCGGGTATGACGCGACCACCTTAATCCCCTCCATCTGCGTGAGGGCACAATGTGTTCTACCCGCTCTGGCGCTTACAGGCCCCGCCCTCACAGAAGGCGGGCCGAGCCAATGGCAGCGCAGGGAATCAGAGGGTTGGCTAATGCTGATCCCCTGGAATTAGGACAGCGCAGTCACTTTTAATCAAAGTCACTGGCAGACATACAGATTGTAGATTTCACTTTTAGTCAGCTTTCTTTTTTTTGGGGGGGGGGGGATGTAAATCATGTAATTTATTATGTAATTTACAGTTTGCTTGTATTTTGTTTTGTTTTATTATTTGCTATTTGCTGGGGTTTTTTTTGCTAAGTGTTTGTGCGTGTATTTTGTTTTGTTTGTTTTTATTTTTGGATATCTTTTTTGTCTGTAGTTGATTGGGGACAGATGTTGGAAATTAGCCTTTGGCTCTGAACACTGAATGCAATGAAAAATACATTAATGAATTAATTGAAATAATGTTGGTAAAGTGAATTGTGGTATTTGACAGCAGACGGTCAATAACATTGCAGAAAGAGAGTAGGCTGGGCTGACATGACAGAGACCTCCATTTTGTACGTTTCTGTCACAAGGAACGCTCATGGATACTGTGATATACTGTATGGAGCTGAGGATCTTTTTTAAAATTTATTTATTTATTTATTTCAAATTTTTCCCCTGTTTTTCCTGGTCGCCGCCTCCAATCGGGCTGACGACCAGGGCCAGTCTGGTAGACGGAGCTGAGGATCTTAATTGTGTTAGGGAGCAGCACAATACTTTTTTTTAACACAATAGGTGTACTTTTTTGGGTTGTTCATTCAGATAATTGTTTTTACAGCTATCACTGTAACTACAAGTTCTGTTCTGCTTTTAATTATTTTGTTTTCAGAGAAATTCCAAACTTTTTGTTGAATTCAAAATTGATAGCAGTATATTTTGAGAGCATTTGAATGATGATTGTTTTTTTCTGTATTCCGTTTCTAAATGTTTTTTCGCACTGATGCAATGACACAACATTCTGTAATTAGGACACTGTGCCACAAAGCATCTGAAGGCCTCTGTGTACTGCATCACGCTTTCAATAAACACTCGATTGATACCGTTGCTATTCAAGCCCGTGATTGACTACACATTTGTTCAGGTCAATCAGTCCCTCACTTACTGGCATCATCCATCACATCGAGGTCGCTGGACAGCTCAACACTGGTCAAGTGATACTGGTCCGGATCGTTGAGAGCGGAGAGCAGAATGAGAAGCACCACCGCATTGATGAGCTACAGGGGAGGGACAGGACAGGACAGTTAGAGAGAGGGAACTCAAGAGAAGGGTATTCATCAGAGCTATTCATGAAATGTTCCCTAGGGCTTGAACAAACCAACAAATACAAAGGCCCTAGAAGACCATCAATCTGTTTACTCTCTTTTGGAACAGGAAAATGTAATGTTATACATAAATATTATAGCAACATAAAGTGTCTTAATAGGGTTTTGGGCCACCATGAGCCGTCAGAACAGCTTCATAGCGCCTTGGCATTGATTCTACAAGTGTCTGGAACTGCTGGAGGGATGCAACAACATTCTTCTAGAAGAAATTCCATCATTTGGTGTTTTGATGGTGGTGGAAAACACTGTCTCAGGCACCGCTCCAGAATCTCCCATAAGTGTTAAATTGGGTTGAGATCTGATGACTGAGATGGCCATGACATATAGTTTACATAATTTTCATGCTCATCAAACCATTCAGTGACCACTCGTGCCCTGTGGATGGCTTTCATGCTGGAAGAGACCACTCCCATCAGGATATACATTTTTCACCATAGGATGAAGGTGATCACTCAAAATGGCTTAATATTTATTTACTAATGTGGCTTTACTGATTTCTACACTAAAGTTTTCATATTTGATGCACTGACACAGTTGTACTCAATACTGGTCCTGTAGAGGCACAGGGTGTGCTGGTTTTCGTTCTGGCTCAGCATTTAATTAATAACTTGAAGTAGTTGATTACATAATTAACTCACCTCACTTGGTTTCTTGGCTATAAATTGGTTGCTGCTTTTGAAGTGAAAACAAAAACTAACATACCTTGCAGATCTCCAGCACCAGGATTGAGAACACTGCACTATAATGTGTGGGTGATTTGTTTGTTGTTGTTTATTAATGTCATTGAGCTGCATACAAAGAGTTTACTGTGGCCCTCAGATCGCAGACTGACCACCACCATTCTAAATCTTAAGGGATGCAGGAAAACTAGACAGTAGACCTAACATCAGTCAAGACACTTGGTTTCATCAGATTACAGTTCCCATATATAGCTCCCAATTTCTCATATGAGAATTTCCATAGCACACTCACTGGGTGAAACTGTTGCATTATTGATTAGCAACGCCAGCATATGAGCATGCCATGCCAAAGACACCTGTGAAGGCTTAGGTTAACGCGCCCCAGACGAAATACGTTGAAAGCAACATGCGAATAGCTTCGTAGCGAAACTGAATCATTGCATTACCACATCGTAATTTCCGTGCAACCGGAAGGTGAGTGACTCAAAAGGGCTATGGCTCCGTTTGGCTCGGAGTTGCAGAGCGCTGCTCCTCACAGTGACCCGGAAAGCAGAGCCTCCTCTGTCGAGTGCAGATTGAGAACATTATCGAGAGAGGGACCACGCTCCTTCGTCTATGTCCGTCTCGCTTTATGCACGTTTCACTTTCAGCATTACCTCTTTTGATACTGTAGGCCTAGTTATAAGGAAATATAACTGTTATATGACTGAGTATATTAAACCTCTGTGTCCTGAGCTTCTGTGATTAAGGCAAAGAGGACCTAAAGTAGTGCATCTAAACAAATTTGAATATTGAGAATTTTTTTAGTTTATTAACGACAACTGGTTTCGCTATATGCTATTTTGTTTTAGTATTGTAGTGAGATAACGGTATAAAATGTGCACGTTTGAAGGAAAGTCGCTGATGTAGCCTAAGTTTCGCGACCCCAGTTGTCTCTTAGTGTAGGTGGCCTGGAAGTCAGAATTAAAATAACCTTACTTCAAGCACAACACAAATGTGCGATCCTGCCTCCGGTCTCTAAGCCCAATAACCAAATTGTTTACGCAACCCGCTTGAAATACAATTTCCCGCATATCAATAAACTTTCTGCCTTAGAAACACTCTGGTTGTATGAGTATTTCTTACTACTGAACGAAGCCCATGTACTACTGAATGCTGTCTGAATGCCCTGTGAGCTCACCTCATATCGTTATGAAATACTCTATTATGGTTCCCTGAACCGTGATTGTGCCGTTACTGCAGCAGAAGAATGGGAAACGTTATGCTGCTGAACTAGTGGACAGCTCCATTGCAGTAGCCAAGTTCAAAGAACAGACCGGGTAGAATTTCAGGGTTCGTAATGGAAAAACCGCCATTGTCTTTAGTAACCACGCTAACATTTAGATCAAGTTTCAGTATTATGACTCGTCTTCATGTGACGTACTTCATTCATAATGCATTTTGAATGTATAATGGGAAATTGATAAGATTGTATTACCATCGGAGTTAGATAAAGGACAGGTAATTATCTGTCAATCATGAATTGGTCTATATTCTCTCTCGCATGCTTTAGGTTAACTGTACTTCATTCTGATAACTGAATGTAAACGTTGAGGGCTTATGTATATATTTTTGTAAGTAGCCTATGATTATAGCTACACTAAATTGATATTTGAGTAATAATAATGGTATTAGACCTTCCACCGAAAACAACCGTTACGTAACGTATTACATATTTGTCAATGCATTCAGCACTACTTAATATTCCGTTTGTTTAAAAAAGGCACTGAAAAAATCAACCCCCGATTTCATTGTGACCCTGTACAGACATGTTTAAAACCCCAGACGAACTTTGGGACAAGTCCCGGATCACAAGTCCACGAATTTCAAATTAAAAGCCAGAGACAGAATTCATTCAAGAATAAAATAAATTAACTTTAGTAGTTTACATATGTAGCTTTATTATTTATAAGAGAAGAGATCAATTGGCTATCCAATGATACAGCTGGTAGATGCAACGATGTATGAATTTTTTACATTATCAAAACAATTTGGTAATGGATTATTCTAGTTTCATAAAAGTCATTGATAATAACGTAGTTGTAGATGGATATGTACGCTTCTATGGCATTGTTGCTGCCAGTGGGGCCCCTCTGTTGTGTTCCAAAACCAGCAGGGAGGGGGTGGCCCTGTGATGGCATTCAGGTAAAGGTCCATGGTGTATCTAGCTAATTCTATTTCCCGCTATTATTCTATTTCAATAAAAAAATATATGTAACCTACTGTAACGGCACCCATATTCACGCAACACCAATATATTTTTCAGTAAAGTCCAAAATTATTCAACTGGTTGGAAATTGAAAACCCTCAATAAAAGTTCGTCAATAAAAAGCGGAGATTACCTTCAAACGTTTAACCTGCAGTGACCAATTCAAATATAAAAACCAAAATGAGCGTAAATCATATGCAACGCTGAATAGCACCACGAATGATCTACCAAAATACCGTGCAACCAGGAGAGACTGAAATAGTCATTACTCGTTTAATTGACGATGGGAACACTAAAGTATAACTAGGCTACGTCATAACACAAATGCAACATTTATCATGGCAGGTTGCCACGCTAAACACAAAGACGGATAGGCTATTCCTACAACCATTAAAAATAAATATAATGAACAACCCAAGTCCAATAATAAATTAAATGTCGGAAAAAACACATTTCGCAACAACAAAGCCACTGTAGCAAAACGTTCATTTCGGTTGAAACTTTTTCCAACTTTAATTAAAATCGAGTAAAAACTGACAGCAATTGAATATAAGAGTTGAGCTCACCATATACCAAATCCCCAGTATAATAGTGCCCGTCCGAACATGACAGCAGAGGCAGCAGCTAGTCGAATACCATCGGTCCCATGGGGAAATCATCTTTCACTTGATGATAAAGCTATTTCATGTATGCATCTAAATAAATATAGCCTACGCTATCGTATTTACACAATGAAGTAGGCTAACTAAGTTTTCGCCTCTCTCTATCTCGGCTTTCGGTCGGAGCTGTCCTAAATGATTTGATGTGCTGGCATGCAGTGTCCTGGACGCCGCGACATTGGTGTAACTCGGTGCTAATTGACGAACATCGCTGCACCATGTGACCGGAGCTGGGGATCAGTGCGCCTGTGATGTAATTCGTCGTTTCGAGAATGAGTCAAATCCAGGCTGCCGAAGCCGGGAAATTAAAATGGACCTTCTATTGAATCGTGTTGATTTATTTAATTATTAATATTTTGACTAAATTACATTTTTCCACATCCTCTTCCAAAAATGAAATGTTATGTTTTTCCAGTTTTGGGAATGTAATCGTAATTTTATACAGTAATTTAACTTGGATGACGAAAAATAGCTCAAATAGTTTTACCGATTTATTTAATTATTAATATTTTGACGTGTAGCCTATTACAGTTTTTGTTTTCTGCGCTGGATCTTTTCTTAATTTGTTTTTGTTTTATTTTTATACGCTTGACTATAATGTGACTTAGAATAAATAATATAATATGGTGTATACGTGTGCAATCTTTTAGCATCAGTGTTTACATTTTAAATCATGATTGTTTTTCACAATAACGGTTTTCAGTTCAGGTTAAGTACCTTGCTCAAGGATAAGACACCAGTGCCTCACCTGGAAATTGAAACTGTTACAAGTTACAAGACCAGATCCCGAACCATTATACTACACTGCCACCACACCTGAATGACATACATTTAGTTTGATATCGGCCCCTGAAAGCATTACTGAAAATGTTATATTTTATACAAATAAAATGTATAAATAAATAAGGTCCATAGCTCAATCAGCTGCACAGGAATAGTGTGAACGGTGGCATGGTGAATGACTGGGCTTATAGCTCAGAGCTTGCTGGTTCAAATCCCAGATTCAAATCCCTCTTTAACCAAAGTCCGCCTGTAGGAATGGATGGATGTTGCACGCTATGGATAAGGGTCTCTTGGACCATATACAGTACAGTGTGCCAATAAATAATAAGGGTCAGCAGCACTGTACCCTAAAATAGAACAGCATGTCCACCTAGTCTTTTAATTCTATGTATTTTTGACTTCCCAACTTTACAAGTTGCTGGTATACAAATAACGTCCAAAATAAAGGAAACACTTGAGTAAATGAAGGGTTCTGGGGGCTCTGTTATGGTGTGGGGTGCATTTTCCTTGCAGGGTTTAGGTCCTCAACCCCTTACATGGCAAGGCAAATGGCAATAAATGCAAAGCCATTCTGAGTGATCACCTTCATCCTGTGGTGAAGCATTTCTATCCTGATGGGAGTGGTCTCTTCCAGGATGACAATGCCCCCATCCACAGGGCATGAGTGGTCACTGAATGGTTTGATGAGCATGAAAACAATGTAAACCATATGTCATGGCCGTCTCAGGCACCAGATCTCAACGCAACTGAACACTTATGGGAGATTCTGGAGCAGCGCCTGAGACAGTGTCTGAGATAATGCTTTTCCACCACAATCAACAAAACACCAAATGATGGAGTTTCTCGTGGGAAAAATTGAAGACATGCATTCCTCCAACAGAGTTCCAGACACTTGTAGAATCTATGCCAAGGTGCTCTGAAGCTGTTTTGGCAGCTTGTGGTGGCCCAACACCATATTAAGACACTTTATGTTGAGGATATAATCAAAACAAGTGTTGGTTCCCAGTCAACCAACAGTGTAAGTCACTCTTGGACCCAACACGCCTGCATCTGTCCGTATACACTTTATAGTTTGTTGATTATTTTATTCCACAAACTCTCAAATTGATTAAATTAATTTTTGTCCTCTGCTAGCAATTTTTCCAAATTTAGGTAAAATTCCATTGAGATCTTTTTTGTCTGTTCCATTTTTTGTGTTTGTTTTTATTTTATTAAATGTAAATTAATTTTTTCTTTGTGATTTTTGATGGAATAATTTAATTTTGTGTTAATTGTAATACATTTTGTTATTTTGATCTTGTGATGTTATTCTTACCATGTATTAATGCAATCTTGTATGATGGAATAAAATATAAAAAATGTTTTGTGTTAAAAAAATGTATTAAAAAACCCAAAACACTTTATGTTGGTGTTTCCTTTATTTTGGCAGTTTCTTACCAGTATGTTCTGTATGAATGTACAATTCCCAAAAGCTCTTTGTGGGTGTCTGTGGTGCTGCGAGGGGGTGTGTGGAAGAGTAGAGGGCTCCTCCCCTTTGACTGCTGTCAGCTGTTCCTCTTATATATAATATAATATAATATATGCTTTAGCAGCTTTATCC
The DNA here is from genome assembly GCA_029706075.1 of Aldrovandia affinis. Taxonomy (NCBI): domain Eukaryota; kingdom Metazoa; phylum Chordata; class Actinopteri; order Notacanthiformes; family Halosauridae; genus Aldrovandia; species Aldrovandia affinis. The sequence goes on along the minus strand of JAINUG010000124.1, from coordinate 652,821 downwards.
AAAGCTCCAGTGTGAATGCATCCATTTTTCAGTATACTGGGAGGCCTACAGCACCTTGGACAGCAGCGGTTTCACCTACAGGCATGCGTCATGAATCAGCTCAGGTTCGGCCCTGCTGCCTTCATTAGGCCTGTCATAAAGGCACAGAGGGAGACCTTGATGGACACAGCTACTGTGTGGTTAACTGTCATCAGCCATGCACAAGCCTGACCTCCCAGCCAGGGAAGAACTGCTATTTTTGAGAACCCAGACTTTGGGCATTGTTTTGTTTTAAAAATTTGTTTTGTTTTATCATTGTACCCAATTAGGTAATTTAAACTTGCCTTTTTAGGCTTGCTTTTGGGGGGTTAGGCCTGGGTTCCCCTTCTGTTAAGCGTTTTGTGACAATTCAATTGTGAAAAGCGCTATACAAATAAATTTGATTTGATTTGATTTGATTTGAAATACAATGGCCCAAAGCCATTGCTTAATCCAAAATGGCCACGCAGGTAAAACGCTAACTAAGCGCCAGTCCACAGCTGGCCAAGTGCAAAACTCTCAGGCCTCTTGACCCGTGTGATTGTTCTGAAAAAGAAACTGAACAGGCTGACATTCGGAATGCCTGAACTTGTGCTGAATTGTAATTGGGATATTCAGTCAAAGCTTATCATGTTTACCCCAGCTGTCGCTAGACTCCTGCCAAAGTTGGAGTGTATGGATGTGGTTCCTTCACACGCACTCCAAGGTTACGCGATTACACGCTCAGCATAAAATGATAGTTTATATAGACCTCTAAATCCTCAAACCAAACTGTATTAAGTAATGATCTATGAAAATGACAAATTATTTAAAAATGCAAGTCATTCTGGCAGCATTTATTAAATTATATATACTTGTATTACCCCTGCTGCTCTAGAGGAATGTCTAATAAATGTTTTACTTCCTATTAAACACGACGGCTACAAATTACACGGTTAACGCTCTTTTTCAACAGACAGGAATGCAAATGAGAAAGCGATTGCTTCAGCTAGCAGCTTCATTCATAATAGCACTGCAGTGGTGTAGATTGAAAGAGGAAAGAAAAAAGTATGACATCATTGGGAAAGGCAGACAGGAGCTTGAATGGGAGAGCAATTACTGAGAAATCCTCAAGGGAATGAGACTCGTGCCACAAGGCAACCTCCGATGATTGAACCCCAACTAAGCAGTCTCAGTCCGTGTGCAATCCTGCCTTTCAGTCAGGCCTGTGGTGATCTCGTACCCACGAGCCATGGCCTGACTGTCTCAAACGTATCAACTCCCTCTGTAATCTGAGACTGTTTTTCTAATCCTAGTCCAACTGAATTCACTTTTTAAATGCTGACGGGTAACGGGTAACTGCAATATACATTTCTGTAACGTTCTGGCCAGAGTAATCAAACACTCCCTGATATTAAAATGTTGACCAGTCATTAAAGTGCCCAATCCGTTTCAGAATATGGTGCAAGGTATGGTTGAATGCACCACAGGCAACACAAAGGAACCCCAATAAGAACATGCGTTACGGAGAGATGTGGGGAGTTACATGGACTACACCAAACCTAGAAGCATGCGACACCTGCAAATCTTTTCACTAGCAAACACTTCTATTGGACAGCATTAATTTATGAATACAATTTAAAGCCTAATATTCAGCTTCGCTGGTCCGTGCCAAATTATGTTTTATGGTAATGGGTACGAATATATTCAATGTATTAAAATTTGAATTAGTGCTACATGGTTGCGTGCCAGATTGAATCATGCATTCACTTTGCAAAAGGGACGCATGTGCATCTTATCAATATCTCGCATCAGGTATTGTTCTTGGTAGACACATGCCGTGCTGTGCATAATGACCAGAAACCTGACTAGCCTCTGGCACGCAGAAGAGCAAATACAATTAATTTATATTTTCTCACCTTTGTAAGTACAAACATGTCTGCATTGTTTGGCATGCAATCCCCCACCTCCCTCTATTACAGAAACAGGGGGAAAAAAAGAAGCATTTTGCAGATTAGTTTTCTCAATTTATTTAATCAAATGAACCAAGAAACGTCATCGCATCAAACAAACTCTCAAAACATTTGATCATACTCGCTTTGCACGTTCCAGAAAAAGGTGTAAACAAATGGATGTGAAATGTAGCCAGTACTGATGGGTGGGGCAAAGAAAAGGAGGGTGTTATTTGATAAGGCAGACCCGTACAGAAGCTACAACCAGCGCGGACACAGTGGGGAAAGTTCCAGATGGTGAAGAATGCATCACGGTACAAATCCGCTTCCTCGCTCAGACAGTGTCCTGTCGACCTTTTCCCCCCCCCATTCAGCAAAAGCAGAAAAACAGCTCCCGTCTTTGCAAGAGGTCCATTTTACACTCTTGAAAAAAGGCTATTTACAGTGCGCTGTACTTCTCATGCCATGAACGCTTACAAATCAAAACAGTAACAAAAAAGAAAAAAAACGAACAAACAAAAACAACAACCTGTCCACTGATTTAGTTTTATGACATTGCAAAGCATGGCTACCAGGTTCATGTACAAGTTGTATCGATTATAGAAACTACGTCAAATTTTAAGATCAGACCATAAGGTCTCCCCCCCCCCCCCCACCCCTCCTTGCCCTGAAAAGACAGTAAATAGAAATGCACTTATCCCAATGAACAAATACATCTAGACGCACGCCATACATACTACAGGTTAAGGCAATAGAATTTCATTCCTGATACAGAATCAATGACTCATACAACATGTTTTAAAGCTGTTTAAAGACGCCCTGCCCATTGCCTGTCACATCACATATTGCACTCGACAAGTCATCGGTTTCTCGACAGTCAACAGTGACCAAAAACAACAATAACAAAAAAACAAAAATGAATGTAATTAATCTAGTCTTCTACGAAAAGGAAACATGTAGGAAATCGTATAACCTGCAGCACGATGCACAGAAAGGTTCAGACAGAAAAGGCCTTTATTTCTTTACATATGGCTTGGCTTTTTCTGTTACTAAGAGGTCACAAATAAATGTGTCAAATCAACCAACCAGAGAACAAGGACATAACCAGCTAGAAACATTAACATCCAAAAAGGTTAGGGCACAACGCAGAACAGTAAGAAAAATATATCCAGAAAGAAGAGAGGAACAAAAAACAAAACAAAACAATTAGTGCGATTTATGAGAAGATGTCTAGAATGAGACATTTCCCAATCACTGCATGTTTGGTAACTGTCCAGTTACCGAATGCTCAGGACCATCTAGAAGCCACTATCCTGTTCTCGCTCCAGTCTTAGTTCTATGGATTTCACCACTTTCTGCGGCCCAGTCGTCCCACTACAATTCAGGCATCGCTACACCACTATGCAAAAAGCACAGCAGAGACAAAGTCCAAGGCGGTGACACGTGAACTTGCTTTGCCTGTTAATATTTCACACATTTTCACACTATCCGTACGATTAAACTCCCCACAGTATGTTAGCAAATGTTCATCTTCCAAAAACGATTTTCATTGGATAACAAAATAATTATAATAACAATAACATTAACGATAACAATAATAATTTAGTGCCTGTCTACATGTCAATGAGAAATGCTGAGTGTAGCGAGGTCTTACAGTGCACATTGATCAGATGCAGTCTGGGGGACACGGCTAGCTCCGCTGGGACGCTAAATCAGGTCACACACTCACGAGTTTACATTTCATTTCTCTTTTTTTCTTTTCTTCCAATGTTAAAAAAGTACAGTTATAATTTGTATAAAACTCTGTACACTCAAATTATTGCATAAACATGAATTTCTCTTGAAAATCCTTTTGCATATGACTGATGTGGACTCCGGGTCAAACTCATGTTTCTCTCCTCGCCTTCTTCTTCTTCACTCGTTTGGGAGACTCCCAGTTCTCTTCAGATTTCTCTAAAAAAAGGAAACCAGACAAAAAGGTTGAGTGCAGCTTAAGAAAAGAGAGAAAACGTGCCCGTAAAATTAAACGGACCTAAAAATAATCAAGACAAAATGTATGTGAACGTCACAATGCTACCAGTCATTACGGCTTTGCTTTACAAACTGTTTTGAATCATTTGGTATAGAGGAAAATTAAACTGACCTATAAATAATCTATGACAAAAGAGATGTGAATGTTCACAATACTACCAGTTATATCAGCAAACAATAAATAAATATAAAAACCTGTCTAATTTCAAGAAACAATAAATCAGACTGATTCTTGAGTTTGTCAGAGATTGCATATTAGCATTGTAGTCTAGAATCATGCATTATTATGGCTCTTAGCATATTATCATTTTGACATTAGATGACTTGTCATCAGCCATTCGCAAGACATGGAAACTACAATAGTGAACAAAATGAATAATTAAGCTCAATGAATTGAACACATCAGCAAATGGTGTATTCCCCACTGCCCCAGTGCATATGGAGATGATATTGTCCATATAAAGACAGGTTTAGACTCCAGTTCCACTGCTGCCGCCTGCCACTCCAAATTTATAACCAAGGAGCTCTTCTTTGCATAAAGGAGTTTGCAATTTCCTCCTCACAGCCCACAGTGTGACTGGCCAATTACACAGCAGGAAGGGCCACGACACTGGCCAATCACAATGCAGGAAGAAACTGACAACCTTGGACACGGACAACAGTGACAGTGCGTTTTCTCGCCCTTTTGGGAACGTGACGGTGGCAGAGTGCAGCTGCGATGATAACCGATGCTTCCCCTGGGCATCACTCACTTTGCGAAGAGGCGGGCGTGCTGTTCTGCTTGGCGGTGGACTCTGGCTCTGCTGGCCTCTGTGGCACTTGTGTGGGGGGCTTCTGGGATGTGCTCTCTGCTGCCCCCGCTGGCCGCTCCGCCCTCGCCTGCACAAAGCAACGTGAGACTTAGTGCCGACTCCTCCGCCCACGCACACACGCGCCATCAGAACCTCGGAGAAGCAGCCCTGTAAACATTCTGCCGCGGGGGTGGCCCTTTAAACTACAGCTAGCGCAGAGGGACAAACCAAGCAGGGGTCAGCCAGCCACACTGACCTCAGCAGTGGGAGCCCCAGCCTGGGCAGACGGGGCCTTCTCCTGGACTGGTGGACTTGACTCCTCCCCACAGCCAAAGCCTCCTTCTCTGGCTCCCCCAACTCCTTCCGACAAGAGCAGGGCAGAACGAAGCATTAGGGGGGCAGCGATGGAGGCCTGATGCAGCCGTACTGAGAGAGGAGCGAGGCTTCACCAACTCTGACCTGTCATAACGCTGACTCGCATGAACCAATAAAAAGTAATCGCTTTCGGCAGCAAAACACTTATTATTGGTGCAAATCAGCGACTAGGTGAAAGCTCCGCCCATTTCAGGAGTTGGTGAAGGCTCACTTTAGCAGAGTCCGAGCAGCTAATAACATGCAGCTGCAGGTCTGAGATCAGTTGGGGGGGATGCGACGCTCACTGCTGTGGGATCTGCGCTTCACATGCGGGGACAGAGCTGCAGGTCTGGGATCAGTGGAGAGAGAGGGGGGGCTGCTCTTACCGGGGGCGCAGCGCCCGTCTCCTCGCCCTGCTTCTTCTTCTTTTTCTTCTTCTTCTTCTTCCCCGGCGGGTTTCCCCCGAGTCCTCAGACCCCTGAGGACCCAAACGCACCCCCTGGGTCTCTCCTTCCGAACCAAACCAAACTGCACTCCCCCACACCCTCAGACCCCTGAGGAACACACCCAAAATAGGACCCACACCCTGGGTCAAAGCTCATCAAGAAACTTGAAAACCCCCAATATAGGCTCCATATCAAAAAGATGCCACTGTACACAAAATGTATGGATTTTTACTTTACTAAATGAAATGCATCGGTTGCCAACGCAGACAGGTTTTGCTGGCACATCTCTATGAATTGTAAGCGTTGGAAATATCCACGAGCTTCCCCAGTGGATGCGTCGGACGTTGAAAGTGCTCTGCTGTTTTGTTCCGCTCCGGGTTGTGGCGCACGGCGCGTGACAAGGGGTTTGGGCTTTGTGGCTAATATTTCTGTGAGTTAAATTTTGTATGGGAAGAGGGCGATAGACCGGGATAAACGTCCCTGTGCATAAAGGTGTGTGTGGGTCGCTCAGGACCAGGGCCTTTCCTGCTCCGTCTCCGTTAGCAGACAGCAACAGGGCCTGACAGAGAAGCACGTCACCCCAGGGAGTCCCTGCACAGCCATAAATCAACCGCACAACAAAAACGCTGGATGTTTTTTTTTTTTTGTATTATGCATGATAATGCATTTATTGTTTCAATTTGATCATGCGTGTAATGTCATCTATAGAGTCTCGCCAAAGGCCTTTCCTATGATAATTCTGTGACTGCTGAAGATATTTCATAAGCACGAGGAGACTGTAATGGGGTCTGTGTTGCCCAAGGGGAGGGCCGAGGACCGACTGCAAACTCAATTTTTTCCGTTTTCCTTTGGTGCAGCAGTATTAACTGTTCTGGGTGTGGGCATGACTTGTTTCTAATTTTGCCCAACACACACACGCACGCACGCACGCACGCACTCACTCACTCACTCACTCACTCACTCACTCACTCACTCACTCACTCACCACCACTCCACTCACTCACTCACCACCACTCACTCACCACCACTCACTCACTCACTCACTCACTCACGCCTGTGCACATACACCTGGGTGAAACATGCATTTGAAATACTTTAACCTTTTAGAAAGCACTACAAGATTACTGACTATTTAAAAACAGACATCTATATTCACCAATGTTCAGAACAAAATGCTTCTTTTGTAGGATTGTATTATTTTGGTTAGTTTTGTTGAAAATGCTCAGGAATCTGACCAGCATCTAAAGAGTTCAACTATTTTAAATACGTATTTTACCCAGGTCTGGCACCCACACACCCACACCACACACACACACACACACATGGCCATTTCTCCAGGTGACTGACCTTGGCCTCAGCAGCAGGGCGTTCGGGCGGAGTGGGGGGGTCGGGCTGGGGCTCCTCGTAGTTCCCCCACAGCACTGAGGGGGCGTTCCAGTCAGAGCCAGGGTCTGCCGGAACTCCGTCTGCAAGCACACGGCTCAGTAACCCAATCCCTGCACCATCACTAAACCACAATGATCGGATCAGCAATTCCCAAAGGTTTCTGCTTTTTCAAGAAGATTGTTTTCCACAGGAAAGGTTTACAGGTGGGGAAAAAAAAAAAAAAAAAAAAAAGCAAGTGGAAACTAAATTCATACAGGGTCGGTGCCTTGACTCGTCAACTGTTACGGCGTTGGAGGCATGCATGGGTAAAGTGTTAAAACTTACTCAGGCCAGACCACTCATCATCCACTTGGGGTGGACTGTCCCACTGCATGTCAGAGATGGGCTGCTGTTCTCCAGCTGAAACCATCAAAACACAGGGCTGAATCGATCAGCAGAGCGTCAAACAATATACAAAATCATAGCTGAGAAAAGGCTTTTCAAAAACACCAACATTGTCCTTACAGAAACCCATACTCATATCCCCATCATTTCCCACTCCCGAGGCATTTTAACATCTAGCAGAGAAACAATTCCTCTCCTCTTACATGAATGTATGCCTTGTGTGTGAATAAACTTCACCCTCTGGTGGTGCACACATGAAACTACATCACATTTCAATAGTGTAAACGTTACGCTCATTTGCTAAGCAAACTCCAGTTATTCAGGGCAACTTATATGGCTGGACATTTGTTCAGGACATTCAGGTTCAGCAACTTGCTTCAGAACACAACAACAGTGGCCCACTTTGACCTTTTCCCCAAACTGCTTTCTGGTTATTAGCCCAGGTAACCAACCACAGAATCCACTCTAATAATAAACAAAAACAAGAATCGATGCGCAGGTTAATCAGGAAATGTTTATTTTCAGACCATAGATATCTTGTGGACGTGTGTATTACATACGCATACACATTAAGAAATGTTGCACTCTTTGACAGCTGATAACAGGACAGAACGTTCAGCAAACAAAGCCAAATAGCCAGAGACAGTTAGCATCGGAAAATCGCAATTTCCTGATTGATCAGGGAAAAATCCCATCCCTGATTAATGCACAACGGTGACATGAGAGAAGCAGAGCTCACCAGTGGGGTTTAGCCCCCGCGGGGTGAAGGAGGAGACCGGGCTGAGGTCCGTCTTCACCCTCCCGTCCGCCCCGCTCCACGATCCTGACACAGATCAACACCGTTACCAAGGCCCGGCCCGTCCCGTCGCCCAGCCACACACCCCCCCCCGGGGCGAAACGGCCCAGCCGCCATTCTCACAGCTGAGCGTTCGCGCCGCCCCCGCCATCGTAGCGCCGCCAGACCTAACCGTGCGGCGCTACCATCCGACACATGCGCTGGCCCTGCACACGGCCATCTGGGCGCCCAGCCAATCCACAACTGCACCGTCTCAAGGACATATTAATCACACATCGCATGGGGGATGATTTATTTTTTAAAAGTCAGCAATTACATGTTGGACTTCTGTTAATTATGCTACCGCAGACACGTTGCAGAAATGCTTAGAAATCTGCAATGCATTAAGGTTTAAGGCCTCTCAAAATAGCAGCATAATGCAGGGATAAAGCATGACACTCAGCACAACCACAGCTATAATATCAGACTTGATGAACACTGCACAATTCACCATGAAAGAGGGCTTATCCCGGAGAGACTCATATTTTGAGTAATAACTGTATTTATGCGACTGCAGTCGATGCAGAACATCCCTCTCTGCTGTGGACGCGTTACTGGGTGCTCATTGGACGGGGCTGCCGTCAACGTGCCGGTACCTTCCATCTCCTGCCCCCAGGTGGGGGGGTTGGCGCTCCTGTGCCCGGCCACCACCGGGGCGGCGCTCCAGCTCTCGGCGTCGGAGGAGCCGGCCATCTGGGCCGGGAGCTTCATGGCCATGTCGGTCCAGCCCGCTCCGTTCTGGGCCGGCGCCTCGCTCCAGCTGGCCGACACTGGGGACCAGTGGACACGCTCGTTAGCCAAACGGGGCGACGTTCGCAACGACGGCCATTCATCACGCACATCCGTGGAGTCACAAGTTTTGTTTTCTCGTGTGTGTCGACACTTCACCAAGCGCTCCTCTACGGCAGCGGTCACCTTCTGTCGAGCGTGCGTGTGAATAAAACATTGTGCCTGTTCATCGGTCTGTGGACGTTACTGTGGAGCATTACCTTGGGATATGACTGCGTCGCCCTTCCCAGCCTTAGTGCGCAGGGCCTCTAATGGGGGGAGAGGGGGACAGTGAGCGAGAGTGGAACAGCACTGCTGCAGCTGAAAGGCAAACTTTGATCCAGGAGAGGACCAACTGGGACAACCTTGTATTTAAGGACTTTCCCCCACTGTCTTCCCTTTACTAAAACAGATGGCAGAGAACTGGGGCCGCACGCACAAAGATTCTAAGAGTAGGAGTGCTGATCTAGGATCAGGTTAGACTCTTAGTGAGTCTTTGTACATACGGCCCCTGGTCTGGTCTGGGCTACAAAGTTATCCAACTGAAATGAAAAACTAAACTAATCAGACATAAGGCAAAAGTTACAGTTCCCAATAAGCAGGAGGAGGGCTGTGCCCAAGTGTACACAAACCCGGTGTGGAAAAAGAGGGAAAACCAATTTTAAAAAAACAAGTGCAATACTGATGTAAAATAAAAGCGCAACACATGTTTTATGCAAGCTCACAAGCATGACTGCACTCTACGAACAGCCTTCACAAAGTTTACAAACTGAATTTAAGTGAATGACAAAAAATGCGTATTACCTTTTTACTGCATATTAAAAGCATTCCCCCAATCACTTCAGAATACTGAAGATAGCGGAGAGTCGGGTGAGGCGGTTCCAGGGACAAACAGGGTACAGAGGGCGATCCCGGGGGCACAGAACGGCCCCTCTCTGGGGTCACATGATCTCAGGTGCCTGTATTTATAGCAGTCGCAGACAACAAGAGGGACTGGGAGCGCACGGCAACACCTTCTGGGGAGCACTCTTCTGCAGTGTGCCAAATTAGCAATCTGCTCACCGGCTACGGCCTAATGATGCCGAGTGTGACAAATATAAATGTTAACAGCGAGAGGGGTAATCAACTGGAACAGGGTGTTTTGAGGCCATGCTGGTGGGCTGACCTCCCCTGCTCTTCCGTGAAATGGGTTTCCATGCTTGTGAGCGTGTCCAACAGGGACGAACAATAATGCAACGCAAACTGGAAAGGAGCCTGATTCTGTGTGAATGATGCCTCCTTCACAACACGAATAACACTGGACTTATCTTAACGGCAGGGGGCCAATTTATTTGGTTATCTAGGTTATTCATTATTGTGCTTTCGTTGAAGGTAATTGAGAAGGGCTCAGACAAGAGTGCTTATCTTCCAAAGCTTGTGCAGCCAGCCAGCCGTGCGGTGCTTCTTTCCAGTCTGTAGTCCGCCAGCTAAGCCACACAGCCATTGCACTGGAGAAATGCAATGAGACTGGAGATACCCTTCTGACCAAAACCCTCCATCATCCTATGGCCAAATACACACTGACCCACGGGGCTCCTGGCCACAGTTGGCACTGCCATGGTAAAAACTAGATTACAATGAGGGTTTTTTGTTTTTTTAAACTATTTTTTTTAAAGATTTTGTTTCAGATTTGATCCCATTTCCTCCCAATTTAGTAGCCAATTACACCCCGCTATTTTATGTCAATCCCCCCTAGTAATGTGAGTTTTTTTAAGATTTGAGCCCTTGCCTTTGCTCTTCCTCTGTCCCGCTGGTGCGGCGCCGGTGGGTTTGGGCGGCTCCAGGGGGGCGCAGGCAGGGGGGTTGCCTCCTTCAGGGCTCTCCGATTCGTCTCCCGTCAGCTTGTCCTTCCTGCGCTGTTGCCGCCTCTCTCGGTTGCTGATCTTGGTTTCCCAGTTGCCTGACAGACACATTTCATTTATTTATTTATTTAACCTTTATTTATCCAGGCAAGCCATTAAGAACAAATTCTTATTTACAACGGCGGCCTGGCAAAATGCAAAGCCTCTTGAGGGAAGGGGAAAGGGGCTAAAGGGGAATGTCAAAAGTTACGTTAAAAAGACAGCGGCACACACAGCCAAAACATTTCAACAGTTAAAAAGACAGCGGCACACATCCAAACATCTCCAACACACCCTCTACTTACATACCATCACAAACATCAGGCAACCATCAGAAAATACAATGAAAGAATAACACAACAGAAGAGTAGCATACACAAGCGTTAAGACAGACAGGCAAACAAGCAGCAGCATCAAGAAAGCATGGCTTTGGGATTAAATGGGATCACGTTGCTCACAAATACCTCCTGCTCTTCTTAGCAATAGGGGCAACTCAATTCTTGGGAGGATCAAAGGGGACAATAGTTTTGTTTAAAGCTCCACTCTCTTTTTGTTATTTTTGGTCATTTGTTCAGTGTCACGTTTAAATGCATTTAAAGGTCCTGCACAGCCATTGCATTTGACATACATTAGCGTGCCAAATAAATCATCCTTAATACTTTTTATTTTTCATCCGATTAAAATGCTCAAACTTTGAGATGTATGCCTTATCTCTCATCTCTGACTGTGAGCAAGGCTGTAAGATAAAGCACTCTGGAGATCGTGAAAGGCGCTTTATAAATTCCCTCCATTAAACGATTGGATGAAATGATTAATGTATGTGCTTGAAGCCTAATATATCACCTTCATCGTGCTCTTTGCCATCAGAAGAGACATTCTTTGTTGGTTTCACCTCAGCTTTGGGCTTCTTCTTGTTCTTTTTTACCTGGGGAGACAATTTATATTCAAGGATAAATATACAGCTACATGCAGCTAAAAACACCTACACATGTTTGAAATGCCAAGAACTCATCATGCACTCCCCAATGGCTCTTAGTTCAAGGCCTTGGTGAGTAGAAATAATGTAAAAAGTTAAACATTTCAATAAAATGCTATTCTTGAATACACTGTTGTAAATGTATGGAGCTGTGTAAAAGCTGTAGCAAGAGTAGAAACATCACTCAGAAATATGTAGCAAATGATGCTGGTTTACATTTCCATTTTAGGAATTTAGCAAGTGCTCTTATCCAGAGCAACTTACATTAAGTGCATTTAAGATGGCAAGAATAATCACGTCTTCAGTGTAAAGACCATTACAGCAACAACACAATAGATGCCATCTTAGAGCGGCAATGCTCAAATTAAATCATGACTGGAGCTGTTGGCGCTGACTACAGAGGGAGACCACGTCAGACACTCATCCAAGCAGGGAACCCCCCTTGCAATTCCAGCACGCGGCCAGAACTTGCTGCATCTGCATGTTCGCATGGCAACCTGACACTGCCAGCTGGCCCTTCCAAATCACTGTCCTTTCAGGGAGATCATGGGATGGAGTTAAAACGAAGGTTTGTAGTCCAGAACTCTCCTTGTGTGAAATCAGATATAGATGATATTCCCAGGAAAACACAATATGAGCCAAATCCCCTTTTTATATACTGTACATTTAGGGTCAGGGGCAGGAGTTTGTTTTAAGATATCTACCTTCAGCTTTCGACAGAATTTTGATGGGATTTTCTGGACATGGTGACATTTATGCACACACTGCTAGCATCAACAGGTTAGTGCGGTTCTTCAACCGAGTAAAACTCACAGACCTTTTCAGTCTTGGCCTCGGCCGATAAGGGCTTCAGATTTTCTTCGGTCACCTTGGCGTCCTCCTCTTCCAGGTCTAAAACAGTGCGGCCGTTCGGCTGTGGTTTCTGTTGGCCGATTGAAGAATTGTAATTGCATGAAGGTTGGAAATAACAAAATATCTCGTTTGCGACTATATGGGCAGATCTCTAGTGTATTTGAGAGGTAGCAATATAGCAATATAGCAATATAGTGTATATAAATGAATGCAACATTTAACATACATTCCCATACATCTTGAAGGATCACAACCCCTTGCAATGGCAATGTCATAATTATACTCCACCACACATTTCCTCTCGATACCAACTTACTCTGTTTAAGATTAGAACTCTTAAAGTAACGTGCTATGAGAGCCTGCACAAATAAGACCGATCACAAGTAACGCATCTTGGATGGTTAGCAATTTAGCGAACTTCCATGAAATGTTCAGCTTTCAAGCACACGTTAATTAGCTAGTGGTGAGTTGGCACTAACTTCAACGAAATGCTAATGAGCATATCCAGTCTTAGCGAAGTTAAATGAATGAATGGAAATACACATGCTCAAGATATCGTTTGTCTTGACTATAGTTACTATAGTTTGCTAGACTGGCTACTTAGTTAGTAGTCCTCCGTTCTATGTTTTAACACATAACTAGCGAAACACAAGCCTCTTCTGACGTTAACCATATCAGATATAATGTCATGTCTCAGCGCATATAGAATTAGCAACAGGACCGATCAGCTAGCTGGCTACACGACTTTACTACCTACAGCGAACCAAATACACGTCGATTGTAACTTCCCTCTGCTGACATTTAAAATGGAAAAATAACTCCATAACGTATATTTTATTTAGCGAACATATTAGCTAGCTATAGAAAACGTCCTTATCTCGACATAGTATAGCTAGCTTAGACGGCTAGTACATAGCAGTTAGACGCTAGCTATCACTTGCTAAGATAGTTCCTTCACCAAACCCTACAGTTTATTCTATTCGAAGTTAACGTAACGTTATATTTACGTTACATTTTAAACATCCTAACGTAGCGTTAGCTGTGCTCCATGAAGCTCGCTCGTCAGCTAGCTAGCGTACAAAGTTTACTCGCTATCACAGAACAAGTCAAATGTGAAAATGGCAACTTAAGCTGTGTACACTTTCGTTCTCAACATTAAGAACCGAAATCGTTTCACAGTTTGCTATGAAACTGTCCCAGTAGACTGGCGTTAGCGTTCGCTAGCCATATGGCCGGCTATTTGACTAACGTAGCGACTCGTAGCACAGCAATGCTACCCCAGTACATCGATGTGTCCGAATATAACACCAACATGGACCCAGCTAGCTAAATAGCAAGTAAGCTAAATAGCAAGTAAGCTAAAGTAGGACATTCACCTTCTCGCCGGGTTTCTTTCGGTTCTTCTTCTTCTGCTCATCGGGTTTGACAGCTTTGCTCACAGAGGCCTTGGTGTTTTCGTCATTAATCTCCTCCTCAGTAGTTCTGACCGATCGCTTCCTTCCCCCGACTCTCCCACCGCAGGCCGCGGCCCACAGCACCGCGATGACCAGCAGCCCCAGAAACGCCGTGGCCAGGATCATCCATGTCGGGTAGAGATCTGGCTCCAGACCCAGATCGACCCCGAGCTCCGAGCGGAGCAAGCCCAGGCCGATGGACAGAAGCTCCCGCAGACGACTCGATAGCAACTCGGCCTGCTGAGTTGCTAGGTCCTGCCAGCTCGATGCCATCTTTACACTGAGACACAGACACCGCTAACGTTACAGACCAGCACGCTAGTAACGGGGACGGAATCCACAAGGGGGAGGTTCAATTTGACACTATCATCTTCTTCAACCAGGGAATAAATATCTTGGCCAGCTAGCTGCGAAATTCAAACGTATTGCTAGGAAGCTAAAGCTATTCTCGCTCCATTAGCCGCCAACAGAGCCGTTCTCTTTACACGAAGTTTGTTCGCTAATGTTGGCTAGCAACCCTGAAAACGCAACATTATGTTTGTTGTCTAGCGGTGACAAAAATAAGTTATTCGTCGATAAAAAGTCAACCTCACACAACAAGGCTAGCGGATAGAAATTGCTAATAGCAAAACGGAAGCTACTATACTGGCTTTAAGACTCCTGCTCGAAGATTAACGTTAGTGCAACGTCACCATTAAAATGGAAGGAATATAGCAACCTTGATAGAATGATGCTGTCGCTAGGGAATATGATAAACAGAAGTAACCGCTGTCAGTAACGTTATTTTTGAAAAAATAATTCGCTAACTTCGAAGTGTGTGGTTGGTAACAATAGCTGTAAGAAAATCATTTACTTTCAACAACAAACGAAAAGATGATGCCATTCGGTGACGTTGCACAAACACTTTCCAACAAATAAAAACGTCAGCTAAAAAAAAAAAATGTTAAAGGGTCAGAAGAATCTGTCAAAAAAACCCATACACACCAGTTCATAGCACAATTTTACATACCTTGTGAATACTGACAATTGAGCTCCCGTTTCAATCTGGTGAATAGTAATGTGCAATACTAAGATTGCTATAAAACATTTAGAAAAACGGTTTGTAGCAAATCTTTACAGCACCATTATCTGAATGACAGCTCACAAGTTCCTGTTTCATTCAGAAGTAATATTAGTTAATACTAGCAATTTTCTTTATTTTTAGCTAACGTTAATTGTCTTGACAACGGCAAACAAGACATGCATTGTTCTACTATTGTGACTGAAAATACTGATATTCTTAGTTGAAATGGTGAACAGTTTAATTTCCAACCTTAACAGTTTCAAGTTTAAGGTTTCCCCGTTTTTCTTGTCTACGCTTTTTTTGTTTTGTTTAGTTTTTTTGAATCAAGTCTCTCCGTTCTGTGACGCTGCAGACAACCTTGGCGATGACGTCATTTAATCTATCTGTCTGCCAACAGTTCATTTACCATACCAACAAACAAACCCCCCACAATTTTCAATACACAATCATTGTATATCAGACATTTAAAGTAATAAACGACAGTGCAGGCCCTGATGGAAAACAGAACCACTTCACCAGTAAATGCACCCTAGAACATGCATACAGAAGTCCAAGAATACCAACTCATAAAAAAAACTATAGAAGAAATATCGATAATGCCCTTTAGTAGATCATTGGTGGTAAATCATCTTAGCCTTTCTTTAACACTACCAGGCTTGTAGGTCATAAATTAAGTTACTGGTCTACAAAATGGAAAGAAGACACAGGCCCAATGGTACAAGGTCCATTACTTGATCAGCATGTCTGAATCCACATTTGTATCCCTGAAACACGACTACAGAAAAAAATGGCACTCAAACTACAACTCAAGTTAAACAGTAAAGCCCACACATTCTTAGGGTTGATATTTGTAGCCAGATATTTAAATGTCACTGAAAGTGGACAAAGTCCCAGAGATCCACTGAACCACCCAGTAATTTTCACAAAGGACATTGTCTGGGTGGCCTTAGATAATCAAGAGTATTCAACTCAAGCAAGAATACCATTTTGATTTGATTTTCCAGAATGGTTCAGGGGCTGTATGTACAAAGATTCCAAGAGTAGGAGTGCTGATCTAGGATCAGGTTTCCGTTGTCCATATCCTAACCATATCCATTATGAGCTAGAAGGCTAAACTGATCCTAGATCAGCACTCCTACTCTTAGAATCTTTGTACATACGGCCCTCATCTCTACACCATGATCAGCTATAAATTAAAGCGTACAGGCAGTTGACCATCTATTGAACGAGAATGCTGCTATGCTATGAATTAAAGTAGACAGTGGCCTCCTAGCTGCATTAATGCCGAAAAGCTGTGCATTTCCCCCTTTTTAAAAGTCTACCTGTCTTGTAGTAGCCATGAATGCCACAGTGAACACCTGGTTAACACATCACAAAGATGAGCACAGACAACGTTCTTTGACAGGTATTACACACCTCAATTATGACATCTCCCATAACCCCTACAGAACATTTGGATGCTAAATGCTGCTCAGGTACAGGACACATTAATTCAGCTATTAGGTAGCTATGTGCAACGGCTCATTTTATCAATCATCCTCATGCACCATGTGGCAGATTGTGAATTATCCTTCTGTTCATTTCAAGGCTTCATTTTTTGAATGGAAACAAATTCCCAGCAAGGACACTTCAAAATTTTTGTCAAAATGTTAAATTTCTTCAAAACATGTCCATTATGAATTCGTCTTGAATTTTCAATGGCCAGAATCTAAAAATATTTTCAAAAGTAAGAGACCAAATTGGGGACCCCGGTGGCGTAACGGTTAAGGCACTCGCCCGGACTGTGAGTTGCCCACTGCGACCGGGGTTTGATTCCTTGGCTCCGCCAGCCCGGCTCTGGCTGGGAGTCCCGCTCAGGGGGAATTGGCTGTCCACCCCAGGGAGGGGGAAGGGAAGCTGGCACGGGCTCGCCATGTGTACAGAAGGCTTCCCAGTGGGTATCGGAGTCACGCTCGGTGGAGTCCGTCTCGAAGGAGGAGGTTCGCCCGCCCCTGGGTAGTGGCTGGTCCCATAGCTGCACGCAGCGGGGTCGGGGGGTTGAATTTATAGAGGGTACAATTGGCCATCAAAAAGAGGAAACAAATCAGAAACAAATAAGATAAAGAGACCAAATGTACATTTTGCATCCAAGTTTAATTTTTTTAAATTCCCTACTCCCCCTATACAAGAAAAATGACTTTCCACAAAGGCATTAGTGAACTCTCAGTGATATTAGGTATTCTGTTTAGGGCGAAAACAATAAAATAAATCATACTCACAGTGTAACAATTTTTTTATTATCATTTCTGCTGTCATCTTTGGCTGGGGTTTGGCAGACAGTTTACTGTCCAGCCAAATTCCTGGGAAGTTACAGTTCAAGCTGGTAGAGCAAAGAGCTGTGGGGTTCAACATTACAAACCCAAAGCAGGAATGTGTCTCTTCAGAAAACAGAAAATAAAATAACAATCTGCATTTACAACGCAGACAAAAATTACCACCAGGGATGCGACAGCATTTTCTTTTTTTAATTTAGTAAAACTGTATAGACAAAAAATAAATCTACAAAAAAATGGAACTAGCAATATTACACAACAGTAAACACGTCTTTTTTTTCAGCCTCTACACAAAACCAAAGTTCTTGGTCTTAATGGCTAGTAAAAGTTTCTGTTTGAGAATCTGTTTGGAGGAGTAGAGTGGCACATAGAGGCGAGAGATGCAGGTGTTGGCGGTGGGCAGGTGCTGGTCATCTGGCGGGCGGATGGTGATGGAGGGCATGGGCTGGAAGCCCTCCTCACTTGCCGGCAGAGACGGGCTGGATGTCCAAAAGTAGACCTGCCGGGGCGGAGAGATTTATTCAAAAACTTAGCACACCTCCAGAACGTTCTAATTAGAGTTGACATATCTGTCCATTCTGGACAGCTGAGAGAGTATCAGAAGACACTCTTACCAGATCTTGTCTCTCAGTCATAGTCATCTTCTCAACAATGGACCAAAACCAGCGTTTAAACTGTAGCAGCTTCTCTGCATTTTCCCCTTTGGTGATTCAATGACAAAATAGGCAAATTATGAGAGAGGGAAAAACACAACAATCCATACCAGGGATTCCCTGAGCACTTTTATAGTCAAGCCGTGAACAAAACTATGACTGAATAAGCTAGCCCACCACCTTTAATAAAGACTTTCCTGCAGGAAAACCGTGCATACCTACCTGGCCGCCCCACAGCGAGTCACAGCGGCCCAAAGAAGCCTTCCTCAGACCTATCCTGTACCTGATTCGTCGTTGAAGGAGGTGAAGCTGATGAGCATCTGCACGTTGACCTCTCCACAGCCGTTGACCAGGAGTCTGAAATCCTCTGCTGTCAGATCCTCAAGGGAATTCTTTGGAACCACGTCCAGTAGACCCTTCCTCATGGCCTGAGGATGGGAGACGTGTTCAGCCCAGGCAGCCCATGCAGACAGGAAAACCATTCCGTCACACTGCTTCCTCATCTTTCATAGCATGTAATTCCACTTAAGTCCAGCTACCAATCGCAGAGACATTATCAAGGCCTTTTTCTTGGATTATCGATGAACTGATCTTAAACTATTGATTCATATCGATCAATGGGCATATTTTAAAATTTCTTAAGGGAAACTCATACATATGCACAAGACATTAACCTACATTCCCACATCTGCAAACATTCTAGGTTTACTTTTTACATCATACATGCATCAAGCAAACCAGCTAATCAGGCAATACATAAAAACTCAGCACTGATGGAAGGACTACTACAGAGTTGGCGTCCAGACATGCAAACGTCCACAAATGTGTGCTGGGCAGCGTTGAACGAACATGGCTGGCTCTCAATCCCATGTTTTCGAAGCAGATTAGACCGCAGCATCCCTGTGAGCTCGCGGTCATCTCCACGCACCGGACCCTGTGAAGCGTACTCACGTGCAGGGGCTGTTCGGCCACCACCAGCATGCGGTGCTCAGCGTACTTCCTCACGTACTCGTACACATTCAGAGGAGTCACGGGCATGTTAACGCCACCGGACAGGAGCTCCACCTGACACCAACGGAGGAAACATCACATTCTGTAAGAATAGACTTCTTTTTGTATGTATATGTTCAGTTCAGTTTTTCTTTTTATTGTCATTGCACAAAGTACAACGAAATTGAGTGGCAATCCTGACGGTACATTTACCAATAAATGAAACATGACATTGGGTCTGAGTGTTTCTGTTTGTGTATTAGAGACAGCATGGACGACGCACAAAGTCTGGCTGAACCAGGACACTATGGTCTTGTAACGATAGTGTCTCTGGCCCAATTAGATAGGGCCCTGCGTCTCAGCCCCCAGTTTTAATTCATGCAAATCTACCTGTTGCAAATCTCAACTGCATAAAACCACAGCATGAACCAGTGTCTTTTGAACATTTTGTAACATGCTTTTGTTCCCGTGGCTGACTGTGTAATTAAACTTTCCTGTCTTCCACTATGAACATCGGGTCCATCTCTTCATCGACACAGAGAACATTTCACTTTGATTCGCTATTTGGGGTTTACCGACACAGATCTACAGTTTTCAACTTTTAGCTGAATGGCAGCTCCAGAAGATCGACAGTGTCTCTCTGACCTGCCCAGCGCCCTCCTCTTTACAGAGATCGATGGCGAACGCCAGCTCCATCTGGGCAAAGACCGCCTCGGCCTCGCCGGTCTGGGCGTGGCGGAACAGCTGCCGCAAACTCTCATACGTGACGGGGTCGAAGAACGCAAAATCGTGCCAGTTCACCTGTGTGCAGGAAAGAGATGTCAGAGACGCAAGCTGCACTCATAAACAGACTCATAACACCCTCTCTCACACACATTCTCTCTCTCTCTCACATGCACACACATTCTCTGTCGCTCTCACACACCCTCTCTCACTCACTGACACACACCCTCTCTCTCTCACACAGGCACACACTCACACATCCTCTCTCTCACACATCCTCTCTCTCACACATTCTCTCTATTACAGATCTACACACACACACACACACACACACACACACACACACACACAGACACATTACATCTCACTGAGACACTGAGACACAGACATGCAGATGCACGCACACACACACACACACAATGGGATGAAGAGGTGTCCTTACCTTTCTCCCGAGCAGCACCTTGATAACGTGTCTGTTCAAGGTTATGGGACACAGTTCATTCTGAAGCAGGCATAACCCTAGTATTCTGGGAAGAAGAAAATAATATTGTCATTTCTCCATTGAAGTTATGAGCATATAATAATAATAATAATAATAATAATAGTTCTGGTTGAAGTGATGAGGAGGGCCCCCACCTGCCGATGTTGCGGAAGCAGTTGAGCCGAGCCTCTGTGTTCTTGCCGGGCCGGGGGGAGTAGAAGCCCCTCTTGCCGGGCTGGTAGAAGAGCGGGACGTTGTCGTCTCCATCGTCGGGCTCGTCCAGCTCCATGTCCACCACGCTGCGTGTGGAGCCATGCCGCTTACGGTTCTCCTGCTGCGGAGACACGGCAGCTCACTAACACACACACACACACAGGGACACGCACACACACACGGACACAGCCCATCACCCACGCACGCACACACACAAGGGGGTTTCTACTAGAACCACTAGTCTGCGCTGTGGGCAGCAGTCGACTAGTTGTGGACAACATGATTTTAGCCAGCATCACCAGATTTACAATAATTATAGTATTTGTAAAATAATTTTGCCTGCATATATTTATTTACATGTATATCTTTGTTCAGCTATATAGCACTACAATTCATTTTAATTTTAAAATATGATAATAGTGTCATTGTCTGCGACTGTAGCAACTGCAGTAGCGGGAGAAAAAAACGACTTTTCATTGTTGCCCAGAACTCCTCTCTGCGTCTTTCTTACATAATTAAGTAAAGGATGACTAGTCGACTACTATTTAGAAAAACCTGGCGACTAGTAAAAATCAGTAGTCGTGAAACGCACACGCACACATACACAGGGACACAGCCCATCTCACACACAAACACACACACAGGTATGCTGTCACACACGCACAGACATGGACAGGGATGCGGTCTCACACACACTCAAAGTTACTGAACACATGCTCACCTGTGACTTATCAGATGTGTCGAGCAAGCCAAGGTCTAGTATGCTGTCTGCTCCATTTTCCCTGCAGAGATAAACACGAGAACACAAGCATGTTACATAACAACAGGCAACTCCACCCATCAAGGCTCACCATTTTTGCCAACTACTGTGTCAAGAGAGGGCGGAGTGTACAGGGCGGAGTGTACAGGGCGGAGTGTACAGGGCGGAGTGTAGAGGGCGGAGTGTAGAGGGCGGAGTGTACAGGGCGGAGTGTACAGGGCGGAGTGTACAGGGCGGAGTGTAGAGGCGGAGTGTACAGGGCGGAGTGTAGAGGGCGGAGTGTACAGGATGGAGTGTACAGGGCGGAGTGTAGAGGGCAGAGTGCTCCACCTTCCGTGTGCAATGATGAGCTCCATGGCCTCCTCCACCCGGGCCCTGAGAGAGTCCTCGCTGGCCAGGAGGAGCAGCAGCTGGGCAGGGGACAGCTCCAGCAGCATCCCAGTGATCTTACTGGCAAACGCCTGGCAAGGGACACAGACACAGAACAACACTCGGGTACAGCACTGTGGAAACGGCTCATCGGTCACGACAGGGCGACACAACATTCACGTCAACATCCGTGTTTCAAACGTTACTGGATATGCGGTGGATTTTTTATTTTATTCTCAGCTTGAAACGGTGTTCTCTGGTGGGGAGGACGGGGTGCTGGGGGGGTTGGTGGGGAAAGCAGTGGGGGGACTGGGGGTCGTAGGGGGGGGAGGACAGGGGGTCTTACTGGGGAGGATGGGGGGTCTTACTGGGGAGGATGGGGGGTCGGGGGGAGGATGGGGGGGGTCGAGGATGGGGAGGGAAAGCAGCAGGGGAGGACGGGGGGGTCGTACTGGGGGAGGACAGGGGAGGGGGGGTCTTACTGGGGGAGGACAGGGGGGTGGGTCTTACCGGCTGCATGGCGTGCACTCTGGGGTACAGCCTCTCTCCCAGGGCCTGCCTGTGGGCCGGCAGGGGGTCGGGCTCATCGCTGGGGTTCCCCTCCGAGGCGGGCCTGAAGGGCCGAGTGTCAATGGACAGCTGCCTCCTCGAATCCCTGACACACACAGACACAGAGAGAGACACGGACACACAGACACACAGACACACAGAGACACAGAGACACGGACACACACACACAAACACAGATACACACAGAGACACACACAGGAGTGGGGAGGGCAGTTTTAGTCTCGGAGCAGTAACAGGAAGGGGGAGTTGTTTTGTTGAGAAGACGCTGAGCGGCGGTGGCTGCGTGCGATTGGCTCACCTGTCCCTGTCCCTTCGAGACCCCGCCCTCAGGCCGCCGCTCCGCCTCTCTCGCTCCCGGTCTCTGTTCCTCAGCCGCTGGATCAGATCTGCACACAGAACACGGCCGTCAGCCCCACACCTGCCCCCCCATCACTCATTAACCCCCCCCATGTGCTTTCATTCGACACCCAATGACCAACTTAAGAAAAGTACTGCACAATAACGCTTGAATAAACTAAATGAACACTGACATAATTTTGCCATTAAAGGCTCAGGGCAAATCATGTTCCAGTTAGATGGAGTCTGGGACTTAGTATTTCTGCAAAGCACTCTCAGGTGAGCTTTGTTCAAGAGGCTCACAACAACAGACCCGACATCTTCAGAAGACACAAAGCATCATGAATCCTAATGTGTCCAAATCAAGGAATCAAGGAAGGTTATGCATTTTGTGTGCTTTTAGTGTACATCGTATGCTTGTGATGTCATGATTGTTTTAGGTTTCCCGCCTGTGGACCACACGGAAACGAGCTATGTAGCCAAGTCTGCCGCAATGTAACCGTTGTTCATGACCCTTGACAAATAAACAAATAAAATAAAGAAAAAAAACATAACGATCCATAAAACATAAAAAAACGGATTCTTGGCCTCCCGGTGGTACAACGTTCGACGCTGACGGAGACCCGACGATTCCCCGTCCCGCCAGAGTCGGCTCTGGCCGGGACATTGGGGGAGGGAAGCCGACAGGACGCACATAAGAGTGGCCCTGTAGTACCAGGTTACGGTCGACGGCCTGGTGAGTGCCGTCTCGGAGGAGACGATGCTTCCTTCATCACTACCGGTCGCAGGACTACGGAAGCGAACTCACATTACTAGGGGGGATTGACATAAAATTGCGGGTGTAATTGGCTACTAAATTGGGAGAAAATAAGATAAAATCAGAAACAAAATCAGTTTGAAAAAAAACCCCAGATTATTTCAGAAAGCGCTGTAAAAGCGAGCTATTCCTGCACAGTTCCTGGAGCACAGAGTCCGAGGGGCCTACGCACTGCTGGCCTGCATGCACTTGCTGGCGCTCTGCACGGAGTCCAGGTTGGGCAGCTTGTCCCCGGAGAGGAAGGCCTGGGCGATGGCGGTGTAGAAGCTGCGCGCCACGCCGCTGCCCTCGCCCGGCTCGTCCTTGAAGGTGACCTTGACGCGGTGCACGGCCATGGGCGTGGAGGTGCAGCGCCGGCCGAAGTAGGTGTTGAGCTGCCGCATGGTCTGCTGGATCAGCTGCTCACGGTCACGGTCTACGTCCAGAGCCAGGTCGCGCGACTGCTGGTTCCGCAGCTTCTCCATCTCCCGACGGAACTTGGACTCCTTCACCTCGAAGCCGCCCAGCTCTGTCAGGATCTGCCACAGGACACACATTCACAGCCCCGGAAACATCATAACATAATAATGATTGTTATTAATAATAATATTTGTATAGCGCTTTTAAATTGTCAGAGGGTCGCAGCTACCACACAATCTGACTTTAATGCATTTGGCGTGAGCAACAGACAGACCGAATACTGTGAAGGTACCTTAATGTGCTGCTGAAGAACACAGAACCATTTCAGAATATGGCTAGAAAAGGCTGTTAATGTAGGGTCCGCTCTTGGCTTGAAAAACAAAAAACAAGCTAGAAAAAAAATAATATATTTTCCACTAGTGCTGGAAAAAACTCCAAACGTACAGCCCATCCAAACATTCTCAGTAACACCAGGTCTATGTACTGAATTTGGTTAAACTAAAACTCACAGTACAGGGCCGAGACCCTTGTTTCATTAAAACCTGCAGCAGGTTTCACGGCAATCAGTTTGGCTATAGTTTGAAGAGAGTATTGACCAATTAAAAATGACCCAGCAAAAGCAGTGGACCCACCGATCCCGGCTCCGCCCCCACGTCCTCCATGAACACGCGGCCGAACAGCTCCAGAGACAGGCGCCAGCGCCCCAGCAGCATGTCGTGGGAGATCACCATGCCCATGAAGCTACAGTGAGGCCTGCACCAAGGGAGAGAAGGGAGGGAGGGGGGGGGAACCATGTTACCAACGAGGAAAACTACACTGCAACACCAACAAGCTGTGCCTTAAATGGGGGGAACATGGGGGAAATGGCATTTATCAAACGTCCTTGGAAATCCCATTTAAAAAAAGTGGAGA
This sequence comes from Aldrovandia affinis, assembly GCA_029706075.1. Classification (NCBI taxonomy): domain Eukaryota; kingdom Metazoa; phylum Chordata; class Actinopteri; order Notacanthiformes; family Halosauridae; genus Aldrovandia; species Aldrovandia affinis. Next base: position 628,117 of record JAINUG010000124.1, on the reverse strand, counting down.
TGGGATGGTGGCTTGAGAGTGGCTCAGTCAGCGAATGAGCTCGCCGTGAGCGCAGGTGAGCGAATAACCTACACACTGCGAGCTCGAGTCCGGGCTACGCACCAGCCGACCGCGTCTGAAGTGGTGGGGAGCGGCTGGCCTCGTCCTGCCAGGGTAGGTTTGGCTCAAGTCGGCCAGGGCTCCTTAGAGATCCACTGTATCAGCACAGCGCCCACTAGCTACAGACCACTGTATCAGCACCCACTCGCTACAGATCACTGGTGATCATCAGTGACAGCCGTGTCTCTAGCTCTCATGGTGCATTCATGGGTGATGCGCGGGCCCAACGGCTGGCAGTGTAGTGTAATGGTTAGGGAGCTGGGCTTGAGGTTGCAGGTTCAATTCCCAGGTGGGGCACTGCTGTTGTACCCTTGAGCTAAAGGTACTTAACCTGAATTGCTTCAGTAAAAATATCCAGCTGTATAAATGGATTATATGTAAAGAAATGAAAGTTGCTCTGGAAAAGAGCGTCTGCTAAATGCCCAAAATGTCAAAATGTAAAAAATGTAAAAGTATGCATGTGCTTTAGCCGCAGCGCTCCCAGAGTCCAGAGCGGGGGGGGTGGGGAAGGAAGAGCTAGAGGAGTGGTCCTAGTTTAACTATGTGGTTGCTCCTAGCACCTGGAATTGTACTTCCCTCCAGGGTGGCTTTCAGCTAAACTGTTCTTGACTACGGTTAACACTTTGTTGTACGTCGCTCTGGATAAGAGCGTCTGCCAAATGCCTGTAATGTAATGTGTAATGAGTAAGGCACGGTCTAATGTAATGAGTGCACACCTGAAGGAGGGCAGTGGAGGGCCCTCGTTCTCGGCCAGGCCGATCTCAGCCAGCAGGCTGCTCTTGAGCTGGGCCGCCAGGTCCTGGGCGGAGGGTCCGGGCTTGGGCAGCTCCGGCTCGGGTTCGGGCGCGGGTGGCTCCTCCCAGCCCTCTGGCGGGACTGCATGCTCATCACGTTCTTCATGTTGGCCGAGTACGACATCTTGGTGGGCAAGATCTGAGCGGGGGGGGGGAGCGCATGGTCATCTTCACTGCTGAAGGACTACCTCGGTTTCATCTTGATAATATAATATACAGAAACTACAGAAAGCTATGGAAATAGAGATATTTGATACACACATCATATACATACATCTGTGTGTGTGTGTGTGTGTGTACTAAAACAAGGGCACAGTCACATTTGTCAGAAATGAAGCCATGCATGGTACAGTACCATTTTGAAAAGCAACGTGCGTTGGAAAGCATTGTCATGGCCTAGGCCAAGGCACTCTTGAACATCGCTGCCTTTTCAGCATTGTTAAACTTTTAAATTTTCTACTCTGATACATAAGGAAACCATACGAATACTAGGCCTAGGGGAATCCCAGAATCTCTAGGCCAATATTTTATAAATAAACTCAGTTTACTGAAATTTAGGGGCAGGAGATATCTCCCGAAGTACAGTGAAAAATGTAGTAACACAGTTTTTACGCACAATTTTCTGGTGAAATATTATCCCTGCACTTCTGGGATTCCACTTGAGAGTACACACATGTGCACTGTTGAGACTCCCTCTGCTCCCAGCAGTTGTCTGAAAAACACGATTTCTGAAACGTCTATAGTGTTTTCATGGACAATGTATACATTTCCTGACTCACAACCGATGAGAGTGTCAGACAATATAGGCCACCGTGGTGTCGTTCGTTTTTATCACATTGTATTTCTAACAATTGTCAGGGAAGTTGGGAGCGGGCAGGACTTCCTGTTCTAAACTATGTAAGAAATGCTTGTTGCTACATTGCAGTTCTGGCTACTGGAGCAGCTGTGACACAGCAGAAAAAACTAACGTGACCTGACCTTTATTTGAATTAAGAAGAAACAAATGATAGAAGTCTGTAAACCTTACATTTAAATACAATTGAAAAGAACATGGGATCAGCATGTTCCCCAAACCACAGAAAAATCTATAGGAATTATATATGCAAATGTATATATGCATATACATATCTCCAGCTGCCTAGGATCAGTTTTGTTACGTCATTACTGGTGTCCATGGCTACCTCCAGGCAGTTCCTGTCCGTGGTCACCTCGGGAACGCCCTTGCTCGCGCTGTACGAGGATGAGTACAGGCCCTGGCTCGGCCGCCCAAACAGATCCTCCTTCCTCGCGTTCGGCTGAAAGGTATCAAGAAGAATGAGTAAAATGTCTATTTTTACAGAAGATGTACCTTGTGGAGGCCAACCTTCTGTGAAGGATCACGTGAAGGCCACAATGTAACAAATGGAAAAGCAGAACCCTTTTGTCGGTTTTTCATTCAGTTTCAAGTTTCCATCTGAGAGGCTAGCATAAAGGGACCCTTGTGGGTGTCACACTGTGTGGACCAGTGGCTCTCAGACATTAAACTGGTTTGTAATAGAGCCCCCCCTTCAATGATGTTTGGAGGAGCTGTGCCACCTGGTGTTTTCATCGGTTAAATGGCAAACGCAGACCTGCCAACCTTGGGAAATTTTTTTGAGTACAACCAGCGGCGTAGGTTTCGTTTGAACATTGGGGGCGACCAGTGGCGTAGCGTGGGTTGCCAGCACCCGGTGCGAGGCACGTAACGGCGCCCCATGTTCTGTCGACCGGGGGTGCTACGCGAAAAAAAAGCTGAGACCAGATCATTTCTTTCGCGGACCGGGAAGGGGGGGGCTGCTACGCGAAAAAAGGCTGCGCCTTTAGGAAATAATTGCGCCCCTCGGAACCGGTCCGTAAAATACCCTATCAGACACAATGTAGCCTACAATTTTCTTTTTTTGCGTAGTTTCAGCGGACATTTGCGTACATGCGTATTTTGACCAAGAATTGCGTGCTTTGTACGCAAAATGCGTACAGGTTGGTAGGTCTGCAAACGTCTCACAAATAGACAATCAAATCAAATCAAATGTATTTGTATAGCGCTTTTCACAAATGCATTGTCACAAAACACTTAACAGAGGGGGAACCCAGGCCTAGACCCCCCCCAAAAGCAAGCCTAAAGGCAACAGTGGCAAGGAAAAACTCCCTTGATAGGGAGAAACCTTGGGAGGAACCAGACTAAAAGGGGAGGCCATCCTCTTCTGGCCGGCACAGGGTGTGTCCAAAAAAGACCGTATCATGGTCAGTCCAAGGTGACGATCACGATGAATGTTAGAACCAGGAGAATTGGGGGGGAATCAAGCCAGGGCCTTTACCTGCAGCAGGTGTGGCTGGTCGGCCAGGGGGATGGCCTCGGCCAGGGGAACCTCGAAGGGGTTTGGGGGGATGCAGCCCAGGAAGGTCATGGAGTCGGAGCGGCGGAAGAAGGGGTGGTTCTGACCCGTCTCGGCAGGCACAGGCTCCTCCTCTTTGTCGTGGAGGGTGGAGCCTGAGAGAGAGAGGAGCTGTGACGGACAGGACCTTGAGCGGACGCTGTGTTGTTCAGCATCATCCACTCAACACACGAGGCCCTGCACTGCAGCCCTATAATCCACTCCTGGCCCTGTCCTAAAGCCCTAAACTCTACTGCACCTCAGGTTTCTATGCCCGATAATGGACCTCAAGGCCCTGGTCTGCACTCTACTATATGCTAAAGCCTTAAACTCATTTAGTCAGCAACTCCCTGTTTATTGTGGAAGTTACATATTTGTGACCCAGTAAAGCAAATCAAGAACAATTTGATTTTTATAACTCTCTATAAATCATAGATATATAGGAACTTTGTAAATTAGGAAAAAAACTAAAGGAACAATAAACCAGTACATCGTATTTGAATGACTTATATGGATCTCTCACACGGGACCTCTAGAACTCTTTAAAACATCCCTTCCAATGAAATTGTGTCCAGCAACGAGAAGCTCCTTTGCTCTGATCTAAACTGTACCTTTGTGAAATTCGCCTTTCTTCCTGCCATATTTCTGCCTAATTCCTCTCCTCCTGTGTCTGCCGTCCAGATAGCCTCATGGTGCTTCACAGGTCATCATGCAGACATGCCAATCATCAACACCCGCACATTCAACATTAAAACACCCGCACACTGAACATTAAAACACCCGCACACTGAACATTAAAACACCCGCACATTCAACATTAAAACACCCGCACACTGAACATTAAAACACCCGCACAGTCAACATTAAAACACCCACAAACTGAACATTAAAACACCCGCACACTGAACATTAAAACACCCGCACACTGAACATTAAAACACCCGCACACTGAACATTAAAACACCCGCACACTGAACATTAAAACACCCGCACTGAACATTAAAACGCCCGCACAGTCAACATTAAAACACCCGCACAGTCAACATTAAAACACCCGCACAGTCAACATTAAAACACCCGCACACTGAACATTCAACATTAAAAAAACCCCGCACACTGTCACCCGACTCAGACTGCAGCACACCGTTAGTCACATGGAGCACGGGGGCGATAAACACCACAGGTCACAGCGCCACCGGAGCTCTGAACGGCGTTCTGATGACTCACTCTGATTGGTGTCTTCGTCGTTCTCGTGCTCAGAGTCCTCGTTGTCCAGGCCCAGCTCCAGAATCTCACGGGTTCTGAACGGGAAAGAGACGGGGTTACAGAAAGCAGAGCGTGCCCGCTGGCAAAGCTCACACAGGGTCCAGCTTCCAACTTGAAGCCTTCAACACTGGGCTGGCAGTGTAGTGTAGTGGTTAGGGAGCTGGGCTTGCAGGTTCAATTCCCAAGTGGGGCACTGCTGTTGTACCCTTGAGCTAAAGGTACTTAACCTGAATTGCTTCAGTAAAATATCCAGCTGTATAAATGGATTGTATGTAAAGAAATGTAAACTGTAAGTCGCTCTGGATAAGAGCGTCTCCTAAATGCCAAAAATGTCAAATGTAAAAATGTAACAAATGTACCGACTCATTAACCAAAGATTTGAACATTATATTACAGGCATTTAGCAGATGCCCTTACCCAGAGCGACTTACACACTTGACATTTCTTTACATACAATCCATTTACAACATTTTACTGAAATAATTCCAGTTCAGTACCTTGTTCAAAGGTACAACAGACCCCACCTGGGAATCGAACCTGCAACCTTTGCGTTACAAGCCCAGTTCCCTAACCATTACACTACACTGCCACCTTCTTTTGCATTCACAGCACCTGAGTGTGTAAATACAGAATTGCTCATTGTAATTTTCTCCAAATGGTGTATGGGGAATTACTCACAATACCATACAAAAATGTTTTACACATATTTGATATTCAAATACAGGAAATGACTACAAGGAAATGTACCAACACAGGAAATGACTACAAGTCCCTGTGCTCTGTGCAGGTGGAAGTGTTCGGGGGTACGGCACCTATTTCTGTCCATCTGCGGCGTGTCCAGGGTGGTCTGCTGATTCATGGCCTTGATCCAGTAGATGAGGGCCTGGAAGACGTAGGCCACGTGCTTGAGCGAGCACACGTCCAGCACGGGCAGCACGTCCGAGTGCTCGTCGTTGTGCGAGCGCATCAGGGAGAGGGCGTAGTTCAGGAAGTCCCCCCGAGCCGACATCATGCCCTGCCGGGCGCTGAGCAGCGTGGCGGCACGCCTGAAACACACACACAAACACACGCAGACACAGACACACGCACACACACACACGCACGCACGCACGCACGCACGCACGCACGCACGCACACACACACACACACACACACACACAGAGACACACACACACACACACACACACGCACGCACACACACGCACACACACACACAGACAGACACAGACACACACACAGACACAGACACACACACAGACACACACACACACACACAGACACAAGTCGTTCTTACTCTGACATGCACTGACAACAGAATGTAAAACATGAAATAACCAGACCTTCCTTTATGACTGTCTGAAACATTCTGATCTAACATCTTTCAGAAGGTTGGGGATAGCTAATCTTCACAAGATGGGTGCATGACTACCTGCATGACCTGGTGTAGTTACAACGCACCCGTGAATCAGATTTTACACTAGTCTGCATGGCCACGAGGGGACTGGATCAAACATTGAGACGTGCAGGTTTGGCTAAATCGTGTGAATACGGACCGCTTTCACGCCTAAGTGAGGCAGCTAACCATACAGACTGAGCGGATGCCCTATGGTCCAGGCGTTACCTGCGGCCCTCATACAGACTGAGCGGATGCCCTGTGGTCCGGGCGTTACCTGCGGCCCTCCAGGTTGCGGAGGCTGGCCTCTTCGCGGGCAGTCAGGCGCTCCCGCCGGCCCGAGTGCTGGGAGGCGTGGAGCGGGTGGCTGGGGTGTCCCGGGTCTCCAGCGGAGGACAGGGCCGAGCCGTAACGCAGCTGAGCTTCTGTGGAGTCCATGATGGACACCATCCAGTTCCAGGTGGGGATCAGCTTCTCCTCCACGTAGTTCTGAAGACACACACACACACACAGCATGTACTCAACATATTATCGTAAAAACAGAACAAACGAAGAATAAAATGAATGAAAAAAAGTTGCTACATAAAATTAAAATTAAATTCAAATAACTGCCCCTAAAATGAAATAAATATATTTTAAAAAAAGATGTATATATATATATATATTTTTTTTTTTTTTTCCCTTTAGTTAAAGCACTCATCTCATGAATTATGAACTCCAAGAAAGCAACTTTTTTTTTGCAACTCTACAGTGTTCTGCCTGGCAAGGGATCATAATCATCACTAGGAGGCTATATTGGAAATATTTGGAAAGCACTGGCAGGCAGATAGCTAGCCCAGAGTTCTACGGCTAACCGGAAAGCCAACTAGCCAAGTTAAGATGCAACGGTTACATTCTCTAACTAGCTAGCCGGTCAAGATACAACTGTTGGCAATCGCTAACTGGCTTGCTAGCTACTCTGGCAACACCTGTGTCTCAGCTATCTCAATACTGTTCTTGTTGAAAGGAGTCTCACACACACACAGTTGTTACACACACACGGCACTTACTCAATACCTGTCCCTCACGTGAGCAATGCGTACTCAACTCCTCTGTTATTCACACACACACACACACACACACACACACACACACACACACACACACACACACACACACACACACACACACACACACACACACACACACACACACACACACACACACACACACACACACACACACACACACACACACACACACACACACACACACACACACACACACACCCACACACGGTCCTCGGTCCCAAATACACACATATGCTCAACACGACTATTCCTCAAGCATTCAAGTCGCTTTAAACATTCAACCCTCAGAGGGGTTCGGCTTGCCTCCATATTCACCCACACTAATCAATGGCGCTTGGCTTGCAGTTCACTCACTGTGATGTCTCAAGCACATCTTTAAGTCGGTTTGAGTGAGCTGTTACAGGAGGCCAAGACAACTGAGCAACACATTCCCTACAGCACTCTGCGGACACAGAGGTCAGGAAGGCGTCCGCATTAACATGCAGGGATGGACATAAACGATACTGCGTCGCAATACCGTCCAGTCACACGCCAGTGAAGCAATTGCAAATTGCATAGGATCGACTGGGTCAAATGAATCATTTCTCATATACCCATTTACAACACACAAAATAACATACTGTACAAAAACAATGCATTTACGGCGAATTAAAACTGAACAGGTCATTCAACTTCATTCGTGATGTAAATTAGTTTTTGCTAAACTCTGGGCAAAAACAGTGTTCTTGACAGCGCTAAGTCATTTTAATGTGTTTAGAAAACCAATACAATTCTAAAGCTGTGGAAACCCGAAACAGTCACGTCTATCCCGGCGGTGTGACGGTACGAGCCCCCTGGGCGCGCGCGTAGGCCCACCTGCAGGCTGACGGCGTCGGGGTAGGTGAGCTTGACGGCGGCGGGGTACTGGGAGTACACCAGGTGGTTGTATTTGGGGATGAGGCCCATGAGGTCGGAGATCTGGCGGATGACGATGCTGTAGGCGCGCGCCAGGCTGCTGGCTGAGGTCAGGTAGCTGCTGGAGTTGCTGGCCTCCAGGGCGGCGGCCGCTGCGGCCGCGCTGGTGCTGATGGCGCCGCTCCGCCGCAGGTTGGACGGGTCGATGTAGATCAGTCCTGTGGAGCTCGCTGTGGAGGCGCACGCACGCACACGGACAGAAAGACAGACACACACACACACGCAGCGAGCGTAAGTCCAGAGCCTGAGGTAACACCATGGGTCATCACATTTACGTCAACGGGAGAAAAAAAAACTGAAAAAAATCTGAAATATTATTTTTTTAAATTAAAATGTAATGAATAAAAAAATCTGAAATAATTGTATTAAAAGAGTTTTTTCAATAAAATTATTTCAATTTGGGCCTCCCGCGTGGTCCAGTGGTTACAACGTCCGTGGCCACGGAGAAGTCTGCAGTGTCGGCAACCAGGGGCTTGGCTGTCCGCCCCAGGGAGGGGAGGGAAGCCGATAGTATGAGGAAAGGGAGAGTTGACTACCGGTCGCAGACGAGAACTCACATTACTAGGGGGATTGATAATTAGGCAACCAAATTGGGAGAAAAACTGGGATAAAATCTGAAACAAAAATTTAAAAAAAAAAAAATAATGAAAAAAAATTGAAATTTATTAAAAAATTTTGTTCTTTTTTTTTTTTTTTTTTTATACAATTGTGACTTTTTTAATACAATATTTCAGATTATTTTTTTATTTTTAAAGTGTGACATTCTGGGGCAGGAGCCAGACACGAAGGCCTCCACAGGGTTAAACTAAACGGTCCCAGGGCGGGCGGGGGGTGTCTCACACTGACCCACGGGGTTGGAGGAGCTGGAGGGCGCGCTCCCGGGGGCCCTCTGGCTGGGGGTGCTGCGCACAGCCCACTGCATGGAGCGCGGGGCCTGGGCGGCGCCGCTGGCCTGAGAGGCGCTGGACGTGCGCTCCAGAGGCTCGTCCACCAGGTACGTCTCCTGGTCCACCTCGTCGCTCTGGCTGCTGCTGCTGTCGGAGTCGCTCGAGTCGTTGGACTGGGAGTCGTCCTCTGAAAAGAAGGCAGGGACACTGCTGGCACCTTCAGGAGGGAGGAGGGATTCAAAACAAGAGACGGTTCAGTGCGGGCTGCCCCCCCCCCCCTCCCCCTCGCTGCCTCTGCCCTCTGCCCCTGCATCTGCCCCCTGCCCTCTGCCCATGCCCTCTGCCCATGCCCTCTGCCCTCTGCCCTCTGCCCTCTGCCCTCTGCCCTCTGCCCTCTGCCCTCTGCCCCCTGCCCCCTGCCCTCTGCCCTCTGCCCTCTGCCCTCTGCCCTCTGCCCTCTGCCCTCTGCCCTCTGCCCCCTCTGCCCCTGCCCCTGCCCCCTGCCCCCTGCCCCCTGCCCCCTGCCCCCTGCTCCCTGCCACGGTGCAGGTTAGTGCTCCACACCACCACAAGACCCACGTCAGCACCATTAGACACTCCACAACCACTGGCTGGATGGCTGAACTCCACCCACAATGCACCGCTCTAATGACACCCCCTGGCCCCTCAATTCCACAAAGCGTTTTGTTTCTGCACTTAAAATATACGCCATTTAGCAGACGCTTTTATCCAAAGCGACTTACAGTAGTGAATGCATACATTTTCAGTACATGTGGCCCCAGTGGGGATTGAACCCACAACCTAAGCGTTGCCAACGCTGTGCTCTACCAACTGAGCCACAGAGAACCACTTCTTTTGTCACATTCCCTTAGAAGGCGTGTACGTATATACTGTGCGGAGGGCAGACAGTGTCAAGCGTTTCACAAGTGAGGTGTGAGCCACATTCTGAAGTCAAAAAAGAAAGCCGTTATTAACGAGTGCCAAAGAAGAATGGATTAAAAGGAAACCGCCCTGGTTAGCAGGAGCAGACATGCTTTAGTTTGTTATTTAGCGTCTGACAACAAAAGCAAAAAGCCCCAAATCTTTAGGTTAGAGTCCAAGCGTGAACAGTTAACGAGTTAATAACATAGACAGTAAGTAGAGTGAGTGTGTGGGTAGGTGAGGTTCAGGGCGCTGTAGCTGGAGTTGCCCTACACACTTGGTGTAGGTAATTCTCTCTCGTCCTGACGTGTATGTATGGAGATAGAGAGGAGCCCATACCAAACAAAGGAAAGGCCAGGGAGACCCTACTGCCTGCGAATGAAATAAATCCTGTTTTGAGCCAAAGACTAGTATGTATTATTCAACGCAACATGTCCTGTTCATGAACAGCACGATACGCTCAAATGTGCTTGAATCACGTTTTTTAAAGCATCACCATTCTGGAAACATATAGTCCCTTTCCTTATAGAAACAACAATGGGCCTCATTTGTACAATTTTGCCTCAAACGTGCATATTAAGCATCTTAAAATGTATCTTAAAGGGGACAATGAAATAATACGACAAAAAGAAAGTTAGTTAGGTTGAATCTGACAAAACTTGTCTTAAAACTTGTTTTAAAGCAAAAACCATTTCCCTTTTGGGGTTTAATGAGGTGAAAACTTTGTTTTTCTCATGGGTCAAGCCCATACAAGGACAGAATGGGACTCTGAACAAGGACATCTAGAAGCTTAAAGCATTTCCAGAGACAAAAAAGAAAACGAAACCTACAGTTTACATTTGCCACCTAATCCTCGATGAAATAAATAAGGGTTTTTGTGCCCGTGTCCAAAGCTGATCCAAGTACCTGCTTCGGAGCCTGCGGTCGCCGCGGTGACGACACTCCTCCGCCCGCTGGCGTTGTCCTGGTTGCTATGGTTGCTCTCGCTGTCACTCTCGGTCTCGGCGGCTGCCAGTAGGTCCAGCTCCATGTCGCTGCCTGAGGAAGACGGGACCGTCAGTCCGACCGGCAGCTCGCATTTTCACACGCTGCCGAGCAATGGCGCATCGAGGTGACACAAACCGCGAAAGGGCGGGAGCCGTCAGCATGTTATGAGCACACTCGCTGACTTTAATCGATCAGTGTTTCGCAATGGAGAGCAAAGCCCTCTGATTCATACCAGAGGCTGTGACTGGGTTTATGAAGCATTTACATTTTAGGCATTTAGCAGATGCTCTTATCCAGAGCGACTTACCCAGTTTACATTTCTTTACACACAATCCATTTATACAGCTGGATATTTTATTGAAGCAATTCAGGTTAAATACCTTGCTCAAGGGTACAATGGCAGTGTCCCCACCTGGGAATCGAACCTGCAACCTTAACGTTACAAGCCCAGTTCCTTAACCATTATGCTAACACTGCCGCCAGTCTCACTGAAGCCTCACTTCTCCAACACTACTTTGAAGTGGAAACCGAATACCAATACCAAACACCACTGGCTGCATTCTCGCCTGTCAAGCACTGGCAAGTCCATTTTTGAACCAACAAAATGCAGGGCCCGAGTTTCTGAGAATTACATTTTTTGGATGTGACAATATGCTGCTCTCAGCTCCAGTGAGATGTTACTCATGAAGTAAAACAGCCAGTACAGGGATCTATGGGGAGGCCGTGTTTCTTCATTTATTTGGCTATTTTCCCTTCTTTAACCAGGTGGGTGAACTGACAACTCTCATTTGCAGTGATGACCTGGCGCATGACAGTGGCTAAGGAATGCAGGGGATTGTTCTAGCCAATCAGGTGATTGGTGTGGTTCTGTGAGGAAGGGCTGTGCCCTGTGGCCTCACCATCCTCATCGTGCTCATCGTGCTGGCCCTCCGTCTCCACGTTCTCCTCCCCCGGCTCCTCATGGTCGTCGTGGTGATCCTCCTCCCCGGCAACCCCCTCCACCACCTCCACCTGGTGCGGAAACAGCGCTGCTCAGCACACAGTCTGGAGAACCACTGCAACGTGACGCTTTCCTGTTTTTCCTCCCAATTTAGTAGCCAATTACACCCTCTGCTTATTCCGATTTACACTCCCCACATGGGTCGCCACTCGTCTCTACGAGGCAAGCTAATTCTCTGAGGGCAGCAAACTCTGCTTCCTTCGAGAAGGAATTCACCCACCCACATTCTGGAGCTGTGCTTCACGGCGGACCCGAGCCGGTTCACCCTCCCACCTCCCCTTGGGGCGGACAGCTATCCGCCACCCTACAACGTGACTTTTTTAAAATACTTTTATTTTCCGATTTTACCCCATTTTCTCCCAATTTGGTGGCCAATTACCCTTGTGCTTAGTTCAATCCCCTCCCTCGTAGTTCGCTGCTGTAGTCCTGTGACCGGCAGTGACAAGGGCGAAGCGCTGCCTCCTCCGAGACAACACTCGTCGTGCCGTCGACTGTGATTCCGGTACCCCAGAACCACTCATGTGCGCAGCGAACTGTGTCGGTTTCCCTCCCCCTCCCTGGGGTGGACAGCCAATAGCCGCCCTGATGGCACTCCCAACCAGAGCCGACTCTGGCGCAACGGGGAATCAAACCCCGGTCGCCGTGGCCACTACAATGTGACTTCTGATGTAAACGCTAAATGTAAATGCTTAAACACTTGGCTGTTTAAGTAGCCATGCCATCTGGTGTGAATGCCTTTCAGCGGTCTTTCTTAGTGATGGCGCCTGATGTGCATGCTATTTTTCAGGTTTTTTAGCCATGATGTGAGTGCTATTGGGCTGGTTTAGCACACAGCGGACAGGCACAGCTGCTCACCTCCTCGACGTCGGCGGACACGATGTCGTCCTGCTCCTCGTCTCTCCCGCGGGCGGGCTGGGACTGGCCGCTGTGGCGGGGCGGGGGGCTCCTCATGATGTACGAGAACGTGGACTGGCTGGAACTGGGTTTCACAAACACAAACACAAACACAGACCGGTCAAACCCATCACTGGCTCGCTCACACGCTTGCCATTTCATCTAGCAGACGTGCGGTTCAAAAAGACTGACCGGTATTCTAACGGGCTTTGGACCGCAGAATAAACATGACACACTCACTAACCGATCCAGCCCTGGGTCTAAAGCAAAGCTTGAGAACGGCATGTCTTGGTAAATTATACAGGGGACAACAACCCCCGTAAGATAAACAATAGCAAGTCTGCACCGTTCTGATGTGTTGAATGAGTTCATTCACACTATGAGTTCACTGTGTACCCAGCCACCATAGACCTGATGACCTTTGACATGGTTATTTATCTAAAGCGATGTCACAGACTCTGTACACTCACCAGGTGCTCCAGCTCCAGCGTTCCTCCCCTCCTCTCTGATTCTAAACTACAGGAGGTTCCGCTTTGTAACTGAGTTTCTGGTGCTATATTACAGTACAAAATGTCCATTGAACATAAGAATACATAATAACGAGAACAGGCCGTTCGGCCCATCTAGGCTCATCATGTCCTAATCTAAAGAGTATCTAGTACTGCATCTAGCCTGGACTTGAATAGCCCAAGTGTTTCTGCCTCTACTAGCTGACCTGGTAAGCTGTTCCAGGCATTGACAACTCTCCGTGTAAAGAAAAACGTCCTAATTTCCGTGCGGAATTTGCCTTTAACTAATTTCCACCTGTGGCCTCTTGTACTGCTGACCCCACTTATCTTAAAAAATCTTTGGTATTTTACTTTGTTCATCCCTTTTAGGAATTTAAAAACCTCAATCAAATCCCCCATTGCCACAGTACTGTACTAATTCACGCCCCTTAATGAACTTTCTGAAGAAGCACCAAATTGGAAAGTTTCGGCTTCAACGGTAGGGAAACTGAACTTTCGACGTTAAGATGAGGGAGCGGAGTATACGGAGAGTTTTAAAGGACCTCTGGCTGTGTATAGCCCCACCTGCTGGACTGATCGGGGGAGGGCCGGGGGGGCAGCGGCTCCACGGAGAAGAGCTCCTCGCTGCCCTGCACGGCGTCGATGCTGGTGCTGGCCAGGGTGAAGGGCGCGGTGGGCCGGGCCACGCCCATGCGCACGGGGACGATCAGGGACTCGGCCACGTTGCACAGCTCCTCCACGGCGTGCGGGAGCAGGGCCTGGAACACGCGCCGGCACTTCCCGATGGGCTGCGGGATGAAGTTACTGGGACAGACAGACAGATACGGACACGGACATTAATCGCTGCCACTCCCGACACACAGGCACACACCTGGTCTATGAACAGGGTGAACATGGTGCCTGGGGGTACTCAACTCAAAATCAAGATTACATACATCAGTGTGGGTGCCATTTACATTTTAGCAGACGCTCTTATCCAGAGCGACTTACACAGTTTACATTTCTTTACATGCAATCCATTTATACAGCTGGATATTTTACTGAAGCAATTCAGGTTAAGTACCTTTAGCTCAAGGGTACAGCAGCAGTGCTCACCTGGGAATTGAACCAGCAACCTCTGAGTTACAAGTCCAGCTCCCTAACCATTACACTACACTGCCAGCCACTAGACACTAGAACGGTGGCAGTTACTCAAGTTACCCACCTCACAGATCGTCTGTACATGTTAACCATCTTACAGAAGACAGGCTTGAAAAGATGACCATCTTAAGAGACCTCACTGTGACTGTGGCTGTGTAAGTGAACATTCTAACTCAGTGGTTCTTAATCACTCCTCGGGAACCCCAGCCAGTCCATGTATTTGTTCCTTCCACCACCAGCACACCTGATTCAACTCATTTCTACTTAACGGCGTTGATTAGTTGAATCAGGTGTGCTGGTGGTGGAATTGAACAAATACATGGACTGGCTGGGGTTCCCCGAGGAGAGGATTAAGAACCACTGTTCTAACAGAATACACTTGGGCTCTATCGTCTCTTTCCCCGCTCCTGAGCCTGGTAAAAGGTCTACAGCGCAGCGTTCCGGCGCGTTCTCTGCAGGCCGCCGCGAGCACGTACTTCTTCTTCTTGGACGAGGCCATCTCCACGCTGAGGATGACGAAGACGCGCGCCACGGAGCGCAGGAACCGCATGGTGACGCCGACGGCCTCCTCCCGCCGGCCCGGCGTGTACTTATTCTGCAGCTCCTTCACCAGGGTCCCCAGCAGGGTGTCGATGAACTGAAAAATCAGAAAAAAAGTATGTTATAGCCTGGCGGATGGCGCAGCGGTCTAACTCACCACGCTTTGGAGTGGTGTGTGCTGCCTGTCAGGGACGCGGATCGAAACCCGCGTCTCTACCAGACCGGCCCTGGTCGTCAGCCCGATCGGAGGCGGCATTTGGCTATCCGCCTCCGGGGGAGGGGGAGGGAGAGGGAGTCCCAATTTGGTAGCCAATTACTCCCGCTGTGCTTAGTTCAATCCCCTCCCTCGTAGTTCGCTGCCGTAGTCCTGTGACCAGCAGTGACAAAGGCGGAAGCACTGCCTCCTCCGAGACAACACTCGTCGTGCTGTCGACTGTAATTCTGGCACCCCAGAACCACTCCTGTGCGCAGCGAACTGTGTCGGCTTCCCTCCCCCCTCCCTGGGGCGGACAGCCAATTGCTGCCTCGATGGCACTCCCGGCCAGAGCCGACTCTGGCATGACGGGGTTCGCTGCCATTTTAAGGGCTTAGGCGGTGGCAGACATGGCAGGGGTGGTATGTAGAGATAAAACAAGTTGATAAAGTATCACTTGCTAGCTAGCACTGTTCGCAAAATGAAGGAATTAACTTGTCACTGGCTAATGTGTACAACCGAAATCGAGACAGACGAGAGGAGGGATGTTGGGAAACTCGAGGGGGTGGGGGGAGAAAAAAAAATAATTAAAAAAAATTAATAAAAAAATAAGATGCAGGCGCGCACTCAGAGCCTGGCAAGCGAGGCTAGTGGCCGAGATAAATTAGCCTACCTCCTCAATATTGGTCAAAATCGATCATAATGTTAGGCGCCTGACAGGTTGGGAATCACTGAGATAGATGGCAAGTTGTATCAGATTCTGAGCTATGATGGTCTGTATCTAAACAGACTTGGTTTGTCACCTCTCCTCCTCTTGTATCGGGAACGTGGGGGTCTCACCGTGATATCGGGGGCACACTTGACGATGAGGCAGTGGGTGAAGCAGTCCAGCCGGATGGTGCCACTCTGCTGGCTGAGGTACACCTGCTCCTCCGGGAGAAGGTGTCCGATCCGACTGCTGGCGCTCAGCCTGGGACACAGACAGGGGAGTGAGAGCAAGACACCGCACCGCCACACGACGCCACTAGGTTCTGTGCTTTGAAAGCTTTTCGTGTTTTAAATGTGAATGTTGAATGAACTGCAGACACTCCTCTCCGGTGGGATTGAGTGGACCTTCTTTAAAGTGGCGCACTTACGGGTCTTTGTTCTCCTGCGAGCCGAACATGATCATGGACTTGAGGGCGTTCCAGTCCTGCAGCACGCGCTCCAGGGCCAGCTGAGCGAAGCGCGGCGGCTCCAGGTCATGATCCGGCATGTCGGAGTCTGAGAGAGAGAGAGAGAGAGAGAGAGAGAGACCACTCAAACACCCCTCATACTGGACACTTAGAATACACAGATACATTACATTACAGGCATTTAGCAGACACTCTTATCCAGAGCGACTTACAGTTTACATTTCTTTACATACAATCCATTTATACAGCTGGATATTTTACTGAAGCAATCCAGGTTAAGTACCTTGCTCAACAGCAGTGCCCCAGCTGGGGATTGAACCTTCAACCTTACCGTTACAAGCCCAGCTCCCTAACCATTATGCCACACTGCCACACACACAGCCACACACTGCCACACACACACTGCCACACACACACTGCCACACACACACTCACTCACTCACACTCACTCACACTCACTCACACTCACTCACACTCACACTCACACTCACTCACACACTCACACACTCACACACTCACACACTCACACACTCACACACTCACCTTCCGCATTAGCAGCCTTGCGGTTCCTGTCCTCCCGGATCCGTGGCGGTCGGTACTGGCAGTGCTCCACACTCTGCCTGGCAACAGTCTGGACCAGGAACAGCAGGATGTGCTCCCCCCTGTGGCGGGAGAGAGGCATCGCGTGAGTAAAGAGGACGAGAGCACCAACGAGCCGCTGGACCCAATCTGCAGTCCCCCTGTCTGTGCACTTGCCTGCTGTTGGGCGTGGTGACCAGGCTAGTGGTGGTCAGCAGTCTGTAGAGCAGGTCCAGGCGAGCGGACTTCTGTCCAGCGATCAGGGTCTTACACTTGCACTTCTCCCAGCAGTCACAGTAAGCCGTGGGGGACGTCCGCTTCAGCCTAGACACAGCGCAGGATTGCCGTTGTTTGCAAGAGGTTCAACATCAGTGAACTGCACTACTTATAACCGAATGCTTTACAACACTAAATCATGTTCAAGACAGCCCCATTAGTAAGTGGCCAGTGGACGGCAGAAATGCCACGCTCAGTGGGTAGAGCACAGCGTTGGCAATGCTTAGGTTGTGGGTTCAATTCCTGAAAAAATGTATACATTCACTACTGTAAGTCGCTTTGGATAAAAGCGTCTGCTAAATGGCATATATATTATATATTATCTATTAAATGCGCTGGCGGCACGGTGGTGCAGTGGATAGCACTGTCGCCTCACAGCAACAAGGTCCGGGGTTCGAATCCCGGCCGGGGGCCTTTCTGTGTGGAGTTTGCATGTTCTCCCCGTGTCCGCGTGGGTTTCCTCCCACAGTCCAAAGACATGCACGTTAGGCTAATTGGAGAGTCTAAATTGCCCTGTAGGTATGAATGTGTGAGTGAATGATGTGTGTGCCCTGCGATGGATTGGCGACCTGTCCAGGGTGTATTCCTGCCTCTCGCCCCAATGCATGCTGGGATAGGCTCCAGCCCCCCCGCGACCCTGACCAGGAATAAGCGGCTGAAGATGAGATGAGAGATATTAAATGCGCTCACTTGCAGTCGTGTCCCTTGTGGCACACCCGGGCGCACTCAGTGCAGCAGCAGAGCGACTCCAGCAGGCCGCAGGTTCGGCACTCGAAGATGTCCTGAAAGCCGAAGGAGAGCGGGGTCAGCGGTCGGTTTCGCGGTCTCGCGCTCGTACCTCTGGCCGTGCGACCCCTGACGGAAGCCTCCGGAAGGCCCACCTGGTTGATGTGCTCCGCCCCTGTCCAGGTGAAGCTGCAGGTGTCGTTGCAGCAGAGGACGTAGAGGGGGGAGTCGTCGGGGTTGGTCCCGGGGGGGCAGATCATCTCCATGAAGACGGAGTCCTCCTTCTCAGTGGTGCCAGGGTCACCTTCAGCACCCAGCAGCCCCGGCACAGTTTAGAGACAGAGAAAAGGATACACTGCTTTTATAACATGCGTCTTGTCATTTTCTAACGGTGCTGTTCATTTATTTCCACATCAATGAGGCTCATTTGAATTGGACTGAAATTAAATTAATCAAATTTAAGACATCTGGGAGACCGGGGTTCAATTCCCCGTCGCGCCAGAGTCGGCTCTGGCCGGGAGTGCCATCGGGGCAGCAATTGGCTGTCCGCCCCAGGGAGGGGGGAGGGAAGCCGACACACACGAGTCTCGGGGGAGGCAGGGCTACGCCCTTGTCACTGCCGGTCACAGGACTACGGCAGCGAACTATAGGGGTAGGGGGATTGAACTAAGCACACATTTAAAAAAATTAAGACATCTGACCCAGACCGCACTGAGCAGCCTGACAAACACGGGGGCGATGATACAGCGGAAGATTAAGTGGCTAAAAACAGATTTGCGAATGCCGCCTAACGCAAGAAAATATCCTTCCGGCTAAACTGTAACAGGCACTTATGCTCATTTCTGTGACAGGTAAAATCACATCAGCTCATCGGCTCTTTTACCTTTGGCTATTTTCTGAGCGGCTTCCAGAACGGTGATGGCAGCCGGGTAGGCCCTCCCGCTGACCGCCAGCATGAAGGGGGTCATCCCGCGGGCATCCCTGTCAAACACAACACAGGTGTGAGAGCGATGCGCGCAGCGGAGCGTGCAGACAGAGGCGCTGCTTTGAGACCGAGCCGGTTAGCAGGGTGAGGTCTGTGGGGTGAGGTTTGCAGGGCGAGGTTTGTGAGGTGAGGTTTGCGGGGCGATGTTTGTGGGGAGAGGTTTGTGGGGTCAGGTTAGCGGGGTCAGGTTGGCGGTTGTGGGGTTTGTGGGGTGAGGTTAGCGGGGTGAGGTTTGAGGGGTGAGGTTTGCGGGGAGATGATTGTGGGGAGAGGTTTGGGGGGTGAGGTTGGCGGTTGTGGGGTTTGTGGGGTGAGGTTAGCGGGGTGAGGTTTGAGGGGCGGGGTTTGAGGGGAGAGGTTTGTGGGGAGAGGTTAGCGGTTGCGGGGCAAGGTTAGCGGACTCCGTACTTGGCGGACAGCAGCTCTCTCAGGTACGGCCGCAGGACGACGCTGTCACACATCAGCTTCAGGATCAGGTGGGCGTTGGCTTTCCGGTCCTTGGACTCGACCGCCAAGGGCTCGGACGACGGGCCTGGAGACATCAACAAGGCCACGCGGACGGATCAACAAGCCATGTAGTGAATTAGTTCATATATCATGAAATTATGGATTTTGGTGGGAGTGCTCCTTTAATACCACATTTTGACTTTTGAGGTGAAATTACAAAAACTACTGCATCTCCTAATATGAGTTGGTAGTGAATTCCAATGTTTAGAGGCTTTTATTGAAAAAAGATGTGTGTACGTGTGTGTGTGTGTGTGTGTGTGTGTGTGCGCCCATCCTCAGGATAAAAAAGAGGTGTCACCAAAGAAATCTGTGAACGTAAGCGCAGTGGCTCACCTGGTACGGTGGAGGTGCTGGGCCCCTGGCCAGTTCCAGTCGAAGCGGTGGTGAGTGAGCCGACAGCAGGGGCCAGGATGAAATCAATATCGCCATCTGCCAAAAAACAGGCAAGAATAAGTGCCACTTAAACAGGCAACAGAGGAGCTGTGACCTGGAAACGCTGGCACAGATTCTATAGACCAGTGGTTCTCAACCCCCAGTCCTGGAGGGCTGCAGGCTCTGCTGGTTTTCATTGCTACTTAAATGATTAAAGCAGTGGATTTGGTAATTTTGGGCTGGCAGTGTAGTGAGATGGTTAGGGAGCTGGGCTTGTAACTCAGAGGTTGCAGGTTCAATTCCCAGGTGGGGCACTGCCGTTGTACCCTTGAGCTAAAGGTACTTAACCTGAATTGCTTCAGTAAAATATCCAGCTGTATAAATGGATTGTATGTAAAGAAATGTAAACTGTCTAAGTCGCTCTGGATAACAGCGTCTGCTAAATGCCAAAAAATGTCAAATTTAAAAATGTAATTAACTAAATTCACCTGGTTTCTTGTGTATAAATCGGTTGCCGATTTTAAAGTGAAAGCAAAGACTAGCACACCCTGCTCTGCAGGGCCTGGACTGAGAACCGCTGCTATAGAAGCACCACACGCCACTCTCCTTATTGTTAACAGTGAAAGTTTTGTCTCTGTATGGACATATAGCACTGGAAACTCCTGCTGCCAACTGGAACCTACTGCTGTGAGGTAGGAGAATTGCAGGAGCTGACCATCTGGTTAGTCTACACAATCTGTGGCGCTGGTTAACAAGAGCGGCAGAACTACCTGGATCCATGGGCGGGGGGTCCGGCACCCAGCTGGGCGGGGCGATGGGCGGGGACACGGGGTCCTGGTGGTCGCTGGAGGCGGGGCCAGACTCATGGCGGCCCAGGCCAGCGGCCCTGAGGGACCGCCTCATCATCTCACGGAGACGCAGGCTGAGAAAGGCACACGCACATTAGGACAGGCGCTGCCAATGTGGTGTCCACAAAGGAGTGGAAAACCTTTAAGGTGCAAAACCTCACATAGCTAGCTACCCTAGTGGCATAAGCTGCATTTTTTATAAGGAGAGAAACTCTTAAGACTTTAGAAACCGTGCTCTCAAGGTGCTGAATTGGCACAAGCGACACTTCTACCTTGACTAAGCGCTTGCTGGCGCCCCCACAATGGGAAATTTTTTTACTCAAACATATTCAAATTGCCATCATGGGTTTGTTAGTCTGAGGTCTCTTATTGTCAGTTTCTACTGTTGTCACTTTAACAAAAAACTCCTGTTCGATATGCAGAAAAAACATGTAGATTTGTATTCGCATATTCCTTTCGTTAGTTAAAAACTTCAAATTATCAAATCATCCCATTCAT
This sequence comes from Aldrovandia affinis, assembly GCA_029706075.1. Taxonomy (NCBI): domain Eukaryota; kingdom Metazoa; phylum Chordata; class Actinopteri; order Notacanthiformes; family Halosauridae; genus Aldrovandia; species Aldrovandia affinis. The sequence goes on along the minus strand of JAINUG010000124.1, from coordinate 607,114 downwards.
CTTCAAAACTGGTGTTGGAATGTAGATTGGATGTTTGAATATGATGTGATAGTCGTGACAGGCACCCACCCCCTGCTGCTTGACGAGCCCGTCCTGTTCCCGGAGCTGTTGCTGGACACCACAGAGATGGCGTTGGCGATGGCCTCCACAGCAGACAGCCGTTCAGCAAACGTGTTCCTCTCCGACCGCTCGGCTTCTGGAATGCACCGTGGAAGGAACCATAAGGAAGACAGAGAGAGGGGGCAGGGGCAAACAGAGCTCGAGCAAAGGGCTGAAACGGTCAGCCCTGCAAAAGAACAGGTCAGAATCCTCCAGCTTGCATTCTACTCCATCCTCCACCTTGAATTATATGCAATCCTCCACCTTGCATTCTACTCCATCCTCCATCTTGCATTCTACTCCATCCTCCACCTTGCACTCTACTCCATCCTCCACCTTGCACTCTACTCCATCCTCCACCTTGCACTCTACTCCATCCTCCACCTTGCACTCTACTCCATCCTCCACCTTGCATTCTACTCCATCCTCCATCTTGCATTCTACTCCATCCTCCACCTTAAATTCTACTCCATCCTCCACCTTGCATTATACTCCATCCTCCACCTTGAATTCTACTCCATCCTCCACGTTGCATTCTACTCAATCCTCCACCTTGCATTATACTCCATCCTCCACCTTGAATTATACTCCATCCTCCACCTTGCATTCTACTCCATCCTCCACCTTGAATTATACTCAATCCTCCATCTTGAATTATACTCCATCCTGCACTCTACTCCATCCTCCACCTTGCATTCTACTCCATCCTCCACCTTGCACTCCATCCTCCACCTCCATCCTCCACCTTGCATTCCACCTTGCATTCTACTCCATCCTCCACCTTGAATTATACTAAATTCTACTCCATCCTCCACCTTGCATTATACTCCATCCTCCACCTTGAATTATACTCCATCCTCCACCTTGCATTCTACTCCATCCTCCACCTTGAATTATACTCAATCCTCCATCTTGAATTATACTCCATCCTGCACTCTACTCCATCCTCCACCTTGCATTCTATTCTCTCCTCCCCCTTGTTTTATGCTGACATGCTTCTCAGGACTCACGAGGGTCCACCACCTCAGCGCCCCCTGCCTCCTGCTCACCCTCCTCCTCCTTGGTCTCCTTGTTGCTGACGGGGAAGCAGACGGAGACGCAGGCGTGCAGGATGTTGCGGTTGCCGTCGCAGCGGTGCGCCAGCAGGGCGTCGAGGGCGTGGGGGGGGCTGCTCTGCTCCAGCAGCACGGCCTGCTCCAGGTTCCCCAGGTACAGCCGGCACGCCTCGTAGTCACAGCGCAGCACCTGCTGCATCAGGGTCTGCTTCTGGAGGAGAGGAACGCCCTGGCTGAGCAACCCCACGCACACGGCACCCAGACTCTCACTGGACATTACAGAACGTGAGCCACTTCTCAAATGACACGGTCATTTAACAAAACTGAAACAAACTTTGACAATTACAAGTGTGGGGTGGCAGTGTAGTGTAATGGTTAGGGAGCTGGGCTTGTAACTCAGAGGTTGCAGGTTCAATTCCCAGGTGGAGCACTGCTGTTGTACCCTTGAGCTAAAGGTATTTAACCTGAATTGCTTCAGTAAAAACATATCCAGCTGTATAAATGGATTGTATGTAAAGAAATGTAAACTGTGTAAGTCGCTCTGGATAAGAGCGTCTGCTAAATGCCTAAAATGTAAATGTAAAAAATGTACAAGTGACCTCGGGAAACAGGAATCTGGAAAAGGCAGGACAGTTCCTTAGTACAACCTCTGAATGGGTCATTCATTCCACGTGGCAATTTCCCAAAGGCTCTCACCTCTACAGCCATGATGATAATAGCAGCTTTCTTTTTGATGGTGGAGTTAGCAGGCAGGTTGGCAAGAGAGTGCACCCCCATGCCCAGGCTGGAGATGGGGGGCAAATCCAGCCAGTCGGGGTCCCTAATCCCGCCCATACAGTCTTTCGCCATGGGGTAAATAGTTCCGTTACCGTCCCGTAGGACAACAGGGGATTCCTGGGAAACAAAAACAGAGCCAGTCAGACTGGAGAAGAGTGGCAAAGAAATGTGTGTGTGCATTCCTGTACACACGCACGCCCACACGCATGCACACACACACACCTGTTATAAAGGAAGTCGTCGTACCCCCCCCCCCCCCGCTAATTTCTTGTTTTTTGGCTAATTTTGAATTAAGATAAAAAGATACCATTTAATGATCTACTCAACGAAAAGTCATCAGACATCAAATACATCTGTGGGAAAATGTAAGTGCCTCTCTAGCTTCATTAACTGGTAAAATCTCTTTTAGTAAAAATCCCTCCCATTGAAGTCAACAGGAAGGCGGGGCAGACCAGCACTGACCTGTCCTGCAGTGAAGATGGCCACGTTGTGCTCATTCTGGCCCAGAAAGGCCAGGCTACTGGTGGGGAAATGATTCTCCTGCTCGGCCTTGCCAGTGGCCAGGTCAAAGACACAGTACCTCACCCAGCTCCCCGTCTTTAGCAGCGCGTGGACTCCTAAAGGGGAAAGCACACACGGGGTGAGAAGCATTCAACGCCATCTGCCACGCTCGGGATATTATTTAACACGTGCATACATGCATACATACATACGCACAAGACAATACTGTACCTTTGGAGTCAACATTTACAGCCAATATTTCAGCTTTTTCAGGGATACAGAGTTTTTTAGGTGTGCGTTGGAAGCAATCGGGAACTTTTGGAGTTCCACCAGTTTTTACAACCTGTTGAGATAAAGGGAGAGGAGGCGGCATTACTGGAATTACTAACAAACAGCCAAAGGCAACACTCTGATTTAAAAACACCTGGCTACTCCAGTGTTATTTACTCCTTTACTTTGGCAGGTATATATGTATACACTACCGGTCAAAAGTTTTAGAACACCCCCATTTTCCAGTTTTTACTGAAATTTAAGCAGTTCAAGTCCAGTGAATAATCTGAAATGGTACAAAGGTAAGCGGTAAACTGCCAGAGGATTTTAAAAAAAAGTTCAGGTTACCAAAAACTGGAAAATAATGTGAATTTCAGAGTTACAAAAAAAGGCCCTTTTCAGGGAACTGAAACTGCATGGGTAAACTGCATTTAACTTTCAGTAAAAACTGGAAAATGGGGGTGTTCTAAAACTTTTGACCGGTAGTGTATGTGTGTGTAAAGACAACTGCACACTATTCATTACTCCTGGAAGCCAATGTTAGTTAACTTGCCCATCCGAGTCACACGTCTAACTTAATGCGACCGCACACGATGCAGAAAGAGAGGGGGTGGAGTTTCTGCACACTTGGCCGTGTAAAGGTAAAGGTGGTCTGGATGACTAGGTGGCAGTGTAGTGTAATGGTTAGGGAGCTGGGCTTGTAACGTTAAGGTTGCAGGTTCAATCCCCAGGTGGGGCACTGCCGTTGTACCCTTGAGCTAAAGGTACTTAACCTGGATTGCTTCAGTTAATATCCAGCTGTATAAATGGATTGTATGTAAAGAAATGTAAACTGTAAGTCGCTCTGGATAAGAGCGTCTGCTAAATGCCTGTAATGTAAATGTAAACTGTGTAAGTCACTCTGGATAAGAGCGTCTGCTAAATGCCTGTAATGTAAATGTAAACTGTGTAAGTCACTCTGGATAAGAGCGTCTGCTAAATGCCTGTAATGTAAAGTAGGGAGAGGGGGAGAGGGGGAGAGGGGGAGAGGGGGAGGGGGAGAGGGGGAGAGGGCTCCGAGGCCCAGGCCGTGGCTCTACCTGCAGCTCGTCTATTCTGAGCAGCCTGCAGTCCTGCAGCAGTGCGGACGGGTCAGACTCACAGGGAGCAGCGCTCTGGCTGCTCGACGTCCCTGGAAATTTCACAGCAACATACGCACCATCGACTTTTAGCACCTTGAGTTCAAAAGAAAGAGCTGTTGCAAATGCTGTGTCGTCAAAGGGCACCACAACAGAAACACACGACGGACGACGAAGGCAGTTCAACTGAAGAGACGTGGCACACATTTCACAGCAGTTGTCTTTACAAAGGTTACGTGATAACTTTCGTTGTGGGTATACATCGCAAACTTGACTAAACTGGCAATAGAGATGCTATAATTACTAGGGCTGCAACGACTAATCAATTAATTGGTCTGATTAATCAGCCAATGCTTTAATCAGCAACTAACACTTTTTTTTACATGTTAAATGTATTATTAAATTGGCCGATTTCCCCAGTGTATACATGCCACCTGATGTTATCTGGCAAGAACATTAGCGAACACTGGATGCAACCATCATTTTCAACATCAGGAGTTTTTAAATGTGAGCCTCGGTGCAATAAACGTAGCATTATGGTAAACATAGCATAATTTAGAAACAAATGCCAGACAAAGATACTTTAAAACTAGCATTAGAATAATAATGTATTTAATAATAATAATAATCTAAACTAATGGGTGGAAAAATAATTTATTATTAGAATTTTTTTTTAAATCGGTTGACAGCCCTAATAATTACTCTATAAGGCACATTAGTAGTAAATAAAATAATAAAATAGTAATAAAATAATATTAAATACCGTAGATGCAGTTTCTACATAGCCAAACTACATTTATTAAGGGCTTAATTAAAGAACATTCCCATAACAGCTAAAACCAGCCCCACACCTAACTACGCAGGGCCAGACAAGACCTTCAGCAACACCCCTCAAGAAACTGCTGAAATAAGATTCAAACAAGAGCGTAGATTTAATAATGGTGGCCTTAAAGAACAATAATTCCTCCCCTTCCCTCCCAGAAGAGATGGCTTCAGGTGAAGACTGCGGCCGCACCCACCTTTCCCACGGGGACGTTTTTAACGTCCTCCACAAACACCACCTCCCCGAGGGGCCACTGCTCCTCGTTCACTTTCTCCTCCTCCTTGGGGGCGGGGGTTGAGCGCCGTCGCTCTGGGGCCTCAACACTCCCTCCACTCCACTCCACTCCACTCCACTCCACTCCGCGCCTCGCACACGCGCCTCACCGTCGACACGAGCGCTCAGACGCACACACCCGCCGCTCCGCTCGCGCAGCGGGGCATTCTGAACACACCTGAACTCTCGACACGCGCTCACAACACGCTCAGCATACGTTCATTCCAAACACGCCGATTCACAACACACAACACACACTCAACATACGCTCATTCCAAACAAGCTGATTCACAACACGCGACACGCGCTCACACTCCGCATAACGCTCATTCCAAACATGCCGATTATCGCGGCGGCATCACACCATTCCAGAAAGAGCGCTCGTGGCCTCCCGCGTGGCCCAGTGGTTACAACGTCCAACGCTGGCCACGGAGACCGGGGTTCAATTCCCCGTCTTGCCAAGTGTCGGCTCTGGCCGGGAGTGCCACCAGGGGGCGGCGATTGGCTGTCACTCCCAGGGAGGGGAGGGGAGCCGACGTGACGTTCGCTGCGCATAAGAGTGGCCCTGTAGTACCGGGTTGCGGTCGACGGGCTGCGGGTGCCGTCTCGTAAGAGGCGTCATTCCACTACCGGTCACGCTGATCACATTACTAGGGGGGGATTGACGTAAAAATAGCGGGTCTAATTGGCTACCAAATTGGGAGAAAATGGGATAAAATCAGAAACAAATTTATAAAAAAATAAAATAAAAAAATAAAAATAAAAAAGCGTTCGTTCGATCCACGCACTCATCTTCTTTTTTAGCACAATGTGCGCACATTCTCCACTGCCACCAGATTCTGGACACACTCTCCAATCCACTACACACAACTCATTACAAACACACAGATTGTAAACGGACACCACACTCATTCCTAATATGCACAACTCACACTCACTCTCAACATACATCCACTGGTGGCAAACAGCACGTGGACATTCTCTCCTGCACACACTTACTCAGAGCCCAAGCACATGTTACAAGTGAAATTTAACATCTTGTAAGTCGCTCTGGATAAGAGCGTCTGCTAAATGCTTAAAATGTAAAAATGTAAATGTAAATGCAAATTCATTCTGTAGAGGATGCTTTGACGTCTGTGGCATTCAACAAACCTGGCAATCCGACGGACATATACAATGGCAGGGATTCCTCAGCGCATTATAGCGAAGGAGGGCCGCCAAAACTAACAATTCGTTGAAAATTGTTGTCCGTACATTTCGCACATGCATTCATTCATTCATTCGCCATAGCCGTTTTGGCCAACAGATGGCACTGTTCTGCATTATTGTCTCAACAAAAGCCAATCGGATTTACATTTTCCAAGCACACCAAGACTAGGAACAAAAATACAACTGTGAAGGAGTACTACAGTGGCCAATCCAAAGCCAGGGGTGGTGGGGGGTGGGGAGGGGGCGCTCGCTCTGTAGCTGGACGTACTGTAGGGTAGTGAGGCACTGCTAGCGATGGAGGATGTGTCACTGCAGGTGGAGGCAGGAGAGGGCGGAGGCCCCATTTCAGTCTTCACCAGCTCCGGCTTGCTCTCCGTCCTAAAGGGCAGAGGGGATCAGTAAGTCCCCCGGCCCCACTTCCCAAACGGATAAGGCAGGGAGGCAAACGGCCCCCTCCTCTTACAGGAAAAAACAAGAAAGAAAAACGGCACTCCGCTCAAAAAGTGAATGAACTGGCCTCCCGGCTGGTCTAGAGGTTACAACATCCGACGCTGGCCACTGCGACCGGGGGGTTCGATTCCACCGACCGCGCCAAAGTCGGCTTTGGCCAGGAGTGCCACTGTGGGGAGGCGATTGGCTGTCCACCCCAGGGAGGGGGAGGGAAGCCGACATGACTTCGCTGTGTATAAGAGTGGCTCCGATGTATCATAAAAAACAGTCGACAGCTCTGCGAATGCCGACTCGGAGGAGGCGGTACATCGCTTTGGTCACGGCCGGTCTCGGGACTACGGCAGCGAACTCACAATACGAGGGGGGGGTGATTGACATGAAAAAGAAAGGGTGTAATTGGCTACTAGATTGGGAGAAAAATGGAGAAAAATATCAAAAACAATACATTTTTTTAAAATCGTATGTACTGGCTTAATATATCGCAATATATAATTGTGTTTGGAAAATTGTCCTGAATTTGGAGTGTAGAGCAGAGGACCACAAAGTGGTCTTTCCTTCCCAGGCTCTGCAGGCGTCGCTGTCTTACTTGGTCTCCTGGGTCTTGCTGGCCTTGTCCAGGCTCTTCAGGCTCTCGGGCGAGCGCAGCTTGAACCTGCAGCTGTCGTTCATGTTCCACACCGACTCCAGCAGCACGCCCACCTTGGGGATCCCGGCGCTCACGGAGAAGGCCACGGCGCCCGTGTGGTACAGAGGGTTGTTCCTCAAGCAAACCTTCAGCGCAAAACACAATTACACTATTATAATAATCATAATAATAATAATAATAACAATAATAATAATAACAATAACAATAAGAGAAGACTTAAAGAAAATCACATCGGTACATTTTCAAAACTAGGACAACTAACAGCCCCTAAAGGCAAGAACGCAACTCAAAACACCGGTTTGAACATTTCACATCAATGTTTTTTTTGTGTTTTTTCTTATTTCTGATTTTATTTAACTTTTCTCCCAATTTTAGCCAATTACATCCTCTCTTTTTCATGCAGTTCCCCCCCTCGCATTGTGAGTTTGCTGCCGTGGCCCTGAGACCGGCAGTGACAAAGGCGAGGTACCGTCTCCTCCGAGCCAGCACTCGGCAAGCCGTTGACCGTACTCCAGAGCCTCTCCTATACACAGCAAACTCACGTCGGCTTCCCTCCCCCTCCCTGGACAGCTGTTTCCGCCCCCTAGTGGCACTCCGGCCAAAGCCGACCAGTGGCTGCCATCGCAGTGGCCAGCGTCGAACGTTGTGACCGCTAGACCACCCGGGAGGCCTTCACATCAATGCCTGTACCAGGTCTTCCCTCAAGAGAGAGATGTTAAGTTCAGAAGTCCTGGTTAAATTAGGCAGGACTCATGGAAAGATTTAGAAGTGTTTTTGAACTACAACTCCCATCAACCCCTTTGCAGGAAGTTACAAAGAAGCTCAAAAAAGTGGTGCCACGTGAGACAAAGCATTAAGGCTTATATCATAATATCAGCAAAAAGCACCTCAGTGAAAACATTAGACACCTCAGGCTGTACCACGTTAGACGCAGGAGCGCTGTCTCACCTGCGTTCCCACGGTGATGTTGGGGATGGAGGAGATGCCTGCGCTGGACTTGGGCTTCTTGTTCTTGGCTCTGGCCTTTTCCAGCATCTTCTTGCGAAGACTGAAAGGCACGACGCCCCTGAAAAACCACAGCGTCCGCCGCATTTAGCGCCCGAAAGCCACACACAGACTGCGGTGCACAAACTGAGTTTCCTTAGTGAATTATGGGATTCATTCATGTCAGTCATTGAATGACAGCTGGAAAACCTGCTGACCGAGTTCCTCTAGGACAGGGGTGGGCAATCTTACCCTGTGTGGGCCGGTGTGGGTGCAGGCTTTTGTTCCAGCCGAGCAGTGACACACCTGATTCCACTAATCAAAGCCCTGATTGAAGACTTTGATTAGCTGATTAGTCAAATCAGGTGAGCTACTGCTCGGCTGGAACAAAAGCCTGCACCCACACAAATGGCCCTTTGACACGGTAAGTTTGCCTTCTTCTCCCATCAATGCTCTAGGAGTTGGTTGTGCTGGTTTGTGCTAAGACCCAATCAAATGACTTTCTTTGGGGTTCACAAAGTCTTCTTCTCCCATCAATACAAAGACTACGTGTGTGTGAGTGTGCGTGTCCCCGGTCTCCCCGCACTCCCGCTCACCACCAGTAGAGGCCGCTCTCCAGCTGGGCGCAGGTGTAGAGGGCGCAGCAGTGCAGCGACAGCACGCGCTCCCCCTGCAGCTCGGCGAACGCCTGGGCGCCGTGCTCCAGCTTCGACGCCACCGTGTTCAGCGTGTCGTCCACCCAGGTCGCCACCTGCGGGCGTACGGGGCAGAGGTGGACTAAGGCGGGTTTTAAAGGGCACCCAAATACACACACAACACGCACGCACACGCACACGCACACACACACACGAATGCTCTTGGCACTCCTGACATGCTTCAGGCCGCACCAGGGGACTGGAGACTGAAAACAGGGCTCTGCTTGGGATGTTCACTGAACCTTTGGGATGTTCACTGAGACGAGTGAAATGAAGCGAAATGGAGGGTTGAGTTTTTGTTGTTGTTGTTGGGAATCGAACTTGCAACCTTTGCGTAACAAGCCCAGCTCCCTAACCATTGCACCTTGTCAGTAGAACTACATCAGCATTCTGACAGTTGCCATACCCATCCTTTGTTTAAGACAGCGCTCCGGTGTAGCCAATCAACATGAGGAGTCAGAGGTGATGTCACTGAATTTCTCCTGCACACGCTCACTCGTGTCCTCACATAGTAAACCATGTTCACCCATGCACACAAACATCTGGCCCCACATACAGCCCTGTTTACTCGTTGTGCTGTGTCTCCCCCCTGCCACCAATTCCCCACTCACCTTGTTGTTCTCCGTGGCAACAGTGGCTCTGATGCTATTGGCGGACAGGAGAGTGATCTTCTCATTGGTCAGGCCCAGGACAGAGGCCCGCGGGTGATGAATGGCCGGGTTCTAAAGGAGGAAAGAGTGTGCACGTTACTAATTACGTTTTAATTGTTTTTTATTAAGCAGTACTTATGCAAAAACCATCATCAGCACTGTAGCTAGCTATGGCCTGGCTACTGGCTAGTACTATTTGTTTACCCTGTTGTTTATAAACCCTGTTTACAAAAACTTGTGTAAACTGCAGTTTCCCAAAGCTGGCTAGCCATCGAGCAAGCAAAGTTTGTATACTGGAGGCACATTTTAAACACCTTTAGCTTGGTGCTCCTGGACAGAAACAGTGTGTGCGTGTGTGCGCGTGTGTGCGTGTGTGTGTGTGACCTTTCACCAAACATTGCCATCGCGTTTGCGAATGTGTGCGTTTGGCGCCCCCTACCTGTGCGTTTCGGTAGGGCTCCGGTTCATTCCACTTCCACTGATAGAGCTCCCCTTTGGAGCTCACCGCCACCAGCTCAGAGTACAGAGCCCCGATGCTCACAAACTTGGTGCCATCCTGCAGGGACCACAAAATGATGCACAGACCTCAAACGCCGGATAAACAAATCGACAAACCCACAGAACAAGAAACATCTCATCCTGCGATAAGGGCAGTTCAGGTAGACAGCATTTTGGGACAGTTGGCGATTTATTTTTCCTCATTCTTCTATTTACAAACAAGACAACTCGTTGATCCTCAAGGCGATTCTCAAGTCGGCAAGCATTCTACCCCAGACTAATGATACCGACCGGATTCAGCAGGGACCGGCCAATGACATCACAGTGGCTTGGATAACTCCTCCTCCTTGCGCTCACCGCAGTGAGTCTGCAGAAGAGCGCTGTGCCACTGAGGTGTACACTAATAACGGGAGGAGTGGGGTTTTTTGTCTGAACAATTCTTTCCGTTTTGGTTTGTTCAAATCCCTGGAATCACCACTGTGCCTCCCATACCCTCGTGAGGAGCACTGAAGCGTTTGCACTCGTCTGATGAACTTGTCCACATGCCAGTGACTGTTGTACACGCTACAAGCCAGACCGTACACAGCAGGAGGGCGGGCACTGATTTGAGGAAGAGGAAGTGGATCTCTCACTGGTAGACTATGCGCAGTGGCGTGCGTTTTTCACCACCTCTGTCAGGAACCCGCAGTTCCATCCTCCAACAGCAAGAGGGCAATGGAGGACTTTCTGAAGCTACTTGTTAAGCAATCAAAGCATTACAATGTAGAGTAATTATTCAGTTACCATAGATGAGGTGCGTATTGCAGTGGTGGTAGTAGACTAGTCAGCGGTTGGCGCTGCACACACTCACACGTACGGATTGATTTGCCTTTAGGCTTGCTTTTGGGGGGGTCTAGGCCTGGGCTCCCCCTCTGTTAAGCGTTTTGTCACAATTCAATTGTGAAAAGCGCTATACAAATCAATTAGATTAAATTAGATTTGATTTGGAAGTAGGCTACTGCTTTCAATTGTGAAAATACGTCTGTTCACACTTCGTGTAGGAGTGCCTACAGCGACACCTTGAGGACCAGTAAGGAACTGCAGCTTCTTGAGAGAGGTGGTGAAAAACACATGCCCTTAACTACGTGTGCCTGGCTCTTTCCTGGGAGGAACCAATGCCGCGGTTACCCCGAGAACCCTGGCAGAGTTAAATCCACACAAGCTCTGGCGGACCCCTGGTCACAGTCAGCTGGTGACGTAGCAGAGGCTCAAGCCCGCAATGTCTCAGCTCGCGCTTCTGCTGACCGACAGCCGGACGGTTCTGAGGGAGACAACACTTTCCTGGCTCCTGGCGCGTAATTCAATATTCTGCCTCAGCCTCTGAAGCCCTGGAAAAAGGGTTCTCCCCCCCCCTCTCTGAAATGGGCTGATGTGCACCCCCAGCCGATGCCCGAGGCAAGGCGGCCCTCATCTTCAGCCTGTGAGGCTCTTGCACGTAGCACACACAGAGAATTTAATTAGTCATCTGTGAAAATATGAAGCTCGGCAAAATTCACCTCAAATGGGTAGATTCACGAGGACATGATGTATTTACCAAAGGATGAATGAGGTGGAATTTGGTAAGGACCAGACTTCCATATATAGCCACAACACAAGTGGGCGACTGTCTTGCGGCTAGTAATGGAAGGAAAGTTGCTGCTCTAAATCAAATCGCAGCCTTTTTCACGCAGTGATGAATTTACCATCCCTTCGTGAATGTGAAGTCCTGCCTGCAGGCCCTGTCCTTTTAACAAAAGTATGGAAACGTTTGCACACCTGGCGACTGTGCCCACTTCATAGATAAGCAGCCTGCACAGTTTCCAGAAAGATTCACTGTGCTCATTGTGAGACTGGCTAACAGCTGATGTTCTGGTCTGTGAACTACGCCAGCGGTCTGAGAGTTTGCAAACCCCTCCTTATAAGACGGCACTTAGATGCAGTAAATCTATCAGTTGATATTTCAGAAATCAAAGCAAAAATCAATTGCACACAAACACGCGCACACACACGCACAAATACACACACGTATGAATACACACACGTATGAATACACACACACACGTACGAACACACACACGTACGAACACACACACACACGTACGAACACACACACACGTACGAACACACACACACACACACAGACACACGTACACGTACGTACACACACGCGCACACACGCGCGCACACACACACACACACACACACACACAGACACACACACACGACACACACACACGTACACACACACACGTACACACACACACACACACACACACACACACACACACACACACACACACGTACACACACACACACGTACACACACACGTACACACACGTACACACACGTACACACACGTACACACACACACACACACACACACACACACACACACACACACACACACGTACGAACACACACACACGTATGAACACAGACACGTACACACACACACACACACACACACACACACGTATACACACGTATACACACACACACACGTACACACACGTACACACACACGTACACACACGTACACACACGTACACACACACACACACGTACACACACGTACGAACACACACACACACGTATGAACACAGACACGTACACACACACACACACACACACACACGTACACACACACACGTACGAACACACACACACACGTATGAACACAGACACGTACACACACACACACGCGCACACACACACACACACACACAAACTCTCCCCCATCCCCCCGCACACACACACCTTGTCGGCCCACCACTGCAGTTCCTCTCCCAGGCACACGGGGCTCTGCGTGGGGGTGCTCTTGCGGTCCAGGCTGGGCTCGCCGTCTCGGCTGGTGGAGCCGCGCTCCGTGTCAAACGAGGCGCCGTCCAGCCAGCGGCGCTCACGCAACCTCAACACAGACTCACGCTCGCGCAACAGCTCCGAGTCACGCTCTAAGGGAAGAAGGAGAACTGGTATGCAATGGGGTCACACCAGTGGGATAAAAGTAAGCCACTCTCTGGGAAATACCCTTCACAACAAATTTATATGTTATAAATAGTGAAATGCAGTGGAGCCTGAGTCACGGGCCGAACCCGAACTGGAGGTACTATACGCAGTTACACAATATCAAGCTCCTTATTATCACTGATGCAAGAACACAAGCATTAAATCACTGGTGTCAAACTCATTCCATCGAGGGCCGAGTGTATGCAGGTTTTTGTTGTAACCAATGCACTACACCAGGTGATTTCACTAATTACCTCCCTTCTTCAACCAAGCAGGGGAACTAATTGATTTCACCTGGTGTAATGCATTGGTTGCAACAAAAACCTGCACACACTCGGCCCTCCATGGAATGAGTTTGACACCCCTGCATTAAATGAAAGCGAGTCACAATTTCCAGTGATAAGAAAAACTTGAAATGGTATTGAAATGGCACAAAGGACATGCATTAGCACTATTGCTAAAGAGTACAATGTGGGATGGTCAGCAGTGAAGGAGGAGAACAAAACCAGTTTGCCTAAAAGGCCAAGAGATTCTTACTGTACACATTTTGATAAATCAGGAATTGCAGGGGGAAAAAGGAAAGTGCGGAGAGAATGGCATCTAAATCCACAGTTTGAATCCACAAGTAAAGGAATGGAAAGGGAAAAGGAGAAGCATGAGACAAGAGATTGAAAGGGTTTTGGGTTTAGGGTGCAGTGGAGAGCGTGAGGACTAAGACCCCTCCCAGTCAAGAGTGCTGAGGGTCTGTTGGGACTGTCACAGAGGGCTCACCACCAACGCTCTCTATGGCCATGCATAAGACCACCCACAATGCACCACACTCTGCCTGTAACGCACTTTATTTCCCCCACCTATTAAAGGGAAGGACGACCCACACTTATTTAACGTCATGGGTCAAATTAAAAGGATTGATTGTGACACCGATCAAATCAAGCCTCGAATGTATGCTACTGATAACAAAGTTTTACGTGAATGCAATGCCCCACATCACATGCAACAGAAAGCTGCTGCTACCATTTTGGGCTGAAAAAGTTGTGGAAATGCTGGAAGCTGGTTATGTCTAGACTGGCCCTCCCATAGACAGTAGCATTCATTGAGCTAGTTTTGGAGTCCTTTCCATTTCCTCTAAAGGCGGGTGACTAAACACTCATTACAATACACAGAACATCTTCACACTGGAATATCTTCGTACCGACCCATTCGGTCTCTGACATCGTAAACGAGTGGCGGTCAGTAAGGTGTGTGGAGGAGAAAGCACAGGAACGGTCGTTTGGGGGGAAATGTGTGTAGGTGTGCACGTACAGACCGCGTAGGAGAGAGGGTGGGGACTTACCTCGCGAGGAGCCCAGCCGGGAAAGGGAGGAGCGGCGGAAGGAGGGGTATCCGAAATAGCTGATGTCCTCGGAGAACATGGCGTCGGCGTCGATGATGACGCTGGGATGGGCGGAGTGGATGTCAGCGTCCAGCAGGGACATCAGGTCCTCTGTGATGTGGCGCACAAATGACACACGTGAAACACTCGCAAAACTACCAATAAACCACTGACTCACAAAGACGACGCAAGGCAGAACCAAAAGGAAATGCTTACCCCAGAAAACGGGGCATGAAGTATCCAGTTATTAACAATTAAAAGCTTGTTATACAATTGTGTCATTGTTGTTGCAATTCGCAATTGTTGTTGGGATGGAAAATCTTTTGTGTGAACCTTTTGGCTGTTTTTAAATTTTTATAATAAAGATGTGAAACAAGGCTTTTGTCTATCCAAGCCACCATCTTTGGGAGTGCTGCCTCTTCCCCATTCCTTTGATTTGCAAAGAAATCTGAGAGTTTATTTCATAGCTGAAAGAAATACAGTTGGGAATCTTGAGCATATTACTCACATATACTACAGTGTGCACCACAGGCTGTGGAAGCCAGGGAAGACGGCGAAAGAGACACTAAGCGGCCTGAAGCCACGGCAGCTCCGCCCCTGAAGCTGCCCCGCCCCTGAAGCCGCAGCCCCGCCCCTGAAGCTGCCCCGCCCCTGAAGCTGCCCCGCCCCTGAAGCCGCAGCCCCGCCCCTGAAGAGGCCCCGCCCCTGAAGCCGCAGCCCCGCCCCTGAAGCAGCAGCCCCGCCCCTGAAGCCGCAGCCCCGCCCCTAAAACAGCCCCCCCGCCCCTAAAACAGCCCCGCCCCTGAAGCAGCAGCCCCGCCCCTGAAGCAGCAGCCCCGCCCCTGAAGCCACAGCCCCGCCCCTGAAGAGGCAGCCCCGCCCCTGGAGCAGCAGCCCCGCCCCTCACTCACCTCCGGGCAGGTAGGACTCGCTGGCCGTGTCGTCTCCGTCGTCCCCGTCCTCGTCGTCCCGGCTCAGCAGGTTGTTCACGGCCAGGTTCACGTCCAGGTTCGTGCGCTGGAGCTCCCGTATGATGACGCTCCTGGACTTCCCCTGGAGAACCACCTGAGCCTGGAGAGGAGCCGGAACCAGCGTCAACACATTTACATTTACATTTACAGCATTTAGCAGACGCTCTTGTCCAGAGTGACTTACAAGATGTGCATTAATACATGGTAGGAACAATCATGTAGTTGGCGCAAGTAATGTAATGTAATGTAATCATAGTATCAGTGCAGTAATACAGCGATAGACATCATTGCAGGCAGCTGCATACCATACCTGTAACACTGGGAAGGAAAAGGTTAGGAATTATTATTATTATTTTTTTTTAAATGGAGTAAGCAGGGGTATATAGTGTTGAGCAAGTAGGCAGTGGTGATGACAATAAGCTAGATGAACAGAATTCACTGGTAGTGGAGTCTGAACAGGTGGGTTTTGAGTCTCTTGCGGATGTGACCACTCTCCTCAGCCACTATAACCCCCTAAAAACACTCCACTGGCAATCAGGGTTTTAGGGTACAGCTGTAGTAGCACCCTTTTATAGACTGTTAATAGCAGCTTCAGTGGGCTTGGTAGGGATCGTTGACTCAGTGGCAGTCTTCAGTAGAGAGAGAGTGCGTGCAAGCTTGTGTGTGCGAGGGTATGTGTGAGTGTGTATATACATGAGTGTGTGACAGTGTATATGTCTGTGTGTGTGTGTCTATATCTATATATAGAGAGAGGGACAGAGAGAGCATGAATCTGATGTAAACCAGTGTATTGCAGTGTTATATATAACATCACATTATCTCTCACTTAGCATATGACCTTAACCAAGGACAACTTCCAATGGAGGAAGTTTGCACCTACACCTACTGTGACAGCCTGATATTTTTGGATCAGCTGTGTCAAAGTGCTAAACTCAAGGCACAACACAGTGGATGCCTATGGGTCCAGACAGCAGTGCTATAACAGTTGCACAAAGCGGTCCTTCAGACATAAAGCGATCTAGTACATAAGGCCATGTGCATGCGTGTGTGTGTGTGTGTGTGTGTGTGTGTGTGTGTGTGTGTGTGTGTGGGTATTTGTTCCTTTCCAACACACCAGACCCAGCCCTGAGACAGCCCTGAGATGCGCCTGCTCTCCTAAAGAGTCTTTAGGAACTCTTAAGTGGTGATCCATGACTTCCTGTTTCACTGGGGTATAAATATAAAGTGACACACAAACTCCATTAGTCATCCATCAACATGGGGAAGATCAGAGACCACAAATGAAATGAGACAAAAGGTTGTTGACCTTCATAAATCAGGCATTGGCTATAAAAAATAGCTACACGCTTGGGGCAATAATTAAGAAGTTTAAAACAACTGGAGCTGTAATGAACCTGCCTGGAAGAGGACGCACGTGTATTTTGCCCCCACGCACAGTGAGGAGGATGGTTGGAGGCGCAAAACTTTAGTGGGAGAATTGCAGAAGTTGGTTGCATCTTGAGGTTACCAAGTACCAAAAACTACAATTAGACGCCACGTCCATGCCAACAAGCTATTTGGAAGGCTTGCCAGAAGAAAGCCTCTGCTGTTATCAAACCATAAACGTAAGCACCTGGAGTTTGCCAAACGTCACTAGAACTTTGAGTGGAACCAGATTCTATGGTCAGATGAGACAAAAATAGAGCTTTTTGGCAACAAACACCAGAGGTGGGTTTGGTGTAAAGAGAGTGATTGGTCATGCAGAAAATAACCCAATCCCCACTGTGAAGTATGGTGGTGGATCTGTGATGTTGTGGGGCTGTTTTACTTCCAAAGGCCCTGGGAACCTTGTTAGGATACATGGCATCATGGACTCCATCAAGTACCAGGAGATTTTAGATCAAAATTGTTCTGCCTCTGTCAGAAGGCTAAAACTGGGTCATGGGTTGGATCTTCCAGCAGGACAATGATCCAAAGCATACCTCCAAATCCACACAAAACTGACCACAGAATCAAGCTTTTGCAATGGCCATCCAAGTCCCCTGACCTAAACCACATTGAAATCTTGCGGGGTGGGGTGAGCTGAAGAGGAGAGTCCACAAGCAAGGACCAAGGACTCTGAAGGATCTGGAGAGATTCTGTATGGAGGAATGGTCTCAGATCCCTTGCTATGTGTTATCCCACCTCATCAGGTATTATTGGAGAAGACTCAGTGCTGTTATCTTGGCAAGGGAGGGTGCACAAAGTACTAAATGCAATAATTGTGACAATAATTGAGAAATTGTTTTGTTTTGATAAGGATTTTTTTTTCTTTGAATAATTTTACTTCAATTAAAGGTTAGATTTCGCTCATATTTTGAATGTAAGATCAAACTGATGAACACTTTTTTTCATAGCCTTTTTTTTTTTTTTTTTTTGCACATCTTCACCAAGGGTGCCAATAATTCTGGAGGGTACTGCATATATATATATATATATATATATATATGTGTGTGTGTGTGTGTGTGTGTGTGTGTGTGTGTTATTATTATTATTATATAATGTGTATGTATTTATTTCCCCAAAAAAGCAGAAAGTGAGGCAAAAACCCTCCAGTGGGAGGAGAAAAACACTCCAACCGTGGCAAGACAGAACTCCCCAGGGGAGTTAGAGTCCCGACTGGAGTGTACGTTATGATATGATTGTACAGTCAGAACACTAGGCGCTAACGCCACCTGCGGGCACCTGTCAGAGCTTCATTGCTGCACAGTCCCATGAGCACACGCTGCACAAGTCAAACATAAATATCCACGTGGAAAATAAATAATGTTAACCGTCGTGTCTATCTTCTGGCTACATACAACCTAGTGATTGCATTTTCAAAGATTTATTGAGGGTTCAAAAAGGCTAAAACCAAAGAAGACCAGCTAAAAACTCGAAAAAAACTGCAAAAATATGATTCAGAGAGCAGAGATCGCACTCTCCAGGAAAATTGGAAGGTAAATAGACCAAGGACAAGTATCTTTTCTAAGATACTTGGTAACCTAAACTAATTATTATATAATATATATATATATATTTTATTTTTTTTAAACCTCTGGCAGTTTACCGCTTACCTTTCTACCATTTCAGGTTATTCGCTGGACTTGAACTGCTTAAATTTCAGTAAAAGCTGGGGGTGTTGTAAAACCTTTGACCGGTAGTGTGTGAGTGTGTGTACACGCGCGCAGGGCTAACCTGAGAGATGAGCTCCTCTGGGATGTATGAGTGTGTGTACGCGCAGGGCTAACCTGAGAGATGAGCTCCTCTGGGATGACAGAGGCTGGGATGACGGGCTGGGGCTGGCTGCCCAGGAGCCCAGAGCCACGCTCCCTCCCCGTGCGGATCACCCTGGTCTGCCTCCTGGAGTCCCGCGATGCGTTGGAGGACCTTCCCCCCCTCCGCTGCCGCCTCCTCCTCCTCCACCTCCTCCACCTCCTCCTCCACCTCCTCCACCACTGCCTCCACCTCCTCCACTGCCTCCGCCTCCTCCTCCTCCACTACTGCTGCCGCCAGCCCCTCCTCCTCCTCCTGCTCCTCCTCCTCCTCCATTCACTCCAGAGCTCCAGCGACTCCTAACGAGACAAAAGAGGCCCAGGGATCAGGGGGCTGGTGGTCGCTGGTCGCACAGGGAGGGGGGGGGGGGCACACTCATCAACAGAGACGTGAGCGGTGGGAATCCAGGCTGGAATGCGCCCGGGGAGGGGCGCCAGTGCTGTACCTCTCAAAAGCCCCCTCTCCAAACCGGCAATTAGCAAATACTTTCGGCTTCACACATGGCTGCTTTGAAAATGGCTCGGTAACGGAACCAGGGGGTGGGGTGGGGTGGGGTGGGGGGGGGCAGAGGACAAAGTACATTGCAGATCTCCAGGACCGGGTTTTGGGAAAGAGCGGCGTGAATGTGTTTGGAGATGGAGAAATGTCCTTCCCGCCCACAGCTTGCAGTGAAATTAGTTCCTGCGTTCGGAAGCCAATTCCGCTGTGAGATTTGGTTGAGAGACACGGTAATTGAAGGGAGAATGGTGTATTCCCGTAACTGGAAAGGCTTTCGGTTTCTATAACAACCTTCGCGGCTGTACCTGTCCTTTGACCGTTTCTTGGTACTACACAGCCCACAGATATTTTTTCCTAAGAGGCCAGGAAACACTTTAAACACTCAAATTTCCGTTCTCATCAATTCCGCCCTGTTACACGGATTTCTTCTTCTTTTCTTTTTTTCCAGGGAAACGCACGTCTCACTAGAATGTAAATGAACCCAGGAGAAGCACCCCTCCTAGAGTGTCTGACGAAGGGGGATTTGGCGTTCAAAGCGCTCAAAAGGCCGACACCTTTACCTGAGGTCTACGATATTGGTGACCCTGCCATAACTTACCCAAGGGTGTTGCCTGCCAGTCTGCCCAGTGTGTCAGAACCAGACAGGAACCAGGGTGGATCACTAGTCCTGCCTGGCCTGGAGGTCCTTCCTGTCCCTGAACCACTGCTCAACTTTGAACTGAAAACAAAAGATGGGAGAGCAGTTACAACCCCGACAGCCCCTGCGTGCCCCCCACCCCAGGCCCCACCCTGGGGAGCCCCGATCGCATGTCCTTCAACAGGGAAAGTGGTGGTGACTAGTGGGCAACACCCTTGGGAACTGGAACTGGCTGCAACACATTCCACTTTTTAAAAGCCTCCCCCACCCCCCCCCCCCCCCCTTACAGAAACAGAAGCACGAGGCTGCAATTTCTCCCTAATCTCCAGGTGTCGTTTAAAGATTCGACTTCAGAGCACGTTACAAGGTCTGAATGTTTTGTTTTTTTACCCATTGCATTAGCTCAATTTACCATGATTTCACCATACTACTGGCCATTGAAAGGAGGACCACGGAAACTTCTCTTGCACCTCTTACATTTTTCATACTCAATCAGATGAAATGCAGGAAATGTGTTATTGTGATTTGAAAGATAAACAGGTTAACAGAACACAGATAATTCTGCACGGAACGCCTGGTTCTCCTCCTTACTCATTGACCTGCACTGCAAAACAAAGACAAAAACATCAACTCCACGGCAAGAGATCCACAGGGAAAAATGACTCCTGCAAAAGGAACTGCAAACTGACACTAGCTTTAACAGAGATGTCAGATCTGTGTCTTCTGTTGCTTTCACGGAGTACTCAGAAGCACTTATGAGTACTTATTAATGAAGCACTTCACATAATGTCTACGTCCTGACCCTAAGAGTGCAATTAGACTACAACACTGGGAGAAAACCGTCTGATATGCATGTCCAATAGGCACAACGAGGAAGGCTGTTAGGTACAGTTAAGCATCGCTCTCATCATTGGACAGGAAAAACTGGAAAAATTTAAAACACCACCTGTCAGATCAGAGCAGCAAATAACTGTGCCAATCACTGCGTTACACTGTCTGACACAGTCACCCAGCACAGTTATACTGTCCAATACAGTCATTCACAACAAGCGGCTGCCTCTGCAAGTAGGTTGGAAGCAGCAATGCGAATATGACCGCCAAACAACATTGACCGAAACGGAAGGGAGGGAGATTTATGATGTGGCAAAAACGCAACCTACGCGTTTTAGGTCATCTGCAGTGGCCAGTAAAGAAAAGCAGTCAACTAAGAGAGCAGGATTTTTTCTCTGTATCCCACCATTTTCCAGGAGTTCATCTCGACCGCCTTTTAAGGGGTCAGGGAATCATTTTCCAGTTTCCCACATTGGCGCCAATGGTTTTCTGGTTTTTTGATTCCCTCTGGAAAATGCCAATTGTGAAGCACTGTGTGACAACCTGTTTGTAAATGGCACTATACAAAAATAAAGATTGATTGATGATTTTGTATGGGTTTTTGTTTTTTCCATCTTTCCTGAGGGGAAATAAACATACACGAGACGTTGAAATGGCTCTTTTATCATGCTCATTCAAAGTGAGTGAGGTTTTCCACCATGCGAGTGAGATTTACCCACATTCAATAATAAACTGGAGTTAGACTGGCTGTGCTGCTGCACATACACACACACACGCTCCAGAGGCATTCCGGCTGCGTTCTGGCATCTTGGTGCAGGCGGTTGTCTGAGTGCTATCTGAGAGCCCACACTGCTCATTTCTAAAGGCTTTCAGGCTGCCCACAATGCTGCTGACTGCATTAACATCTGAAACCATCTCATTTTCTCTTGGAAAATTCTGCTTATTTCGTCCAGCCCGGCGACAAAAAAATAAATAAAATACTGAGCTCTGCGGAAAAAACTTTCCCAGTCATGCCGCAAGGTGGTCTTTTTCAGACCGATTTGAGCGCATGCTTAAAACTGAGCTCTTATATCGCTGCTCCTTCTTCACCGTTTTAAATGCCCCCCTTCTACTGGCAAGGCGTTTGAGGTGTCAATGAAAGAGCACATGAATGTTCTCGGCCTGCACAAAACCTAGCAACAGCTGAAGGAATTTAGCCCAAGACAAAACCAAACATAGAAAAAGCTGAATTGTGAAATGGCTCGACATCAAGCGGCTTTGCCTTACATTCGTGCATAGGCCGTAACATGTGAATGGCCCGTACTCTTAACCATAAGGAAAATCTGCGATGATATTTGGCAACCCTAACATTCTCCTTTTCTAAATGTTGTTTTTCTGATTTTTATCCAGTTTTTTACCCAATTTGGTAGCCAATTACACCCACTATTCTTAGGTCAATCCCCTCCCTCGTAGTTTGCTGCCGTAGTCCTGTGACCGGCAGTGACAAAGGCGAAGTATCGTCTCCTCCGAGACGGCACTCATCATGCTGTCGACTGTAACTCCGGCACCCCAGAGCCAGTCCTGTGCACAGTGAACAGTGTCGGCTTCCCTGCCCCCTCCCTGGGGCAGACAGCCAATTGCTGCCCCTGGTGTGAATCGAACCCCGATCTCCGTTGAAACCACAAGACCACGCGGGAGGCCCTACCACCCAGCAACGTCTAACTAAGTCACTGAGCCATGTGGATCACTTGGGATTTGAACTTGCTGTATTGACATCTTAGCTGATACTATTTTTGCAGATAGAAGCACGCAGTTTCATAAAGTTCACAAGAATAGAGTTGTGGTGGTGTGGCCTGAACTAAAAGTACAATAGAACCTCAGATACAAACCTCAGTTATGGACTGCCCTGTCAACCGAAAGCAGTACGAACCGCAAGTAGCATAAGCAATTACACCTTATCAACATCAAGCTCTTTATTAGCACTGGTGCAAAAGGCAAGCCAACAAACAAATCACTTCCCATTGACAAAACAGGGGCATGTTTTGGCACTATTGCTACAGAATGTGGGAAACAACAGTTTTTGATATAAAGAGGTGCTAAAACCAAATCAAACAGCTCACGCCAATGTGTCCATTCTGTTCTTACCATCGGTGAGGACAAACACACACAGGTGCGTCTGTAATATAAACAACTGAACGATGACGTGAGAATCACTGCTCAAGGAATAGCAATAAGCTAGCCGACGTTCGTCAAATAAATAAATAATCTATATACACATGAATCATGAACAACAACAAGAGTAAATAACGTCACTCAGCTCAACGTTATGGTTTCATGAAAGCGCTGCTCACAATAGACTGACCTCCAGATACTCCCCAGCCTGGCTAATTACATCTGTCTGACAGAGTTCAGAATATTTCTCAAAGTGCTTCCCCTCACAACAGGGGCTAAATGAATAGAACACGGGAATAAACATTAACGGCCTCATTTCAGCCCAACAGTTCGCAATGTTTCTCATCAATATAATGCCCACGTAATAAAAATAATTTAATCTATCCTCCAGTGTTGGAAATAACACTTTTAATTCATAGCTGTCTGAGCCATTCCAGGTCTTACCAGAAGTCATTACCACTCAATGCACCTGCTTCTAGGAAAATCTGAACTGGATCAAATTGCTATGCATTAGGAGTACGGTTTCTAGCCCTGAGTTAAGGTGATGTTGTTGAGCTCAAATGGTGGAGCATACGAGAACTCTTAACATTGGTTCAAAATGGCAACTATTTCACGTGCTTCTCTTAAGCAATACAACCGACAATGATTGTGCTGCAATGTTCCTTCGTTGCACTTTAACTCTGTGTGTATTGGGATTCAATGCAGAGGGTGTAGGAATGAACAAACCCCCCCGTTTCTGAAATAAGGAGGGAGCACAAAATGTCTCACCCATCGCTGCTGTCCGGTTTCCCCAGTTCCAGTCGATCGGGCTGCACCGCAAACCCAATCCTGCAGATCCTTCCATCCTGAGTGGGAAACGAGAGAGCTGTTACTTACAGGAGTCTCTCTTTCCCTCTCTCCGTTTCACCAGAGGGAATCTGAATGTCCCCCTCCCCCCCAATAAAATCTCCACAAATGGTTTCTTTTAACGGTCAACCGCTCGAAGAGAGCTTTCCTGCATCAACAATAGTCGTGAGTTCAAAATAATCGACTGAGACTGACAGCCTCTTTTCTTGTGATATGACTAGAAGTACCCACAAAAGATAATACAAGGAATATGAAGCACTGGTTATTAAAATGCCTCACTGGCTTTGACCTAGCAACAATTCCTCAACAACCATTTTTCCCCCTAAAATGATAACCTCTCCCTCAAGGAGGAAAATCTCACATTATACCATTATTATTACAGCAAGGTAAAGATTTACAGAAAATGTATTTAATAATTTATGGAGTGATAACTTAAGTTAAAAAGGGGCTGCCACTTTAAAATGTTCCTGATGTTCTATGACCAGGTCAGGCACCGTGGATATGTAAGGGTTCGTTGCAAATCTCAGAATTGTTACCTCTAGGAGAAAACCTGTGTGGTTTGGTCCAACCACACATTGCTTAATAGTAGCCTGTTCCAACACATTGAGAGGGGGGTGACTGGAGCAGGAGGAAAAATAAAATAAATGTTAGACGTGAATATTTTTGCGCTATTAAGAGGGAAAACACCATTCAGTTTTTATGATTCAGTTTAAATTAAAACAGATCTTTAGGAATGGTCACTGTGTGTTAGCTAAATTAAAAATAATCTTTAGGAGTATTTTTCAATGTCATCTGCAGCACAATACAATTCAGTGAAAATGCAAAACTCTAACTGACCTAGAATATACACTACAGAGCTCACATTTGTATTTCATCTGTAGGAATTGTGAACCAAAATAATTTGTACATAGCGGGATCTTCCCGCTTTATGCCAGACTAATGTGAGGGATTGACAAAAAACAGCCGTGATTATCACAGTCGCGCACCAAAATCCCAGCCCTGATAAAACTTCCTTCTTACCTGTTGCAGTTGTATTTGTTGAGTTTTTCTGACACCTCACGCAATCTGATGAAAGAAGGAGATATAAGAATTATATATCATTTCAACAGGTAGCCTGCAACTGCAATTGAAAGATACTGCATGCCCCAAAAGATTGTGCAAGACAACATCAGATAAAAACCAGACAACAGACAACCCTTTCCCCCAGCTATGAAACTTGCTAGCCATCTAGGCATTAAGTACACCTAAAGATGGTGGTTCTAGTTTTCTAATTGGGTCGGAAAAGTAAGCAAGATTACTAGATAAGTGCTACTCGGCAATACATCTTAGATTTTACAGGCACCTGCTACTTTCATATCTAAACATAGCCAAGTTATCTAGCCGACTAAATGTTGTGACCTGTATCATCAATGAACTAGCAGCGAACGTAGCTAACTGACATAACGAGCTATCGATGAAAATGCTGCACTTTAACGGATATTTATTGTATTATACTTTTTATTTACATTTTAGGCATTTAGCAGAGGCTCTTATCCAGAGCAACTTACACAATTGATATTTCTCTACATACAATCTATTTATACAGCTGGATACCTTGCTTAAGGGTACAACGGCAGTGCCCCCACCTGGGAATCGAACCTGCAATCGAACCTCTGAGTTACAAGCCCAGCTCCCTAACCATTACACTACACTGCCGCCCTATTTATTTGAGAACCTTCAGATTAACTTGTAAGTGTTGTTAGTAGATTGCAGCAGTATTGACAGACATATCACCCACCCCTAGGCCTAACTACTGTAAGTCTCCCCAATTCCGGGGTGTCTTATTTAGAGCACCGACGTGGGTTGAAATCAGATGTGAGACCAGAACAGCAGAATGTACCACCTATCGATTCAGTAATAAAGCTCAAAGGTAGCGCAGTACCGTCGGTGAGCAGACGGTGATTTGCTAAGCATACTATTGATGCTGAGAGCGCAGTTTCATTAAAGTTTCTGCAAGCTAGAGGCAATCGCACTCCTATTCCAAATGGGTCACTGCCTCCCAGGGTTGGCCAGAGCTACAGTCGCCTGCATTAACGAGGGCAGCCAATAAAAGGGTCACGTATCGAGTCGAAAGGACGAAGCAGCAAACATGCAGCGTTTGGATTAACTGGGCCAGTAAGTGACCTCTTTTACTGCCGAGGAGCAAACTGACTTCTGAACCATTTCTACCATTGAGCAGATAGAAGCACGCAGTTGAGTATCAGGCATGAAGGACAGGACCAGTGCTGTTTCATTACAAAGGAACATCAAATGCAATAATTATTATAATTATCCCGGTGAAATCAGTTTTATTATTTTCAATTTTCCATTAGATTTTTTCCTGATTTGCGTTTAAAAATGTTTGTTTTCGTGTCCTTATTTCCATGTTTGCAGAAAGAAATGGGAAAATATGTTACATTAATTATACATATTAACAATTAAATGGAAAAAAATTTAGTGAAACAAACAGAACAAATGTTAAAATGTAAACTTAAATGAAATTAAAATTATACATGCATGTATTATACAACACATACATGTTGGTGAAATGGTGTGATATTGCAAGCTAGCTAGTTCGTTACATCAGAGAACATGCATGGCTACATGATAGATGGCAAAACGCTGTTGTTAGGTTACAGAGAGCACACTCAGGAACTTGCTGCAGAGGGGAATACTTGTTATCCTGCTGCTATAATCACATTCTCTTGCTTCTCTCACTTCCTACAGATGAGAACTGTGCTTGCCATTTTTCCCCTATAAAATAGCAAGGTAACGTAAATTGTTTTGTAATAGTTCCTGGGATTACCAAATTCCATTTTAAAACTTGGAATAATAGTATGCCAATTTTCAGTTTCCCAAAGAAAGAACCATAATGAACGTTACTACAAGGTAGGCCATAAAACAGGGCGGGGCCTCGGGTGGCACAACGGTCAAAGCATTCGCCCGGAATACGAGTTGCCCACTGCAAGGCCGTGATTTGAAACCAAGCTGCGCCAGCCCAGCTCTGGCTGAGAGCCCATTGGGGGCAGCGATTGGCAGACCAGCCCAGAGGGAGGGGGGAAGGTGAAAGCGCGAAAGGCATCCCTGTACGGGCTTACCTCCGAGGATGAGCGGCGGGCTCGTGGGGGAGGGTAAATTGAAAGGAATAGAGGATACCAAATTTGGAGAAAAACCTAGCTGCCCATGATGTTTCAATTCTGAAATTCATACACATTAATATCCTCACCCCTAATGTATGCTACACTATAAAATATGTGATACCTCAACAAAAATGTTTTAAACATTAAAAAAATAAAGTAATAATAATATAATATATGCCATTTAGCACTCTTTTATCCAAAGCGATTTACAGTAATGAATGCATACATTTTTCAGTATATGCGGTCCCAATGGGAATCGAACCCACAACCTAAGCGTTGTCAGCACCGTGCTCTACCTACTGAGCCACACACAACCAAAGTTACTCAAATATGCAAAGCATATACCATCTATACAGCTTTAAAAGCACATTTCCTTAAATGTGACTGCGCAACAAATTATTGTAATAAAAATAGTCAAGTTACATCTAGAAACGTAACAAGCACTAATCCAAAGCAATGCTGCCCATGTTTTCCTATATTTATTTATTTAACTTTGTGTTTCTTCATCTCAAGATAATGTGGTCTCTATGTGCATTAGTGTTGTCAAGATACCAAAAGGAAAAATACCAAATTTAACCTGTGATGCAATATCAGCACAAGTATCTCATTAAAAGTCAATAAATCAAACATATGGCTAAAATGTTTCATTATATAGCATTATGCAAATGCAAATCACTTCTTGGCTCGTACATGAAATACACCATCAAGAAAATCAGTGATTAATATGCATGTGAAGGACGTTTTTAAAAACAAAAAAACACAAGAAATAAATGTATTCTGTTAACGTAAAAAAAATATAATAATAATAATAATATTTTCCAGACATATGACTGACTTTTCAGAAAGAAAAAATAAAAATAAAAAAAATTAAAAAATACATTCTGAGCATGGCCATTTCGAAGGATCTAACTGACCTTCTAAACAAAGTACTGGCCGTAAACAAATGAGTTAACAGTTATTTACTTTGGAGCTCACGCTCTAGAACTGCTTCTCGACTGAGTCATCCGTGTCATCCATAGCTAGCAGGCTGTTGTTCATACATTCGTTGACTAACTCAAATCACATGCACCCTGCACATCATTTACGCCCCACCAACGCACCCGTGCATCATGTCCTTGGAGCGTGACAGGAGACTGCAAACAACGATTGATCCCTTTTCAAATCTAGCTAGTTAGTTCCTGCTTTAGCATAGTAGCATAGCTTACGATAGTATTGCAATACAAGATAATAATGTATATAAACGGAAATACTGTTGTCACCATTATGAGATTGTATGTACTGTCACGTTTTGGTACAGCGATCTATCGTAGGTGGTATTGAATGTATTGTGCCACACTCATGTGCATGATGGACGTGTGTAATATAGGCTAGTGTCAGTAGAATGTCTGTGATGAAGCTCTGATGGAGTGCTTGTGTTAATGTACAGACATGTTCTCCAATTATACGTAATTTGAGAACTCAACAAATCCTTTCTCCTAACATAGCATAAACAGTTTGCTTGTGTTATATGAAAAGAGAAAGCAAGTGCATTTTTCATACCACCAAAGCACAGTATATTCGTGTTGGTAGTGCTATGCTTGTGCGTAGTAAGGCTCTTATAAAGAATAGCAGATCCAGCAGCTCCATACTGTTATTACAATTAGTGTTAATACCTGTAGTGCCAACAGGAAAAAGACAAAGAATAAAGACATTTCAGTCCTTTTTATTATTAGGCAAGCTGTGGTCCTGAAGGCAATAATGATAACAATGTTTTATGGATGGTTGGTCATCCATAAAAGATTGTTCTGAAACTAGGACATGGGGGTAATTCTTCAAACTTAAGAGTTCATGTGTGTTCATGCTGCTCATGTGACACACTAAGTCTCAGTATAGTATGTCATGTTTTAGGACTTCTACAGTTGTCTTGTGAAGTATCAAACATCATCAGAGGAAGGGCTTGCGTATGCTTTATGGAGTGTGCCATTTTCAAGTGCAGAATCTGAAAGTCAAATGATTTTATATACACTTAGGGATTTGTCTCTTTGATGTGACACACAATTTGAATACACAAAATGAGATGAGATGGCAAGATGGAAGAAACGTGGGGCCTAGTTAAATGAAGGAAGGTAGGGAGGGAAACATGGGTAGCATTGCTTTGGAATAGTGCTTGTTTAGTTTCTGTGAAACATTGGTGAAAGTTTAGTCATAAATAAAGTTTGATATAAATAATTTGGTATATAGAAGCACAAATTTGACTTTGCATATGTACATAACTTGCTTTTTTGTTTTTTTTACATTGATAAAAGTTTTTGTTGAGATCCCCCCCAGCTCTGTCCATCTAAAGCCTGATTAATACTTTTACGAACGTGAGAATCATCAGACATCAATATATCCATCTCTGAAGAAGCACCATCATACACCAAATTTTGAGTAAAACCTTTACAGGAACATTATTTAAATGGCCTAAAGTGGGTTTGAGCCAAGATAGACACCATGCCACTTACAGAGAATAAATCCATCAACCTGACAGACAGGGTTAAAATGGATCCGGCATCATTAATGTTTTCGTCAATGTTTTCGTTACGGTTGCGCACCTCTTGGTTAGTATCTTATTAAGTGTCACAGATGGATGGGCCCTGGATGGCGCAGTGTAAAAGCAACTTGTTTTTAGTGCAGGTTACCCACTGCAGTCTGGGTTCGATCCCCTGCTGCACCAGTCCAGCTATGGCCGGGATCCCGTTCAGGGGCGGCGATTGGCTGTCCGCCCCAGGGGGAGGGGGAGGGAAGCCAACACGAGCTCACTGCAGGAACAGAAAGCTTCTGTGTGTGTGTGTCGGAATCACAGTCGACAGCTTGACGAGTTCCGTCTCGGAGGAGGTGAGCACCCTAAGGCTCTGTCTTCATTGGCGTTTACCTTTCCCTCGAAGGGGTTGAGCGGACCTAAACAATGCCGGGAAAATGCACCCCACACCACAACTCTTCACTTACTCCAGCGTTTCCTTTGTCTACCCGTACATGTCAGATACGATCTCTCAAGCATCAGCACGCAGCCTGCACTGTTTTTATTATTGGTAACAACTCATGATCATTGGTCAAGATTCATCTTCTTGTCCATCAAAATGATAGATTACTTTTTATTTTATCATCAAAGCATCCAAAATCGATATTGACGGGTAATTGTTGGCAAACGGTCTTCAAGTGAAGAGGCTGAATGACATGTGTACTGTGTCCGCCTACCCTGGTATTTGATCTTTTTATTCAGGCTTAAGGAAATGATGCTGGCCAGAGGCTAAAGGAAAAAAATCCAATACTCAAGGTTTACGGGCAAATGGGATTTTGTCCAGACACAACTGGTACAACTTGAATGTTTAGTATGACAAATGCATAATACATCCAAGAATGTATTCACAGTGGGCCGGAAATCAGAATTTCTGCCTGACGAAACACTCAAAACCGTGAATTGTAAAGCTAACTTTTTCTTTACTGAAGTTCTCAAGAACAAATTAAAGACACCTTTAGGATTTTGAAAAATTTGGCAAGGTTGCACAAAAACAGGTCTTTCAGCTGAGCACAAGCACTTTGTTTTGCACGTCTCGTTTTTTCTTACCTGGCACACTGTCATCAACAGTGTGACAGGTAAATGCAGACAATTAGGCGACCCTTTCTCTGCAGAAAAGAGAAATGTGCTAAAACAAAAGCCCACACTGCAGAACGGACGGTGTCAGTTAAAGCCAGTTCCACAACAGAAGTGCTTTTATTTCCTTTGACAGCCAGTCATGAGTATACATGAGTCTCAACAGGAGGGTCTGAGGCTCTTCAAATGCTTTAGCAAACTACCCAGAGAAAACCTTGAGGCTAAATAACACAAATAACTACATAACAACAATAGGCTACAAAACTTGTCTACCAGCAAAATCCATATTACTCCATATTTGAAAAGATAAATGTAGACAAGACTCTGCCACTGCCTCTCCCATACCTATAAATCATATGATTGAGTCAGGCTACACTGGATCGCATTTAGTCACGGCGTGATCAGAAATCAATGCCCCAGTAAGCTAGCAGTAGATAACAGGCACGGAAAGTGACTTGCGGTCTTCCTGAATCTCATATACAATGAAAGAGATACGGCTTTGAGGTTGTGCCTCCCGTGCACATTTACGGAAACTTCAGTTGGTCTCGTCTTCCAACTCTGTGGCACATGTGCATGTGAACGATGAGGATGGTTTATTCTTAAAACGAAGCCTGCCAATTTGCTTAGATTCAAAAGAGGGTTTACAATTTAATTACAGCAGCAGCAACCCCCATTTATTTTCATTGCAAAAGAGTCTGTTTTCTCATGATAAATCCTGTGTGGATGTATGGATGTGTGCTCTATGTTTGTGCTGCCAGGGAATAAGGAGTTACAGCAGCTAGTGCAGTTTCTCTATATTTCTTTCCAGCCTCCAGGGGAACGGGGGGAACAATATGTTTAAAAAAAAATTCAGCAAGTTGCAAATCATATTAGGCTGCATAAAGCACTGTCTCAAGTGTTATTCAAAATAAATAGTTGGTCATTCACTGAAACGATCCATCTTTCCCTCAAGCTCTTTCTGAGCTCTACCTGTTCATGTTACGGATTCTTTACCCTGGCATGAATGACGCTCAACAAGGAGGATACATCACAAACACAGGGCACAATCAAGATCAAATTCAGTTGGGTTTTGGGCACGTAGGAGCAGACATAGCAGACATAGCCTTCTCATGTCGAGCAGCTTAAGCATTGGTGTTTTGTACTACTTGGATGGGTGGCCTCCCGGGGAAAACATGGTGCAGCTGGAAGTCTGTGGGCGAGTAGGGGGCCCTCCTCCCTCTGGACCAAGTAAAACACATTCACCAGAGTATCAGAAGGTGCTATCCTTCAGACGAGACGTTCAAACAGAGGTCCTGACTCACTGTGGTCATTAAAGGTTACAGGGCACTTTTTAACCCCCCAAAAAGTGTCTATTTGCTGGCCAAAGTCGCAAACAGCTCTCTGCATTTGGCCACCCAACCACGCCCCCTTCAGCTGATTGGCTACACAATCCCTTGCATTCCCTATCCACTTTGATTCCAAAGGTCATAACTGACATTCAGAACTGAGCTCTCAGCTGACCTACCAGGTTAGATGGCGATAATAGTATTCATTAGACGCAGGGGCAGGAGTTTGAAGGCAATGTCATGTGTAAATTCAAATTGTATGAGTGAACACCTCCTAAATGTAAACTCAGTTCCTGAACATCAACTTGAAAAATATCAGATGAATACAATTTATTTGGAGAGCCACCGCAGTCATGCTTGATGGCATGACATTTTTTTAAAGCCTTTTTTTCTAAGAAAATAAAGTTAACGTGATTGCAATGAGTATTAAATAAAAATGTAAATGAACCAATCTTACTTCTAAGTGGCAGAGTGTTACAATGCATTCTTGCGGCAATGGCTTGGAACTGCAAAGACAGTCCAATCAAAGCCAAACAACCGCTGTTTAATTGCAAAATCCACCGGTAACTGCCATAGGATTTGATAACAACCCATGCTAGTGAACGCCGACATTCAAAGCCGTAGGTTTACGCTTGGCCACGTACTTGCATGAGACGGAGATAGCAGCGTATTTTTGATGGGATTAGGTTAGGGGTCCAGTTAAAATGATTATGAGTAGTCTTGACTCATAATTTTTTGCTGTTGAGTTGATCAAATATGCAATAAAATGAACTTTAGCAATGCAGTTACCTGCAGTGATTTATATCTTTCCCCGTCAAATCAATAAACGTGCTAATTTAGCAAGGTTCGCTAGCTACAATTACTCAGACATTAGCAAAATAATTTTAGAAAAATTGTTGGAAATTGTAAAGGTTTGATTTTAATAAACATATCTGTCATGAATGACATGCACCCAAGCAGTTATAAATAGAAGAAGTATGACTGCATA
The DNA here is from genome assembly GCA_029706075.1 of Aldrovandia affinis. NCBI lineage: Eukaryota > Metazoa > Chordata > Actinopteri > Notacanthiformes > Halosauridae > Aldrovandia > Aldrovandia affinis. Next base: position 574,378 of record JAINUG010000124.1, on the reverse strand, counting down.
AACTAATAATTGAACTATTTTACTAAATACAAATGATCATTGACAGACACGAAAACAAATTCCTTCAAGACGGGGGGGAAGTTATTTCACTGCCTACGTGAGATCAACCTTGCCTATGGAAAAAGGAAATCTTATTTGCAACAGCCCATTAAAGAAAACTGCACTCAGTGGTAGCCCTCATTATCCCCAGGAGGCTTGGAACAGCACTCCTTTGCTTTCAGGAGCAAATCACACATCTCAATCCGCTCAATAACACAGGGGAGGAAAAACCACGCAACGGGACGTCAAACAGTGGCACGGCACAGGGGAGATGGGCAGAGGACTGTCGGACGAGACTGCCGTGGGTATACAATTTGCAGAGGGATCTTCAACTCAAAGGTAACCTAAGGAGTGGTGCCAGGGATCCAGTTTGCTTAAATATCCTTCGTGGGACCAGGGCTTGCCTTGAGCATAACCTGTCAGCTAACCAGGAAAGAAAGAAAAACCTGAAGTCGGGCAGCAACCATTTACAAATGTTAGGAAACGGAGAGTGTCCAATTACGTCAATTGCACTCCAATTGCATTAGAAATGCATTCCATTGTGTCGTGTAGATAATAATGGATTTCGTATGAAAATAACAAAGACCTGCTCATTAAGAAATTGGGCCGAAACAAACAATCTATACCACTCTACATCAGAAGATCTGTATATTTAATTGGCTACACTGGGCATTGAGTGGCTACATTAGTCATTTAAAAAAATATCACAAATCATTGCTGCAATCACATCAAGAAATGAGTCATGGTGAGGTCAAGCATCGAGTCCTTGCAGGACCTCAGACATTCCCATTAAGAACTTACTCAATACGGTGTCATGTTAGTCCGGGAACAACAACCACCGCCCCCACCACCCCCCCACCACCCACACACACCTTTTCTACCCAGGTTTGCATTGAAAAGCAGATCCATTGCATCTGTCATGCCTAGTGCTCCAGTCAGTTCCGGGACAAATGACAGAGCTCCATTATGTTGCTGTGTGTGTTTTATGTGTAAGTACCACATGTTATGTGGGAGGGGGCAGTCTTCTGCGCAGACAGGATAAGAATGTCATCCATACTGAAACCACAAGGAAAGGGCAGCAGACACAACTGGTACAGAACTACATCTACACCACAACATCTCGAAAATGGAAAACTCCCGTCACCATGATGAGACCTCTTCGTGGAATGACTGCCGTGCCCGCGTGCAAATTGACCATGCTCACACAGGCACTGTGCAGACCACTGTGAAAACTGCCCAGGACTATTGCTGAATGCCATTTTGGCCCCCTCCTTCCCCCGATAAGCCAGCGCAGTAGCAAAGCTCATGACTCACTTGGCCAGTTGTGCTCTCACAAGCAAATCAGCGGAGGACAAAACGCTGTGCTAGCACGGATGATTTATGCACAAGTTAACATTGTGAAGGATAATTCATAACAAATGCCGTTGCCTCCATCACGCAAAACATCTGCTGCTAGGGGTACGCACACAGCTTTTCCTGGTCTCAGAAGTGCTGTGCTTTATGCAACATTTCAACGAGGCCGAATCAAATATCAATGGGTAAAGAATTAAACAAGATTGCATTTTCATTCTGGTTCATCCATGTTCCAAAATAATTCTCCCTTGTCTGGCCCACTGTGACGGCAACTGTAGTCGATACTCAATGCTTTTTTGCTGCTGTGGAAGTGGATTGCGGATCAGTTATCAGTTCCTAAATGAGATGAAGACCGCCAGCCATTGATGACAGTGATATGGGGGGTAGAAATTCAGAGCTGGTTCTGTTACATTTCTTGCCATTGTCTATTTGTTCTTATTTTTATAGTCATGACTTCAGCTGCAATACATTCTTTACTAAATTAAAGTCCAGTGAACAGTCACAAACAGCCTCCTTTGTGTGTGTGTGTGTGTGTGTGTGTGTGTGTGAGTGAGTGAGTAAGTGTGTACACACACATGTGTATGCTTGTGACAGAGAAGACAACAGAAAACACTAAAACATGAGATTTCAAACATATGTAAATGTGTAGAGCTGGCATGCACACAAACAGCATAGCTTGTTTTTGTTCTATCCTGGGCAACTGCCAACATGCATCAGACTATTAAATTATGATATATCATATCATGTACACATACAAAATATAAAAGGATTTTAAATTGCCACGGTGTATTAACCCTGATTTAATAGACCCTGAAGGTCTTTCAAGGTATAAATTGTAACTTCACTTTTCAGGTTCCTGCAGTACAATGATGGCTCATTAATCAATTTAATCTCAATGGATGATATAAATAGGGTCATTATAAATAACCTGGGGCTTCAAATGCAGGTCACAATTGCCAGCTCGGAAGATCAGTAGGTCCACAGATGTGATGGTAGCTTGGAGATTAGGTCCTCTCATTTTATAAAGCCTTTCTTCATCCTTTGTTGCTAGAACATTTCTGGGAGCCCCTCCTTTGCCTTTAATTAATCCTTCAATCCCTCACATGGAAACACTGTTTTGGTCAGTTTTCCTTTTATATGCCATTTAGAAGGCGCCTTTATCCTCCCAGTAAGTCAGACAATGTTCTTGGCCTTCGGTTGACACAGTAAAACGTTTCATTACTGGCCAAATATGTATGTTCACGACAGGGGATATGTGAAGGCATTCTTCACTACAGCAAAAGGAAAATGGAATTGAGTTTGTGGGAGAAAAGACAAGGGGCTCTGGAAACATGGCACACTCCAAGTTATGTGACAAGTGAGCTATATCAGTTAGACAGCAAACCATCCAACTACCATATTTAGTAGGCTTAAAGGCAAACCATTATGAAATTATTCTGATCTAACCAGTGGTATGGGGTGTCGCAAGCCAACTATACGCACAGTTTGATAGCGGGATTCAACGCATCTCTTCTCAATTCAAAGCATACAACGAAATGCAACATTGTCAAGAAAATGACACCAAATGTATCTAAAGCGAACCTTCCTTACGTATTTACATAGTTAAATTGGTAACATTAGCCTGCACGTCTAGCGTTAGAGCCGACGTTTGTCATGTGTCATGATTGACTGCGTGTCAGTTAGCTAACGTTGGAGACGCTGTTAGCTCCTTAGCGAACACGAATAACCAGTCAAAGGATCGCCGCAGTGTTGTTTTCCTGACCAGCTAGCTAAAACCTCAACATTTTGACATGATCAGCAAATCAGCTAGCGTTGATTCTAGTTCAATAGTTAACTAGTCTGTCTCTCAAATGTCTAATTTAAACATCCAGTGTTATACTAATAAATCAGATGTTACCAGGCAGCTAATCGTAATGCATTTACCCCCAAAAATCGTTACGTTACGTACCTCTGCCCTATACAGCTAGCCAGCAGTCGGGGCTTGCTAACTTAGCTAGTGCTAGCTTGCCATCGTTAGCTAGCTACTTTCCAACCGTTTCCCTTCCACTAAAGTGTATCAATGGCAACAATCGTTTGTATCCGACTTCAATTGTGAGCAGGGGAATACATAAAGCCACAAACAACACACGAAACACAAAACCTTTTTTCCAAAACAAACTGTTTCGATTGATGTTCCCTCTCTTTTCCCTCCTCCCCCCACCATCCCCCAACCTGCATTGTCCGCCTCAACTTTGACTATCCCTCGAACCCGGGCGAGATGCCGGGCCTCGTCACACATTTCATACAAAAATACTCCATTTCCTTGCTTGGAATTCATATAACAACTGGGCCATGACAGCAGTAAGACGAAAAGAGGGTTGTGTACCACACCCTGCACATTAATATTGATTTAAAACCCTCTTTCACCCCCGCCCGCAACAAATACCTGTCATTGAGCTGGTCCTCGGTCCCAGGCAACGGGTGAACCACGAAGTGAATAGACGTCATGAGTTCAATCCGAAATGAGACAAATATGTGCGAAGGATGGGGAAATGTTAATCTCTAGTTATCTGTGGCGGTGTGCTTTCACACAATTCGGCTACAAGGAAAGAAAAGCAGAGCTTTGATCTAGTACCTCCTCAGCCACACTCCGCCATCTTAACTCTAGCAGGCTTCTTCGTTCCGTGTTGATTAGCGCAGATAGAACGTCGACGCTGATTGGACCGTGGCGGGCTACAGGGATACATGTAAACACAAATCCTATTGGGTGTGAAGAATAAAGGCATCTATCCTAGGGGCCGATCTTGTCTTTACAGGCGACGTCTACCATGTGCTGTCAATTGCGAGAACAACGTGTTTTGTTTATTTGATTAGCTAGCTAGCCATGACAAGTACACAGTGGAATGTGATGTAAGAATGAATGGCAGTTTTTTTACAAACTTATCATGTGGTATTAGGCGCTCTGATGTTTTGTTCTGCATGTTCAGTTTTGCGTAATATGTAATAACGTTACCTAGTTAGCTCAATACGAGCGATGAATTGATTTCCATCTAGCTATAGCGATGGCACAGCCCCAAGAAACATGCCCATGTCTTTCGAAATAAGCATAGGCATATGGAATAGCATCAACATAAAGAATCATACATTTATCTTCGTGTATAATAGCAATGTATTATGGGATTCTCGTCATCAAAGTGTATAATTCTAATGTATACTCGCACGTGTATCTAGCTAAGTGCTTATGTTGTGCATCATGTTCACAGTTATTAATAACACGATGACAGCGTTTTGCTTTCAAAGCGATCGAAACTGCGTCTTAACCTTGGAATAAACTCATTGACCTTGAATTAATGATATGCATGTGGTTCTGTGTGGCTTAGCAGGTAAAGCATGGCGTTGGAATGGCGTATGGCGTTGGGGTTCAATTCCCACTGAGACCACACATACTGAAAAATGTATTAATTCACTATTGTAAGTCGCTTTGGATAAAAGCGTCTGCTAAATGGCATTTACATATATCAAATAAGAATAATACTTTAATCTCCTTGAATGATGACATTGGGTATATTTACAGCTACACTTGTATGACTATAGTCTTATAGTTTGATCTGAGTAATGTAGAGTACCAAACAGACGCAATAGGCAAGTATTTCATATGACTCGCCCATAGATAACATCTCCAATCTTCTTATTTTAGAATGGTCACCTTAAGCGTATGGCCAGTAGTCTATACTGGTTTGTAATGTATATCCACTGTTTTATTTTAATATTTTTGGTAATACTGGTGGGAACACACATTTATATAAACTAAGGAAATGCAAAATGTTAATTTATATCATTAAACTGATGCATTGATTTATGATCTGCCAGAGTGCAACCTTTCCAGGCTGTGCCAAAACAATATTGAGCTTTTAATTTGAATAAAAGAGCTGTGAGCTTAAATTGCATTTGGAACTATAAATAACTACAGATCAGAGAAAGCAATCTCACAGCTCAGTTCTACAGTTCTATAGGATGGTGTTTGTGTGTGTGTGTGTGTGTGTGTGTGTGTGTGTATGTGTGTGTGTGTGTTTGTGTCTATGGGTGTGTATATGTGTGGGGGAGGTTGGCCAGACCTTTGCCTGCTGAAAGATTTCCCTGCCAATAATTGTGGGAGTCAACCTTGTACACGAATACGCCTGCTTTTGCCGACAAAGATAGTATTTTCTATCCACAAGGCGAGACTAAAGGGCAATAGTAATAGGCTACTGTGCAAATAATCAATGATTCTATTCAGTGGGTTTAACGCTTTAAGTACGAGCATCGCGACAGTCTCGTCCCTCATCGGCCACAGATATGCTCATGTTTATTTACATACGGTTCACTGCAGCTCTGTGGTGTACAGCCGTGGTGTTAAACGCTGCCCGTGCTGGATGATCCAGACTGTTCGGATGCACCTACTGACCTGTGCAGCGATCACAGTGTGATGATGTATGGTAATGAGAGGCGATGGAAGCGACGTGTTGCACAACTTTGGTCTTTGAGCTGGGAGAAGGGTGAAGGCGATGCACGTTTACCTGAAACAAGAGTGTCAGATTAAATCTGTCCTTTTTCAGCCACATTATCAGAGGTTGTCTTTGTTGACGCTAAATACCGTGTACATTTCCTGTAATTTCTGTCATTCTAAAATTCACATCAATACATGTGCAGTGATTGTGCCACGCAGACAAAAGAGAGAAGGCATACAGTCACATCTCACATACGAATCAAGGGTAAATTGGTGCAAATTAAGCAATTATGATCAGAATAAGTCAAAAGATCAGAACACTAAAATAGGTTGAGAAAAATATGTGTTTACGAGAATGCAAAAGGGATATAGAAAGAAATATGATTATCCCTGCCATGTAACTGATCTCAATGATCTACAATAGCACCAGTCTCATTGTTATTACACCACAGATGTTGTAGAACAGCACTTAGAGCATGCTCAGACAGCACTGAAAATCCCATGAGCAAAAGGGGCGCAGAGAGAGGGGGTTGGGGGGAGGGGGCAGCCCCTCACTCTGCGCCCCCTTTTGCTCATGGGATTTTCATCCCCCTTTGACATTATTTGTGGATTGAGTTCGTTTTTTTCAGCACAGGAAGAGTAAGTACATGTGATGTGCTTCAGAGGAAAGATGATAAACAATGCTTCCAGGTGCAAGACGAGCATACATGAAAGAACACTGTCTACAAATCCGCAAGCTGCCTGAGATAATCCAGAACAAGCTTCAGGCTCAGAGGGGATTTAACAGTGAGTGATAAGGGGATAAGGGGTACTGACAACGACAAATCTAGGTCAATAGGGCAAACAACATTTACATTCTCTTTGTGTTATTCTGAAAGAAGCTGGCTGGTTTTCAGTGCTTTTCACCCCCCAGTTAAAAAAAAGAGTCCCGCATTAAAACTGCATTAAACAGCACACTTGTACAGGCTTGTACTCGTGGGCAAACACCTTTCAAAACAACATTCGATTTAAAATGCGCTGCTTGGTGAAAATGGATTGAAGTGGTAAAACAGCACAGCGGAGCAGCGATTTAGATTTAGATCTGTGTTTTTTTAATCCCTCTTTGGCTGCTTGCTTGATATTATGTGGCATTCCCCATCTCCTGTTTGGGAAGCCTCTCCCCTTACCTGGGAAGGTAAACAGCTGAACACCTGCGGAGACAAACAGGAGGAGGAAAAGACTAGCTTCATATTTGCCTCATTCAACATCCTCTGTATCTTCTGTTTACATCCTCCTATCAGATATCAGAAGGGAAAAATGTGGATCCTCTTTTCTTCGGTTTGTTGATGGTGTTGGATTGCTACAGTAGAAAGTAGACTGGGTGCCTGCAAGCCAATGACTTCTGTTTCCTGGCCCCAGCAACCAATTGCAACATGGCTGGTGGTGTGATGCCTCGTGGCCCAGACTATGTTCTTTGTCCTAAACATCCAATGACAAAAGGAAACAAGAGTCAAATGTTTGTCTATGTTTGCAATTTTAGTTAATTTCAGTGATCAGCTGATTCATAATGCAGTATTCGCAATGAAAAAATATATACCCTTTTCTTTATTTTGTCAGCCAACATTAAGAAAGAGAATGTCATGCTTAGACATGTAGAAAGAGGTCCACATTGAAAAATGAATATGCTCCTGTATCAATATGGACCTTTTTCTACATGTTTAAATGAATAAATTTAACATCATTCAGCAATGGCACTTTGAGACTACATAACACTAACTGAATATGACATAGAAAACATAAGCATAAAATATGACACAGATTAATAAATACAAGTATGAAGCGCCGACTGACCAGAACACTGAATAGCTTCTGAAGTCTTGTGATGAAAGGCCTTTGTGCTGAAACAGTGATCATTCTCGATTAAATGAAGCGTGGTTCAATGAAGGGGGCTGTTTTCATTGACTTAGATGCTGAAGGCTAATACAATATTTTGCTCCATAAGGCTCCTCGGAGAGATGGTGCTATTTGGCTGGAAAGCCAAATAATTTTTTGACTTTTTTTTGACTTTTTTTTCTGTTCTGTTGATTTGACCAAACAGATTTTAGCAAATCCTTAACACTGCTGCTCATAGACCTTACCTTCATTACCCTCCACTATTGATAACAAAGCCCCCATGCACATGTGATCCAAATATTATTGGATAATGGCTGTCTACAGTACGTTGATAGATGAGTTTTGTACATCCATCTGAAAAAACGGCCTACCTAACAGTTCCAATATCCCAGTGCATTGTCACAGTTTTCTGGATGGTACAGAAACATATTTTATGGATGACACCATAGGGCATGGCTATTCAGCTGCTCCCCCTGGGGCTAACACAGCCCACCATAGACACACTATTGGCCCTAACATAACTGAATTAACAAAAAAGTAATATTCAGAAACATAAAGATTGTGACCTCCCCAGGGCTGCCTGGAGTGTCAGTATACCTCCTACTAGTAACAGAGAAAAAGTTATAGCTATGAATATTTTAAGAAGGCATCTACTTTGTTTGGACATGTACAATCTTATTCATAACATTGTTTCATAAATAGTACATAAAAATGTTTGGCCCATTTGCATCATTTTTAAACAGAATCTGGCTCAGTTGGTCCCCCGGGGCCAAATGCAGCCGACCACAGACACACTATTGACCCACAGGAGGAAGTGGTTTAAGACTCTGCCATAGCATCTTGATTTTAACTGAGGCCCTTAATCATGTAATGAGACATATTGCTGGGTTGAAATTGTTTTACATTTTTCTTCCCCATTTATTCGTCTTAATCTGGAATGCCCAACCACAACAGTAGGCCTGTTGCATCGCTGCAAAATCCCCCATCAATTTGGCATGGCCACACACAACATTCACATAATATATATATAATATTATATATACCATTTAACAGACACTTTTATCCAAAGCAACTTACAGTAGTGAATGCATACATTTTTCAGTATATATGGGCCCAGTGGGAATTGAACACACAACCTAAGCATTGCCAACGCCGTGCTCTACCAACTGAGCCACACAGAACCACATCCTCCACAACATATACAGCCAGCTGGTTATTCCTTCTCCACTTTGCAATCTGCCAGCTACTCTGCTGCAGCTACTGCCTCAGAAAACTGCACATCTTCCACAGCTGACACAGACAGACTGCAGGCCCCTGAATGACCAGAGGAGTCGCTAGTGAGTAATGAGGTGGCGGTTACCCTACTGACTGAAAAACCTCCCTGGGTGACATCATGGCCAATTATGTATCGCCCAGGAAGGAAGGGTTTGAGTCAGAGGCAGTGCCCAATTGGCACTGGCACAGTTTGGGTTCAATCCAGGGCCCATCAATGCACCCCACACGCTGTACTCGGGAGCCCCTAAATGGTTTAGCTTTAAACAGAAACAAGTAATCCTGTGTAAAAATGCACTCAATTGTAGTTTACTAGGAAGAGAGAATCTGTAAGACTATACAATCTGATTGAAAACCAATTTTAATTTTTAATTCTGCAGGTAAAGCTGGCTGTACCCCTAGTCACATACCAAAATTTGGCTAAAGCTAAGTTGGGCTGGCCAAATGAATGCTTTGATGAGAGTCCTCCTAAGGAAATAAAAATGCCATTGTTTGTGGTGCTGGACGCTCAGTAGGGGGCAGTCCTGCCCCTTCACTCCCAGCCATCTCACAAGCTCCCCCTCCCGTCATATTATTTTTCATCAGGATCAGTGGCTGGGATTAGACCACCAGGTGCTCAGGAAGTTGCATTACAATCATACAGAGCCCCCTAGAGGTCATGGCTGAAATACATTTACATTACATTTACATTTTAGGCATTTAGCAGATGCTCTTATGCAGAGCGATTTACACAGTTTACATTTCTTTACATACAATCCATTTATACAGCTGGATATTTTACTGAAGCAATTCAGGTTAAGTACCTTTAGCTCAAGGGTACAACAGCAGTGCCCCACCTGGGAATTGAACCTGCAACCTCTGAGTTACACTGCCAGCCTGGGAAATAAAATTCTCACTCTAATTCCTTTCTCCAGATTGTTCTTTTAAACCCTCAAATTCATAATTTGTACCTGACAATTTATATTGTACCTGAATGTGTGGCTTACCCCAGAAGGATTAAAAAAACGAAACAATGTTCCAGTTGTGCGGACATTGTGCTGTTGAAATCGTTGTCCCTTGACAGCCAGGGCCCTGTCTGACAGCAGGCATTAAAGTCCAATTGGGATGTACTACAAAGTGTAGGGGGTTCCCCAGTGTCCTGGCCCAATTCCCAACCGGCTCTCACAATCTGGCCATGTAATTATACCACAGTTTTAATTGGCTAAATAAATGCTCCTTCTTCCCCATCTCAGCTGATGTGTAGTGAGCGTCCCAGAGCGGCGATGGCGTAAAATAGCTGCCGTGCATCCAAGTGGGGGGTCTGGCATTATGCTGGACAGTCCGGTTTTCAAGCACTCTGTCCTCCGTCCGTCCCCTCTGCCGGACGCCCATTTGTCCTCCTTTTGAAGTCTAGACTAGAAAAGCTCTCAATTCTTCATAAAATCACGTTTGAAGATTCGAATGTGCTTCTTATTGGTTTATGTATTTGTCAAATAATGAATCGCCTGGGTCATTGGTCTAATAAATGTCAATAAATACCAAGCTTTAATATGACGTTCTTATGTCTTACGTCTTACGAAGCGGACAGTGTCAAAGCAGAACTCCAGATCTGCATTAACTTTACTGTGGGGTGCACAGAAAGTTACCAAAAGTTTCTGACCAACAGAAGGCTTCTGGAAAATGCCAGGAAGGCACATAAGTACCAAAAGTATACCATCCAGCTATTATGAGTACACATTTTCAATCTCAGTTAGTCTATATAGGTTATGGTTTTAAATTGATCATAAAATTACATGTTAAATTGCCGCTGCCTGAAGTGTCCTCCATTGTGGGGTTTTGGAAATGGCCACCCTGGGTGGGTCATTCCACCTCTGAGTAAAACACTGAGGTCTTTGAAAGGGATGAAATGTGCTAGTAAATGCTATTTGGTTCCTCTATTAGACCTTCTTGGGGGGGCCATGAGCATGCATGACAGCCAGCTTTCACGGTTGTATACGGCTCGTTAGCACACAATCATAAAGTGCAAGGACATCAAACTCAAGTAACCAGACATAGCACATGGAGAAAGAAAGTAAAAAAGACGGGCAAAGCAGGGTAATAATTTGAATAAGGCCCTGAGAGCACATTGGCAATGTGAAATAGTAGAGATCAGCGCTGCTCCTTTCCCTGACTGCCCTGGATCTGGAGCCAAGAGCTAATTGTGGAAGTCAGAGGTCCCCTCGAGGCTACGGGGTGGAGGATAAGGCGATGATTAGAGCACCAGGGATCCAAGTCAAGGATCAAAGCCTCACATCCCCGCGTGTGCAAGCCCCAGGTGTGAAATCCAAGCTGCTGCAGCTCACGTGCACTGTATATTAAGTTGCCTTTAGATTTCCACATGTATTAAAGATAAGAGATTATGCTTTCATCAAAGTGATGTAAAACCCCTCTTCCTGTGTGTGGAAAGGAATGGAATATCTCGTCCATCTTCTGTTCCTCGGCCATGAATCATAGCTGGTCTTGAATGCGCTCTGTGCACATAAAAAGCAGGAATGTTTGTTAAAGTAGCCTACCTAAAAGTGTAGCTGTGTATTCTCTTAATGGAAATAAATACATTTACATTTTAAGCATTTAGCAGACGCTCTTATCCAGAGCGACTTACAAGATGTGCATTAATACATGGTAGGTACAATCATAGTTAATCAGTGCAGGAATAAAATAGACATCATTGCAGGCATCTGGTGTTTAACACCGGGAAGGAAAAGGTTAGTGAATTTCTTTTAAATATATATATATTTATTTATTTATTTTTTAACGAAAAAATGAACTAATGGTGTTTAATGCACTGGATTCAAATAATAATCAGCCATCTCATTTTTTTTAAACTGGTGTATTATTTATTATGAGTAAATTATGCCTACAACTAGTTTTTAATAGTCATAAAACAAAATGCTTGCCTGTCTGACATTGGCATAAACACCCAGTGGCTCTGTATAGCCATGAAAAGTTAGGATGATTCAGTGGGCCCGTGACTGAGAGGGGGGCCCGAAAAAATTATTGGAAAATTAAGTACAAAAATGCAACATTATATCATCATTAATAGAATATTTTATTTACCATGTACTAATAAAACGAATGATTTATTTTTGCAGAGAACTGCAGCAATGGTTATGTGTGGGGTGGAGCTGAAATCTCATAATTGTACTCATGAAATGACATTTTACATGGAAAAAACAACCCAAAAATGTGACGCGCGACCTGAGGGGGGGCCCAGCATCATACGTCTTCATGGGGCCCAAAATCTCTGGCGGAACCCCAGTAAACATCCATCTGCAATCATTCTGCACAACACGTTTCACTAGAAATACAGAATCTGGATCAGCAATTAATATTTATTAAGGGACTATTTTAAGATTGATAGCGTGTCTGTCAACGTTTCCCTTTATCTCGTCTGAAATCTATTCAAATTAAATATAAAACTCATTAAATCTCCGCAATGGAACCATACGATGATAAAATCGTATGTAACAATAAAATGAGATCAATCATACTTTAAATTACCCCCTGTTCAGAACTCTGTTCTCAACCTAAAAGGGTGCGGAATCAAAGCTAATCACATTAATGTCAAATTGGCACTTACGCACCAATCAGCAAACGCCGGAACACTTTTCGATTCTCGTCATATTATTTTTATGATTTACACAGCGCATAATACCCCACGCGCTGTGCAAATTATTACGGTATTACGCGTGTTACTTACTCATCCCTATCCTTTAGACCATATGGCGTTCTCTTTCCTCTCTTATGATTTGATATCTCTGTAAAATAGTGATGTCACCTACAGTACCGAAGTGCTTCAACTAAATTCCCACTATTATGCACAATGTTAAAAGGGAATAGGTAACAAAGGGGAAAGTGAACCGTTAGATGTGTGTGTCTCTCAGTCGCCAGTAGGTGGCGGGCTTTGTCCCCATTTCTTAAAGGTGTCCGTGTTATGAGCTGAAGGCCAATGTTGGGCGACCCCCAAGCAGGCTGGGATTTTCCATCCACCCTTCTCACTGGCAGTACGGGAAAACCAGAGGAGGTCACCAAGGCAGTCTCTCAATCACTGTGTCAGGGCAGTAATTAATACAGCTTGGAGCCGTGTTACACAACATGCCGGATTCTGCGCATTGCCGTTTAAAATCTCGATACAAACAGCTTCCTGACAACAATGTCGACAATAGCCAGGCTAATGCCTCTAAGCTGTTATTTCCTTGACACCCTTACACCCTGTCCTTATCACCAACACACCCAAGGTATTTCTGTGGAGCAAAAATTATTTCAATTGTATTTTGTGATTTAAAATAATGACTCCGATAGCGTAGCGGTCTAACGCACTTGTTTTAACTGGTGCTTTACGAGTGTGAGTTGCCTATCACGGTCGTGGTTCGAAACCCGACTGGGCCAGACCGGCCCTGGTGGGGAGCCCCAATTGGGGGCAGCATTTGGCTGTCCGCCCCAGGGAGAGGGGGAGGGAGAGCCGTCACAAACTCACCGAGAAGGGTGAAGGGTGTTTCCAGAAAGGGGGGGGCGAGTTCCGTGGAGGAGGCGGAATTAGCTTAATTCCAGAGGACGTGTGGCAAGGTTTGTGGGGGAGGGCAAATCAAAAGAAATTGAGGGTTAAATTGGCTACCAAATTGGGAGAAAAACAGGAAAAAAAATTAATTATAAATATTAAAAAATAATAATAATGACTGTTTTTAATAATAGACTTGTATCCAATATGAAGTCTGGGTATTTTACCCCTTAAACATGAGAATACAAGCCCTCCCTGCTATTTTGTGATCATGCCCCTGCTGGCCAACTGGGTTTAAGGAAATGACTCCTTTTTGGCAGGTGGCAAGGTGACACATGTGGGGTGGGGGGTCACACACATCAGCTGAGATGGGAAATCACCAGTTTCCTAGTGGTTTGGGAGGGGCTGGCATCCAGTGACTGATAGCTCAAAATGTGTGGGGAATGTTCCCTCAAAGTCCCCACCCAATTCACTCCTAGGCATCTCACAGCCCCCGCCCCCGCCCCCGCCCCCTCCCTCCCTCCCATCATATTATTTTTTGTCAGGATTAGTGGCTGGGATTAGACCACCAGGTGCTCAGGAAGTTGCATTACAATCATACAGAGCCCCCTAGAGGTCATGGCTGAAATAAAATTCTCGCTCTAATTCCTTCCTCCAGATTATTCATTCGTACCTCAAATTCAGCATTTGTACCTGCCAATTACTATATTGTACCAAAATGTGTGTCTTACCCCAGAAGACTTCCAAACAGGACTAATCCAGTGAAAGCCTGCAAGGGCAGTCCAAATAAATGGAATTCCAAAAAAGTTTCTAAAAAGTTTAAAACAATATTTTAAACCCATACCCCCACTGGTGGTACACTAACTTTTAAAAACTTTTAATGAAACAAACTATTTTTAAGAGATTTGCCACTGCTCCATATGACAACCTCTTTGGCCATCTTCCCAAGTGACCTGCTTTTCCCTTGGGGTGTTTGCTCGAAATTGTGCCAAAATAGATATTGCGAAATGTTACTAAAAACAGCCCAGAAACAGTCAAGGCCAGGTTATGCTCACCTGCAGAAACGGTGCACACACAGCAAAGGAGATGTTGGAGATACAATTAACCAATTAGAGCATTATCTCTCTGTACATTAGAGTTTTTTATTTCGCTTGAATTTTAACTCAAAAGATGCAAAATAAACATTTAGTGTTACTTAGAGAGTGTAAATTAACTTATAAAATGCTATATTTTCAACTTCTGAGAGGTTTTCTACATAAAACAAACATCTCTATTTGTGAGTGTATTTCTATATAGTAGTTAAAATATTAATCGGCACATCCTGGCTAATATATTCACATATTTTTCTACATTACTTTAAAATATGAAGAAGTGGGCCTCCCCACGTGGTATAGTGGTTTCAACGTCCGACGCTGGCCACAGCGACCGGGGTTCGATTCCCCGTCACGCCAGAGACGGCTCTTGCCGGGAGTGCCATCGGGGCGGCAATTGGCTGTCCGCCCCAGGGAGGGGGGAGGGAAGCCGACACACACAGTTCGCTGCGCACAGGAGTGGTTCTGGGGTACCGGAATTACAGTCGACAGCTCGGCGAGTGTTGTCTCGGAGGAGGCAGCGCTTCCGCCTTTGTCACTGCCGGTCACAGGAC
Source organism: Aldrovandia affinis (assembly GCA_029706075.1). Taxonomy (NCBI): domain Eukaryota; kingdom Metazoa; phylum Chordata; class Actinopteri; order Notacanthiformes; family Halosauridae; genus Aldrovandia; species Aldrovandia affinis. The sequence goes on along the minus strand of JAINUG010000124.1, from coordinate 559,216 downwards.
TACGGCAACGAACTACGAGGGAGGGGATTGAACTAAACACAGCGGGAGTAATTGGCTACCAAATTGAAAACGCATACGAAGAAGCGGAAGAACGTCTGGCTGCCCACTGCGACCGGGGTTCGATTCCACCGGTCGCGTCAGTTTCGGCTCTGACCGGGAGTGCCACTAGGGGGTGGCAATTGGCTGTCCACCGCAGGGTTGGGGGAGGGAAGCCGATATGAGCTTGATGCATATAGGAGTGGCCCTGTGTGCATAACAGAGTTATGGGGACGGCTTGGCAGGTTCCCGGCTTGAAAGAGGCGATGCTCCACCGCATGTCACTGCTGGTTCTCTCTCAATATGAGGGAGGGGACAATTTATATGAAAAAAGAAGGTATAATTGGCTACTAAATTGGGAAAAAATAGAAAGAGAAAATAGAAAAAAAGAATAATATATGTATATATGTATGAAGATATTATACATATACAGATGGAGGTAGCTGTGATGAATGTGTTCAAAACTGCTGAAGAATAGAAATTAAGAAAGTAAAGCACAACAATGATTTAACCTGTATAAATTCAGCATGGACTTGAGAAACAGATATAACCATTTTATCGACCTCACCTTTGCCTCTGCCTAGGTACGCTATTCCAGACTCATTATTCCCAGAAAACTGCAGTTTGCATAAAGCGAGATTGGAGTCTAGTCAAACAGACATTTTACAGGCTATTTTTAGCCCCAGTGCAGGTCTATGATCGACCGGATGACCCTGCGTGTAAATGTACCGAGAGAAACGCAGTTGCCATAACTGCTGTGTCATCGTCCCAAAGTCTGCAGAGAGCTCTCGCAGTCGAAAAGAAACCAGGGCGGACACATCCACAGCGCTCTGCCAGTGCGGTTTTGAATCAGCTTTTGGGGGTTTGCGTGAACCTTAGAAAATGTCAGAGTGTCGATCAGTGATCCATACGGAGTAAAGAATTTCTGAAAATACTGAACTGAAATGTAAACCCCGCCACAAGAGTCCGGAGCCTACTCCTGGGCCTTCATCGCTAGCCCACGCCACCAACAGGGAGGTGCAGAGATGACATCGACCACACCAGCTCATGTCAGTCAGGCCCCGCCCCACACCAAGTATTAGTTACTCCCCTCTCAGTAGAATGATTGCCAGGAGGTCAGTGAAGCACCAAAATAATCTGGCTCATTGCTGCCTGTCACATATTACTTTCCACATGAACCTAGAGCACCTGGGGTTCTTCTCTGGTAAAAATGAAGCAGAAATAAGAAAGAAGGGAAATAGCTGGATGTACTGAGAATTGTTCATCCGCAGTGTACGTCCCATCAACATGCTTGCTGGGTACCTGCGAACACTTTCCAAGGGTTTTATTTGTTTAAATACTTGCTAAATTCTTCCATGAAATGTCTAAAATTACAATTACAATCTTCCCCTGAGATAAAATGAAATTATATATTAATTATGTTACATACAGGCAACTGCCAATGTAAAGGAAACACTTGAGTAAATGAAGGTCACTTAATGGTTTGAGGAACATGAAAACTATACAAACTATATACCATGGCCGTCTCAGTCACCAGATCTCAACCCAATTGAACACATATGGGAGATTACGGAGTGGAGCCTGAGACAGCGTTTTCCACCACCACCAACAAAACACCAAATTATGCAATTTCTCATGAAAGAATGATGTTGCATCCCTCCACTATTATTGGCTTCTGGTGGTCCAACGCGCTATTAAGACACTTTGTTCGTGTTTTCTTTGTTTTAACAGTTGCCTGCATGTTGTTGTTTAAAAAAAAAAATGTTTTACAGAAATTCCCTAGGTGCATTGTCGAGTGTTGGTATTGAATTACAGGTGTTTCTTTGTGAGCAGATTGTTTGTTCTGGGTCGCCTGGATACCCACCCCCCCCCCTGTGAGTGAAAGGGTTGGGCTTTGGGGGTTCCCTGGGCACCCACTGGATGCGGGGGGCTTCTGAACTCAGTGGTTTGATCTTGATATAACATACTGTATAACATGTTTCTGTCATATGACTGGATAGCAATGTGGATTTGCAACAAGTTCAGATCCTGGTACTGTAAGACAACTATGTACTAAAAGCCCACATGCTGTCATAGGGCATTTTGGGTTGTTAGCAAATTAAAATGATGAGGGCATGAGCACTTGCTCACTTATAATATAATATTTAATGCCTCCCACATGCTGATGTCAGGCATCTCAGGTATCTTGCTTTCATTATGGTCTTGCATATGCCGACATGAGACATACAGGCAATCTCACTCACACACTCACACACACCATCTCTATCTATCACTCTCACATACACAGACACACACAACCTCTCTCTCTCTCTCTCTCTCTCTCTCTCTCTCTCTTGCACACACACACACACACACACAAACACACACAACCCCTTGACATACCCAGCTGAAACAGACACGCTGCTGTCCCTAAGTTTGTCCTTAGAATCAAACCCTTCCCAACAGTCAACACTGTGCCTGGGGTAGGGGGAAGAGGGGGAGGGGGAAGGGGGGAGGATGGGGCACATGGGGTGGGGGCGAGGGGTTGGGTGGGGCGCAGCTGGTGCCCTAACTCAGGCAGTTGACTGAAATGCCTATCCCTGTCCCTGTGTTTCAGTCCAGACCCATGACTTCAGACAGACAGACAGACACTGCCCTGCCTGGTCTGGAGAGCCCCCCCCCCCCTGAACACTCACCCCTCTGGCATGTTAGTTCTCCTTTTGGTCATGGTCAGTGGGTGGCCATTTTTACCTTCTTACTAACAGGCTATCACAACTTTAATAGCATTTGTGTGGGTGGGGTTTTCCCCACCCTAAACAGCTATAGCCATTTTAATAGATGTATTCATTTCAAACCAATGTTTTAAGATAAATTATTACATTTACATTTACATTTGAGCCATTTAGCACATGCTCCTATCCTACAACTTACAAAAAGTGCATTTATACATGGTAAGATTAATCATGGTTAGTGCAAGAGATCAGCGTAGTAACACAGCAATAGACATCATTGTTGGCAGCTGCCCATCGTACCTGTAACACAGGGAAAGAAAAGTTAGTGGGTTTTTAAAAAATTAATTTTTAACTAATTTTTTTTTTTTTTAAACATGTAAACAGTGGTGATAGCAGTTAATTGATGTATAGAAACAGTGGTAGTGGAGTCTGAAGAGGTGGGTCAGCCTTCTGGACAGCAGACTGGCAGTTCCATAGCCCACCTGCTGCCATGAAGTCTACACTGGTGGATCTAGGTGGGTGAATCAGATTGGAGAGGTTGTGGAATCTAGGAGAGGAGACATGGACAGGAATAGGGAGATTGCACATGGTGTTAGAGTTACCAGTAGTAGACTCTTCTAAGTTACTAGTAGAAGAGTCAAATTATGGTGCTTACTGTGCAGCATGGACTCCCTAGCTGACCTGCCTCAGTGGACTCCTGCAGGTAGACTCCCACATCTTTGTACACTGAGTCTTCATACGGTGAGGCACAGAAGCTGAGGCTGCCGTGGAAAACTGATGCTTTACCAAAACTGAAGGTACTAAAATACCTACACAAGAGTAATTACGTTGCACCGCCCACTACTCCATAAGCATGCAACTAATGTAGCGCAATAACAACTAATAAGATTGTCGATTTAACAATGAATCGAAATTACCACAGAACAGCGTGAACAGGTAACAAAGCAGGAATCCACAACTAACTGCAAACACTTGACTAACTGATCACAAGCGAGTTAGGATTAAAACAAAACAAAGCTGCAAACAGTTATGTTTTAAATTAATAACAGCTACTGCAATGAAGTCGTTGACCTGGTTACACACTGATTCTAGATGACTGCCGATGATTATACTACACCAGAACAGAATGCACAATTATAAAATACTAATGGCATCGCTAGTCTTCCGTTCTTTACTCCATTGACCTAGAGACAAATCTACATTTTAATCTAATTATTTTATGAAATATAAGAAAATTCTACTTTTTTGTGCTTTATGTATGATATCCAACACAATGTGGTAGTTACTATGTATGGTCTACACTTCAGCAGGATCTTGTTAGATAGCAAAGCACAAATTTAAATAGGGCTTCCCCCGTGGCAGGGAATAAATAGGTTATGCCTAACGCCTAATTCCTGTGGAAATCACAGCCTTGCCAGTGAATTCTAGAACACCTCCCAATTCCCTGAATATAAACAGTTATAGCATAAGATTAAGCAGTTATTTTCTCATTGCCTCATAGTATCTCTGTACTCTGCAGCAGAAGAATACTTATAATAGTAAGGCCAGTCATTGCAAAAATGGCACATGATCCCCTCCCATGCTGTGGTGTTGAAAGGCCATATTCGCACCTGTACTAGTGTGCAGTGGGTCCAACAATTCCTTCCTGTCAGTTACACACAAACATAGCGAAAATAGATAGTTTTGGAAACATGCACACACATAAAATGCAGATAGAAGCAATCACTATGTTTAACGTTCCTTGGGACCAGAAGCTAAGGAGTAGAGGCACGGTCTGTTGCATCATTTGTAGCTTTCTATAGCTGTTCAAATTGATACGATCTTAAAGACAACAATAGTTAATGAGCACGATTGGCTCTGTTGCCCACAGAACTATTTGTTTTGTGTGTTTTTACTGCAGCTTGGCCAGTCGGATGAACATGGAGAAGTGACAAGAGGCATTCACAAGGGTTCATATAAAATGTAAAGATTGTAAGAGGTTATCGCAAAATGCTGGATGAAAACATAATAGTTTTCCAGCTGAAAATACACATTAATGACAATAATGCTGGAGTGCGTTGCACCATTCATCTGATAATCAACAAGTGCTTTACAATTATGGGGGAAACTCATCTCAACCACCAGCAATGTGTAGCACCCACCTGGGGTTATCCTTACTCGTTTAGGGTAATTAATTAATTTCTTGACACCTGCTTTGTCCCAGAATGTGCTTTGTCAGACAGAATACAGGAGGGGACACTATGTAAGTAACAGGTGTTTTTAAAAAATTGAGTCCTGCATTGAGTGCTTTACTGCTACCTCTGAATTGTGGCTACAGATTTACCTACAGGGTCCTAGTTTAACTATGTGGTTGCTCCTAGAACCCAGGAATTGTACTTCCCACTAGGGTGGCTTTCAGCTAAACTGTTCTTGACTATGGTTAACACTTTGTTGTACGTCGCTCTGGATAAGAGCGTCTGCCAAATGCCTATAATGTAATGTAATGTAAAAATGTTTATAATTTTATTTTCCGATTTTACCCCGTTTTCTCCCAATCTGGTAGCCAGTTACCCTTGTGCTTAGTTCAATCCCCCTTACCCCTATAGTTCACTGCCGTAGTCCTGTGACCGGCAGTGACAAGGGCGTAGCGCTGCCTCCTCCGAGACAACACTCGTCGTGCCGCAATTATTCAAACTTCTCAATCGGCATAAGAAGGTATACAAGTCTGCTTCTCTTCCACTTCCAATGGCAATGGCAATGCTCACCACTGGCAACATGGGAGTTCAGTGGAAATACTAAGGTGGAGCACAAGGTGGTGCGCGGTGATGCCACCCTGACCTGTAGTTCTGGTGCTGCCCGTGTGTACATTTAGCCATTGTTCCAGTCTCCAGCCACCCATTGCTCCCATAGGCGGCAGTGTTAGCATAATGGTTAAGGAACTGGGCTTGTAACGTAAAGGTTGCAGGTTTGATCCCCAGGTGGGGCACTGCTGTTGTACCCTTGAGCTGAAGGTACTTAACCTGAATTGCTTCAGTTAATATCCAGCTGGATGGTATGTAAAAGAAAATGTGAAACTGTGTAAGTCGCTCTGGATAAGATGCCTGTAATGTAATGCAATACCAGGCATGGGGGGATGTCTAGACAGCTGCCATTTATCTGATCCATATAATTGAGGCCAGGGCCTCTGTGGCCCTGCCAGATGGGAACCTGTCGGGCCTTCCCGTCTCCCGTCAGCAGCCTGTGGGGCATTCCAAAATCACAGTCACTCGCTTGTCCCTGCCAAAAACACAGTGATGACTGTCATGTTCACACGTATGGCCAGAGACACCCCATTGTCACCCCAATTCTTTCATTGTCCATTCTGTGACCCCCCGCCCCGGAGCAATGATACTCAGCTGTGAGACCTACAGGTGTGAAATAACGTGATACTGGGACTTTAGAATCTCTATTTCCAGTGCAGATATTTATAAGAAATAACTTTTATACAAAACTATTTAGTAACTGCATTGCTGATTAAGTGCACTGGAGTATAGATGCCAGATTGACCATTAATGGTAATTTATATTAATTAATTAATGATGAAAGTATGCTTTTGATAGTTAAATGAGATCAATCCAAGAGTAAAGAGAGGTTCTAGAGTAAAATAATGTTGTAAATGATCTCTATAGATTCTGAATAAGTATTATTTGTGGCTATAAATCGATCAATCTCAATCCACTAGAAATAACATGTATTTAGTTGTTAGGGATTGTTGTTGACACCATGTTTTAACATGTAACTTTTCAAGAGGAAATACAATTATATGGTAATTTTTTTGAGTAAGCCTCAAAACATGACAGATGAACTCATACTGTACTTTGGAGTACTTTCCAAAACAATTCCATTTGTTTTGATCAGCTGTGTGACATGCTAGATGAGAAAACATATTTTAGTGATTGCCTCAAAAGCCTGTCAGGAAATGTTTATACGAACGTCCAAACCGGTTTTCATGTCTGCTGTAACTTTAGAATGTCAATAATGGGAGTGTGGAAGCGGTAGGCTGTTCTATGGATGGGAGTCTATGTGACTCATGGAGGGATGGATCAGAAGAATCCACACCGTCCTTACATGCCTGGGCAGTTATGTACCATGCGGTTTTCTCACTGCTCGCACGCCGCACATCATCCTGTGATCACGCGCCCTTTCCCTTCTTATTGGCTTATGCTCAACACATCTTTACCTTTGATTGGTTGACTGTACGCTGTGAGACATGTCTGGTCACATTTAGTAAGCGGGAAGGAGCTTGACTGTACGTACGGTCGAATACAAACTGTTTACAACGAGAACAACAAAAAGCAATTTTTATGTGCGACATTTTTACTGGAAAATGCTAAATTGTGCGAATTATCACTACCGTCAGCCTTGTGACGTAAGTAGATTGTTTTGTTTGTTGTCCTTAAGAACAATGTAGTTCTTTTAGAACAGTACTCGGGAATAAATCTGGGATGAAGCGCATATATAAATGGCGATGCCGTTTGTTTGCAATCCACGAAGAAATCGTATTGTATGAATGCAAACAGGTTGAGTACGTTTGCCGTTTTGCTTTTTTGCTTTTATTTACGTATCACAGTAAAATGAACATGACTGCATTCGTGTGTTTCGTTTGGACATTCCCCTCTTTAAACGGGTATCTACAACGATACGATTGGATTTGCGTAGCCCACCGTGCTATATTGCAAACTTTTATTATTTGATTACATTTCAAATTCAAATAGAAGGAGCCCTCGTCCCAGTCACGAGGCAGTGTGCTGTCTGGTCGCTGTCTGAATGTTTTTGTGTGCGTACCCAACCCCGGCTGGTTTCTGGAAAGTGGGTAAAAGGTTGCACAACTGTAGTTCCATGGGTTCACGCCGTGGAGTGCTGGAAGACCAGCGGCGATCACGCACTGTTCACATGCTCACCGACAGAACCGACACGTCGTGAATGAGCAGGAATTACCGAGGCAACAATCGCACGCTGGCTTTGGTTTCGATCAGATCAGGCGCTGTGCATATCCAGTCATTTATTGGCAATTGATTGTGTGCTCTAATCATCGATTAAGACTAATTACCAGACCAGAATGTTTGCGCAGTGCCTGCTATTAACCGATGCCCATGAGTAAGCAGAAATGTATTGTTTTGATTCTGTCTATTCTTTCTTTTTTTATCAATAGCACCTCTTGATTTGTCTCAAATTCAGTTATTGTTATTCCTCTCATAGTCCCGCGATATGTGTAAAATACTCTTCCTTGCCCTTGGGCCCTTGACAGGGGTATCATTTGGTGCATCTATCATTCAGCATGTCTAAATGCTTGTGAAATACTTCAGTCTCCCAAGAGTAGAAGCCATGCCTGTTACAGCTGCAATTATTCACCTTCTCAATAACGTCACCGTTCACTCATTCGTCTGACGTTTGGCACATTTATCTGACACCTGTGAGTTGCGCACATTCTTTGTAATTGGCATTGGCCTGCCACACCCTGTATGGCTGAAAAACACACTGTTTTAATTGCTTGATTGGCATTTCGTATTTTGATCAGGCATGACCAGACCACACCAAATATGATGTGCGCTGCATTAATTAGATTGTCAGTATTTACTCAGTCAACAAATATTTGGACTTTGTCAAACATTGCATCTATATATTCTTGACAATACCTGAGTTATCAGCCATTTGTTTTGAAAGCCTTTTGTCTTCCTGCAGCCTGTTAGTATTAACAGACAGACAGACAGACAGGCAGGCAATGGGAAAGTTTCTGCCGATGGGACATTCCTATGCTCCAAAATTACTGTGCTGAAGAGTTAGACATCCATGCCATAAGCTAGTGATTTGGTGGAGGTTCCTTAAAGCATTTAACTTACACAATCTCTCTGTATTGTTCTTCATAGCACACGACTGACCAATCAGGTGCACAGTTAAAAGCATCTGCAGCTCGTGTTATCTTACTGCAGATATGGCAGGGCACCATGTATTGATGCCATTAGATATCAAAAAGGACCATCTAGATTTGGTCTGGAGGCTGTGATTAACTTAAAAATAGTGATCAGTCACGCCTCCCGGGTGGTCTAGTGGTTACAACGTTTAACGCTGTCCACTGCGCCTGGGGTTCGATTCCACCGGCCGCCCCAGAGTCGGCTTTGGCCGGGAGTGCCACCAGGGGGCGGAGATTGACTGTCCGCCCCAGGGAGGGGGGAGGGAAGCCGACATGAAGTTCACTGCTTACAGGAGTGGCTCTGGAGTACCACAGTTATGGTCGTCAGCTTGGCGAGTGCCGTGTCGGAGGAGATGATACTTCGCCCGTGTCGTAAAATCAGAAACAAGTTCTTAAAAAACTATAAATAAAAATTTATAAAAAAAAAAAAAATAAAATAGTGATCAGTCCAAAAACAAGAGATCATCCTTATTCATTTAGTTTCCTATGAGGTTCTTAATCTACTTTCAAACAGATCACATCTGGATTGCATTCTGAGTATGTCATTCAAAAATAGTCACTCTTAGATTTTGGCAAAAATGAATAGGACAAAAGATGTAAACAGGTCACCATTAAATAAATAAATGGGCATATGCTTAAAATGGAAATTTCTTGGCAGGGTGTCAGTGGTAAGCAAATAGCAAATATATTTTTGCACCATCAACTGGTTTGGGGTTCTGATCTGATCAGACATAAGAGTCAATAATAATCATCATTTATGCCACAGATTTTTCAATTTAGTAGCCAATTAATAACCTTTCAGGCATTTCAGGGCATTTATGCCTGATACATATCTAAATCCAAATCTGACTGCCATTCAAGCGTTGCTGTTAAATGTTATGCAATTTTGTCATTTCCAAACCATACTGGTTTCACTACAATCCAGATTTACAATGCACCTTTAAAGCACTGTCACTTTTAACGAGATGTGGCCTCAACTTTATTCCAGTCCTCCAGAAGTATTGCTGCGTCAATAAAGAAGCTTGCCGTATTTCAGATCTAATCTACTTTTCACTTTACATAAAAGGTCAAAGGTCACCCTATGAGCTCCGGTTGCTGACAGTGGTGGGCGGGGCTGAGATTTGGCTCTCTGTGCCTGCAGGGTCAGCAGGCGCTAGCGGAAGGGCGTCTTGGAGACAGCAAGGGGCCGGGGAGCCACGCCGGGGACAGGGCCGACATCGAGGCGGTGGAGGCGCTGATGTCTATGAGCAGCCACTGGAAGACCAGGATCCACAGGTCCTGTGACCTCCGACCCCTCACGCCCTCCTCCGACATCTCCGAGGACGATTCTCTCCTGCCCGGCTCGGCAGAATTCCACGGGTTGCCTTTCGTGAGTGTCCCGTCTTCTCAACACCTGCCCCTGATTGGCAATCACAGGTTTAATGTTCCCCCTCAGTCAAAATTACGATTGATCAGTAGTTACATTCTGGTAATACAATTTGTGTTAAAAAGTATGTGTCAAAAGTGTGACGTATTTTGTCAAAATTGTGTGTGAGCAATTTTCTTTAAAACGACAGGGCCTATAAGAGCTGTTGACACGAGGATTAAAGGGATGGGCTTAAACAAAACACAACGAGGGCAGCACTCATACACACAACATACGCCACAACACACAACTCTATAAAACTAAAAAATGACATTTCTTTCTCCAGTTTATGACACCACCCTGCAGCCCTCAAGAGTCTGCTCCCCAGCCCGCTCCGTGCCAGATGCCCCAGCTCCCGGAGGGATCCGCTCCAGTGCCCGCCGCGCCCCCCAGATCCCACGCCACCAGCGTGATCCGCCACACCGCCAATTCCCTGCCCTGCACCTGCAGCACCTGCCCCAACTATCGGCCGGACGGTAACTCCTGCGGCGAGCCGCCGTCCGGCAGAGGCAGCCTTGATGGGCGCCCGACGGACACGCCGACAGCCGGGGCGCTGGGGCGAACCCCTCGCCACCGCCCACCTGCCCCGCGGGCCCGCCTCCCGCCCTGCCCCCCGTGACTGTGACTGGCCCTCCTGGTTGTGTGCGTCCCGTGGGGCTCTCCCCAGTGCCCGTCCTCTATCAGATGCTCTCTGTCCCCCGTCCCGCACTGCCCATGGCCATCGTGCCCGCCCCCGCGCGCCGAGAGATCCAGCAGCCGGCGCTCTGTCAGCCGTTGGTGCTCGTGGGAGGTCAGCTTCCCAAGGGCTCCGTCATATTCTTTGTGCCTAACGCCGTGACCCCCCGCCAGCAGCAGCAGCAGGCTTCCCGCCATCGCCCCCGCTCCGGGCCTCGTCCCCACGGCGGTGCAGAAGAGCAGCCCCCCGGCTGTCGTGCCCCGGGACCGAAGCCACGTCTGCCCCCACCCCAGCTGCGGGAAGTCCTACTTCAAGCTGTCCCACCTGAAGGCCCACTCAAGAGTTCACACAGGTAGGCGTGGGCCTGCTCTCCAAAAGGGACATGGGGGAGGTGGTTGTGTTACCCCTGATTCTAACGGGGGGCGATTCGGCAACGAGTTGCCCGAAATGCATTGATTGTCTATGAGAGCGGGCGACTTCTGGTGATTGACCGATTGGCCGATTTGTGGGCGTGGCGGCGACACAGAAAAGTTGAAAATTCTGAACTTTCGGGCGATATCGCCCGGTAAGAGCCAATAAAATTCATGTGTTGCTGTTTTTACCTTCCACGCGGAACCAACACAACACCGAAATTTGGTTCCTAGTTCCGACACTTCAACATGAATGAGAAGAAACTGATAACAGCGGTCTGCAGTACCGCCATACGTTATTTAATCCTAAAAGCATAAATATTTATAGCTAGCTAAACTTATATGGCCTACATACATCTTATTTAATGTTTGTGTTGGTTAAAAGGCAATTGTTTATCGTTTGGAAAAACGTACTGGAGACAAATTGCGAGCCGTTTCCAGCGCAAGTAAATGGCCGCAATTGTAAAAAGCCTTCTGAGTTTGAGTTTGCGGTTCATGATTGAAGGAAACAATACTGCTAGCCAACTAATATTTATAATAAAGATTCTCAAAATCTATGATGAACTATTCGTTTACCATGCAAAAATTTTGTAAGCACGTCGGAAGCATTTTTGAGGAAGCCATTCAAGCGTGGGGAACGCCCACGCTAGATTTATTCGCCTAGTATCGCCCCCTGTTAGAATGCGGGGTTAGAGCTTTAAGGCAGTGGAGGGAATCTGTTGTCTAGGCCAGACATTCAGCCCTTGATTTTGTAATGTACCTAAATAATCACATAATATACTTTGTCACTAGTGTACATTAAGCGCAAATTGACGTAGTTTAAAATTCATCTGCTTCCTGCGTTTTACGGACATCATCCCACGTGTGTTATCCGGAGGTTATCTGGAGGCATTTCATAGCTAAGTGACAAATGGGTCCCCCCCCCCCATCGCAAAGTGTAATACTGAGTGTGACTCCCTTTGGCCCAGTTGTTTGTTATCTTTGTGGGGAGTAAGGCAGGCAGTGTGGTATAATGGTTAGGGAACTGGGCTTGTAACGTTAAGGTTGCAGGTTCAATCCCCAGGTAGGACACTGCCGTTGTACTCTTGAGCTAAAGGTACTTAACCTGAATTGCTTCAGTTAATATCCAGCTGTATAAATGGATTGTAAAGAAATGTAAACTGTAAGTCGCTCTGGATAAGAGCGTCTGCTAAATGCCTGTAATGTGATGTAATGTAATATGATGTAATGAGTAAGGCACGGTCTGGGGTCTCGCTAACGTGCTAACAGGAGTTACATGTCCCGCAGGTGAGAAGCCCTTCCGCTGCAGCTGGGAGGGGTGCGAGAGGTGCTTCGCCCGCTCCGACGAGCTGTCCCGCCACCGGCGCACGCACACGGGGGAGAAGCGCTTCGCCTGTCCCATTTGCCAGAGCCGCTTCATGCGCAGCGACCACATGGCCAAGCATGTCCGCCGCCACCTGACCACGAGAGTGCCCTGCTGGCAGCTCATCAAGGTGCGCCCCGCACCCTAACCCTTTACCCTGAGGGTCCCGCCCCCATTGGTGTGTGTCCTACTCAAGAGAGCTGTTGCCCCTGAGGAAAGACGCTCACTCACTCACGAGACACTTTGCACACTGACACAATTGCACTCAGAAGTTTTTGTACAGTTGGGTTTGTTCACCCTGGACTCATTTTGAAGCTGTTCCCAGGTTTCCATGGTAGTGCAGGTTAGTTTGGAGGGAGGGAGGGAGGGAGGGAGGGAGGGAGGGGGAGGGAGGGAGGGAGGGAGGAGGGAGGGAGGGAGGGGGAGGAGGGAGGGAGGGAGGGAGGGGGGGGGAGGGAGGGAGGGAGGGAGGGAGGGGGAGGGAGGGAGGGAGGGAGGGAGGAGGGAGGGAGGGAGGGAGGGAGGGGGGGAGGGAGGGAGGGAGGGAGGGAGGGGGAGGGGGGGTGTTGTACACTTTGCTGCTGTTACCTGTTACTTTTGTGGGGGGTTGTTTCCTCATTTCTGTTTACACAACTGTTTAATACTACTGTTACTGTGTTCGAATTATGTTCCAGTACCAAACTCAGGGGTAAAACCTGTTGTGAAAAGGTCGCAGCCGATCATTACATGACCTATACTTGCCTGTTTCCGATCACGGTTTTCTTTTGCACTGTTGCCACGGCAACTAGAGATTAGCAGTGATTGGCTGCCGTCAAGCAGCACTAATACACTCTGTTCCACTGCAGAGCTAGAACCAGGCAGACCTGAGGCTTAAGCTGGCTGAGTCTGCATGGCACGATTGCATTTCCACTGCATTTACCCATAAGCTTGAGTTGTAGCGAATGACTTCACACGCATTTGGACAGCTGTGTGTAGTTGTGGCCAGCACTTCAGACTGACCAATTTCCTCTGAAATAGAATTAAGAATGAAGTTACCACTGGGCAGTAACAATGGCAGAGCTTGAAGTGACACTTGTGTTAGAGACGATTTTCTTTTGTTTGGAAATAACGGCTCTACCGTAATCAGGCCTGGGGCTCTTTGTTTATCTCCCCAGTTTTTGGAGAAACAAATTGAATTCTGTGACTTGCTGACTCTGCCTACAGCTCACTTAAGCAAGTAGGCCAGCAGCAGCAGTTAAGTGGGTTGGGCCAACACAGATTTGAGTTCAGATTGAAAAAAATATGCTAAAATATAATGGAAAGCACCTCAGAACAGCCTGGTTCCAGTTCTACAGTGGAAATGACTCAGTGGTCCTGGCCTGTTTTAAGGGCACTGTCCTCACCAGCCATTTTGACATAGCAGTGTAATGATTAACATGCATAAATAAAAATGTGAATAAGCTGAGCACACTGTTTTAAGAGAGAGCCTGAGTAAAAAGGATTTATTTGTCCTCTTGTAACAGGTTGACGAACCGAGCTTGTGGACTTTATTCGCCTTGTGAGGAATTACTGTATGTACAATGCAGGGTTAAATATGTTTTCTTCATCAACAGGCATTTACATAACATTTTCTCTTTTTCCATGTTTTTTTATTTGTTATTATTTGTTTTTTTTTGGCTCTGGGGTGTGTGGTGAGAGTACAATTTGTTTGGTACTCTATTTGAACTGTGACCAATATAATGTGTTCTCAAATTTGCCTGTAAACTTGTGGAGGAACATATCATCCCAGATCCTTGTTACAGGTTTTCTTGTTGCCTTTGGGTGGTTCAGATTCCCTTGCAAAACAACTGTGCTTATTTCATTGCATTTCGGTTTTGAAAATTATAGAAAAGAATATAAAAGAAAAAACTTTCTTGTGGTTTGACCAAATTAATGTTGGGAAAAGGGGGCGGCGGATAGCATAGCTGTCTAACGCACCACACTTTGGCTGGTCCGGTGTGGTGTGCGCTGCCTGTAGTTCGAAACCCGCGTCTACCAGACTGGCCCTGGTCGTCAGCCCGAGCGGGGGCGGCGTTTGGCTGTCCGCCCAGGGGAAGGGGGGAGGGAGAGTCGGCTCGGGTCCGTTGAGAGGGTTAATCTAAATAAATAGAGGGTGCAATTGGCTACTAAATTGGGAGAAAAACAGGGAAAGATCTGAAAATTTTTTAAATTTAAAAATTTGGGAAAAATACTGAATGTGTATCATAACTGATGTGCCAAATGACAGAATCCGCTTTTTTTTATTGACAATTTTGCACAGCACTTCTGATTAGTTTTCTAAGATAATAAAACTGTTTTGTAAGAACCTTTGCGCAGCGCATCATTGTGTTCACACCTCGATGAAGTCATTGTGAGCCGGACTGATTGTGAGGTTACATGATTTACATTTTAGGCATTTAGCAGACGCTCTTATCCAGAGCGACTTACACAATTTAAATTTCTTTACATACAATCCATTTATACAGCTGGATATTTTTACTGAAGCAATTCAGGTTAAGTACCTTTAGCTCAAGGGTACAACAGCAGTGCCCCACCGGGGAATTGAACCTGCAACCTCTGAGTTACAAGCCCAGCTCCCTAACCATTACACTACACTGCCAGCCACAGTGCAGTGGCGGAATAAACAGAAGACTGGAATATGAGTCACATACCAGTCAAAGATATGCAGTATATCAGACAGTGGCACATGAGACTGGTATAGCAGGCAGAGATATGAGAGAGGTATATAAGACCTGTTTACCAGCGAGAGTGGTATACATTCATGAGGATCAATTCCACCCTGGACCAGCACACATTCACTGAAGCCTCCTTATCGTCAACAAATCCTCGCAACCTGGAAACGAGGCCTGACCCAAATATTCACAGATTTAACAGGCTCCTGGGGCTGGGGGGCTTACATTAGAAGTATTTCAGAAATGTCATTTCTATCTGCAACATATCAAAGATGAGCAGCTGTTTGTATAATGAATGTTGTTTCTTGCACATTAGGGTTTTTTTGTTTAGTTTTTTACAGTATGTAGCATTAAACATTGTTACGATATACATTGAGAATCGCTAAGCAGGAGGAATCATTTGATTTTACAGGTAAGTACAGTTGTGTGCCTTCTGCATAGCAATGAAAGGAAGTCTTATGATTGTGAATGATGTGACCTAGTGGAAGCATGTATAATGAAAATAAAATGGGGGCCAAAATCGAGCCTTGGGGTGCACCAAACTTCACTTTTGCTGGGGAGGACACAGTTACCTAAACTGACAGAGAACTGTCTGTCCGAGAAATAAGATGAGAACCAATCTAGGGCAATGTCTGTAATACCCACAGACATTTTAACCCGATTAATTGAAATGGTATGGTTGTATCGAAGGCTGTGCTAAGATCAAGGAGAATTAAAATAGAGCATTGACCATTGGCAGCCACTAGGAGAAGGTCGTTGGTAACTTTCAGTAGAGCCATTTCTGTGCTATGGCATTGGCGGAAACCAGACTGGAACATTTCAAATAGATCATTTATGCTCAAATAGTCAGTTAATTTGATTATGGAGAACTTTTTCCAATACTTTGGACAAGGGAGTTTGGAAATGGGTCTATAGTTATTGAGAATTGATGGGTCCAGACTAGGCTTTTTATGGAAAAGCTGGACAAAAGCATGCTCAAAATAAGCATGACCAGACCATTTACATTACATTACATTACAGGCATTTAGCAGACGCTCTTATCCAGAGCGACCTACACAGTTTCATTTCCAGAGCGGTTCAAAAACTAACCACAGTTTTTCCTTCACATTTGTTTATTTTCATACATCTTTTTCGCGTGCTGTCCGTCCGTCCGTCCGTCCATGGTTTTGCATTTTACTCAACAACTTGATGCCATTGCCATTCAATTTGATGGGGTTAAGGTACCTTTTCATTTAAGTTTGGGGTCTTTTTTCGACCAAAATGGGTACCCTGCTTTAACAGCTGGATATTTTACTCAAGCAATCCAGGTTAAGTACCTTGCTCAAGGGTACATCGGCAGTAAAATTTTACATTTTAAGCATTTAGCAGACGCTCTTATCCAGAGCGACTTACAAGATGTGCATTAATAGGCTACATGGTAGGAACAATCATAGTTAGCGCACAAGATCAGTGCAGTAATACAGCGATAGACATCATTGCAGGCGTCTGCGTATCATACCTGTAACACTGGGAAAGAAAAGGTTAGTGTTTTTGTTTTGTTTTTGTGTGTAGAACAAGTAAACAGTGGTGACGACAGATTGGCTAGATGGACAGTGTTCAGTGGTAGTGGAGTCTGAAGAGGTGGGTTTTGAGTCTCTTGCGGAAGACTGCAAGTGATTCCGCGGTCCTGACCGATTGCGGAAGGTCGTTCCACCAGCGAGGGATCAGGACAGAGACACAATAACAAGGGATGGCCAAATGGAGACAGCCATTGACATGTGAATAGGTGATTGAGAGGAAGAGACAGAGAAACTGCTGAAACCAACAAGGGCCAGTAGAATACATGGATAGGTGATCAACTGGCTACTCAAGCCAACCATTTAGACATGATTAACAATACAATAGACTGTTTCCTGGCTAGGCCCCGGGAACTGAATCAATCAGACCCCCATAGAGATGAGCACACTGATTGGTTTGGTCTCAGGAGGTTAAGGAAGCCAGTGTCTGGCCTCCTTAAATCAATCCCATTTAGGTAACTAGCCTATTGTTAGACAATCAAAACTATTGTGACTTATTCAAATTGAATTGCTTAAAATCACATACACATATACCAGAAATGATTTCATTTACTATACACGGAAAATGATTTTAAAAATATCGCTGTCCTTGGCGTCAAACTCCGCCGAAGTGGGAATCGTGCTTAAAGTCGTCATTAAGTGAAGCCAACGGCCTCCCAGCGCGTGTCCAGGCAACCACAAGGGGCGGCCCTTGCAGATCGTCAATATCTGACGACTTGGGATGATACCGTGTACCCATTTGTCCTCCTATTGAAGTCTAGACTAAGAAAACACTAAATTCTTCATTAAATCACGTTTGAAGATTCGTGGTTTATGTATTTGACAAATAACGAATCGCCTGTGTCATTGGTCTAATAAATGTCAACATATGCCACGCTTTGATGTGACGTTGTATGTATAATATGGCCGCGAGTGGCAAAGCAAGCGCTATCGGAGAGTGTTCGGTGCTATCATAGCCAGAAATGCCGAAACGGAACACTTCATACAACCCAGAGTGGTCAAAAGAGCGCAGATTTATTTCTTAAAGCAGAAAAGACGATTATCATGCCTTCTGTACAATGTGTCGGTGTGAGGTGGACGTCAGCAGCCAAGCAAAGGGTGCTGTCGAACAACATGCTATTGTGAGTCCACATTTTCGATCTCAGTTAGTCTGTATAGGTTATGGTTTTATATTGGTCATATAATTACGTTATATTGCCGTTGCCTGAAGTGTCCTCCATTCTGGGGTTTTGGAAATGGCCACCCTAATATGAGCTGAGGGGGTGAAATGCTGAAATCCTTTTGTTTGCATTTTTTATTTTGCATCAGAATAATTGATGAGTGTGGATCTCAAATATTTGGAAAATGTTGATTGATACTGATGCACCAAGAGAGATGAGGTTGTATTTGGAATGACCTTGAGTTCCTGTTTAATTAATTTTCTGCTTAACAACCACTCTTAGCTGCCAAGCTACTTTCCTCTATTGCATTCGGTCTGGAGATCAGAGTTCTGAATACACAGTGAATCTCAGTTCCAGGAAGGCAGCCTACAGGTTCTATATACAAACCAGATGGCCTCTGTCCCCAATCAACACAAGCTTACATACTCTCACACAGGCAAGGACACACAGCACCAACCAGAACACATTCATACGGTTCTGTTTGAGATGACAGCTCGGACTACAGAACCGTCAGTGCTAAAAGATAACTGCACAAAACAGGGTTGCGCTTATTAAGATATCTACTCGATATGCCATCAACTGCTCCATATGTACTGTGACTCAGCGACTGACAGCAGGGTGTGTGGCTGAGAAAAGATCCACGAGTGTTTTTCTTTCATAGCAACTCATGAGCCAGTATAGGAGGCACTTACCTCCCATAGTTCTGCTTCTGCTGAGCCAGCTCAGGTGTGGGTTCATACCTGGCACAGAATCAGGAAATGGAACGCAGTCATAGCTACAGAACACGTTGCAATGGCACCTTTTTCCACAAGTTACCCATCATCGATGTGATGGAAAACATTTAAATGTTTATCAGAAACTCTACCCTAAATGTGTTGGTTGAGCCATCTCTTCCAACACAATGATTTCCTAAGTACTCAGACTACCTGACAATCACTAGCAGTTACAGAAGCCAAGAGATATGGGTGGCCCCAAACTGAGTACCATGTAAGTTGTTGGTGAATACTAATATTGTTCGTTTTTATTATCAATTCAAGAGATTAATTTGGTCATTTCTAGATCAATATAAGCTTGAGGGCAGCAGTTCACCTCAAGTCAACTTTGTAAATCTGTACACTGTAGTCTGATCAATAGAAAATAAAAAAACTGCTTTTGAGTGTATGTTTTTGTAAATGTTACATATGCAAATGTTCTGACCATTTGTTTTGGTACAGAGGTTTGGCCCAGTACTCATTCCACTGAGGGGTGAGGGCTCCCTGCTCTGCTGCATCCTGAGAAGATGGCAGTTTAGTAGCCATGACAACAGACGTGCTCCCCCACCACCACCCACCCTTTCAACAGCAGAGCTGATATTTTATGGTCAGTTGCAAACAAAGCAGTCTGTCAGACGGTTGCAGACATTAGCGTTCCTAAGCGGTTACACTAATCTCTTCTGCAAGATGAATCAGGTCCAGGGCCCACAAGTGTGCATGCTTTGTCCCTTAATTGACACTCGCGCAGCGTACGGCTTTCTGTTCACCGATCCTCCACAAAGCGCTCACCAACGGACTCTGTTACGCAACGCCGTGATAGAAAGGGCAGAGAATGGTGACAGGGTAGTATTTACCATGATCCTTAAACGCATGTACAACATGGCCGTTTCCCTTGACGGCTTGCACTGGGTAAAGGAACTACCAAATGCAAACATACAAAACTGTAATAAACTTTGGCACATAAATGTAATTAACTTCCCACCGCCCACCCCTATTCAGTCCCTATTCAACTTCAAGTGAAAGCATGAAAATAGCAGCTAAAGCTATGCCATATGCACTTAAAACCCAAAAATGGTGAACAGAACTCCTGCAGAATTCATGCTCTGGGCCACTAATCCGACTGAGGATGACATGCAAAAAATGTAGCAAAGAATACAATCGCACACCATGGTTCAGTCAAAGAGATGTATTAAATTAATCACTTTAATCACTTTACTGAGCACAAACTTTACAGTCAAAAACAAGCTACGATCCATTAGTGCCCTAGACAAAAATGTACTTTACATTAGAGCATGTATCATTTCTGGAGAGGGATTTACAAATGGGATCAGACCATTACAATTAAGTCATCAAATTCTTGACAATTTCAACTTTTCAACTAGATATGGCTCAAGGGACATACAGTTAATTGTAATGGAGGCATCCCAGGCGAGAAAGAGGAAGTGACATCACATCCTCTCACTGGACTATCCTCGCACCTGTGCGGGAACGTAGCCCTACAGATGTTGCCCTGCGGCAGATTGTGCTCGAGTCCCGGGGGGGCGGAGTGGACCGCTGACTGTAACGGATGATGACCGCCGCTCTGCCTACGGGACCGATGTTCAGGAGCGGGGCTTCGGCGAAAACACTGACGGACGCAGGAGGCTCTCGATCTAGGAAGCTTGCTAAACCGCCGGTCGCGCGGTGAACAGAGCGCCGGTGTGTGTGTGTGTGTGACGGCGATTCCAAAAATGAGGGGAAACGCCCCCCGCTCCTAGGAGGGGATTACCACACATCTATTCAAAATGCATTGCTTTTTAAAAAAAAAAAAAAAAGAGCCTCAATACCTTTTGTAAATACGTTTGTATCGCGATACATCTTAAGAAGCAGAGCTCAGAACTGCCCCCGATATTTTTTTTTTTTTGTACAACGCAACTTATATAAATAACAAAAGCTACATATAAATTTATTGCGATCATGAACGGTTTGGGTTTTTTTTATTTTATATTTTTTTTAAAGCAAAGTTTTTTTTTTGTTTTGTCTTTTTTTCTCCCTATGCTACTGATCAAAGCACAAATTTACATATTTTTTTTCTAAGCATTTAACAATTTCTTGAAATCAGGTCTTGAACTTGAACTCTATAATGCACCACATTGGGCAGACAACTGATTTACAAGACTGGCAACAGATAATCATACACACACACACACACACACTCACACATATATACACACACACACATACACACACATATATATATGTATATATATATACACACATACATACATATGCATGTGTGTGGGCGTGTGAGTGTGTGTGTCTGTGTGATTTAATATAAAATTAAATTAAATAAACTGAACATGTATGTAAACTGTAATTGAGTAGGAAACCCAGCAGTGGGGGTTCCATCTCTACCGAGTCATCCATTTTGTTGCATATTTTATTACTGAAATGGGCAGGTTGTTTCAAGGGGGGGCTAAGCTGGACACAACTTTTGCTTCTCTTAAAACCAAATTTGTCTGGTCCCAGTAAAAACACATTATTAAATCTCTAAGAAGAAGCCTTCCATCCTTCTGTGTGGAATGTTGCCCAGACGCGCTCGGACAGCCGGGGTCAGAGGTCACATTAGGCCGGGTCGGAGGTCACGTTAGGCCGGGGCGGAGAAGGCTTCTGGCTGCGGGCTGAACCGGAAGCTGTACGGGACCAGAGAGAAGTTCTTCATGGTGGTGTCCAGAGAGATTCCAGCATCCTGTATCTCGTACCTGTACAAAAACAATGGAACCCAAACGTTATGAAAAAGGGTTCCGCGCACACTTGCAGTCGGAAGAAAAAGGAAACTGCAGCCAATTAGTCCGTTTCTCAAATAGGTTTGTTTAAAGGAAACAGAAAAAAAAACAAAAAAAAGGTTGAGAACCTGCAGCTTTCCAAAACTTGGCACTCACATAAGCACTACATAGATAGAAGCACTCGCAGCAGTTTCTGACAAGCAGGGTTCCTACAGGATGCAAAATTCACACTGAGCTTGGCCTTCTGTTGATAAGCACGGCTATGCAAACATTTTTCCATAAAATGCCATAAACCAAAATTGCTAAAATTTCCCCACATTCAAAATCAAGCACTTTCCTAACAGGAAGTGGAACTCTGAACAGGAGACTGTCCGTATTTGAATGGAGGCTTTCCTTTGAGATCGTACCAGTCGTCTGCGGAGATGACGTAGTGGACGGGAGGCCTCTGCACATCCAGGAAGGCGGACGGCTCCCCCAGGCTGTGGGCTCCCATGGCGCTGAACACCAGCCAGTCCCCCAGGCTCAGCTCCGGCAGCAGGCAGTGCTCCACCACCTGGTCCAGGCTGTCGCAGGACGGGCCCCACAGGCTGCTGGCAAACACGGGCTCCTCCGCTGAGGGGGCCTTCTGGACAGGGGAGCAGGGCGTCACTAACCCAATCCTGAACCCCCCTCAACACAGTGCTGCGTCACTAACCCAACCCAGTAACCCCCTCAACACAGTGCTGCATCACTAACCCAATCCTGAAACCCCCTCAAAACAGAGCATCACTAACCCAACCCAGTAACACCCCCAACACAGTGTCACACTAACCCAATCCTGAAACCCCCTCAAAACAGAGCATCACTAACCCAACCCAGTAACCCCCTCAACACAGTGTCACACTAACCCAACCCAGTAACCCCCTCAACACAGTGTTACACACTAACCCAACCCTGAACCCCCTCAACACAGTATCACATCACTAACCCAACCCAGTAACCCCCTCACGCTCACCGCCAATATTTCACTGACGGCACTTCAGTGCTACGTCATCTCCACATTGTGCCACTCACCTTGTGCACAAACGGGGCTGGGATGGTTTCGTCCAAAAGCTTACTGGCAAAAGAGCCGTACACGCCATTGTTCATGTAGTACAGGAACTCTGGCTCGTCATTCAGCGTTAGCTCCTCTACGGGACAGAAAGGGAACAGTGTTTCGTGAAGTAACAGGTTGCTTCTGTTCAACGAACATACAGGTTCTGACAGGAGGCTGTGTCTGTGTGTGTACGCCCAAGTGCTCAGCGAGTTTCATGAGAGTAAGTGTGACAGTATGTTGTGTGAAAGAATGAGTGCGAGTGCGTGTGTGTGTGTGTGAGAGTGTGTGTGTGTGTGAGAGCGAGAGTGTGTGTGCGTGCTCATGAGAATGTGTGTGTGTGTGTGTAACAGAGTGAGTGTGTGTATGTGTGAGAGTGTGGGAGAGAGAGAGAGAGAGAGTGAGAGTGACTGTGTGTATGTGTGAGCGCATGTGAAAGTGTGTGTGTGTGTGTGTGTGCGTGTGCATGCGTGTGTGAGAGTGAGTGTGGGAGAGCGAGAGTGACGGTGTGTGTGTGTGTGTGTGTGTGCGCATGCGTGTGTGAGAGTGAGTGTGGGAGAGCGAGAGTGACGGTGTGTGTGTGTGTGTGTGTGTGTGTGCGCATGCGTGTGTGAGAGTGAGTGTGGGAGAGCGAGAGTGACGGTGTGTGTGTGTGTGTGTGTGTGTGTGTGCGTGTGTGTGGGAGAGAGTGAGAGTGACGGTGTGTGTGTGTGTGTGTGGTAGAGTGTGAGAGTGACGGTGTGTGTGCGAGAGAGAGTGTTCCTCTCACCCAGAGGCTGACCATGCTGATCCCGAGCCACCACCTTCTTGCCGATGATGTTGACCGCCAGGGTGAAGGCAGAGGACACGTAGTAGCTCCCAGGCTCGGCGATGAGGGTCACCCCGGACACAGGGGGGAAGTACATATCCAGCAGGGGTCTGATGGCATGGTGGATCTGCACGGAAACACAGCATTCAGACGGGCTGTGCTTTTCCACTATCTAATTGTGTAATAGTTATGGACAGAACTCCCAATGCAAGTATACACTTCACATTTCTATTTTAAGAGCTTTTTGAAAAAGTAAGGCCGAAAAAAGCCCAATCGCCGAAGTCTACGTCAACCGCGTCGGAAAAGCACGAGTCAGATCAACACATCGTAGAGAGAACGGAAGAGGGGATTATGGCGTTACACTGTACTTTTGTGAGACACTTTATAAGACCCGACGATTCCTTTTAAAAGCTGAATTGTATTCGTAGGACCGTGTCATCGCAGTGACATCCTCAGTAGAGGAGTGCAGAAAGGCACATGCATGCTGCCACCACCAGCTGTGCAGTCACTCACTGTCACAGAAATACAGTGCATCTTTAAACAATTAAAGTCGATTTTGCTCCACAATTTAGTCGCAAACCAATACACTTCAGCTTGTACATTTTACATACAATTTTACATTTTAGGCATTTAGCAGACGCTCTTATCCAGAGCGACTTACAGTTTACATTTTTCTTTACATACAATCCATTTATACAGCTGGATATTTTACTGAAGCAATTCAGGTTAAGTACCTTGCTCAAGGGTACAACGGCAGTGTCCCCACCTGGGAATCGAACCTGCAACCTTTGCGTTCAAGCCCAGCTCCTAACCATTATGCTAACACTTCAGCTTGTGACTGTAAGCCAGTAGAAGCACACGATACCTGTTCCAGCTGAACCTCTGAGCCACTGAATCCTCCTCCGATGTCCAGGATCTTCATGCTGAAGCCAAGCTCCTCCTGCCATGACAAACACTCAGTCAAGCATCGTCCACTACCAGAGTGACACGCCAAGCTCTCCAAGGCCTGTCAGAGACATGCTAACACTGCTGCTAGATTACTCAAACATCATAGAATCATGCCTGCAGATGTATGGCAGCATGGGAGCAGGAAGCGTTCAACTCGGAACCCTTCCAAAAACTGTGCAAGATGACAGAAATCCCTGCATTTTCTGTCACCCAGAAATGTCAAATACCACTAATTAAGAAACTCAATTTGAGGTTGCACGCCCTTGTTACTTCCAAAACTACATCTGTTTAGAGAGCCAACATTTTGGATGCATGCCTTCAAGAAATCAAATTCCCTTAATCGCCTGCATCCTGGCAACACAGTGGCTCCAATTATGGGGAGGGAGGGGGAGCAAGGAGGACCCCAGCGGGAGTGCAGTGGTGTGATTGGATAGCACAGCGATCCTCACAGGCTGGCCGTGTAAACTTACCCCCATGTCAAACACGCAGCGAGCGTCCGACACTGCGTGAGTGTAGGCCTGGGGATCCGTGCAGCAGCTCGGTACGTGGAACCTGCGGAGAGAGGGGGGGGGTCATCTTTAGAGGAGCGACGAGAAAACAAGTGCATTCAAACAGAAACGCTGTACAGTAAGAACCTCAGAGACAGCAACTCAAGAGTTATGGACCCACCGGTTAAGCGAGAATCAAACTGGAAGAAGCATACACTTAACATTACGTTCTAATGAGATCAAGGTTTATAGCTACATAAACGACAGTAGTTCATAAAAATAAAAATAAAACAGGCAACAGTAATGGAAGTTTCAAAGTTCAAAGCATTTAAAAGGTCTGAACAACCTCCACTCCTGATGCTCTGGTATTATTAAAGTGCAAAGACACCCCCGTTAACAGTGCTGCAGGACTCACTTGGCCCCCGCCACCTGCATGCCCAACTCCTTGGCACACTCCAGCAGGTGCCTGCAGCTCTTCAGCGTGCAGCCGAACGCCATGCTGGTCTCCTCGCCATCGTCCTGCGCTTCCGTGGCAACCTGCAGCAGCAGCCTGGGGGAAGGGGGGGGGAGGGGTGAGCTCAGGTCACACGGTTGTCATGGGCAATGCTGCGGCTTTGGGACACATTGGTCCTCATTGGTCGCTGAGGTCTCTCTAGACTCCTAACTCCAGACTAACATCCCCCCCTCTAATATTCCAGCAGTAGTTACAATGCAAAAAACTATTTTCAAATACATTTCAGGGTCAATTTTCAGAATTTCCAAGGACCTTATTTGTAAATGATTTAAATTCATTTAATTAATAATAATAATAATAATAATAACTTGTATTATTAACAACAAAAATAATCATGGATTAAACAAGAAACTCCTGCAGTAATCCTCACACTGTAATAAGCTCATCAGGGAGACTTGAGTGGTGATGAAACCCACGTGAGCCGTTTGAGAGATGAATGTGGGACTCGCCTTGGCGGTTTCAGAAATACACGAAGACACACTGGACACACAGACCCTTAAAGACCAGGCCCCGTCTCCAAGGAAACGAGGAGTCTCACGCTGAGCGCTCTTACTTTGCGGTCGGGTGACAGCGTGCGGTCGCGTCGAGCGCTCTTACTTTGCGGTCGGGTGACAGCGTGCGGTCACGTCGAGCGCTCTTACTTTGCGGTCGGGTGACAGCGTGCGGTCACGTCGAGGTGACAGCGTGCGGGCGACAGCGTGCGAGCACGCTCTTACTTTGCGGTCGGGTGACAGCGTGCGGTCGTGTCGAGCGCTTACTGCTTTGCGGTCGGGTGACAGCGGGCGGTCACGGCGAGTCACGGGTGACAGCGTGCGTCACGCCGAGCGCTCTTACAGCGTGCGGTCACGGCGAGCGCTGCGGCGGTCGGGTGACAGCGTCGCGGTCGCGGTCGGGTGGCAGCGTGCGGTCGCGTCGAGCGCTCTTACTTTGCGGTCGGGTGACAGCGTGCGATCTTGCGCAGCTCCGTCTCGCTGTCGCACGCCAGGAGGTCGATGTCGTTCTTGGCGGCGTACTTGATCAGGGAGAGCTGCTTGCACAGGCTGCCCAGCGCGATGTTCTCCGGCGCCACGCCATAGCTCTGCACCAGCACTACCTCGGGCTGAAACAGAAGGAGTGGGGTCAGTAAGGACAAACTCACCCAACTCACCTAAAAAAACGTCAACGCATACAAAGCAGTATAGCCCTCACCAGATTCAATTATGGTATTGCAGTCATTTTATACCAACAGATAAAATAATAAAGTACTGAGTGATGAAAGACTGCTTTTTCTGTCATTGGACCAGCCAGCTATTTATTCACTGAATTTTAATGTAAAAACCCAATAAACCTTGAAATTGTTTATCCGGAGTATTCTTTTGAGGAGAGAATATTAATTCACAGTGCAGTGCTCTTCTGAAAATACATTTTGGAAGTGTGCTGCGTACCCAAAAAGGTTAAACATCATGGTATAAATGTGCCTTTGCAGTTAAAACTGTGATGGAGAACAATTTTTTAAATTTTATTTTTAACTTACATTACAATGCATTTTAATTTTAAAGGCACACTGTTTGAATGCATAACTGATGATTCTACCCATTTAAACAAGTAACAATTGGACCCAAAACAATGTAATTTCGATAAAATCTTCTACATAATACATTAGGAGACCGCAGAAGCGTAACAATTCATGAGCATCTCCAACCTCGATTTAGATGAATGAGACTAAATAAGCTTTGCGGTCCCCAAGTGCTACTTCCTGTGTGAATGGAGCAGTTGTGCACGCGCCCACTAGATGGAGCCATTTCAAACGTTCAAAGGTAAGCACCTTGTGGCTGTCGCAGGCTGGTGCACAGGGGCAGTAATATAATATATGCCATTTAGCAGACGCTTTTATCCAAAGCGACTTACGGTAGTGAATGCATACATTTTCAGTATATGTGGCCCCAGTGGGGATTGAACCCACAACCTAAGCGTTGCCAATGCCGTGCTCTACCAACTGAGCCACAGAGAACCACAGTCACAGTCACAAGGGCAAGCATGTGTGCACGTGCGTAGGCGAAAGTGTAATCACCTTGCTGGAGCATACGAAGCCGGCGCCAAGGGCCGCCAACATCTCGACGACCGCTGGGCTGCTGTTGCACTTGACCGCGTAGAAGGGCCGGATCTGGGGCATGTGGGTCTGCCACCGGACATGCTGGCGGGTCACGACCCCCAGGTCAGCCACGAAAAACGCGTTCTTCTCAGCCTGAGGGATAAAACAAGCCCGTTCAGGAATCCCTTTCACCACGCCACTGACGCTTTGTGCAGCTTATCTGAATACCATATCAATTCTGTGAAATAGAGGCAAGGATCAAGAGTTAGAAAGGATGGGAAAATGGCCGGGCCTAACTGGCATCGATTGGCCCTTCTGGTGCAAGGCCGAAACGTTCTCACTCCCGTTTCAGAAGAGCGAGGTTAAGACTACGGCACATATTCTCCATACATTCTCAACCTTGCCTGCACTAAAGCACATGACATAATATAATATAATATACGCCATTTAGCAGACGCTTTTATCCACATTCTCAACATTTTCAGTATTGCCTGGGGATTGAACTCATCCCTTTCCACTGAGCCACAGAGAACCACAGTACACGGACATGGTACAATTCAAAGCACATTTTGACGATGAGGGTGATAGTAACAGGCAGTGCTGTGCAGAAACAAACAACCATTATGTAGCCAAGATTTGGGAGTTAAAAGGCTGTTGGCAGATAGTAATTTAGGGCCTTATGGAAAACACTGTATTTCCTCCCATGTAAAGTACTGCACTTACCACCGTCTGCTCACAGATGTGGGTTTCAATGACATCTCTGAGGGTCGCGCCTCCCTCCAACAGTTCAATGGAGTAATTTGGTTCATCGGCAAGTCCTTTCATCTCAACCGTATTCCGCAAATCCGAAAATCATAAAGCAAGTTGTCTAATCAAAGTGGTCTGCGAGCCGTTGGGGTCCTAGCAATATGCAACAAACTGCAAAGAGAGGGAGAGGGGACCGTTCGTTAAATCCACAACACAGACAGGATGAACAAAACAGCCTTTCAAACGCACACAAACCAACACACAGCACGGTTAACAAAACGGTTCCAAGACACTTCGTAGATCCCCCCCTCCCCTAGCCCCCATCGATATCTAAATCCTCGTTCACACACACCTCTAAATTCTTACGGTTTCCTCTGCACTTTAAATTAGCCTGGCCTCTCTCGGGAAACAGTAGCCCGCAGCTGCTTTGTTCGTTAACCGCATGAGGTTCAGCTTTGACAAGAGAGCCGGGCTGGCGGTCTTTGTGAGGAGACCTTAGGTGAACCAGCGCAGATATTCACAGGCCGGCCGGAGCGCGTCTGGAACCCAGTCCGCCTGTGATCCCTGCCACTTCTGAGCGCGGCCAATCGGAGGCCCCGCTGGAAATCCTGCTCCCGGGGGAAACACAAACTCAGAATGTCTGTGCGGCCGCTATGAAAACAAGGCGGCGCGGGGCCCTGGGGCCCTGCGTGGAGCCCACTTGCTTTACCGCCAATTGGTCCCGACAATTATGATTAATCCCACTGGCGGGGATCCGCGGCAGGGCTCCGTTTGATGGTGCCGGCCCTAACAGAGTACAGGGGCTGCACGGGGGCAGACCTCCACTTCTGACAGTGTTACATAATGCCTCGTTTGGGGGCGCTGCAGGGGTTCTGCTTTAGCACACGAGTGTTACCCTGCGGGAGATTGCCAGGGCGCCTCAGAGGGCCGGTGGAGAGTGTGTCTGGTTTGCGTCGGAGGGCCGTTATGTCTGACCATAGGGGACGCTGTCGTTGCCGAGCGACGGCCCCCTTCTGTCTGGTATCGACTCACAAAGCCCAACGTTTACATGCCACAGGCTGCATATCGCCGCCCAATGGCAAGAGCTACCTCGGGTCCCAAAAACCTACTCTAGTATCTGGAAATTTTAAGAAATGTGCACGGTAAACCCAATTTACCTTTTACATTTACATTTATATTTTAAGCATTTAGCAGACGCTCTTATCCAGAGCACAATCATAGTTCGCGCAAGAAATCAGTGCAGTAATTTTGGCAATTTGATGGAAATTATCCAGTGAATTCCTCCTGCTTGTCCTGCATTTGGACGGTTGTGTTCTGGTCACCCTGGCGATACCTCTTCTGCCCCTAAGTTATGCTGTGAAGGCGAGGGCTGGTCTCTGACTCACATGGACAAGTCAGGAGATGGATCTCTCCCACTATCAGCTAGGATCCCAAGGCGGCTCCGCGTTGAAGTCAAACTGCTCGCGGTAGAGGGCCGCCCCTAGCCCTTCTGGGTAATTGTTGTTCACCTGCAGAGTAAGTGGTGTGCCCTGTGGAAGACATCACACTCATCAGACGACATGGAGACACACCAGTATGGAGGATGTGTACATGAAGCACTGTACATACAGCAGAACATTAAAACTTCTGTTAACTCCTACTGGGAAAGGAAGCTGTTATACATACAATTAACCTTTGGAATACACTGCAAATAACATCCACATCCTTGGGTACATAAAATCTGATTAGTAATTTTTTTTTAGATCTAGCTAATGTTACAAAGCCATAAAATCACCAGCATTTGGATTAGTCATATCGCAAAGCATCCTTACCTCAATAACAAAATATAAAAAATGAATAGGTGAGCATTCTACAGATACTTAGAACTGGGCTATATTTGTTATTTTTATTACCATATTTATGCATATAATGTGCTATAAAGTACATACTGGAAAAAACAGACTGACTCATTTCCGAGTTAAGTGTGTACAGGGCTTCGCTGACGGTTACTGCATTAACGGTCGCTTTCTAGTATCTTTGGCATTGTGTTTAGTTCAGAGAAAAGTGAAGTACTTTGATAAGCAAGGTTAAATTAAAATTGTGCATTGCTCTTCAAAGAGAGCTATTCATACCAGATATTCTGGACTGTCAAATTTATAGGAGTTGAAACAGCCCAGTTAGTTAGTGAGTGTGTGTGTGTGTGTGTGTGTGTGTGTATGTGTATATATATATATATATATATATATATAGATAGAGAGAGAGAGAGAAAGAAAGAGAGAAAGAAAGAGAAAGAGGCAACGGTCCAAATAATGGAATACCATTAGCTAATAGGTTACATGCATTGAGTCATCAAAGTGGTATATAAACTTTGACCTACATTATCACTCTGTTATGAAACCTCATTCATATTAGCACTGTTAATGTTTGAGTGACGTTTTGCAGATCAGTCACCCGATAGCTTCATCAGTTACGTTCTAACCTGAACTACACCAATGTCCCATTAAAGTTGACACTTAGATCAACGAAGAGGCTAGTTTTGTTTGTTTTGGGGACAAGAGGTCAAGCGCTGATTACAGGGAACGCTCAAACTCCATAATCACAAGCAGTGCCCATTCATTCGTTGGCCACGCACGAAAGACTGCGAACTGGGCAGCTAAATACGAAACAAAATCAGACAGATGTAAGACTTTGGTGTAACGTTAATCAAGTCAGCATCGACCAGAGTGGCTCGGTTACGTTAACTCCTCCTTCGCGATTTCGGACGTACGATAGCTAATTATAAGTGTTTCTTTGACGGGAACTTGGATAGCTGGCGAACAGGTGTTTCGTTAAGGAGCAACATAAATTTGGCAACGCTTCAATAGATAGGGACAGGGACTTTTCGAAACACCGACCTTGTAAAAAATGACTTCACTGACCCGCGATTCTTGTCACGTTACATATTAGCAACTAAAAGGCACAACTAGGAGACGTCGCATTGGCAATGGAAGACTTCACGCAAATCACACATTTAGAATTTAAACAAAATCAGCCAGATGGGACGAACTTATAGGTTGGTGACAGCGCCCAGACATTTAACACTGGGTCGGGCACTGCAGTGCAGCAACATGGTCCGGAAATGAATGGATCCGCCAATTTCACATGATGACTTGCCCGTAATTAAGGACACGACTCAAAAAGGAGTGAACTACAATGCAAAGTTACTTGCTAAAGTTATGCAAATGTAAAGTATACAATTTAAAAAAACACGATGTGTCACGGCATGATATATATTAGTATAGTTGTACAAATGAACACGTGAAGCAGGTTAGCATGCGGTTTAAACCAGAGCGAGTATACATTCAAAAAATACATGTAACGAACGTCATTCGCGAACGTCTGCGAGCTAGCGCGCGGCCTGTGGTAAGACTGCCCTGTAGCTACACAACGTTAGCTCGTGGTAACCAACAAATACACGTAAATATTGACATAACGCGTTAGCTAGCTATTTACTGACTAACAATTCCAACTAAGCTGAGCTATAAACCACATACATAGCCCAGTAACAAAAGGTGCAAGCTGACTAAGACTGATACCGAAAGCTGCCGTTCTTTACGGCTCTGGGCTAGCTAAGCTAGCTAACGTTAGCCAAGAAGGAGGGGGATTAACCAATTCGCATAAATGGCTAAATATCTTTAACTTCGTGGATGGCAAGCCACCAAGGTACACAACGGCTACGAAAACACAAATAAAACGGTGCGTTAAAGAGACAAATTAGCTGACAAGTTAAATCAACAAAACACACATTCTACATTAACCCACAGCGATAACCCAACTAACGTTAGATGCCAGAATGACCCGGATTCCCAACACCAAACAAGCCTCAGATCTGCGCTCTAAATATTTGCGTTGTTTTAGCAAGTGAATGTACGCAGCCGCCATTCAATAAAAAAAGGGCAAAACAGCACAATCATCTATTTAATCGAAGCCGAGAGAACACAGCTCCGACGAGCAAGTAGCTAGCTAGCGCTAACGCGATTGAATGCATCCAGTAGTACTTCGCTAGCTAGCGGCTAGCGCTAACAGCCATCGCCATGTTGTAACATGTTCCCCCTTGCCAGTGTTTCCATGGCCGTGCGCACAATCCTACATAAAATGTTACTCGCTACTTACGTGAGATAACGGCCCAATTTTTTGGGATAATCGTCTTCTCTTTTTCGGCGGAATTTTTAAAGAGTGATGGGGGTGCTAGCAGAAGAAAGATAAACGGCTATATTTGCCATAAGCCCGGGATGACGAAGAAGCTGTAAATGGAGTGCGGCGGTTCTCTTTCCAGTGTAAGGCAGACGACGGAGAGAAGGAGCAACCGTGGCAGTGTGTAGTGGAGGGCAGCCGCAGATAGAGGCTCTACGCTCCAGTCACAGACAGATAGATATATCGCTCCTTCACTGGAGGCAGGCGATAGAACAGGGCGGGATTTATCACCTCGAGAGAGGCTACGCTTTCACTATTCACACTCACGTTGACATTTTAGGCGTTTGGCAGACGCTCTTATCCAGAGCGATTTACACAGTTCACATTTCTTTACATGCAATCCATTTATACAGCTGGATGTTTTACTGAAGCAATTCAGGTTAAGTACCTTGCTCAAGGGTAGCCTACAACAGCAGTGCCCCACCTGGGAATTGAACCTGCAACCAGCTCTCTAACCATTACACTACACTGCCAGCCCCATCCATAGAAAATACCAAGATAATGTGTAGCGTTATAAAATTTGCATTGCACCTGTAGCTAATTTAATGAATATCAAAGAAAAGTGTTTAAATGTGCATACCTGCATGGTTCTCCTGTATGAATGATTGTTTAATGTTTATTTTTCACGACTTCAAGATAGTCTAAAACTGAGAGTATGGCTTATTAGTATTTAATTTGCACGCAGTTAAACAATTTGGGACTTTTTTTTATTCCAACGAGAAGCTGAAATTAATCATAATAAACAAAAAATAAAAACCAGTCTACAAAAGACATAACAAGTATCTTGCTTTCGTTGGCTTCTTGGTTCACAACTTAGCCTGAAAATTATATTTCTGAGCCATGCGTGGAACATGCTATAACATTCATAGTTGCGACAAAACAAAGCGTCAAATGGAAGTTAATAATGCAAATGTTAAAATCCTCAGTCTTCAAATTCCTCGTTAACAATACTCACTCATTTGCCGTATGAAGTAATTAAATGATCCGTCCTCTGTGAACTAGTGCCTTCTGACGCTTTGCAGAGTCTAAGCTAATCTAAATAATAGTGATTATAATTAAATAAATTATACTAATATACAATATATGATACTAATTATAGTAAACAAATCATAACAATACCTGTGTTATGTATTCAGTCCTCTCTTTTGCATAGTAAAAGTGTTAGGAGTGAAGCATTTCAGTCCAGATGATCGTTTCCCTGCATTGCTCAGTGTGCTAATTCATGCTGACAGTTTTAGAACGCATCATATACATTTCTCTACTCAATTCTGGAAGTCGCTAAGTCGCTAGCATTGATTAATCTAGACGTAGGCACTCGGCTGCTCCCCAAAGATGTGAACGGTGTTATCAGGGCTCCGTTTGAATGCAATCATTTTCCCTCTGTTGGTGGAGAGTGCCTTTCATGGTCAAGCCTGCTTGTGAAGCGTCAAACGTGCTAACGAGGGCCAAGGAGGGATTGGTCTCTGGATTGGCCCAGATCCAAGGTTTGTATTCAAATGGTCAGATATTAATACGTGACCACGAACGACAGCAGAGCAGTAATTTGAGTAAAAAAAACTCTTGAGGAAAAAGCAGACGCCCCTAGAAATGTTCAGAATTTACATATAACAAATATAAATCAAGACAAAAATCTATGAATAAAATATGCATTTGCTATAATCATAATACTTATAATCATTATTATTGTTATTGTTTACATAACTTTTTTGCCATGTCTATTTCTTTGTGTTTTCAAAAAGAATGAAGGCATTTTTCCACTTAAGAACACTTTTTGCTGGTTATAGTTCATTGGCATGTGCATACTGATCTAAAAAGTGGACAAAGATTGCTCGCATTCAGCTACCTTTGGTAGAACTTCTCAGACCCAGCTTCAAGTGTGTCTCTCCTTAATGTCCCTGGTATTTTTAAATGACCAGAACTGCAGCATGTTGACCTATCATTTGTTTTGTATTTCGAACACTGCCTTCCTGCGCAGGAGGTTGCATATACATGTTACAGGAAAACATAAGCTGAGGTCACCACAGGTGCATATCGCAGACTGCCCTACATAAACAGAAACAATCAACGCTGGCTGTGCAGTCAGCGAGCTGGCTAATATTTCTCTAAGCCTATATAATACGTTCAGTACATCTCAGGCTAAACTACAATATAATTAACTGGACTGTTTGTTAATAAGTTAACTCCTTTTGGGGTGGGGGTGACCTGAATGTGTTGTACTGCTGCTACATGTCCCAGTTTTAAAGATAAGAACTCTCTGACTGAAATTGACCACAACTGTAGGTTGTTGCTGTTTACTCATTTTACCCATAAAGTAGATGAGGCTGGAACACACCTGTACACCTGGTTTGTGAAATATCATAAATAAGGATTAAATATCAGTATAAGGATTTTGTTTTTTAAACAGAATTAGTTAACAGTTTGCTATTGAATTGTGTAATGAAATGTGTGCATGTGCAACAGGGATTTTTAAATACAGAATTCGTTTAAGAATTTTCTATTGAATTGTGTAATGGATTTTTTGCACGTGTTAAATAATATAGTAATATAGTTAATTTGTCCTTATGATTTAAAA
The DNA here is from genome assembly GCA_029706075.1 of Aldrovandia affinis. Lineage (NCBI taxonomy): Eukaryota > Metazoa > Chordata > Actinopteri > Notacanthiformes > Halosauridae > Aldrovandia > Aldrovandia affinis. The sequence continues at coordinate 524,331 of JAINUG010000124.1, read as the reverse complement.
AAGTTGGATTCTGATTACAAAATAAGTATTGTTATTGATTAATGAATTTATATTCTTTTTCATTTTTCTTGTTGTTGTTTATTTGACACATTATTAATGACGAACCTATAGATATGCCTAGATGTAACAAGCCATCCATAATGAATACTCCACAGTGAGCGTTTGTCTGCAGTGAATGGAATTTGAGACAACGATGCCATGTTTTCACAATATGTAAAAATATTTTTCCCACTTTAAGTTCACTAGTATGTAAATGTCAAATATACCCTACAAAGTACTGTTTTCGATTTGCCCATATATTTTCAATTTGTTAACATTTTGAATTGAAAATTCTTGAATTTTTTATCAGTTTTAGTTAAATCCCGTATTTCGGATTTTTAATTTAACGTGATCCATACAGTACCACCTAAAGCGCTCCCTTAGTTTTCTCTTGAATAACGGGAATAAAGTCTATCTTTTCACCTGTTCCTTCACGTGCTCCGTGGAACAGCCGTTTTAAAACGGAAATCACAGCGAACGTGTGGGCGAAGTCCAAAGGCTGAGCGAGCCGTGAGTTAGAACGTTTGTCTGACTTTGGTTTATGATTGTTTCTTGTTTGAGACAGTTACTAAAAATAAGAAAAGTGCGGCCCTAATCGCAATGTCAGATGAGCCAAGGGCACAAGCTTGGAAACGTGACACAATAGCCTTGTTTGTTTTAATCGCATAAGCGTTGCTTGGTCTATTGTTGTGACTGGCGAGCGAAAGTTTCTCCTTAATACCATACAAAAGCTGTTCCGAGTTTTGTGCCTGTTCCCCCTCAGACTATAAATGAGAATACGCAGTCTAATCACACATAGCATCTAAAGTGGTTTCCAGTAAAGAGCGATGTTTCGGTGCCATTGTTTGGGGTCATAATGGCCACTGCCACTGAGCGTCCGAGCTGCTGGGACATGTGTGCCGCCCACTGCGAGTGAAAACACTCCAGCGTCTGCATTGTGCACCAGGAATTCTCATCCGCAAACAGGGGCTAGATTGCATCAAAACAGCGACCCACCCGATGGATATGTATTTTAAACCCAGGGGACACAGAACTGACAGTCCTCGGAAAAAGAAAACAGTCGTGAGCAGAGGTTGGAGATACTGGCTTTAGTTACAGAAAACACCCATACATCTTTAAAGTTTGCATCCATTTGGAATCTTGGAGTTTTTGTTGTTGTTGCTACAATAAGAGGTTTGTGCTTTTGGTTAGCAGTTATGACAAGAGAAATAAATAAATAACTGCGTGATATTAGAACCAGATCATGGTTAATGATACGCCAAGGACCATAACACACACATTTAAGTAAACTGGTATAAACACATAAACCAAACAAAACCAAACACACTGACTCAGTGTTTATTGGCCTGATGTGATTATCTTTTTTTAAATACATTCAGAGACAAACCTGCTTGCGCAAAACAAAAACCAACAGCTGAATTTGGTTTAGTGTTCACAGGGGGGCCCAATGTTGGCTATTTTTTCCAGTCCCTGGGAAGATTTTCTTAGGCAGGCACATTTTCCTGATATTTGCTGCTTTATCTAAGTTTAAAGCCTTGTTTTTTCTGAAGCCAGTCTTTGTAATATATTTTTTCTATCTTGCATTTCATCCAGTTGGCATATTTTTAACAGATCAAAATCGGTTTCATCCATATGTCCTTACAGAGGTTTTAACAGGGGTGGGCATGGAGGGCTGTATCTGTTTCTGAATTTCATACTGACTACTGCTCTTTATTATTGAATTATCCTGATCATTTGTGTAAACTGACATTTTAGCTGCATTTATTGATAAAGCCATGAATGCCAGCTGAAGACTGTTCTTGTGTCCCTGTATGGAACAACGTTTTACTGTGGGCTAGTCAACGAGTCAAATGGCGTTGATGTATATAGATAATTAGTTAATTGAGCCATGGTAATTGGTGGAAACAAAAACCTGCATACACACCGGGCCTCCAGCATATAAATGTCAGATTTTGTACAGAAACAGTACATGCAACTAAAAATGAAATATAAATGGCCAGAGTTTTTTACATTTAAAAAAAAAAAAAATCAGTATATATGTTTTGAACAAAATGTGTCCCCCCCCATGTAAGTCGTTTCGGCCTTATATCTATATGTTTATTTGAGCTTTGGTTACCTGTTTTCTTTGTGCGACCCTCGATGCCCCAATGTCAGAGTACCCTGACATAATTATGCAGTTCAAGTTAAACCGTATTCCTCCACGAGTTGCCATGGTGATGTCTGTTTTTCAGGGACTGTCGACGCGTACAGTGAACGAGAAGACACTTTTGGACAAATTCCTGGTTCAAATTGGCCTTGAGACTTAAAGAAAGGAGTTCTGCAGTAAGTCGCTTCCATTTTTGTTGCACAGCAGTACATAGCTCACTTTGTCTCTCTATCTCAGCCACCCTATCAGCCATTCCTACATGCTATTTGCTTATGAAAATAATCTGCAGGCACAGCAGCTGAATATGACGTGTCAGTCCATTTCAACTGAGGAAGATACATAGTTTGGTAAAACAAAATGGCACATGAAAGCATATGCTCCAACTGTCATTTAAAAGATGGTACAAAACATTACCCCTTAATATAATAGTAAGACTCAGCATCCCATATACAAATTGTGATAGGATACACATTGGTCTAGTTTAAATACTTTCACATATTTGAGGAGTGTGGTTCCAGACAATGTTTTAATTATACACTTATCACAGAGCACTTTCAACCAGCTGCGCTTTATTTTCAAATGGACCCTTTCTGTGTTTCAGATCTAAGAAAGCAGTTTACAAAATAATAATTTAAAAAAGACAAACCTGCCCTGGGCTGTTTATATCACCCTGAGTTGAAAATGGTATAGATAATAAAGATGATTTATGATTACAATGAGAAACATGCCCTAGGCATTTTCTGTTCTATAGATCACAGTATCATTTTGTGATGCATAGTTTTTACTAACAAAGCTCATTTTGTGCCATTTATATGTTCACTATTTTTGGTTTCCTTTAATCACGCATGAAAGTAGTCATTTCTCTTGGAAATGCTCTCTGTCAACATGCCACTCCGTGTGCACTGTGATGTCCCGATTCTCACATGATCCGTTGTGATTTGTTGCCTTTTTTCTGATCAAATGAGTTTATGAAACATCCAATTCAGTTCACCACAAAATATAAACTACAAACAGTTTTCTTGTTTTTTGTTTTGCAAACCCTTCACCCCAATAACTGATAGAAGCAACACCCCTTCCAGAATTTCTAAGATATAGAACAGTGCTGAACAGTGTAGGGCATCTCTCTCACTCTCTCCCCTCTCTCTGTCTCTCTCTCCCCCTCCCTCTCTCTCTCTTCTTCACATAGATAAGGGAACTGCCCTGCTCACCGGAGTGATCTGAAAACAGTGTTCACACTTGATAGAGAACTGGCTTCGCCTCACTGGCCCAGGAAAAAAGACACAAGTAGCTCACTGATCTGAACCCTCAGCTGACCCCGAAAGAAATGTCACCTCACCCTGAAGACTCTGCTCTGGAAAAACGGCTGTAAGCCATCGCAAAGCTCTGTCTGTGTATACCAACTGTGTTGACGAATGGCACGGCTGTGTGGAGCTGTGTTCTATTTACAGTGTGCTAGACACGTGTATGTCTTTTTTTCCCTTCTTCTTATATTTATAGCCACATACGTTATAGGATCATTTTTAGGTTTCATTTGTGATACAGTATGGGTGATCCTGAAACGAGACCGTAGGGATGGTGTGTTTGTTACAGCATATTAGATTCCTTATATCTGCCACTGAAAGTAATTTTTGATTCAGTTTATAACAAAACTTGTTTTGTGGAAAATGACTGTCACATTGACCAACCCATTGACAGTGACAGCAGAACCTGTCTCTTGTGGTCTAGTGGATGTTTCACACATACTGTGCTGGAAGGTGGGGGGTACTTGGTTCCAATCGGAGATCAGCATCGGAGCTCCTATTGGAACTGGGTGTTATGGTCAGATGAGACCAAAATTGAGCTTTTTGGCCATGCACACCAACTGCGGGCATTTGTGTTGGAAGAAGGAGGCTGATGTTGAATAGGCCCTATACCTATGGTGAAATATGGCGTTGGATCTTTGCTGTTATGTTTTTTTGTTGTTGAGGCTGTTGTTAAGATCAATTGAATCATGAAATCCAGCAAGTACCAACAAATTTTGACCAAAAACCTGGTTCCCTCTGCCAGGTAACTTGGATCAGCAAGACAATTTTCCCAAGCATACCTCAAAACCAACCAATAAATGGTTAAATGACCACAAAATTACTGTTTTGCAATGGCCATCTCAGTCTTCATACTTGAACCCAATGGAAACTTTGAGGTTTGAATTGAAAAGGGCAGTGCACAAGCACAGCACAGGATGATTAGAGCAAGGGTGTAACCACATATCAAATATTGGGGGGGTCATTATCAAAGGGAAGGTTTTATATCTACACATTATTGGGGGGGAACAGACATGGCTGTTTTGAATATTGGAGAGGGAATGTCCCCCCCAGCCCCCCACTCAGTACGCCTATGGATTAGAGCAACAAGCTTCACCGATGTGTGGTGTAAAATAGCTGCCATGTATCACCCAGGTGGATGTTACACAATGGTGGGGGTTGAGATGACTCACTTCTCAGTGGAAAGCACTTTGAGATCCATGACATGGACTACATGCAGTAAATGCCATCTATTGTTATATATGCTGGATATGTCACGTCGTAAATGCAGTAGGCTTCTTTTACGATGTTTAGTCAGGATTTTGGCCAAGTTGACATTGCCAAATTGATACACCTTGGCCTGGACCAGCACTGGTCTCTCTCAGCTCGTTCCAATGTGATTACTGGTGTGGCCAAAAGCCGAGGCCTTTTTATTTGAGACATTTCAGATTGAGGTGTCTGAATGCCTTTGAACACTGTGGTAAAGTACACACTCCTAGTAAATAAACAGAGCAGCAAAGAAACGCCTCTGCATTTTGTTACATTGCGTCACTGTGAGAAACATTACAGAATATGAAAGAAATGAACATGAAGTAATACAGAACATACATTCAACTGCTGCTTTTATTATTACAATATCATGTTGTAATGAAGGGGGGGCAGCTCCACATCTTGTGGCGTGGGAGGGCTCAGTAGATGATAAGCACATGCTAAACAAACGTACTGCTGGAGCTTTAAATATGCTAAATTTAAAAAAAGTGACTGAATACTCTGATTTTAGCTTTGCATGGGAAGATGATCCATCACTTGTACCCATGCACGCCTTCCCTTCCTCATACTTTCATTGAAATTGTGAACATTTTCAATTCATTTTCATTTTCAACATGCACTTTATGAACATACCTATATACAAAGTATGAATTGAAGTGATTATGGCTTTTAAATATGGTTGAGGAATTTGACTAGATCCTGGCTTTTTAAAATGCATTCTGCTATAATTTGGGTGGAGAGAAATGCACATGTTAAGTAGGATGCTGTAACAAAAAGTACAAAACATTTATTTCAGAGATTCGTCTCACTTGGCATTGATCCTCTTTGCTGGCCCACTAGAAAATAAAAACCTGATTAAATCCTCCAGTGATGTAGTCTGGTTACAGAATGATTGTATGATGCCTTTTTGGTTTCTTTCTGTGTGCTGCACATAGCTATTCATGGTTTACCATGAGAATGCCGAATACACAAAAGCATTGATGTGGATGCTGTTTGCTGTTGCTACATGAGTCTCTTAGCCCCTTTCACAGAGCAGCAACAATGTGACCTCACTGAACGGACTCTTGTGTTTTTACCAGGTTTTTGGTCTGGGGAGGGGTGGTTTGGGGTAACGGGAATCTGTTGGACCTGGATCTGTGACTTGACAAATTAATTTCTGATCTGCTTACGCACGCTGTTTCTAGAAACGCTGATAAACTCCCACCACAGCGAGTCAATAAATTTGACAGACATTTGACTGACAGGAACATTACCTCAGCCTGTTTCTGGAACAATAGCACTTATCTCTTCTATTATTCTTCTTTATCTGTCCACTTCCACCTCGTTGCTTGTGGACCACCCAAAGCAACTCCTTATAATAACTTAGCACTTTCATCATTGTACGCTCATGTCACTTGCATTGTTTTAAGTCGGAAATGACCTGAAGTAGACAAGGAGCAGAATCAGCAAAGGGGCACAAAACCCTATTCCAGCAGATTTTGTCTGCATCCAAACCATCAGGGGCTTGATGCGTGGAACACCTGGTCATATCCATTGACTCATTTAGCAGAACGAGAGATCCAACTGGGTTAGGGTTCATGTAATACATGGATGAGGGGTCAAGGCCAACCCCAGAATTAGCGGGGTATCAATTTGCACCCCCAATTCAATATCTGAACAATTTTACCAAGTAGGTGCATCCTGTTGGGAATGAGTCATTGCATTTAGATGGAAAAACTGTTGCAGAAAAGTCACACCAGGCACAAAATGTTCAGGATGATCAAAATAAAGGTGAGACATTGTATACTAAGCAACGAGAACAGAGGGCCTTTAATACAGACAGACGCGTGAGCCGCTTTTCATAAGATCGGGAACTACAGTCCCAGCGCTTGCTGGCACTACAGTGTCCCGCCTGTCAAGCCAAGCATGCCTGAATTGATTGATCTTATGAGGTATGTTAGTATGTTTGGTATTTTCAAGTGGATTTGTTGATAGTACAACAAAGTCAGTACGTCCTAACAAAGGTGGAGGCTACCTGGTGCCAGCTGACCTTAATGGTATAGAATAGGAATATACTTTATTAGCCATGTTACGCAAGGTAACTGGAATTTGTCTTTTCACATATCTCTCCTAGATACACACACACACATAGACCACTATACATACTGTATGTATTCCATCAGAGAGGTCCGAGCACAGGGTCAGCCATAGTACGGCGCCCCTGGAGCAGTTCAGGGGTTCAGTGCCTTGCTCAAGGGCACTTCGGCAGTGCCCCAGGAAGTAAACTAGCCTCCCTCTGGTTTCTAGCTCATCGTTTTTTAGTTGGCCTTCCCGGGATTTGAACCAGCAACCCTCCGCTTGCCAGCCCGTGTCACACAATACTGAGCCACTGCTGCCCCTCTGATGCATCTTATACTCGCGTACGGGCAGCTCCAGGGCTCCAGGACCACAGGGCTTCTTCTGTTCATCTGTTCAAGTCATTGGAATAGTAGGCCATCTCACCTGCTGTTGCTGAATCCATTGCTGATTGAAGAGTAACTCCAAGACTCTAGCTCTCCAAAGCCAGAGATGTTCTTCCAGGCACTGGCTCATATTGAACAACAAGTGAAGCTAGCATAACGAGACTTTTGAATGCTTCCACCACGTTTGAATGCTTCCACCACAAGAGCTTGAAGTCATCTGATGTAAAAAGATTAATTGCTCAAGACTAATAAATCTCCCTACATTTCCACGACATAAAAACATTTTTTATCTCTCTGCTCTGCTCAGAGCGCTATTGAAAGAAAAGGGAAATGTTGAAACCGTCAACGATGCCCCGCGTCTGCAAGTCCCACATTATGCCCACAATTTGAATTACAGGAAGACAATGATATGCTTCAAACTCAATCTGATTATTCATATATGTGCATGCCTAAACAATATCGCCTGCTTCGGGCTCCGGGCTCCGGCACTCCACAACACCCAACACCCATCCGCAGCAGAATGACTGATTGGGAAGCGCGCGCCCAGACTTGCATCAGCCTCTTGGCCTGTGTCCAGTGCTGGGTAGCCCACCCAGTCCTTTGATCCGTGAGGTCGGCTCCACTCCGTCCCGGCATTGTATCCTTAAACAATGCGCCCCAGACCTACTGAACTCTATAAACATATCCCTTTGTAGGACTTTCCTCAAATTCTGAGCGGGAGACACACACAGTCAGGAAGCAGGGCTACTCCTTTCCAAATATAGAAAGCCGGTGACTCCTTTAAATTGGCCACTGACTGGGCCAGTCCTGTTGGTGGCAGGCCCAGGGGAGTGCAGGCTCCCATTCCCCCTAGGGTAACAATTTTTGGAAGGTAGTCAGAGGTCTATATTTGTTCTGTGTTCCATTTTTCCTGTGGGTCAGTGTACCATTCAGTTGCCTTGTTAATATCCAGTAAAATCACTGCTAAATAAATGGGCCCTCTGTTCATAACAGATGTATACATATGTTCAACGAATGGCACTTGACAAATGTGTCTAATAAGATCTGTAAATAATGGTCACACAAGTATAACCAGATCAGATTTTCTGGTTATTCTCTAGTTATAAACTCATGGGCTGCAGGGTGGCTCATCCTGTTAAGGCACTGTTTTAGTGTGTGGATGAGCCCCACGGTCTGGTATCAAATCCAAACCGTCTGGTGACTGTGATCAGCAGACTCGCAAGCCGACGCATAATTGGCGGTAGCGTCGCCCAGGGAGGGAGGGAGTGATTCAATCAACCTGGTGTCTCGTCGCACAACAGCGACCCCCGTTGGTCAATCTGGCGCCTACAGCTGCGCAAAATTTTGGTCTAAATTTGCGCACTTTACCTGTCTGTTCGTATTCAGACTTGCCTAGGGTAGGGTTTTTCCCCAAAAGATGCTTGCTATTCTGACTTTGATTTAAGTTAAGCGATGTTTGCTCCAGAAAGATGGTTGAATGAATCGCGCCACTCAAAGGCGTAGCCACATATTAAATATTGCTGGTGCCATAGACGTAACGGGGGGCACTAACTGGCCATTGTTTGTAAGATCATCTATACAGGAAAAAAGAGAATTGCGCATTGCCAACTTTGAGAGAATTTGCACAGAATAATGTATTTGCTGACGTCATTCACCGGTATTTCTCTTTTTTCTTTCGCCCTTTTTCTTCCTTCTTCTCCGTCTCGGCTACTGTTTAATTGCCCTCACAGGTGCTTCTCCTTTCAATGTCTTCCCAACATTTTTAAAATCAAAGTTAACTGGAAAACCATAGATATAAATACGTAGATGCCGCATTGGCTGCCATAGATATATCTATGTTGGCTGCTGTTCTATGTTGCAGCGAGACGTCGGCACGGCCGCCATATTGGGGCGGGCAAGATCCGCATATAAACAAACACATGTGTATTGAGATGCAGACTTCCCCTGATAAAATCTACTGTAACTCCGCTTAATTCTCAACCAATTTTCGTCACATTTGGCTTTTGGATTTTGCGTAGAACCTGGCTGTGAAAACCGTACGAAGTGTCCGATGCTAAAACGCCACAAAGTTGTGCCAGGAGGAACCATAGAAGCAAGGCTCGTAGGATAACGTTTGACAAGTAAGTGACTATTTTACTATTGCACTGCCACTTGAATTCAGCTGACGTTGAATGACCGACAGATATCGCCATGTTGATAAAACATAACGTTAGCGAGTTGTCAAACCACTCCATGACCAAGTGACTGAAAGTGATATTTAGGCCTATTTGATAGTCATCTAATTCGTTGTTGCGGAAGTCACGTAAGGTGTGGATTTATCAATTTATTATAATCTCATCGTCCCCCAACACACACACACACGCACACACACACACACACACACACACACACACACACACACACACACACACACACACACACACACACACACACACACACACACACACACACACACACACACACGTGTCAATTACAATGTACCAATAAGATAACAATGCTTAAGTCGGTCAACTGTGAATAGGGTCCGAAGTGTCTTCCTCCCACTCATGTCTGTGCAAGCTTAACTTGTATACTGCGCTGTGAAAAGAAGCGGCGGCTGACATCACGTGTTATATGATGGGGCATTCCAAACTCGGAGAAAAGGGGTTAATCGTTAAAATAATCATAACGATGAAGGAAACACCACCAAGCCCATTTTTTATGACGTGAGTCACTGAATGTACTGTTACTCTACTTGCAGTTGTTATTATGTTATTTTGCGTTTAATATCCTGCATTTTGAACTTTGTATCTAATAAATAATCAAAAATTAATTAATGAATGAGTGTTGATAATAATCAAGAAATGTTAGGTAGCTCTGACCACAATGAAAGACAAGTTTAATTTAAGTTGATGCACATATTATGATATACATATTATTCCGTTTCCATTGACCAATTCATACAAATTAAACATTTAACAGAGAAAGGAAACAAAAGTGACACCTAAAATCAACATTTATTTCTCAAAGGCAAATAACAATTAATTGATCAAGAAGCTGATTTTGGATTTTAAGTGGCAACACTAGTTGTTAATTTTACTATACCTAAAGGTAGCAATTACTGGCATGGTTTATATTTTTGCATGCAAAATTACAAGAACGGAATGCTGAGGTAAAACAAGAAAAGGTGTGATCATGATTCATACTTGTGATTTTTGAATAATAAAACTTGTATCCCTGACATTTTTCCCAATTCAGCATTTCAAAGTCTTGTACAGGGATAAGGAACAGGCCACATTGAGCTGTTCACCTCCCTTTCATTCATAGCATAAAGCAGCCCTTTAATGCCCTTCATTTTTGTAGTAATTTGCCTCCAACTTGTTTTCATTGAACTGTTTAAAATATAAACAGCATTTCTGCCCCTTTGCTCCTACAGTTACATTAGGCTTGAGTGTCTTGCTTAATTATTATTTTTATATATAAATGAAGCAATTATAGCATATACTAGAGAATAAAGAAGTACACTTTAAGAAACAGAATTAACCAAATTAGCCATTTATATTTCTGTCAATCTTTATGTCTCATGTCTAAAGGTTTGTCAACTATTTAACTACTTCTTCCTTTTGGCCAGTTTCCTTTTCAAAATGGTGCATGTGGGCCAAACATTTTCCACAAACTGTTTATAAAACTATGTATGAATACGGTGTAGTGTACATGTGTTTAAACAAAGTAGATGCCCTCTTAAAATATGTATAGCTATTACTTATATAAATAGTGTAACTTGTGTGAGGTATGCTTACATTGTGCAGATGCAGACTTCTCAATTATCAAAGGGCAAGAGAGTATTACTGGCAGGCTGCGTTTTGGCCCCTGGGCCATGCACTGAATAGCCCTGGTCTAAACTAGAAGTTACTCACAAATAACAGTGCTATCAGCATGCTCAAGGGAATACAATATACACAAGGCCCTTCAAATAAAACTGTTGTTATTATTTGATTGGCACCTGCCCTTTACCAGGACAACTTATAGATTCGATATTATTGAACTATTATTCAGTAATGAATCATACTAACTATATTTGTTATTATATTAACAAACAAACAATTTATATTTTAAATAACATATATATATAACAATATATATATTATATAAACAAACCATCAGTACCCATGTTACAAGTCTGCTACAACAATAGATACACAAACAATCATATCTTTCTGGTGCTGTAAATGTCACATAAAGTTCTCAAATTCAGCACCTCTTCCAACCGACAGATGGCGATAATAACTTGACTCGCTCTGAGGCATATCACCCCCTCTGCGCAGCTTGTTGTGCGCAGAAGTGCTGCTTCTTCAGCGCATCTGATCAGCTGACTGTTGAGTGGAGAAGTGACTTGTGAGACAGAAGCGACAAAAGAAATGATTGGCAGTTATGATTTGTAAACTGTAGCTGTCACTTACCACCACCAATCGTCCCATTTATACAAGTCCAGCGTTTCATTTTAACCCAGGTAAGGTGGCTGGCTAACCTTTTCCACCTCGATTTCGGGATATTGCTTGTAGAGCCAGCTGTCTTGTTATTGTATGAGCAATGGGGTAGCTATCCAGCTAGCTGCTACCTTGTTCATTTTAGGCGATGCAAATATGATGTTATCTAACACCTTTCCGTTAAGTGTCGATTTAACCTATAAAGTCATTTTCAGTTTTCATGGTTTATGTAAAATCACGATGGCTGTCATTGAGTAGGTGCTTAGAATTCTAGGGATTAGCTGACGGCTAACTAGCTGTCTGGCTAAAATCGCTACAACACGCCCATTTCTTCTCCATGAACAAATGTATCGTTAAATCCGTAGAACAAAAGAGCAGTACAATTTAAGATGGAACAAAATCTGGAGATCGAAGTCGCAGATTATTGATACAAACCTGAAGTGCTATAGCCAGCTAACTGGCTAACGCGTTCGCTAGCTGTCACTATCTCGTGACCTGGCGTCATCTAGCAATTTTAAGGAAGTGAAATGAATGGGATCACGCTGTAGACTAGAGGGAAGAATTCTGGGATGACATTCATGCATCAGATAATGACTAATTTACGCGTCAAATAACTGTTCAGCGAAATAGCACTGAAAGGTATTATGCTTGAATATTACATTACATTACAGGCATTTTGCAGACGCTCTTATCCAGAGCGACTTACAGTTTACATTTCTTTACAATCCATTTATACAGCTGGATATTAACTGAAGCAATTCAGGTTAAGTACCTTTAGCTCAAGGGTACAACAGCAGTGCCCCACCTGGGGATTGAACCTGCAAACTTAACGTTACAAGCCCAGTTCCCTAACCATTATACCACACTGCCTGCCCTAGGTAATATTGAATAGATACTTCATGTGTGCTCTGATGCCTTTCATTTGCCCAAATATACTGTTGTTGTGAGTGTTATGTGTTGATATGTTCTTATTGTTGGCGTTATGTTAGAATTCATTTTTGTAAAATATTAATTTGGTTGCATTAGGGTGGAAAATTATTTATTATTATGTTTAATGAATGACCTTTCTTAATATAGCCATCTTTTAATCTTTACTACTTTTCCTGGTCTGGGACTCAACTGAAATGCCTATGGGGATTGGCATGAAAAAGAGAAGGTGTAATTGGCTACTAAATTGTAGGCTAATGTATTGTCAGCCCTAATTTTCAGTACTGTGTGCAGTTCTGGATAGGGCAATTTCCTTGATTGATTGCCACCAGCCCTTAATGAACAATAATTGATTAATCTTTAACTAAATATAGCTTATGACAGAAAAATACAAAATGCATTTTTTTTTTCCTCAATAAAAGCTTTATTTAAAATGTGCAAAAGACCCTTAATTAGGCCCTTATTATCTGCCAAAAATGACCCTTAATTAGGAGCATAACATTGGAGAATGAAATAATGTAAGTTTTGCAGTTGAACAACGTTAACAAAATGAAAAAGCCATATAGCTGAGTTATATAACTTAAAAATGTATTCCGTTTTGAAATGAAAAGGCCCCTCCCTCATAACCGGCAAATCCATATATCTACTGATTTTTATTTAAGAATATTTTACACAGCCTCTGAGTAATGGCCTCCGCCCGGCGTTCGTCACACGTTCTCCTAGCTAACACCGAGGTGATGGTTGGTTGAACTTGCGATCCACTCGCCCCTGCCAAGACGGTCAGATGCTGGCTTTTCAAGTGGTATATTAACGGACTCGTTGTGGTGTTATGTTTCAAAACGACATCACAATGTTGGCAATGCACATTTTCTCATTTTCTCTTGAAATGTTCCATTACATTACATTACAGGCATTTAGCAGACGCTCTTATCCAGAACGACTTACAGTTTGCATTTCTTTACAATCCATTTATACAGCTGGATATTTTACTGAAGAAATTCAGGTTAAGTACCTTGCTCAAGGGTACAAGGGCAGTGTCCCACCTGGGGATTGGACCTGCAACCTTAAGGTTACAAGCCCAGTTCCCTAACCATTATACCACACTGCCGCCACACGGAACTACGTTTGGTGCGTTTCATGGTGACATGACTGCGTCTTCTTCTGTGTCATGCAAACATTCTCCTCAATAATTGCAATGCGTCCCCTTGTGTAAAATTTTAATAATGATTTTATTTTTCAACTCGCTTCAATACAATTACAACGACACCACAAAATGTTCAATTGCATTGTTTAATTTGGTATGTGGGATCGATCAAATTCTTAACGGCAAATAATCGATCATCCCTAGTTCTGGGCACCACACTCCAAAAAAGTACAAAGAAGGGAAACTAAACTGGTGCCTGGTATGAAAATTTGAAGCTACTAGGAAAGACATAAGTCACTTCAAGCTTCAATCAATTCAAGCTTAGCAAAATGACACTAAGGAATGATTCATACAAGACACTAATTCATACAAGGAATGAACAAATAAATTATCAAAGATTTTTCAGGTTGAGTTCACTGAGCAGAACAAGAGAGGACAGTGGAAACTAGTTCAAAGTACATTTTTTTTACTCAGAGAGTTGTCAACGCGTGGAACAGCTTGCCAGGTCATGTAGTAGAGGCAGAGAGACTTGGGGTGTTCAAGCACTGTTCAGGTTTGATGCAGTGCTGGATACTCTAGGAAATGATAAACCTAGACGGACCGAACAGCCTGTTCTCACCGTTATGCATTAACCGTTATGCACCGAGGTTGCAGGTTCAATTCCCAGGTGGGGGCACTGCTGTTGTACCCTTGAGCAAGGTACTTAACCTGAATTGCTTCAGTAAAAAAAAAATATCCAGCTGTATAAATGGATTGTATGTAAAGAAATGTAAACCTTGTAAGTTGCTCTGGATAAGAGCGTCTGCTAAATGCCTAAAAATGTAAATGTAAAAAATGTTTCATCGTTCTGCTGCAGTCTCCCATAGAAGGCTACTTTGTTGGTCTGGCATGAGTAGTCAGTTGAAGAGACTGTAGCCATTTGTGCGGATCACTACAGATGTGCACCAAATGGGGCAAGACACCATGCGTTTCTAAATCGTTTTCAAATCCATGCCGCAACTTTTGTGCTCCCTGATGCCAATGCGTAGTGCTTTGTGCCAAACTATCTCACAGCAGCATGTTAGTGGTTAACATTTCCTGTTGCGCAGCGTTCATGTTTTGATTCATGTTTATGTTGACAAAGCTGTTGTTTGGGTTATAATGATGGATTGCATGTACAAGTAACTGCCAAAATAAAGGAAATGCCAAATAAGATGTCTTAATAGGGTGTTGGCCCACTCCGAGCCATAAGAACAGCTTCAATGCACCCTGGTGTAGATTCTACAAGTGTATGGAATGCCACACCATTTTCCCATGAGAAATTCCATACATTTATGTGTTATTGATGGTGGTGGATAATGCGGTCTCAGGCGCCGCTCCAGAATCTTCCATTAGTGTTCAATGAAGATGAAGATGAAGGTGAGCGCTCAGAATGGCTTTGTATTTATTGGTGTTTACCTTGCCCTCTAAGGGGTTGAGTGGACCTAAACCATGCCAGAAAAATGCACCCCACACCATAACAGAGCCACCAGAACCCTTCCTTTACTCGTGTTTTCTTTATTTGGGCGGTTACCTGTATATAGTGCCTTTCGTCTTAGTATCTCAAAGGGCTTGTGAAGTGAAGGGTTGAAATGTCCTTCAATCCCCGCCAATGTGTAGCCCCTCCAGGGTGATGCATGGCAGCCATTTTGTGCCAGAACACTGAATACACCTCAGCTAAAGGGGGAGGGAGATGAATAGCCCTGATGGCCAGACTGAGAGAGTCCGATTGTTACCAGTGTAGTCCAGCAGGTAACTGGATCCAAACGGAGAGTGTGTGTCGTGTTTTTTTGCAGCATCGTCTTTGGTTCCCTGTGACCGGCAGCCATGACCGAGTTCTGGCTGATCTCCGCGCCCGGAGAGAAGACGTGCCAGCAGGCCTGGGACAAGATGATGATTGCCACCACCCGCAACAACAGCCTCTCCACCAACAACAAGTTCAACATCCCCGACCTCAAGGTGAGCCCCTCCCTGCCCCCCTACGGCTGCCTCAGCAGGCCCTGCGCATGCTAAACCCTCAAAGTATCGACAGAACCTGTGTGGGGCTGGCTGAATGGGTCAATCCCCCCTCCCATCCCCCAGGGTGACCTGACCCGCCCGGGGTGGAATGACCCGGCGGGCGCCCCCCCCCTCTCCGTCTGCCACGTGGGATGTAGCGGTCTCCTGGAACAGTCTGTAACGCATGATGAGGTCCCGACAAAAGCGGCGCCGCGCTAAGCGCATAGGCACTGGCTGTCACTTCTGCCTCATTAGCCCTCAGATGTCACTAATGAAAACAAGCCAGGCCCCGGTTTGGCAGCTTGCTTAATGTGCCCGTGATCAAAGGCCGGTGACGTTCTCCCTTCTTCCCCCTGGACAGGTAGGGACGTTGGACGTCTTGGTGGGACTGTCGGACGAGCTGGCCAAGCTGGACTCTTTCGTCGAGGGGTAAGCCTGTGACCTGTCGCTCGCGCGAATCGGAAAAAACGCTGCAGTCCTCTGCGTCGCACAGACACTAAAGTTACGGAGGCAGAGCTCCCAGTCCTTCTGCGCTAAGTGAAGACAGACCGTTTTTTCCTCCCTGATTTAGTATGCTTGTTGTTTGATCTGGAAGACTTTGAATCTCGTGTGCCTTTTCGGGAGTTGAGACAGCCCGGTTCTCAGTGCCCTGTCAAGCCAGACCCATTTAATCCTTCCCCGTCCCGCATGTGAATGGGGAATTTCAGAGAGCAGTGCGGCTCTGGTGTCTGCAGGCTGAGGTTAGCAATTTGCAGTTTGGTGAGGATTCGGCGATTCTGCTGTAGCATAATATTTAGACTGATGAGCAGTGTGCTTTTCGAAGCTTTAGTACTCTATTTATAAACCCTGGCAGGCTTGATGGCCATAAATCATGCACAAAGCCCCTCTTTTCCTTTTGTGAGGGAACTCGACGGTCACTCGAGAAATGCTTGCTGCAGTAACTTGGCATCTCGTCTTTTTTTTTCTACCTCTTTTTCCACCCCTTCCCTCCTCCTCAAAGCCAGCAGTCTCTGTTTAAAAACAGATTGGAAGTGAGATGTGAACATTTGATCCAGCGCTTTTGGATTTGACCTTTTGAGCAAGTGCGCTTGATGCCGAACTCTTTACTGTGCGGCTGGATGGAGCTGCCAAGGCCGCGATGTGGTCGTTCGGGCGGGAGGGGGGTCGGGGAGTGTCCGAACAAACAATCCTAGAGTTCAAAGCACAGCTGGGAGAGAAAAGGGCCATTGAGAATGTGGAGGGAAAAGAAACTTGCCCAACCGGCAGGAACTGAGGCTATATTTTAGGGCAGAATGATAATAGCACATCAAATAATCAGTTTCCCCCACACAGACTATCTCAGTGCTTATTATACATTTTGTATTTTGTGTTTTTTGATGGAGGTTATGATTGAGAATTTGTATTTGATTGTGGTTTTGATTGAGATTGTATATTTTGATGGTGGTTCTGATTGAGATTTTTTTTTCATGGTGGATTTGATTGAGATTGCGTGTTTTGTGTATTTTGATGGTAAGATAAGATGAGATAAGATATACTTTATTGTCCCTGTAGGGAAACTTGTCTTGGACTCAGCGTCGCTGTTTTACAGAACCCATAAACACATGTAACATGCATAAATAAAAACAAACATACCTACATACACCATCAGTAAAAGTAGGAGCAACATATTGCACAACCCCATCGCAGCATCATAAAACTTCATAAAACTGTATAAAAATAATAATACATTTTATTTATATAGCACTTTTCATTATACATTATACATTATGGTTTTGATTGAGATGGTGTCTTTTGATGGTGGATTTGATTGAGATGGTGTCTTTTGATGGTGGGTTCGATTGAGATATAGTTTTTTTGATGGTGGGTTCGATTGAGATATAGTTTTTTTGATGGTGGGTTCGATTGAGATATAGTTTTTTTGATGGTGGGTTCGATTGAGATATTGTTTTTTTGATGGTGGGTTCGATTGAGATATAGTTTTTTTGGTGGGTTCGATTGAGATATGTTTGTTTTGATGGTAGATTCGATTGAGATATAGTGTTTTGTTGATTGAGTCTTTGGCCCGTCCGCAGCGTGGTGAAGAAGGTGGCCCAGTACATGGCGGACGTGCTGGAGGACAGCCGGGACAAAGTGCAGGAGAATCTGCTCGCCAACGGAGGTGAGACGCTCGCACGCTCCCTCGCTCAATCTGCACAAGCCCCCCCCCCGCCCCGCCCCGCCCTGCCCCACTGCCACTCCCACATTTGTGTTCGGTGAAAGAAGCGAAAACAGAAAAGAGTAAACATGCCAACATTAGCCTATCAGGTTAGCAAGGTAGTGCTGTCTGACTGGGGATGTAATGGTGCCTAGCTGAAATACTATGCACTGTAGTTTTCTGGTTAGATGGCAGCTAGCTGGCATTGCAATGTGATAAGGGTCAAACTAGCTCTTCCAACCGTTTTTCATGGCAGAACACTCCGCTGGCGGGTGTACTGTACTGTTTTCTGTTCTCCCACTGAAAACAAGGACTTCCACTTCTCTGGCGCACATGCACGCACCTTAAGGCACTTTTCCTTCCCTCACCTATGGTGGGTAGTTATGGGAACTTCTGCAGCAGTAACCGGGGGGACCCTGTCCAACTTCAGCCCCTCTACCCCAGCAGCATGAGGCCATAGTCTTAATCACAGGCACTGGGTCCTGGCTAATTACTGTTAAAAAAATGGTGGAATACACACCCAAATTTATGAGGTGCAGACCAACAAACAATAATATAAATGCAAAAAGCAAGATCACACACACAATCAGAATCAGAAGAGCTCTTTATTGAGAATTAATTGAATAAATATAAAGTGTATTATGTTCCTTTTTCATGTTTATGTAAGTGGCTCATGACATAAACCAGACTTGAACTAGTGATATCCAGGCTATAGGGCCCAGAGTGCCTCCAGAGAGTGAAATTACTGGCTGAGTCATACAGAAACCCATACGTAGCAATTTTTGAGTGATCAAGCTTTCTGAGATGATGCTGTTATACAAAAATCAATACAGTAAGCACTTGGAAATCAGGTATTCAGTTTTGCTGTATGTTTTCTGATGATGGCATCAATTATAAAAGCATGCTTAAGATTTGTATTAGTCAATATTATTTAGTGCATTTATTTTAGGGCTCTCAGAACAGTCTTAACTCCAGACGCTTTTTAGAATAGTATGAAGTGTCTAGTTTGTAATTTAATTTAATATCCGATGGCGTTTGAATGGTCTGGTGACTTTAAAACCTTTCATACAACTGTTTCACTATAAAACACTCATAGGTCTTGTGACATTATTGGGCCTTTCCTGCATGTCTACAAATGTAATCTTGACAGGACCAGAATGATACCAAGAAAACAAGGCCAGCAAATGAGTCATTTGCATTTAGCTGGGTCACATTGGTGAGTTTTCTAGTTTCACGCGTCGTTCTACAGAGTCTTCGGTTAGTCCTCAGTATACTTAACTACACATTTGCTTAGCAGAAGCCCTTATATTTATTTACATATTATCGGTGCGTACAGCTGGATATTTTACTGAGGCAATACAGGTTTAGTGCCTTGCTCAAGGGCACAGCAGTGCTGCCTCACCTATACAAACTTTATACCGTAACCAGGCCAAACAAAAGATCATCTTTGAGCGTTTGACGTCCCTAAAATACAAAAGGTGTTACCATGACCTTACTATAACATGCTCTCATCACTGCCCATCTCAAGGAAGCTTGTGACCTTTGAGCTCAAGACCTGTTAGAACACAGCTGGTGTACTGTAAGTGCTCTGAGCCGAGAACTCTTTTTTCCTCCTCCATTTTGTTTTAAATGACAGTGATTTGGAATTATGTTTGAAACGTGTTCTGTTCTGAATATTTCACTTGCATTGTCAACTGTATCATCAGGACACAGGTTTAATTGGATTTTAATTCTTCACAATGAAACAACACAGCTAAATATTACAGGGTAGTATTCTGATGTGTCTTTATTGACATGGATAAAACCGATACAAAGAGATTTTTATGTATTTTTATTCAGGAGTGTGTTCAGTGTGCAGGACAGATGGTATGCAGTTCGTTTGAGTGACCGTGAGGGTGAGGAAGAATGCGTGTTGGAGGGAGGGTGCCCCCGTGTGGCTGTTTTGATAACTGTTAGGAATATTTCTTAGTGCAGTGTTCCTAAACGTCAAATTCCTTGTAATCAGTCTCGGGTTGGAATGTGGAGTGCATGACAGTAAGTTTGCCCCAGTGCTATAACTCAAGCTTTTATTATCTGAAATTATCCGAAAGGGTCGTTGTCACGGACCGTTATTACAGACCACTCCAGCACTGACCCTCTCCTGGCTCCTGCCCAGGCTGTGATCCAAACCGGAGGCCTGGATGAATTGTCCCGCTCCTCTGACCCCTCTCATCATTGTTTCTTTGCACCTTGGACCTTACTCTCACCTTCTAAGGACATTACATTTACATTTTACATTTTAGGCATTTAGCAGATGCTCTTATCCAGAACATTTATACATGGTAAGATTAAACATGGTTTGTGTAAGAGATCAGTGTATTAACACTATTAACACTGTAATAGACATTATTTTTGGCAGCTGCACACCGTACCTGTAACACAGGGAAATAAAAGTTATTTTTTATTTTTAAATTAAAACATGTACACAGTGGAGATGCCAGTTAATGAATGTATAGAGTCAGTCATACTGGAGTTTAAAGAGGTTGGTTTTTAGTCTCTTGTGGAAGATGGCCAGTGATTCCTCAGTCCTAACCAGGTGCGGAAGATAATTCCACTGCCAGAGAACAGAGGAATGGGACAGTCAGTTTGCCAGAGGAGGCAGAGCGGAGGGGTCTGGCTGGGGTGTAGGGTGTGATGAGTGTCTGGAGGCAGGAGGGAGCGGTTCCTCTAGTGGCCTGTTATGCCAGTACCAGTGATTTAAATTTGATGCATGCTGCAGTAGGAAACCAGTTACATTTTAAGCAGTTCCAAGTCCAGTGAATAACCTGAAATGGTACAAAGGTAAGCGGTAAACTGTCAGAGGTTTAGGTTTTAGGTTTAAAAAGTTTAGGTTACCAATTTCAGTAAAAACTGGAAAATGGGGATGTTCTAAAACCTTTGACCGGTAGTGTACCATTACTAACACCTGGGCTTTAACATATTTTCTGTAAAACATTTTTTTGACAGTGCTGGTGTAAAAGGTGCTATACAAATCAAAATGAATTGAGTTGTGGGTAATTAGCAGTGGGTTGACATGCTTCCTGTTCCTTATTCCAGTGGACCTGGTCACCTACATCACAAGGTTTCAGTGGGACATGGCAAAGTACCCCATTAAACAGTCACTGAAAAACATCTCTGAAATCATATCCAAGGTGAGTTTTGTCCTGGGATGTGACTGCTGGTGAGCTGTATTTGACCTGTGTGGTTTATACAAGCGATACTTGTGCACGCGCGACTGAACAAGCTCCTTGTCTTGCTTTGCAGCAAGTAACGCAGATCGACAATGACCTGAAGGCCAGAGCTTCTGCTTACAACAACCTGAAGGGGAACCTGCAGAACCTGGAGCGGAAGAATGCGTGAGTATCTGCACAGCTGTAACTTCAGTTACAGGACAGAGTGTGTGAGTGTCTGCGCAGATTCAGTGACAGGACAGAGTGTGTGAGTATCTGGAGTATGGGGTGGCTGGATGGGAGGGAGAGCAGAAAGGAGGTTGGGAGGAGGAGCGAGGGGGGTGGTCTGGATGGGAGGGGGGAATCTTGTTCTGAAAACCTTGTAATGATGTATACGTGTTTCTGAAAATGTAACTGGAAAACTCAGAAATAAACCTTTCGTTAAAAAACGAAGACACACCTACAGTGAGAACTAATGGCAAAATGCACCTACATGTTAGATGATGTCGAGTACAGATCAGTAAAGTTCAATTACAAGCCCAATCGAATCTAATTAACTGAGTTTTGCTAGAAAACGAATTGACAGGCATTGTCATTGCTACCATTCTGCAGTGAAACGTTGTATTACAATGGTGTATTGCTTTGACATTCCTCTAGGGGGAGTTTATTGACCAGGAGTCTAGCTGATATTGTGAAGAAAGACGATTTTGTGCTTGATTCGGAGTACCTAGTTACAATGCTGGTGGTCGTACCGAAGTGAGTATAACCTTCCTGAAGAAAATGTGAAACTAATCAGTGCAAACCAGGGACATTCTCACAATGCAAAGAGACAGCAACCTGACAAGGGGCATCTTATTGAGGTATTTTCACACCTTAGAAGAAACCCCAGTCTTTATAGCATATGTGCTCAAGAGTTGCATTGTGGCCACTGTGTAATGCCTGTTTTGCAAGTTTATGGGAAATGTTTAAGATTTTCTGCCCTCTTGTGGTAAGCAACAGTAGCACTGCTGCAGCAAAAAAAAAAAAAATTTATAACAAATATTTGTAATCTCTTTTCTTTCCATTTGAACAGAATTGTATGGTTAATGTTATTTTTCTTGCACATGCGTTTGTTTGTATCTTGGAGCTTTTACATTGTCGTTCCGTGTCCTGAGTGCAAGCTGTCAAACAAATGCATCTCTACTCTAGGATAAGTTACGCAGACTGGCAGAAGACCTACGAGACGCTTTCAGAAATGGTGGTGCCTCGTTCCACTAAGTGAGTAGCGAGTAACGGTGAAGTAAATAGTTAGTAGTACTTACTAGGCAGGTTGTCATAGGTGACCATAAACACTTGTGTGGTGTAGATTTTAAAGAACTGCTGTGTTAAGAGAATGTTTATGTTTAAAAAATGTGTGCTCCTCGGCAGCACAAGAGCACATTTCAGTTGGGGTGAAAGGCTGACATTATAATATCACATCCCAACAACTTTAAGGGTCTACCTTTACTCTGTTGCGGGCTTGACTGACTACTGCAGTCAGGAGAAGAGGTGAGACCGCGAGGAGCGGCTGCCGGGCGCCCGGAGGGATGGGGCAGTCAGTTTGCCAGAGGAGGCAGAGCGGAGGGGTCTGGCTGGGGTGTAGGGAGTGATGAGTGTCTGGAGGTAGGAGGGAGCAGTTCCTCTAGGCGCTTGATAAGCCAGCACCAGTGATTTAAATTTGATGCGGGATGCAATAGGGAGCCAGTGCAGAGAGGTGAGTAGAGGGGTGACATTCTGGCATGTCCACAATACTTTTATGAAAATGATACATTGTACAAAGTATGTGCATCCAGTTACATCGCAAATCAGTCTTAGACAATTGTCTTGCAGCAATTAAACTGGTTTTGGTGGATTTGGATCAGGTAAAAACTGTTATTATTTGTTTACTACTTTACTGTCATATCTGAGTCTAATCCCACACATGCCAGGAGGCTGGTGTAGCTTTAAAGACCATGTAAATGGCAACCTCAGCTGTTTAATGGCAACCTCTCCCCTGTATAATTTGGACTTGTTCCTTTATTCATAAAATTGTTATGAAAAGTCTATACAATTGTACAACAAAACAAAAAAATTGAGAAACTAGTTCTCTAGAGATGGCCTCCCAAATCTGCAGTCCTGTACATCTAGAGTTTTGCCGCTCGTGGGAGATATCTCGACAGGCGTAGCAACGGTAACCATGGAGGACAGAGCCCCGTGGATGTCTAATTCTAAGGGCAGCAGAAAAGCTGAGCGTTTCCTGGAACATGGGATAGAGTTAATGTGCTCTCAACAAGCCCTGACGCCCACTCATATGTGATCAGCACGCAGAAACCTAAGGGCTACGGTCGCATAACACTGCTGACTCATGCGAATGAAAGTTGTAAACAAAATTTAAATTTAAATCTATTTACAATTTAGCCAAACTAATTTACTAGTTCTTGGTCTCAGGTAGGCAGTCCCGATGGCTGTTTTTGTCCAAAGCCTTTGTTCACCCTGCTCGCATTCTTACTGGGGACCACGCATTTTTGGATAAGAGTAGCATCCTCTCATTGATGCTTCAGAAAATGAAAATGTTTCCAGCCGTGGCGCCTGGTGGTTCATTGCCAGGAGAGATGAACCTGCATGAACTTTGCATTTACCTCATCCCGTCCCTAGATGGGGCTGTTTTAGAAATGCCTCCGTATCCTCCAATGGCATGATGTGTCACTGCTAGTTTTTCCCCCCATGATTAGTTTGTGTTTTTACAATACTCTGCCTATTTAGCCCGATTGATATAATATCCATGGCTTCGTGTGAATGATTGTATGTAAAAGTAAGAGGTCGGTGTTACGCTCTCCCCCCCAGCCTGCTCTTTGAGGACCAGGAGAGCGGCCTCTTCAGCGTCACCCTCTTCAGGAAGGCCATCGACGACTTCAGACACAAGGCCAGAGAGAACAAGTAAGAGACCAGCGCCCGTATGTGTAGAGCATCTCAGAGCAACAGTGCTGATCTATGATCAGGTTTCCCCTGTCCATATCCTAACCTTATCCATTATGAGCTAAAAGGCTAAACTGATCCTAGGTCAGCACTTCCACTCTAAGAAGCTTTATACATACTGGCCATTCTTTTACAATGGAGAGAGTAAATTCTCACGGCTCACGCAAAATACAAGAACAGAAAAACATTTACAGCAACGATGACATCATGATATAAGCAGGTGCCTGAAATGAACATACAAGCATATGCATATGGAGTGTTTTGTACCCTGGGTAAATACCTACAGAAAACGTGATAAAGATGATTTCATATAATATTTTCCCAGTCTGCACAGGGAAAGAGAAGTTTGTGACATGGGTTCCCGGCAATCCGATTGGTTTTTAGCAAGTTTTAGCCTGTGTTCTGTCATCGGCCAATGGTTGAGTTAGCTCGGATGACCGCCTCCAATTTGTCGATTGGTTTATTAGGACAGCTACATCCCTGGAAGCTGGGCGGACTGATCTCTTATCGCTTATGTCTCTTATCCTGACCTGGCCTGTGGTATCGTAAGGTTATGAGCCTGACCAGTTAGGCTAGGCTGAAGGTGAAAGCTGGGGGAGGCCCTGTCTCTGTGCTGCCCCTTTTGAGCTAACCACTGACCCCTTCCTGCCCTGTCTCAGGTTCACTGTACGGGAATTCCAGTATAACGAGGAAGAGATGAAAGCTGACAAAGAGGAAATGACACGACTCTCCACAGACAAGAAGAAGCAGTTTGTAGGTGGCACTCTCTGTTGCAATATAAATTATTTGGTTCATGTGGTCAAGTTAACAGAGACACTTTATCTTTGCTCAGGAACCCCTGAGTACACAGTATATATTTAGAAAATATAGAAAAAGCACAGATTTCAATATTTAAGGGAGCAGTGCAAAGTAATGGAATGTGTAAAGTGAATTGATTTATTATTTTATTTTGTGTTGACCTGAACACTTTTATAAATTAGTTGGCTATTTGTCGCTCACAGGAGTGCACACACGTGCGTGTTCTTTGGGCATTTCAGGGGGAATTCGGGCAGAAAATGCAGTCCACATTTTTGTTGGTGTTTCCTTTATTTTGCCATTGACCTGTAGTTCAGACCCACAGTATCCCATACTGAAATGGGTAGTGAGTGCAGTACGGGCGGTCGCCTTTAGGGGCAGTGAACACTGAGTCTGGTCTGCTTCCTCTCCGCAGGGCCCACTGGTGCGATGGCTGAAGGTGAACTTCAGTGAAGCGTTCATCGCCTGGATCCACATTAAAGCGCTCCGGGTTTTCGTGGAGTCAGTCTTAAGGTAATGAGCCACGCACCGCACCGTGTTTCTGCGCCGGCCCAGGAGGGAAGGAGGGCTCCACCGGCCGCCGTCTGCTTTTCGCGGCTTCTCGAACGGTTTTGTTTTGTTTTGTTTCACCGTGGCGTGTAAAGCGGAGGCTGACATAGCCGAGCTTTCGCCCCCGCGCCCCGACGCCGCTCTCGCTCTCTCGCATCCGCAGGTTCTCTGGTTCTCTGTGGCTCAGTAGGTAGAGCATGGCGTTGGCAACGCTTAGGTTGTGGGTTCAATCCCCACTGGGGCCACATACACTGAAAATGTATGCATTCACTACTGTGAGTCACTTTGGATAAAAGCGTCTGCTAAATGGCATATATTATTATATTATAGGTACGGGCTGCCCGTCAACTTCCAGGCCATGCTGCTGCAGCCGAACAGGAAGAACGTGAAGCGGCTGCGGGAGGTCCTGTACGACCTGTACAAGCACCTGGACAGCAGCGCTGCCTCCATCATCGATGTGAGTTACCGCGGGACGCCGAGGAACCGCGAGAACCTCGCCGCCCGCACCACACACAGGGGGATAGAAACCAAAGTCTTACCCACAGCGGGCTGGCAGTGTAGTGTAGTGGTTAGGGAGCTGGGCTTGTAACTCAGAGGTTGCAGCCTGTTCTCACCGTTATGCATTAACCGTTATGCACCGAGGTTGCAGGTTCAATTCCCAGGTGGGGCACTGCCGTTGTACCCTTGAGCTAAAGGCACTTAACCTGAATTGCTTCAGTAAAATATCCAGCTGTATAAATGGATTGTATGTAAAGAAATGTAAACTGTGTAAGTCGCTCTGGATAAGAGCGTCTGCTAAAATGCCTAAAATGTAAAATGTACAGCATAGACTGACACATCTGCCCTGCTATCCCTTTTATTTAGGTTAGTTGTAAAAATGTCATAAATTGTCCAGGTGTTTTGGTTACCGTTCATTATACATAAGGCCAGGAGTTTTCTCAACCTTGTTTCTCAAGGTGCATTCTACTGACTGACCACAAGGTGTCACTATAACCACCTCGTTTAGGATTAACAGGTACCGAATCAATTCTCCACTGTGTAATTAGCTTGAAGAAAACGACAACCAAGACAGACAGATGGGTCTTACAGATGTCCAGAATGTTCCAGAATGTTTCACATGGTACAGAACGCCACCTCTTCTATTTTCACAGGCTGCCATGGACATCCCCGGTCTGAATCTGAGCCAGCAGGAATACTATCCATACGTCTACTATAAGATCGACTGCAATCTGCTGGAATTCAAATAGAGCAACCCTCACCCTCCCATTCCCTCCTGACAGATTAACTAATTTACTTCCAAACTCCCCCAACCCTTCTCTCTCTACTCCCTCCCTCTCTCTTAAAGTGTGGATGACCCCACCCACCCACCTATACTTTTGCATGCCCATTCCTTTGAACATAGGAGGGAGGGGGTCACATATGTTTTGTTTTTTGATATATATATACATATATATATATATTTGTTTTTGTTTTGTTCGGTTTACAATTTGTCTTTTAATAACACGTATAATAATCAGGGTATATAAATCTGTGCTCAGAGAATCAATATATTTATTTATGGTCACTGTGTTCATTATTAAAGGTGAAGAATTGTGCTTTCAAATCATTCCACGTCTGTAGTGCTAGGCAGTAACAGCCTTTGAGGACGCCACTTTATAGATGTTGTTTATGTCGTCTCGATCCCCACACACTCTGTCACTGGAGCACAGGGGTCAAACTCATTCCATCGAGGGCCGAGTGTATGCAGGTTTGTGTTGCAACCAATGCACAACACCAGGTGGTTTGCAACACAAACCTGCATACACTCGGCCCTCGATGGAATGAGTTTCACACCCCTGCTCTCCAGTGTCTGGAAAGGGAAGTTTGTGAGATTGGTCTCCTGCAATCGGATTGGTTTGAGCCAGTGTTATATTATTGGTCAGTGGTTGAGTTGGCTTGAATCGGTGCCTCCAATTGGAGCCCCACCTAAACCAGATCGTGATTTGTCACAAGAAGTAACTAACCATTGGTTTATATTTGCAGAGCACCTCCCCGTTGCTGGGCAGACTCCCACGAGAGTGTTAGCCTGGTCAGACCCATAGTCCCCTAGAGTTATGGGACAAGTGAAGCTGTTGTTTATGTGAAGGCAGTGTGGCAGGCAGTGTGGTATAGTGGTTAGGGAACTGGGCTTGGAACGTTAAGGTTGCAGGTTCAATCCCCAGGTGGGACACTGCCGTTGTACCCTTGAGCAAGGTACTTAACCTGAATTGCTTCAGTTAATATCCAGCTGTATAAATGGATTGTAAAGAAATGTAAACTGTAAGTCGCTCTGGATAAGAGCGTCTGCTTAATGCCGGTAATGTAATGTAATGAAATGAAGGGGGCCGATCTTCTACACTCCCCTCTGAGCACTTTCCTTGCCTCTTATAAGTCGTGGTTCACTGAGTCGTGTGCTGTCTCATGTCTGAATATTTGGTGTTTAAAGGAAACAAAAAAATGTGCGAGTACTGTCTATATACCATGGATGAAAATAAATTGAATGGATATGTTCAAAAGCACTGTTTGTTCTGACTAATTCTTGTGAAACTGAAATGGTTTGGGAATGTAGTAAATGGCATTTATGCTGAAACACCTTCTGATTTTCTCCCGTTTTTCTCCCAATTTGGTTACACCCGCTATTTTCAGGTAAATACTTTGTGATGGATTATTTTGTCACAATGCAATGGTATACTCTGCTAAATAAATTGCAGATAAATAAATAAATTGCTGTGTAACACTCCTGATAGAAATGTATCATTTTCAGATTTGAGAGAACGTCACCATCCTTGTTTTTATGTCACATTTGCAAAGTGGTTTTAAGTGGGTTTAAATGTAATCTGCTCTGAATTAATTCACATCGTAATCTGGCTAATTACTCACACTACACAACAGCGACACCCAGTGTTGTAACAGCAGAATACCCGCGAGCGAAACAAGTTGTCAAGGGGTTAAACGTTATTTTATTATTGATTCGAAAGTGATCGTCCAGATTAGAGACGTAATATCGGAACAACGCAAAATCAACATTTTGATGCAATACTGGCCACACTGCGATGCTCTTTTATAGAGATGTTTTATTGGCTGACATGTTATGGAAAGTTATGTTATTAGTTATCCCAAAAAGTAATACTATGAGTTATTGGTTGCTACAAAGCTACCACTCAGGGTCAAGATTTAATTTCATATTGGCTGAACCTCGTTGCTGCCCTGCGTTCTCTGATCTCAATACACCGCACAGTAATATGTTTTTAGGAATAGGCTATAAACTACAATGCGAGCCTAAATAATGTCATCTTGCATTGTTCTACTACCTGGGGATTGTAGATCCCCCCCACAAAAGCTATTAAAATGGTAAACAAAGGCCTTCCCGAAACCTACACATAAACAAACAACATGTCAAATATCGTGCTAGATCATTTATCCATCTATATGTGCATGATACAAAATGCACCTTTTGTCATTTGGTACGGCATCCCATTTCTCTATGTTTTATGAGCCAGAGAAAACATGGACATTTTGAAATCTGAAAGCGTTCCAGGGCAGATTTTTAAAACTGCGTTTATTTTGAGTGCCGTAGACCACGCATATGACGTAGGCGTATGATATCGGACAGGTCTTATAAACAGAACAGGAAGCGCCGCGCTTGGAAATACCGTGGCTAGCATCCTCGCCGTAGCCAGACAGACAGAGGGGAGAGAGAGAAGCAACAGCGACAACGAGCACACACATACAAGGTGGAATTAGAGAGCCTTCGTGATGCGACCCAAGGTGTGGGAGAAGACAGTTGCGCGGTGAAGGATTTGGAACCCAGTCAGCTGCCACACACAGAGAGCAAGAGGTTGCGAGGGTGCGCGCTTATTCCAATGGGCTGCGGTGGAAGCAGGGCTGCCGCGATTGAACCTCGGTATTATGAGAGCTGGACCAGGGAGACCGAGTCGACATGGCTTACGAACACCGACACCGAGACCCCACAGCTGCACCCGGGCATCGGCAGTAACAACGTCGCAGGTCTCGAGAGCGCTGGCCCTGGCATGGCAGAGAACACCGCGACATGCACAGGTTAGTGGCTTCACAATCCGTCGTTTGTCGCGGAGCAGACTTTCAGCCCTTGGAAAACAAAGCCTGTTGACACTGTTATGATGATACGATGATTTTGAGCATCTCACACTTACTCTGACGTTCCATGCCCGAATGCAGTACAACTTGTTCAGCGTATATATAAAAAAGGGCTTATAACGAAACAATATGGCAATAATAAAAACCCTAAGCAAAATAATACAAAACAATTAATATCCGTTATTGTGATTTAAGGTTGTTTACATGTTCATTGCATGCTATTGTTGAATAATTCATAACCCGGTTATGTGCGCTCAATGTTCTGTGGATTCTATTATGAATGCGCTTTAAGGTTGATAATCAAAACAGCCCTACGACGTATCGGTATAAGGCAGCTTACGCAGAGGCAATAGAAAAGACGTGACTGCTCAAGCTCAACTAAAAGTGTCTGATCTTACTGACAACATGCCTATGCTGCATACGCGGTCGGCGATAACGATGGCATCGCGTGTTGTGTACCCTTTTATGAATTCTAGCAGCAGTCGGCCACACAGCTGGATGTGGCGTGCGCAGCATCGTTGTGTGAGCGCTGTTGTTTGGGCTTCGCAGGTAAGGCGGAAGGGGGCAGGCAGGCACAGCTAGGTGCAAGCTCATCTCTGCGAGAGAAGAGGATGGTGAACGCGGGCACACAGTGTGGGAAGCAGTCTCTGTACTCCACCTCCGGTGTCAACAACCAAAGGAGGCCTCTACATAGGGAAGAGGTGAGGTCTTGTTGTCCTGTTGTGTCTGTCGGTCAGGCCAGAACCGAATGAAAACCCACAATATAATAGAATAGAATAGAATAGAACCGAACTTAATTAGTCTTAAGTTGGTGTGAGCATGCAGAGCATATATAATCGTATATCGCGTGTCTTTTCATTTGTTAATGTGGTGCAAGTGTATATTTTTAACACCAGGAAGAATGGCAAACAGGAGTTTATGCAGAAGTTATGTGTGTGTGAGTCTTCTGTCTTTTAACGTTAGGTCAAGCAAGAGACCAAGAGAATATCCTCAAAGGAAGTGGCTGCGAACATTACCAAGGGTATCCAGCAAGTCGGCCGGGGGGAGATGACACCCAGCTGCATACAGTAGAGAGGGGTCTGGGTTTGGGCTGGGGGTCTGAGGACATGTTCTAGGAGTGGAGCCGGATTAAAACAACTGCTTCGTGAGGCCACAGAGTCTGGACTGGGGGTGGTTCCATTCCCAGCATGCACCCTGATCAACAACAACAACAAAAAAAACACCCCCAGTGGACAGAGGATTCAAGATGCCATTTGACTGAGGTGCCCTTTCTGCCCTGTAAACGCAAAGGCAGTGGGGCAATGCAGGGTAAAACGCCAACTGGAAAATGCTGCTGAAATTCGCCCTTTATCTATTTGTAAGTGTCCTGTCCATTTCATCAGCTCACTATTAAAACCATTTCATAGGCATCACCAGATGAAAATGCTGTGATTTGTAATAAGATAAGTACTCTGAGGTGCCATAGGTGATTCACCACTGTTGCCCTGTTTGGTCACAATGATGCTTAAAAGGCATTGAGTGTTGTTGAGAAAGTGTTTCCCAGGAATAGCATTTGGCTGTTCATACCTAGCGTTTATGGTTATGGCTCATCAGGGCCATTTATTGGAAGGCTACCTAAATAAAATGCCAATTTCAAGTATTTACTGACCTTTCCCCCCCCCCATAAAACCTAAAGTTAACATCCAGTTCAAATTTGATCTATATGAAATCACAAATCTTAGGTTAACTAATGATATTTTTTCAAAGAACCAGCCATAGATTCCCTTGAAAGGTCTGGAGGTAGGGGTTTGTATATGGTTTACATGTAATAGTTGTGATAGTAACGAAAATACAGGATGCCAATGCACATCATTGCTGGAATTAAATGCATGTATACATTTAACAAAACAGATAGGCCTGTCGTCCTGCTATTAATTAAACACAGGTAGAACTCCAAACTATGCCTTACTCATTTTCACTACTTCATGTTATATGTGCCATGTTGACGTACCATTGATATGATATTTTTCAAGATTAGAGAAATAGGGGGATGTTATCCACATAGCTTGTTATATTTTTATCGATTGTAATATTTTAAGGATTTCTCATTTCTCAATTTTTGAACATGTACTCGTTAGAATGGCCGTTGTCAAGTGTATCAATACGATTATGAATTAAAAGGATTGCATTTTCTCCAGCCATGTCTCCTTTAATTGAAGTGAGTCACATTACATGTAATTACGTTTTAAAACCCCTGTGATTTGTGCGTGGGATTCTTTGTCATTGTGTCTTTTGTCTTTTTTCTCTCCACAATTTGGAATCATCAGTTGTGTCTCTTGACCCACCTCCGTGTCATCTGCACCTACGTGTAACGACAGTGACGCACACAGAGCATTACAGCTGATGTACATGTTACATTTACATTTTAAGCATTCAGCAGACGCTCTTATCCAGAGCGACTTACAAGATGCGCATTAATACATGGTAGGAACAATCATAGTTAGCGCACAAGAGATCAGTGCAGTAATACAGCGAATAGACATCATTGCAGGCAGCTGTGTACCATACCTGTAACACCGGGAAGGAAAAGGTTAGTGTAATTTATTTATTTAAAAAAAAAATTAAAAAAGTAGCCTATAGTGTTGAACAAGTAAACAGTGGTGAAGACAATTTAGCTAGATGGACAGAGTTCAGTGGTAGTGGAGTCTGAAGAGATGTTAACCCCCACCCTGTTTTATGACAGTTCCAAACTGTTTATTTATAGACATGTTTACTGAAAGTACATCTCAGAGCCCGTCATATATCATCTATATCAAATAACGCTGGTTCTACGCAGTCATTATCAAACGTTATTGATCAGGCTGCTTGATGGTACAATGAGTATTTACTGATCAAATGATGCAATCTGCAGAGTGCTGCTGCCTCACAGATTGATAGTAGAGTATACTTTATTAATCCCCAGAGGGAAACTGGTCTGCCATCACAACGGAGATTCAGCAGACAGACACAATACAAACTATAGATACATCTACTGTATGTAAAACTTGAGACAGAAACATGTTCTGTGTGGCTCAGTTGGTAGAGCACGGCGTTGACAACGCTTAGGTTGTGGGTTCAATTCCCACCGGGACCACATATACTGAAAAACTATGCATTCACTACTGTAAGTCTCTTTGGATAAAAGCGTCTGCCAAATGGCATATTATATTATAAACAAGCCTGAAACTAGACACAGCCTGTGCTCGTGGTGACCACTTTAACCAGCTGAGCCGGTTAATTAGTTGCGCTTTTTAAATAATTTCTCGGAGAATGAATGACCGCTCATCATTTACGCACACGATCTTTTTCCCCCGTCCAGTTCCCTTCGCCCCGGGCGCGCGGCGCAGTGCTGAGAATGCAGCTCTCTCATCCCGTTATAGGACGCGCCGGGCATGACTCACACTCCACTGCAGAACCAGCTGAGGGCTGATGAAGTTCCTCCTTGGAGAACAGAGCGGACGCGATGCCCTTTCATCTGCCAAGTCATGTAGAAAAGCCTCCACAAGGCACCAGGAAAACTACCAGACCAGTTAAGGCAAGGCAAGAAGCAGCTAGGGTTTCAGTGTGTAGGGGGGAGTTATTAATGCGCTTGTCGGAACAATCAGGTCCGAGTCACTTAACACGTTGTTGTACGTCGCTCTGGATAAGAGCGTCTGCCAAATGCCTGTAATGTAATGTAATGTACTGAGTCAGAAAATCGTTGAAACTGGGGGTTTTAACGATTTTTCGTTTTTTCCGCGGTTTTCAAACACAAGTCAGCAGCAATTGTTCTGACTATATATATATTGGTCTACAGAGTCATCCTTGTTGTTGATGTGTCACCGCTGTATTCACACTCACATGTCAAGTGAGTATCGTTTGAGTGCTGTTACGAATGCGCCGTGCTACAACCTATTTAACTATAATTACAAGGGCTAGCTTTTAGTCCAATATTGACATTTTTTTTACTTTTTTTTTTACATTTTAGGTTTACTATATCTCCAACTTAACACCACGTTTTACTTTTCAGAATGAAGAGCAAGCAAATGTAGAGCAACATTGATAATAATGGGCGACTTCAATTACCCGTCTATTAATTGGGAGATAGTGACAGGTCAGGGCAAATGTGAAGATACTGGATCTGGTTTTGTGTAACAATCCTGATAGAATTTGCAGCACAGAGGTAGGAGACCAAGTGACCACAGTGCAGTTATTTTTATTTTTTTGCAAGTTAAGACAGCCTTCTCTAACTCTAGAATTGTTAATTTTAGACGAGCTGACTTTAATAAAATGAGAGAGAATTTAAGTAATATAGATTGGGTAAAACTTCTAGATTGCAGAACTGTGAATGAAAAATGGACTATATTTAAAAGGGTTATTGTAGATGTACAGTGTAAATTCATCCCAAAGTAAGGAAAAATAGGATGAAAAAACTGTCTCCACAGTGGATGACTAAATCTTTACGGGAGATTTTGAGGCAAAAGAAACGACTGTATAGAATATATAAAAGGATAACTCAGAGAGAAACAAGTTAGATTATTGTAATATGCGGGCTAAGGCTAAAAAGGAAATAAGATCAGCTAAAAGGCGGTTTGAAATTAAATTTCCCAAGATGCAAAAAAGTAATCCTAAGATGTTTTTTCAATATTGTAGTAGAAAAAGTAAAGTTAAGGATGAGGTTAAGTGCATTAAGAATAAGGAAGGAACTTTGGTTTATAATAATAAGGATATTGCTAACACACTAAATGGTTACTTTGTTGAGAGCTTTACTAGAGAAGAGGTTATAAATATGCCTAAATATATACACAAGGTACAGAATGTTTTGGAGTACTTTGAAATAAGGGACGTAGAAGTAC
Organism: Aldrovandia affinis; assembly: GCA_029706075.1. NCBI lineage: Eukaryota > Metazoa > Chordata > Actinopteri > Notacanthiformes > Halosauridae > Aldrovandia > Aldrovandia affinis. The sequence goes on along the minus strand of JAINUG010000124.1, from coordinate 489,917 downwards.
TACAAAAACTACAAAAACTTAAGACAAATAAGGCAGCAGGCCCGGACTCAAAGAACTTGGGGAAATTATACATAAAGCATTGACAGATATTTTTATTCAATCCAAAATCACTGGAGAAATACCAGATGACTGGAAGCAGGGTAGTATGTATAATTCTAATATATAAGAAGGGGGACCGTACTGACCCAGGGAACTATAGGCCTGTCAGTTTAACTTGCATCGCATGTAAAATGCTGGAATGTATTATTAGGGATAAGTTGGAATCATTCTTGAAAAATAATAGTATTTTAAGGAGAGCCAGCATGGATTTCTCAAAGGGAGATCATGCCTAACAAACCTCCTGGACTTTTTGAAGAGGCTACAAAGTGTGTTGACGGGCCAGTGTATACAGGACAGTTCTAACATATTAAAATCTAAATTTGCGATGATGAAGTTATGCAGCAGGGGGCGCAATAAACCGTAGTAAATCAAAGACGGTCCCGCTCAGAATTGAATATGAATGCACCTTTTTCTGTCCAATTAACTGTTAGTAACATTTAAGGCAATGTATTCAATCGACCTTAGCCTGGATTTAACCTAGCATAATAAATGTTAAATAGCTATTGTCTAGAATCAGTAATCAATATAATATTACTAGGAATATGTTTCCTTTTACATTTTCAACAACAATCTTATTTCACTATCGGTGAATTTAGTTCACAATTCGGACAATACAGTTGATTAATCGATAAATCAATAGAAGGCTATAACGCAGTAATACATTGTAATGATTTTCTCAAAACGCATCATTATGTAGGCTACTAAACCGTTAATTTACAGAAAATAGCCTACATATAACCTACGTAATTATTGAAAATTATATTTGAATTTGTTACTCAAAGTTGAAGTTTAATTTAAGTTTACTGTTTTCATCACTGTGCCCAATCTAATCATATACAGTATCGTTTCCTGGGCCGAGTAGACTACAAGAAACCCAGCACAATATAATCCCATTCATTCCATAAAGGGCGAATTAAACGCTTAAATACTAGTCACGTATACATTTTAGCTGATTGTTTAGCTGACACACCCCTCTCAAACACCCTTTTAACATTTTGAACTAAGCTCAATGATATACACGTGTAATCAAACGGATTACAATACAATGCAATCAAGATAACGTTACAATAACAACTAAAATCGGCATTAATCTAAGGGGAAAGCCAGAACGTTCCATTTGACCAGAATCGATTTGGTCACTCAGATTCTGTGTAAAATCGATTTACACCTCTGTCCTAATATACATGTAATCCTAATTGACATATAGTGCATTGGAATAATTTAAGTTTGAAGAAATACACAATCACACGGAATGGTATGAGGCAAAAAAATCGTTGCTTCAAAAAGTTGCCAAGCAACTTCAGTACAATCCTAAAAATCAGAAAATAAGTGACATCAGGTAAAACTTATATAAATACCAAAAAATAAAGGTCACATGATCCACAGTGCAGTATAGAATCGAACGCAATCACTGATCGGATGCTGACCAATAGGCTTCTTTCTGGGGGAACGCAAAAACTCGACAGGCGTTGAGACCATGCAAACAAAAGCCGTCATATGACTGGGACGCATAAGAAAGCACTGGGAAACGGGCAGGCGCTCATTGAATGAGGCTGCTGTTGGACGCGGACGCAACTGCACCGCTCTCTGTGACATAAAGGTGTTAACTGGACTTATTTACCCCTGAACTTCGTGTCATCGGCCCCTCTCTCACTGGAGATAATGAGAGAATGGCGAAGAGGCGAGACCCGGTCGAAGGAAAGCTGATCGCCCCTGCACTACAACAAAACCCCCGCGATGAACCAACTGCCGGGCATGTAAACATGGATTGTGGCAATGGAGGAGATGAACTGTCGTTGGAGCAGATTCTGATGCTGTATGGCCAGCCGATAAACGAAGAACAGGCATGGGCAGTGTGTTACCAGTGCTGCAAATCTTTGGCGCAGGGACATCGGAGAAAAAATTCCCAATCGGCTTCAGTGGCGGATCTTCCGAGAAGGATTGAGGGACCGGGGGATGTCAGAATTCATAAAGACGGGGTGGTCAAGTTGCAATGTCAGGATAGACCAGGTAAACGCATTCATTCGTTCATTTTACTTATTTTCGCTATTTGCTGTACAATGACAATACATTTGAATCTAATCTAATCTAATCTAATCACTGATTTGCTGAGAGGTAATCGCAGTCCTTGGGTGACAGTGGTAGCCTTTATTAACAGCGGCGAAATATTCGCCAAAACGAACTGCGCGAATCGTGCTGCTTAAATCCAGAATGTGTTGGTTACAGAGGATGTCGACATGATAGCAATGTGAATAGGATCCAATGCCACGTTGCGCCATAGGCTAATTATGAATACAGTTGATTCCACAGTTTTTTAATAAGTATTTGACTTATTATGTGCCTTTTCAGTATTGTCAGAATATTTAGACAGGTGACTAGGCTATAGCCTATATGGCGCATCTCTCGTGGCCATGTTTCTTGTGTACCGATCGCAGAAAATGTGTTTCTCTTTAATGACAGAAGTGGCAGTGCAGCCATTTATATGCCATATGATGCTGTTTCGTTCTGGGCTGAACCTTAAAAATTAAAAAATAAAAACTTACTGTTATGCAACACGGGGTAGATGCGTCACGTGTTATAAATATTACATTTGAGATTTTCCTTCCATTAGGCTAGTTTTAGATAGCTCCAAATAATAGCAACAATAATAAAACCACAATTTGCTCGTGGCAAGAGAGGGCTTCTATCCTTTCAAGCCGAAATAAAAAATAAATACAAAATCTGATGGCGTCAAATACTGCTAATTATATTGTATCATAGGCGGGCTGTTGCATTCAAAATACAAACTTTTAACGGTCTCCGATACCTCGAAATTGAGCTTGACACAAAAGATGTTGTGAGCTACGCCGTGGGCTTGTCGCTGTAAACAATGGGACCATGTGATTCCGCCAGTGGGAGCACCTTTGCCGCCGGAACAAAAGGACCGCGGTTTAATATGAACCTGCCTATGCTTACACGTATAATGTGGCCGTTCCATCGAGGGGCGGAGAACGAATACCGTGTAACCAGTTCTTATGAATGTAACGTTGGCACAGGAAGCAACCATTCAACTGCCAGACCTTATTGCCAAATAAACGGCCCATACAATGAAATGGTATAAGGTATAAAATAAGTAAGATACAACATATAAACACATCAGCCTTGTTATTAGCTGTGCAAGAGGATTCTGAATATAATATTATTAAAGAGCTATGAATATCATAATATATCATTTACAGTGTTGACATTGTAACACAGGAATCCCGTTGTGCCATTGTGAAATCAGTGATTTGGCTCATGACTGATTTGCCTGCGAAAGCTGTCGGGGTCCTGAGTGAGAGTGCAGAGCTGGTGTCACCATTTGCCCCAGGGTCCTGGGACGTCTACCTGTATAAGTGACTCTCCCCACCTGACCTGCTTTCCCCTCACCCCTCAGATTTGCTCTCATCTTTGTCATCCAGACTCACTCTGCTTGGTGTGGTGTTGTGCTAAGGATCAATATCCCACACAGGAAAGGGGAGGCTCTGTGTGCTTTCGTTCTGGCTTTGCCTCGACCAGTGGTTCCCAGCCTTGGTCCTGGGGACCCACTGTGTACGCTGGTTTTTGTTGCATCTCTTGACCATTTAAGGTTGTTGAAAACACGTGTGTAAGTTCTGCCATCATTTTTTTTTGACATTTATTTGAATACAATGCAGGTTTGGCTCATTGCAACTGATTTCACCTTCCAGTTTATAATTTAATGAGTTAATTCCTTTAAAAGGTTACATTTTTATGTGTCATATGGCACATTACAGAAAATGAGAGCATCCGTTGATTTGACTGAAGTCCTGAAATGTGAACATCGGACATTTATTGTTCATGACATGCATAGCTATTTCTGACATATGGCCTTAACAGAATAAATCATTCTTTAATAGAAATTAAGTATCTAATTAAGAACAATTAACAGCTAGTGACAATCAGAGATTGCAATTATAATTGGCACCGAAACCAGCATACACAGTAGGTCCCCAGGACCGAGGTTGGGAACCACTGGCCTAGACCCTCCCCTGGTAAGCAGCTTTGCGAAAAGAACGAGTTAAAAGATGGTGTTTGTGTTATTGCATGTGACGTGGCAGCAGCATTCCTAGCCAGTGGCATGAATGGTGGTAGTGATGGGAGGGAGGGTCCGTTTCCCCTGCCTGACCTTTGATGCGCAGGATCATTCTCTCCTAGGCTGGCAGTGTGGTGTAATGGTTAGGGAACTGGGCTTGTAATTCATGGTTGCAGGTTCAATCCCCAGGTGGGACACTGCTGTTGTACCCTTGAGCAAAGTACCTAACCTGAATTGCTTCAGTAAAATATCCAGCTGTATAAATGGATTGTATGTAAAGAAATGTAAACTGTGTAAGTCGCTCTGGATAAGAGCGTCTGCCAAATGCCTGTAATGTAATGTATGTGAATGATTAGATGTTTATTGAATGCCAAAAGGCAGCTTCGCTTTTTGCATTTGCACTTATTTGGCTGACCGCAGTGAATGCCTCTTTTCCATGCAGTCGTCCAGGGTTTGGAGTTTAAACAGCACATGCCTAAAACCAGGGCCATCCAGTCTTATCCGGAAAGGGCTGGTGTGGCTGCAAGCTTTTGCTCTAGTCCAGCACTTCAACACTTGATTCAACTAACCAAGGTCTTGATTGAAAACCATGATTAGTTGTTTAGTTGAATAAGGTGTGTTGTAGCTGGTTTGGAATAAAAACCTGCACATGCATCGGCACTTTACGGGTAAGATTGGACACCCCTGCCTGAACCCATCGACCAGGGCTGGCAGTGTGGCATAATGGTTAGGAAGCTGGGCTTGTAACGTTAAGGTTGCAGGTTCAATTCCCAGGTGGGGCACTGCTGTTGTACCCTTGAGCAAGGTACTTAACCTGAATTGCTTCAGTAAAAATATCCAGCTGTATAAATGGATTGTATGAAAAGAAATGTAAACTGTGTAAGTCGCTCTGGATAAGAGCGTCTGCTAAATGCCTAAAATGTAAAATAGATTTTTGGTGCATGTGAATGTGAAGAGAGTGCACCTCTGTACAGCTTGAGTCAAGATGGGTCAGGTGGGCTGCACATGACGCTTCAGGTGGGGTCCCAAGCCCAAAAAATAACAAAGTATGCCTGGATTCCCCCCCACCCCACTGGTCATTTAAAACAGGTTCCCAAACGTCTCCTTGAGTACCTCCCAGCCAGTCCATGTATTTGTTCAATTCCAGCACCAGCACACCTGATTCAACTCGTTAACTACTTAATAAGCATTGATTTGTTGAATCGTATGTGCTGGTCGTGGAATTGAATAAATACATGGACTGGCTGGGGATATTCAAGGAGAGGTTTGGGAACCACTGATTTAAAGCAGGGGCGCACAACTCCAGGCATGGAGGGACGATGTGTGCGCTGGTTTTTATTCCAACCATATATCTGGTTCCCTCCTATACCGGACCACAGTAAAACTTTTTCACCAAGGATATGTGTGCAGTCTGCAGCTGTAGCTCCTGAATTAATCAAAAATGCCAAATCAAATAAATTATTGGGGGTAATGAAATAACTAAGAGCAGAAGTTGACATGAAATCCTGAAATGGATCGGCCCTGGTTGTGCAAGAGGCAGGAAAGAGGCAGTGTGGGAAGGAGCAGGACTCCCAAAAGTAATGGCAGAGACAGCCTTGCTTCACATCTTTATTCATCAAAAGTATGAAATACCAGCTATCAGAATCATGCTCTCGTGTTTAATGACAACTAGCCAAATACTAAAATGTGAAAATTAATATTGATTTACATTTACATTTTTAGGCATTTAGCAGACACTCTTACAGTTTACATTTCTTTACATACAATCCATTTATACAGCTGGATATTTTACTGAAGCAATTCAGGTTAAGTACCTTGCTCAAGGGTACAACAGCAGTGCTGCACCTGGGAATTGAACCAGCAACCTCTAAGTTACAAGCCCAGTTCCCTAACCATTACACTACACTGCCTGCCGATTTCTACCTCCTGGAAACCCTTACTGATGTTACCCGTTGGAATAATCCAGTGGATGACCGATGGCAGCTGAGTGAGAGCACAGATTTACTCATTTGGAGTAACTCTAGAGGAGATTGTTTTGCACAAGACAGAATGACGGTGATGAGAAAGTCTGGTGTCCAGGCAGGGATTGGTCCTAGACGTGCCATCTTCTGCTGCACTGGACCAGGAAACGTCATGCTCATCTGACCTTCTCTACGCCCTGAGATGTGATGAGGAGTCTTAACCTTAGCTGGTCAGACTTTAATCCAGAAGGTCAATATCGCCACAGAAATATTTTTTTCTTTCTATGGTCTGGACTGCAGGACTGTCACCATGGAGACTGTCTAGTGCACCATGCAGGCTTAAAGGTCCTGCACAGTCTTTGTATTTCAGACTTGAATTAAGTGAATTACCTTTGGTTTGCCTTTTTCCTGATTAAAATGCTGAGAATTGGTGATGTATGCCATATCTCTCATGTCTGACTATGAGCAAGGCTGTAAGGCAAGCTGAGTGGGCGGGGAGCTAATATTCATGAGCTCGCCTTATTTGACACGCCTATTGACCTATGTAAGCAAACGAGTTCTGTGTTTCTGAAATAGAAGATGAGAGCGTGACGAACCTTAATAAAGTGCAGCCATTTCTCTCGCTCCTCTTTTCTTTTTGGTAGAATGTGTAAGGACACATTTGTTTTTTGGCACAACACAGTGAGGTTTTTCCATATTAGCTAACACCTACTGCTGTGTAACGTTTTAATTTCTGGAGCTAGCTGTGTGCTGGCTAGTAAACAACGCGAACGTGCTTCCTCTATGAAGTGATGATGCTTGCAGGTGACGATTTCTGGCAAGATGTCATTGGTGCATTGGTGTATTCTGATGTCACAAATACTCTCCTGTAAGCCAATAAGATTGGAACACCAGAATTCTTTTTTAATGTTTTAATTATTATTTTTTACACAGAGGACCTGACTCAGCTTTATCAACCTACCCACAACTCTCAGTTTTCAAGCTTTCAACAACCCACATTCATCTGGTTTCATCAAAATATCATCCTATTTGATATTTATTTTTATTTTCGCTGTACAGGACCTTTAACTGTGGAATGACCTGCAACACCAAGACCTTTGTTCCTCTTCCTTTGTGCTCTGTATAAAATCATAAGAATGTGGGGGAAGGGGGGGGGGGGGTGGTGCACCTGGTGTTGAGGCAGTCCTGCATAGTGCAGTAATGTGTCCTATAGCCTGTACTGTGCTGGTGCTCTCTGTGCAATGGAGACTCAGCTGGTAGATTGCAGAGTGAAAGGAAGCATTTGCCTGGCTTTGGTGGTTTCGGGGGATTCATCTTCTGCGAGGTTGACATGGATGTTTTAGTGATGGGACGGCACCTCTGTTAATAAAATCATAAATTATCGTGGACATCCCTATCTGGGTGAAAATGTGATTATTGTTTTTTTTACTGAGCAGTCAGGAGGCTCAAGTTGGTAATAAATCCAGAATTATCTGACAAATGTTGGGTGGGCCTTTAGAAGATAAATCTCTGTTGTACTAAAGGCTATTGGCAAGCTTTGACCACTTTTCTCTGAACAACAGAACCCAGGATATGACATCACAGAGGATGCACCTCTTGTCTTCTATTGACGTATGAGCTTGTAACTGGGCAGTGAAAGTGGTGGAATCGCCCTGATCCAGACCACCGATACGGACTGCACACTCAGGCCATACGCATGGCAGGAGCTCAATCTCTCACAGCAGTATCTCATCTCTATTTACATTTGACATTTTAGGCATTTGGCAAACAATCTTATCCAGAGGGACTTACACAGTTTTAGTAGCCCAATTTGGTAGCCAATTACTCCCGCTATTCTTAGGTCAATCCCCTCCCTCGTAGTTCGCTGCCGTAGCCCTGTGACCGGCAGTGACAAAGGCGAAGTATCGTCTCCTCCGAGATGGCACTCATCATGCTGTCGACCATTACTCCGGCACCCCAGGGCCACTCCTGTGCGCAGCGAACAGTGTCGGCTTCCCTCCCCCCTCCCTGGGGCGGACAGCCAATTGCCACCCCCTGGTGGCGTTCACAGCCAGAGCTGACTTTGGCACGGACCAGGGAATCAAACCCCAGTCGCCGTGGCCAGCGTCGGACGTTAAAACCACTAGACCATGCTGGAGGCCAGTTTTACATTTCTAACATACAATCCATTCATACAGCTGGATATTTACTGAAGCGATTCAGGTTAAGTAGCTTTCTTGAGTAAACCAGCAGTGCCACATCTGGGAATGGAACCTGCAACCTTTGAGTTACAAGCCCAGTTCCCAAACCATTATACTACACTGCTGTGTAGTATAATGGTTAGGTTTGCTATTGTGAGGAGCAAACGCAGCAATAACCAATCCACCTTACCCCTCACAGGATGAGGCCAATTGTATCCAGGACTCCCAGTCAATATCTGCTAATGACATGGTGCCGAATCTTGAACCTGCGACCATAAGGCCCAGCCTGCTCTTGGTGGCTAGCACCATTACTGACTGAGCCACTCAGCAGCCCTAAACATGACACTGTCCTATCCAACAGTGGTCAGGGTCCAGGGTTCAGGGCCTCACTTTTCCTGTGACGAAATGGGTTCCTCTTGCTATTCCCCAGGTCCAGTCAAGGTGGATTGCCCTTGCCCTAATGTTGGCTGTCTTGCATCGCTGGTCCAAATGTCAATGGTGTCTTGTAATGGATTAGAATGCAGAGGAAGCAGGTACGGTGGGGGAAAAACCACTCCACCGTTTGCCCTGTGGATCCGAGGCCTGTGTGTGAACGTGTCAGATCTGTGTTTCTCCGTCTGACAGCGCTGTGATGGGGAGCCAGGCTCTGCAGCTGGAACACAGCACTGTGGAGCTGAGCTGGCTGGCGTAATGTGTAAACAGAACAGAAAGCAGCCGTGTGTGAAAGCAGCCAGTAGCTTTAGTGGGTCTTGGGGGAACAGCTTGCTAATGGCTTCTCCTCTAAAAATACAATTATCTTCTCTACATGAGGAGCTCTGCTTTACACTCTCAGTGCTGTTTTGGGATAATTTCCTTCTTTAATCGGTTCACCAAATGGAGCCCGTAAGTGTGCTGACAATATATATATTTTTTCTTCTTCTAATGCAGCCAGGATTACACAGGAGTGTCAAAGCTGTGCTGTTATAATTACATAATGCGCACAGTCGACACATGCTGCTTGTAGCCGGTACGTGTAATCTGTAATAATCGAATAAGAAGTTTACGGGATCTCTCCTTGTCAGGGACGTGATGGAGAGGACTTGCTGGTTGTGTTGTGACACAGTTATGACACAGCCCGATCCACCGATGAACATGAGGTTGTCCCATTGCTGTCCAGTTCATAAGAGATTACAGAGAAATCGTCACTGTTACTATTTTTATTGCTGGGCGGGGAATTGTTTATTTCAGTTCTGTTTTAAAGGAAGGCCAGTTTGAGTCCACTACCAAGATGTGTTTGTTTTCATTGTTCATTGAAAATGAATGCAACATTTTTACTTGTGGTATTTGTTATTCAAGAATGTCATAAAACATTGATACAAATTTTTTAAAATGTTTGAGAGGATGGTTTGAAATGGAAACATCTATAAATATTTAGTTTGCACACCATTGCCTTTCATTTTGTCAAAATGTTGTGACACCTTATTTTAATATTTACAGGCTTTAATACATGGACACTCCTAATACACAGTGTGAGTTGTTTTGGTCTTGTAACAATTCATACCGGATATTGACGTAATTAATATTGTCCTCTATGTTTTCTCGTTGCTACTGTAGGTGAATCTTTCAAGAATCTTGAAAAAGGACACTCCCTTTGCAAAAGTTTTTGCAGCTGTTTGTAATTATGAAGTAGTTACAGGTGAAACTGTTCTCCTGATTAAAAATGTTATGTTAGTTTTTGAATGAATGATGAAAACAAACAGATCTTGGTAGTGGACTCAGACTTCTGGACGTTTCCCACTGTATGTTAGAAACGTTTAGATTGGGAAGGTGCACTGAAACCTGATGGAGCGTGGCCTGTGTTTTAGATTGGGAAGGTGCACTGAAACCTGATGGAGCGTGGCCTGTGTTTTAGATTGGGAAGGTGCAGTGAAACCTGATGGAGCGTGGCCTGTGTTTTAGATTGGGAAGGTGCACTGAAACCTGATGGAGCGTGGCCTGTGTTTTAGATTGGGAAGGTGCACTGAAACCTGATGGAGCGTGGCCTGTGTTTTAGATTGGGAAGGTGCAGTGAAACCTGATGGAGCGTGGCCTGTGTTTTAGATTGGGAAGGTGCACTGAAACCTGACGGAGCGTGGCCTGTGTTTCTGAAACCTGATGGAGTGTGGCCTGTGTTTTAGATTGGGAAGGTGCACTGAAACCTGATGGAGCGTGGCCTGTGTTTCTGAAACCTGATGGAGCGTGGCCTGAAACCTGATGGAGCGTGGCCTGTGTTTTAGATTGGGAAGGTGCACTGAAACCTGATGGAGCGTGGCCTGTGTTTTAGATTGGGAAGGTGCACTGAAACCTGATGGAGCGTGGCCTGTGTTTTAGATTGGGAAGGTGCACTGAAACCTGACGGAGCGTGGCCTGTGTGTGATGGTGTGTTTCTGCTCATGAGCCATCAGGACAGTCATGAGGGCATCATTTGAACGCATTGTTTTGTGTTGACGGTGTTTCAGCACAACAGAGCGTGTGTGTGCGGAGACGTATCCTCCTGTCTGCTGTTTAGTCATTTGATGAAGGGTCATAAAACGAGCATTCTACAGTGATGACGGGACTTTGAAACAAATCACATTTATCAGTCTCACGGTTTTTTAGCGTTACCTTCAACAATTCACCAAATCCTGTCTTTGCATGTCAGGGGAAGTCTTCTAATAGGTTAAGTGTAACTTATATATAATGGTATATAATGGAAATATTTAATGGTATATAAAATAATATGTATATATTTTTAGTGATGCCATGGAGACATTTCACAAAGATAATGATACTGTTGATGAAGTGTTTTTTGTTGTTGTTTGTTTTCATCCCTGTTGGAGAGTGCTTTATTTATTTTTGTTGAAAATCGTATTTAATGGGGCCGCTAGTGCTTTGTGTGGCTTTGCTTCGCGTTGACCCTCTGACTCTCTGCTATAGTGTCAGTTGAGTTGTCAGAGCGTATCTATGACGACCGACGAGCACCACGGGCAGGATCAGTGTGGGAATGCCAAGGAACTAAATGTTCACTCCGGCCCATTCTTTCCCCGTCCGAAGTGTAGATGTGTCATGGGAAAATGCAAGCCCTCTGTTCTAGTTGTGTGTCGGGCCTGCTGAGTTCAGTCAGCCTTGCGTACATTTAGTGACATCTGTGCACTTAACTGAGATAAGTGTTCATGGACTGCCCCTAACTGCCCCTAATTGCCCCTAATTGCACGGAGGTGTGTTTCCTGTTGCCCTCCTGCCCCTTATTTTACACAACTCCAATCAAGTCTAACACATTTTTATTTTTATTTTTATTTTTTAAATTAGTTTCAGATTTTTCCTGATTTTCCCCCAGTTTAGTGACCAGTTGTACCCTCTATTTATTTAGATTTGCCCTCCCCACACAAATGTACTGCTCATCTCTACGAGGCAAGCTAATCCTCAGAGGGCAGCGAACTCTGCTTCCTTCAAGACGGAATTCACCCACCCACATTCTGGAGTCAACCTTGCGTGCTTCTCGGCCAAATTTGTGCCGGCTCACGTCACCCCTGATTGGGACTCCCCAACAGGGCTGGTCTGGTACAGCCGGGTTTTGAACCGCGACCGTGATAGGCAGCTCACACTCATAAAGGACCAGCAAATATGGGCGCATTAGACCGCTACACTATTGAAGGCCCCCTACTTTTGTATTTTAAAGAGAAACTACCTCCCTACTGTGTGGTGATTGAGTGTGTGAGTAGCTCACTGTTATTCATTGCTCAGACTTCTGCATACGTCATCTCAGTTTAGAGCATGGCTGTAACCAGTGAGGCTGCATTGGAACCAAGCAAGGAGAGGCCTTGTTTAATTTTCCTACTTCCTAGTTTTCCTAATCAAATTAATTCTGGGATATATGTATGATATGGAGGTCAGTATCCCAGTGCCCCCAGTGCCCCCAAACCATGAAGGTGGTACTGTATAATATGAAGCAAAAACTAAAGAAAGCACTTTTAAAAAGGGGCAATGTGAATGCTGTATATTATATATCTCACATGTTTTTGTACCGGGATGCTCAATATTGGGCTTAACCAATATGTGACAATCTGTTGTGCAAATAGAGCCACAATCCATATTTTCAAGCGCTCTCTATTCTGCTAACAATACGCCATTTAGACGCTTTTATCCAAAGTGACAGTAGTGAATGCATAGATTTTTCAGTATATGTGGTCCCAGTGGGAATTGAACCCACAACCTAAGCGTTGTCAACGCCGTGCTCTACCTACTGAGCCACACACAACCTCAACAATCCTGGAACTGAGGGGCGTCGGCCAAATTTCTGAATCTGAGCTAATTGCCAACAAATATGGCAGGCATTCAGGACCAGGGCTGAACCGACCTGCTGGAGTGTCTCACCCAGCAAGGTTAGGTGGTTTATTTGGCTAGCTCATATTAGTATTGTGCAATTTGCATAAATGCCATTCATTTTCATGGGCACTCGTGGGTATGTTTAATTAACTGCATGCCAGTTGCCAACACCATGTAAAGACGCCTGACAGATTGCTTTGAAAACTCTGAGAATTGCGTAACATGTATACTCTCAATCTTCACGTGTGAATTTTAATGTAACATTCCAATTGCTTTCTTCTTTTGTCCCCACAGATGGATACGGTACACCTTGTTCATCGTCAGGGGTGAGTGACGTAAACATTTCTTTGAGGTTTCGTGTTTGTGCAGTGTCGCAAGTGTAACAGCGAGTCTTTTTAATATCAATGCAGAAATGCTTTCACAAGGTGTTTTCACCTCCACCTGAATACAGTTCATGCCTTGTGTTTTTATGAGGCTGATAGACAGGACTGTGTGCTAATTGCAACTTAATTCGAGCAGGTGTGGAGACGACACGGAGCGTTTTCAAATACTTTCGCTGAGTCTTAGCTTCGCTGTGAGCCGTGACAGAATTGGAGATATTTGCCTGGGGGGTCTGGGTGTGTTAAGGCTGTCTGTCTGATAACAGGTTACAGACGAGGCTGTTGGCAGAAAACCCTGATTGTCCTCCCCTCTCAGAAACCATTAGCGACCTTTCGCACAGCATTGGCACGGCAACCAGAACGACGCTTGATACTGGCACACAGATACAAGCCTCTCGTTATTGCCGCGTGGAATACAGGTATACATTTGTATAAAAACAAATGTATATCTTACACTCAAAGTTTCCAACTTAAGATATTTTTTTCCTTAAAGTGTCCTTTCAATTTTTATGTAATGATTTCAAATGGAAATACTCAAGATAGTTTTAGACACAAAATGGCTTGGCAACGCTTTGTCTTTACGTTGCTTTGAGAGAAACCCATGAAACTGTTTTTACGGCTACAGTCTGAAGTGCAGTTTTCTGTGCACACAGGCATGAAAATGTCACTCTGCGGGATTTCCTCTGTACAGTCAAACTGGGTGGCCCTTAAAGCTCTAATTAGAGGGCCAGTCATTTCCCAGTAAAGAGCACCTCAGTAGCCAGTCTGCAACCATTTGTCTGTTTATATCGTGTAGCTCGGTTGAATAGATACTTAATCTCAAGGTGGAACAAATGCTGTCTTGCTTACATTGTGTAAAATACAGTATGTATGGTAGCCCGTTTCTCCCTATCTGCTATTGGAAATGTGAAGGTATAATTTGCTAAACTGAACACTTACACACAGACCCAGAATGCAGCTGGAAGAGATTATCCACCAAGAGTGTTTGATGTCATTAGGTTTTCATGTTTATTGAATTATGAAAGTGACTTATGAATGGAATGGCTTCTATCAGTTCTACAGGTTTTTGTGGTTTGAGTGGGGTACATATTGATATTAAAGCAGGTTTTTGGGATCTGCAGGTTGATTTCTGGCCTGCACCATGTTGATGTACCTCACACCCCCCGCCCCACACACACACACACACACACAGACAGACAGACAGGCACAGACACGCCCATGTGCACACATACACAGAGGCACACACATGTGTAAAAACACATGTACAAACACACACGCACACATATACACACACACACACAGACAGACAGACAGACAGGCACACAAACACACTGTGTGTAAAGGGCCTGGTTCACGAAGCACAAGGCTAAATCCCTGCTAAGCAGCTTTGCAGCAGAGATGAGTATTCACTACAACCTGTGATGGAGCTGGCTGGGGAAATACTGGGAACCGACTTACCCGGTATTCCCCAGCCAGCTTCAGGGAGCCTGGCCCTTCAGCCCTGGGTCCTGCCTCTAAGAGGGTCTGTGTCCCGCTGTACTGAGCATGCCCAGTAGATACATCTCTTCTGAATGTGGGGGCTACCTGTGCCTGCTGTACTGAGCATGCCCAGTAGAGCTGCCTACGACACCGTATGGCATCGCGGCCTCACCTGCAAGTTGCTCCGCCTGCTGCCGGACAGGCACATGGTCAGAATGCGAGTGTGGCGCAGAGGAACAAACCGCAGACCGTGTCATCCTGGATTGCCCGATTTATCGGGCACCCAATGGGATCCATGGTCTGTCGGCTTTGGACGACGACACGGTGACATGGCTGCTGGAGGTGTGCCCCGAAATATAGTCCGGGTGAACCCCCCCTAGGCTTGAGGTGGTAAAAGGATAGCCCCTCGGCCCCGAGCCTAGGGGAGCAGAAAAATAATATACCCAAACGAAGAAGAAGACCACTGTACGCTGTGTGAACAGCAATAAGGATCATGTGCTCTTTGTGGCAGGAAATGGTTGAAAATCGTTGAATCATCTCCCGGTAGCCGTTCTGTGCAGCCTGTCAACTTTGTTTACTCTTGGTCGTGCTTGCTGCTTTTAATCTGCAAGCTCATGTGATCCCTCTCTGCGAAAAATGTCTTTCTCTCTCACTTCTCCCGGCTCTTTCATTTCCTCCCCCCACCCATCCCTCCTCTCCGCCCTCACTAAACATCGAGGAACGCTTCACTGTCTTTATTATCTTACTCCTGATGTTCGGTCACACTGGCCTTGATTGGTTCTCTCCCCTCACCCTGACTTAATTAAACCCCTCCTGCATTGGCATTAAGCACAAGGCTTTCCGCCGTAATTCACTCGAGCGCAGAAATGTGAAGCACTTCCCCCACCGCCCCCCAGCTCCCGTGCACTGCCGGACAGTGGCAACAATAATTGTCTATAAATAGAAACGTTTTCAAACTGCCCCAGACGCAGAATAATCACTGAATTGTTACCCCTTTACAGACTAGAGCCCCGGCACCACAGGGGTGGTTTAGCTTTGAAGTGAAATTACAGGGAAATTGGGGCGGTGGATAGCGTAGCGGTCTAACGCACCATATTTTGGCTGGTCTGATGAGTGCGCTGCCTGTCAGGGACACGGTTCGAAACCTGTCTCTACCAGACCGGCCCTGGTCGTCAGCCCCGATCGGGGGCAGCATTTGGCTGTAGGGGGGAGGGTGAGCCGGCTCGGATCCGCCGCAAAGCATGTAAGGGAGTCTCCAGAACGTGGGTAGGTGAATTCCATCTCGAAGGAAGTGGAGTTCGCTGCCCTCTGAGAATTGGCTTGCCTTATAGAGATGAGCAGTGGACCCGTGTGGGGGGGAGGGTAAATCGAAATAAATAGAGGGTGGCTACTAAATTGGGAGGAAAAACTGGAAAAAAAATCCAGAAATAAATGTATAAAAATTAATTACAGGGAAATCAGGGAACAGCCCAGGACCTGTAGTAGACAGACCAGTATACACACACACACACACACACACACACACACACACACACACACACACACACACACACACACACACACACTCGCGCGTGCTCACAAATCCAAAGGAAAAGGAGCATTCACTCAGAGTAGCTTGTGGTGGATTTAAGGTGGGATAAATTACATTCGATTCTCCAGGAGCCAGAGCTTAATGGTCAAATTCGGGGGGAAATGACTTCTGAATGATCAAACGCATAGAACAGGCCACAGATTTAGCAGACAAGGGTCTTCTTTTGATCTATGAATAATTGGAAAATAGAGCCTGAAGTTGTAATTTATTAAGGCTCGCTATAGAAATTAGTTTCGAGTCCACGTTGGTCTTTTTAAAGAACAGTGACTACGCTGTAACCCTTTCTGCACCCCTAGACTTTACTAGCTCCAGTGGCTACTCTTGCGCTCGCTGTACGCAGTGCAGAAGACCAGGAGCGTTTCCCTTCCTTTGCGCGGGACGGTATTGCACGATGAAAAATAAAAGAGAGAGGGAGGGAGAGAGTGAAGTGCGGGAGGAGAAGCAAGAGGGAGAAGAGAAAAGAGCGGGAAGAAAGTGAGGGAAGAGAGGAAAGAGAGAGGGGTGTGTGTTCCTGTGATGGATGGAAGAGGACAGACTGTGCTTATTGTGTCTTCCTTCGGCACGATAATACCAGCGAATTGGAGGGGGAAAAACAAACATCTGGCCCTGTGTTGGCCAATCGAGGGGGGAAAAAAACTATATGGGCCAAGGGTTAATCTGTCATCCCTTCATTAAGAAATTCCATACCTTCAATGGAACATCATGCTGTCAAAAGCCATTTTCTAATTGTATAAAACCTTGGCATAACACTGTGCATATGCTTGCATGTTTGTTTGTATGACAGTGCTATTACTAGCATAGCATCAACAACTGGCTTTTTCATACGTGCATGCAAGGGCCTACTGTGCCTGTGGCAAGACATTTGTTGCAGCAAAAAGAGTATTGTTGTTCCTCTCTGTAGGCGCTCCTCAGCGGCAGCTGTCTCTCTCTCTCTCTCTCTCTCCGTGCTTAAGTGTTTTGGGATGTTACTCTGGCTCTCTCCCTGGATAAAGTGCCCCGCATCGGGAACAGCGGGCGGTTGTTCGCGCGGAGGTCATGGAGTCATCTCGTGTTCCAGGCCCTCGGGGCATTCGCTCTGCGGTTACGTAAATCCTGAGACCTCTCTTCTCACGCTGGCGATCCTCCTCTTCTTCTCGCTCGCTCGCCGCGCGGCCCGCTGAGCGCCACGGCGGGATGTTCAGAAGAGCGGCGAAAATAAAGAACAGAACATCTTTGTATTCCCGTCCTTTATACATCTGATGTTTGTGCCTGGCCTCGTTTAGTCGTTTCCCTCCATTCATTTGGGCGTTAAAGGGTAACCAAGGTACTTCTCTGGAAGAAATACATGGGAAATCATTTGGTTGGATGTGCCACATCCTGGGTGGGTGGCACATCCAACCGTTAATCTATTTTAGGCCGGGATGAGGGGGACCGGCGTGTCGGATCGATATCTCGGCCCCACAGACATTGGGGGGGGATATTGGCACCAGTTTCCATAGTCTCCCAGTCTACATTCCAGTCTTGCTGTTGACCCCTCTGGCAGCGTAAGACCTTTCCAGTCTCGTGATGTTGCTGCTATTGGTCTTTTCTGCAAATGCCTAACTACTCAGCAGACCTATTCTAACTATTCATTTTGGGAACTGAGCCTTGAAGTCTTGATTGAAGTTAACCTCTAACTAGCAGAGGGAATCGGTGGCCGTGTTTAGCTCTAGGCCTGTAGACTTACAGAAAGAGCGTGGTGAAAAGAAAGGGCGTTTCTTTTGAGTCTTCTCAATTTTAACACAGCTCATTCAGATGGAGTTTCGTTTTCACTCTAGTGTTGAACCACCGCAACAGAGAGTTGAGATTTCAGTGATACCCCAGGGTGAAGATGGCTGGCAGTGTAGTGTAGTGGTTAGGAAGCTGGGCTTGTAACTCAGAGGTTGCAGGTTCAATTCCCAGGTGGGGCACTGCTGTTGTACCCTTGAGCAAGGTACTTAACCTGAATTGCTTCAGTAAAATATCCAGCTGTATAAAATGGATTGTATGTAAAGAAATATAAACTGTGTAAGTCGCTCTGGATAAGAGCATCTGCTAAATGCCTAAAATGTAAATGTAAAATGTAAGATGAATGCTTGAGATCTTTACACTCGCCTGGCTACCACATCACATCTGGTTAGTGTTTATGTTACCCTGCAGGTACATTCCAGATAGGCTGAGCCTGGACTGGGAGTGGTCTCTGCAGCATGGTTCCCGACCTGCTAATCAGTGTGGCCAAATGTGAGCGAACTGTAGCAGGGGTTTCATTTATTTACTTATGAAGGAAGAATTGGGAAGTTTTCCCTTGTACATGATTCCTGTGCAGAAAGGGAATGTCTTCACATTTTTCTCTCCTATGTTTTGAAACATTAGCTTCAAAACTGAGGGAAAGATATTTCAAATAGACATTGGATAACTGCTGTTGAATGATGATTAGCCAGCAATGTCATTTAATTAACTAGAGTTCTGGTTGATTGTTGATCAGAGTTCACTGATCATTAAAGACAAAGGTAAAGAGAAAAGTCGTAACATTTCTTAACCTTATTTTTTATTTTATTCCAATTTGGAATGCCCACACTTATGTCCAGCCACCGCTTCTTTCCACTGTGACGTCCAGCAGCTGACCGCTTGCAGGAGCTCGATCGACCACCGTCCACTCTTGCCCCTCCATGGGCGACACTACGGTCGTTTATACGCTATCCGGTGGGGCTGCCGGCTACAGTTGCATCACTACACTGAGAACCAGTGCTTCAGAAGGACAAGCCACCCAGCAGCCCTGCTAATGTAATTGCCTGATGATTTATATTTCACTTGCCTTCATGGACAGCTGTAAATATACGTGCAGGCAAAAAAAAGATCGTTTCCAGGCAGCTGTCTGTCACACTATATTAACAGCTGGCATGTAGGCTTGGAGCTAGCGGTCAGCTGACCTCTGACCCTGCCAGAAGGGATTGAAGGTCAGGTATACCAGAGCACAAAAGGAAAATGTTTTGAATGAACAGTGGGGGTGAACACCGGAATGTGATTGGCAATATAAACAGCATTAATACATAGGGCCGTGCGAGCCTGAAATATTGGCTCAGCTCAGAAACCCCTACCAGGAAGGGCCTTTGTGCCTTTGTGCCTCTACATGCTTCTACGTAGCTTGTGCGACTTCTTTGCGGTTCGCGCAATGCAACAATGTCGCAAGCACTCTGCAAATCTGAAACAAATAAAAACAATTTAAAAAAATAGGTGACTTTATCTTAGAAGATGTTGCCTCCTACTTAAATAAAGTGTTGTAAAAGTGTCTTTTTATCTCCTGTCGTACAGTTTGATTGATCGTAACCTTTAAATGAAAGCTAAGTCAATTAATTAATAACCGCAACCCTTTACAATAACTGCAATCATATGTTCATTAGATTACCTCAGCAAGAGCCCTCTAAATCTGGAGATGGGGGGTGGTGGAAGAGGGCAAAAGATTTTGTTATTTTGGGATGAAGTCAACCTTGTAAAACGATCACATTCTATGTCTTTTCGGGAAAACTTCAAACGGCTTAAGGGCACTGGACTGAAACAAAGCCCCCTTTGTTTCCAGAAAGCCCCCTATGAAGTTGGCTGTTTTCATCCAGTCTGCTTCCAAAGTGCAGCGGTAGTGCGGTAACTCTCCCATTTTCTCTTTGCATTTTTCTTGCTAAGAGGTGCTTGACTCTGGTCGCCATAGGCCATCTTTACAGTGTAGTTTAAATGTGTTTTTGGATGTGCCTTTCACTGAACCTAGTGTCGGCAAAAGGCACATTCCTACGCATTTCTTGCCAAAGGTATCATGGAGACATTTACGGTGACGGCACATTCCACTCCACTCCGCCTACACATATGAACGCGCAGCGAGGGCATGACTTATGAGGCCAAGAAACAATAGCAGTAACTTTTTTCATTTATTTTGCCTGTTAATTACTATAGAACGTAGCAAGCTAAAAGCCTAAATGGAGTTCAATTCAGTAAAATTAATAAATCCCTCCATTATTTGTATATCCTGTTGCGCACAAAAGCTATCAAACAAAGTTTGGTGTTTTGTCATGATGCGCTGGACACTTGAATGGATTGCCAATATACCTTGAATTCGGGCATGGAGAAATGAGAGTAGCCTGCATTTATCTACAAATTCAAATACATCTCTGGATAAAATAAAATCCCATTTTGTGTTGTAACGAGAAATAATTGAATGACTAAATGACAATAAATGTACTATTCCAGATGTAAGTATTGGTATGACAGTTGTCAGAATCACCTACATTTACTGATGTAATTACTTATCGCATGACTAAATCAGATACCAAGAGATATTTCTCTTTACAATACCACCAGAGACTACCTGCCGAGGTGTAAAAGTGTCCTCTCGTACACTACCTCCGAATGTGCAGTGAAAATCTCTTGCTGAAATGTTTCTCTTTAGACTTCCTTGTGCAGCACTGAGGCAGAACGGCATGCCTAAACCCATGAAAGACTCATCATTGTTGGTATCATGGCTGCCATTTTTTTGCGATGTAAAGATAGACTGCGATGTAAAATGAGAATACTGTCATTACTAGGCCCAGGACTGCATGTCCACATCCACAGTTCCCTTAAGCAAGATTATACTAATATGGTAGCCGTGTTAAGTTGATGACCACTTTTTTGCCAAATTGTTGTGCTTTTTTAACAAATGTTGACATGCTTATTCATCCTCTTGTTTTTAGAGCAGAGTATCCTCTTTGTGGTGCACCTCAAAAGGTGTACTCAAATGATTTTCAATGTTTGGATGTCTGGATTTTCAATAGGACGGCAGTGTAGTGTAATGGTTAAGGAGCAGGGCTTGTAACTCAGAGGTTGCTGGTTCAATTCCCAGGTGGAACACTGCCGTTGTACCCTTGAGCAAGGTACTTAACCTGAATTGCTTCAGTTAATATCCAGCTGTATAAATGGATTGTATGTGAAGAAATGTAAACTGTAAGTCGCTCTGGATAAGAGCGTCTGCTAAATGCCTGTAATGGAATGTAATGGAATCATGGGTAGAGTCCGTGTCATCTACTGCTGATGTCACGGTGATGGGTGACTCATCTTCCCTGCTCTGTGGAAGAGTCTGTAGTGTTGAGTTGTGGATATTGGAGGAAAGATTGTCAGTCTTTGCAGCTTCTGGCTGCAGCTGTGTGTGCCATGACACTGAACTACCAAAGCTTTTCACAGCTCACCACACATATACAGTGGGGTGCAAAAATGTGGGCACACCTGGTCAAAATGCCTTTTACAATTCATATCTAAGTGAACAGAAGCTAACCTGACCTCTAAATCGTACAAAGTTAAACATGACAAATTTCTTCACATTTTAAAGCAAGATTGCTTTTTATTTTAATTTTTTAGTTTCAAAATAATAATACGCAAATAAGCCAAGCAAATAAAAACTGTATATTTTATTTGCTCGGCCAACTTTGCTCTGACAATCTTGACAAGCACTCAAACACGCGCACATACACACAAATACACGGTCACAGCATCCGGACAATAATAACAACATAAAAAGAACACATATAATATCTGTTCACTCACATGTTAATTAAGTTTAACATGTAGGCCTACATGTTACTTGTTTTAATGAGATGGGTGGGCCTGCTGCTTTTTGGAGCACAACAACTCCACTCGCGGTTTGATGTTGGAGACGGCCACTCGGAGATCATCCTCCACGCTCAGTCGTGATCGCTATTTGTGGTTTATGTACGTCAGTGCGAAAAAAGTACTTTCACATAAATAGGTCGATCAGAAAGGAATCAGTACTTTAATCGCGGCCTTGGATAGCTCTGGGTATTCCTCCACAACCGAAATCCAGAACTCAGCCAATGTGGCTTTTTTGACTGTAATTTAGTATGCCACCTCATACGATGCCATTCCAGCTTTGGCAGGGATTGTGGTTTGCTGTATTATGACTTGTTTTTGGTCCAGCAATTCTCGTTCCTTTCGGTGGAAAAAGTCTACTCGTTTATCAGCATGAGAGGGATGCTTGGTTAGAAAGTGTCGTTTCATTTTTACGGGCTTTAAACTTGTGTGCAAGCACGTCTGTACACACAACGCATTGGGGGTGCTGCACCTCATAAAACAAGTGAATCCATACTGAATTAATTCGTCTCGACATTTCCGACACTTGTACGATTAGTCAGACTGGTGGTGGACTGCCTTACCCATGCGTTTGTCACGTCCTGTATCATTTCAAGTGTCTTTTGTGAATTAATTTCATGAATTGCTTCAGGGTGACTGCCAATCTCTATACGTGTTGTGTCGTTGTTTTTACGCATTAACCACCGTTCCATTTTGCAGTTTAATGTTAGCTAGTTGCACAAATAAAATGTAGCCTATGCACACACAAGGCAGTTTGTAGGCTAGTACGTTTAGTGTTGCGCTGTAAATGTACAGTAGCCTAACTGACATGTCGTAAATAAACATGAGTCAGACGAGGCTACTGGGAAAATGTTTGTTAACGTTGATACATTTAGGCGGTACTCATATTTACAAGACACTCTGAAGCAACCGATGAATTTCATTCAGAAAAAGCAATCTATCTACCTCTCGTGCTGATAAACCAGTAGACTTTTTCCGGCGTAAAATAAAATTACCTGAGCTTGAAACAGTGAGGACATGCGTTTGCACTGCGCTGGAGAAATTTGTACAAGCAATGACATTTTTCACCAAACGGGCGGTGCTCGCCAATCTTGGGTAAAAAGAAAGGACTGAAGGCAAGAGTCTTACAAGTAACACGTTAATTTCACACACTATATTATGTAATCTTGCAAGCAGAGCTCTTGATCCAAATTGTCGTAAGCACCTCGGAGGAGGGGGGGAGTGTGGGGGTCATGTCTCTACTGGGCTGAAAAGTTTGAGAACCAAAATATTGTAGGCTACATATTCTGATTGTTAAAATAAAACTGGTAGGCTAACACATTTGCCGACCTATTATTTTTTAATGTTATACAATTATGGTTAAGAAAGATAGCATTTTATTGTCACAATCTTTTCTCACATTTTTTAAATCACCCCCACTTTGAGAACCACTGCTCTCTAGACAATATAGGCAAGAAAACCAATGAGCCGAGATGAAGTGAATGGCTCTTTCCTGTCATCAAATTCTTATGTTCTTTTTTGCATTCTTACATAATATCTGTTTTTACAGCCGGTTATTTCACTGGAGCAGTTCAGGCTAAGCATCGCGCTGAAGCTTAAAATGGGGAATCGCCAGGGAATGTAACTAGTTGACTGCTATGGCATATTGCTGTCCTTTTGACGGGCTCCTGAGTGCCGGAGGGTGGCGTGCAATGAGGAGAGTTACAGCTCAATCAGTGTGTCATAAGCCCCTTTCCCAACATGCGCCTTAACCCGTAAATGTTTCGGTAATTTTCCGTGTTGGCGTCATGTGGGAACAGGAGCCGGAGTCGCCTTTCCGTGTAAGACGCTCTGGCAATTTTTCTGTTCGGGACCTACTAAGATTTACGGAAATGTTCCGCCACGGTTCTAATGGGAACAAACGCAACAACATTCCCGGATAAAGCACGCAAACGGGTATGACGTTACGTATGACAGTTTTACGTTGTTAACTTATGTTACATGCGCTAGCTAGTTAAATGATCAAACCACACATTTAAACTATTATTTTAACAATCATTGCGAGTTCGCGAACTAGCATTTCACATCCAGCTAGCTACTGACGCTAGTTTATGGAGGTTAATTTCCTAACCTTTCACATCCATCTATCTGATAGCAATGAATTGCTATCAGAAAGCCACGAATTCTGGCTTTCTACTACTTACTGCTCACTTACTACTTATCCATTTAACCTTACCGTCTTCTGCTCACCTTACTATCTAGTACCGCTGTCATTTGCACTAAGTACCATACCTCACTTTGGCCGCTCAGTAATCACTGACATGGCAATGTACAATGTACTACTTGCCACTACTTGACTTCCTATGTGCAAGTGTTTGGTAAATAATTTATGCTGACTAACCAGTCTGCCTAGCCATTGCACTTGGGAGAGATAATGGGAGAGATAATGGGAGAGATTTGATTGGAGGATGGTGTGAATTGCTTACAGACCCAGTGATCATTTGCACTACAGCCATAGTGCAGACTTTTAAATGATCAAATATAATTACCTAATGCTGCAGATTTTAATGGATAATTAAAAAGAAAATACTGTACAACGTCCTTGGGTTCCTTGAAAGGCGCTTTAAATTAAATGTATTATTATTATTTTATTATTATTATTATTCAATATTGACTGTATTAATTGCACCTATTTTTATTTATTCTAGTCTTGGTTCAGTCTAAATCTCGATGTGGCTTCCTAGTAAAGTAAAGGTGGATGATGATGATGAGGGGGTGACAGATGTTTCGTTTATTTCCGTGGCTTATTGGGAAGTGAAGCGTTCCTCGGGTAAGGCCACAGACATGTCCGCTTGGTCATTTTGAAGGCAGGGCACGTACACGGTGGCCTTCTGGGGTGAAAATTCTGAATTCGATAGACTCCTCTTCAAGCCGACACAGCGGCGGGAGCTGAGGTCCCTCGGGGTGAGTGTGAGACGGACCCTGAAGTGGCGGCTCCAGAGCGCACCCTGAGCAGACTGTGGAATGGCCGCAGGAGCGCGGTGGCCTCCTTCACTAACCGTGACACTGGGCGGAGCTGCTGAGGATCGTGTCTCGGGTGGTCAGGCCCAGGCTTTTATACTACAGGCCCCTGATTGACATGGAGGGGATGGTATTCTGTGAGGTGGGGGGCTCATGGCTGACATGCTCCCTGGGCTAGAGAGGGGGGGGTTGGGAGTTGAGGTCAGACTGATTGTGGCTACATCATGCTGGTTGTACATTTACATTTTAGGCATTTAGCAGACGCTCTTATCCAGAGCGACTTACACAGTTTACATTTTTCTTTACATACAATCCATTTAAACAGTTGGATATTTTACGGAAGCAATTCAGGTTAAGTGCCTTACTCAAGGGTACAACAGCGGTGCACCACCTGGGAATTGAACCTGCAACCTCTTGAGTTACAAGCCCAGCTGTCTTCATCAGCAGCCGCTGCCGAGTGCTATCTGGAGTCCAGGCATGTTTGTCAGCCGCAGTCCCAGTCATAGGTGCATATGCGTGTGTGTGTGCATGTGTGTGCGCATGTGTGTGCGCATGTGTGTGTGCGCATGTGTGTGTGCATGTGTGTGTGCGCATGTGTGTGCGCATGTGTCCGAGTGAAAATAATGCTTCTGCCCACTGTGTTGTCTGCAAGGAAGAGCTGGCTTGATTATGCAACCACAGCAGCAAACTTATCAGTGAGTGATGGAGGGAGGGAGGGAGGGAGCGATTCTGTGCTCCTGCCGGCTCTTTCGGAAATGCATGATCAGGTTTGACAAATTGCCATTTTTTTAACCACCTTCAGCACTTCGGTTTGGCTGAAATGTAATTCTTCTGTGGGCGCTGCTCAAGAAGTTAATCTACTTCCTCCTGTAAAGAGAGAACTCAACTAAAGCAGTTCTGCAAGTTCATTGCGGGGATGGTGAAATGAAATCCCTTAATAACTTTAAACCTGGGTGTACTGATTTTGAGAATGCTAGGTCTTGCTTAACCTTGTTTTGATAGGCAGATCTGACTTTTTGTCAGTTGTGACTTCACCAACGGCCGCCCTCCCCTTGATCAGGGTCAGGCATCTCCCAGCATGCATTGCTCAGCCACCAGAACCCTCTGGAACCTGCTCTGGTGTGGATTCCAGTGTTCTCATCAGGAAGGGATCTGCATCCTGTTTGTGGCTGCTCACACACAAACAGCCCGAGCTGGCATAGCTGTTTGGGAGCCATATGTGTGATTGAGAGGTTGCAGGTTTGAGTCCTAAATATCATACAGAAAAATACTGTGCACACAGTTTACCGATGGATAATGATAAATGATAAATGTGGGTAATGCCAGCACTAAGTTTGCGTTGTTGAGAGAATCTGCAAGACAAATGACTAACGTACTGCAACACAGAATTCAGTAAAATGCATCTCTCCATAACTGGGACCTGCCCAGCAGAGAGAATGATTTTTTTTCTGTCAAGGGTGGCTCAAACACGAGGGCTCTCTAAGTGAAAGCCCTGTTCAAATATTGCATCAGGTTTAAAGCAGAGGCCTTGAGTGCTGTAGTAATCAGCGGGACTGTGAACAAGCCGCAGGGAGTGGTGTTTAGGGAGATGTCACTTCCGTGTGCGGGACTGCCCAGTGCCAAAAGCCAGCACCATTACCACACTGGGCTGGGGTGTGTCCGATACGCTGGCTGCTGCTCTAGGACCGTTCCTGGAACCACGCCTGCTGGGATGAAAAGGAAGCTGAGGAATGCTACCTTGGGAGGAAGCTGCTCTGGTGCAGTTATTAGCATTTACCATTGGTTTTATTAACATTTAAAAAAATGTTACGTTTTAGGCATTTAGCAGACGCTCTTATCCAGAGCGACTTACAGTTTACATTTCTTTACATACAATCCATTTATACAGCTGGATATTTTTACTGAAGCAATTCAGGTTAAGTACCTTTAGCTGAAGGGTACAACAGCAGTGTCCCACCTGGGAATTGACCTAGCCAACTCTGAGTTACAAGCCCAGCTCCCTAACCATCACGCTACACTGCCGTCCTATTAAAGGGTACCTTGTCCGTGGTGTGCCTTTAGCAATGTTTAACCGTAGCACCACCCTGGAATTGCAATTAAGTTTTAAATGAACATCATATATGAGTTATATCAGTTAATAAGACAATGTTATGCTTCATATGTTTCCTTCCTTTCCTTTCAGAAAGAGTTGAAAAGCACGCTTTCACAGTTCTTCTTTGAACGCTGGGAAGCGCTTGTGGAGAATACTTCCTCGGGGGGCTTCGAGTGTCCTAAAGTTATCTTGGTTTTCCTGTGTTGCACTCGTGGCATTAGTGATGCGCTATAACATCAGTGGGTTGCGTCAGTCACATACAGTGCAGAATAATGACTGACCTAGATCTGCATCGCCCTCATCACAGGGTTATACGTTTTACTGGAGGGGGGGGCAAATGAGTTGCTCCCACGTCAGTGAGGTTATGTAAAAAGCCATTGTTCTGCCCCAGTGGTGGGCCCGTCTGTACGGCAGCGCGATACTAGGACGGACGTAAGAGTATGCCAGGAGAGACAAGATCCACCCGGAGGGAAGAGGCCACATGATTTCATTTACGGCACTTGTTTGTTCTCCCTGTTGCGTTGTGTTGCATGAGAGCGGAAGGCAGCCTTTGTTTCTCCAGGCGTTGCTGCCTCTGCATTTCCTTTCAGGCCTTCACTCGCACCGGGGAAAGGCCTCTCTTTCTCTCTCTGTCTCTCTCTCTTTCTCTCCATCCATCCATCCGTCCAAAAGCTACACGTTTACCTGTCTTTGCCCCCATTTCCCTCACATAGCCCGAGCTCTATCCAATATAGGGCAGCAGTGTAGGAGCCGCGTGTGAGACCGGGAGGCAGCAGGTTTGACCTGCCGTCTGCGAGCCCCAGCCTCCACCCCCTCTCCCCATCTCCCTGTGGATAATCGTTACATCTCAGCCTCGGATGTATTCCTAACGTGACGGATATCAGATGATCTGGGATGAATGAGGCGGGTTGTGCGTGCGTGGGCCCTGTGGAGGATCTGGTTTACCTCCTCAGGGAAAGAACAGCCCTGCAGTGCACAGGGGGAAGTCAGAAGCTGTATCGGATTTCAGGGAAGGCTCCCAAGGTCATCTTGCTGCTAATTATTCAAATTTGTCTTTGGATTATGTATTTTTTTGTTAAAAAAAAATTCACCTTACACTGCAGGCTTTTCGCAAACACTGCTTGCCAACTGAGTTGCGAAAGCTGAAACGGCAGCCTTTGGCAAATAGGGTAGATTTAGTAGAGTACGTTTCTTAGGGACAGCACTGTGAAGTTGTAGTTTATTCGTGGCCCATGCCACTGAACTCTAATAGTCATGTAGGACATGCCAGTTTATTGTTACAAACTACTGTATAAAGCCCCCTAAAATCTCCTAAAGTTTCAGCCACCTAGCCGTGTCTTCCAGTTTTCCACCTACCGAAATGTTGCTGGTCGAGCTGTCTGTGACCAGAATGCCAGTAGCACAGGCGGTTTTTCCACAAGGCCCGCTGCCTTGTTTTCCTTTCGCTTCTGTGTGCGATTCCTCCTCGCCACGGTTACGAATCCCCCCCCTCCATTCCGCCCGATCACAAGTCTGGGAATAAGATGGCGATGCTTAATTGGAGTCGAGTCATGTTCTCATCAAGCTGGGTGAGCTCATGTTTATTAACCCTGTGCTCCCTCTCAAATCCACTCGCCCAGTGGATGTGCAATCAGACCGAGGCTAAACGACTTCCATTAAACCCCGCTGCTGAAGAAACCTCGTTTGCGCGTTCTTTTACGGTCTGCAGGAGAGCCATCTGAACATAGCAGTGTTGGGTGGTAACGTAAGTGGGGCTGAAAATGCCTGCACTCTGTATCCAGTCTTTGCTGTTTATAGTCAATTAAATTACTTGTGCCACATGTGAAGTGCGTGTACGTGTGTGTGTGTGTGCGCGTGGGTTGGCGTACAGGAGAATGAGTGCATGTGCGAGTTTGTCAGAAAGTATGGCTTTTGCAGCCTCTGCAACGAGTGACCGATGAAACTCGAATTTCACGTTATTGATTCTTTTCACATTAAGCCCTGCTTTGTGAGCACCGAAGAGTATTAAGTTATGCATTGGGGAGTCGTGTCTCCCAGTGGGGGAGTCCTGTCTCCCAGTGCCCCGGCTCCATTGCTAAATTCATAGTGCATGCTTCTCAAACGTAATGTGTCCTCTGATGCGATGTCTGTGCACAAACACCAAAAACAGGGTGTTGAATGTCACAACAGGGAGGCTGCGGGGGTGGTCAAACCTGAGGTTGTAAAATCTCAATTTGGCTGGCATGAGCTTCCATAAAACCCAGGCTGGGGGACAGTGGGCAACATAGACGTCCCTTGTGGGACCGGCTTAGACAATGGCCAGTCATACAGGGGCTGTAATGACCCTGTTGTCATCGTAAGGGAATATGTCTGGATCGTAATTGTATCCGAAACGGGGACAGAGGAGGAAGGTTCTCAAGGTCTCCAGGTTCCCAAGTGTTGTGTGTCGGGCGAGGACAGATCCGCTCACTGGACCCCCTGGACCCCCCCCCCCTCCATCAGTTATTGATTTGGCGCCCCCGCAACCTTATCTGGGGAAAGGGTCTCTGCTCTCTTTTCCCCTGTGTTTGTATTCACCATTCAGGTCTGTGCCGGAATTATCTCTTGTCCGCTTCTCAGCCTCTCTTTGTCCCAGACTTGGCATAGCGCAAAGGGACTTACTGTGTTCATCTGGGAGCCACGCTGGCAGCCAGATTCTCCCCTGGTAATAGATTAACCCCCCCCTCTCCCACCCTATTTGATGTGATTTCTTAATTGCCAGAGCTATGCTGGAGGTTGCAGACACAGTGAACTGACTACCCCCAGAGGTCTAGAGTTGAGTTGGTCGGGGTCACTGGGCTCTCACAGTCATTTTCACAGGTCAGGGGGAAAGATAATTTGCTTAATTAGCTATGCACACTGTAAAGTCATGCTGTATATTACTGATGACATAGTTTTTTGTTCTTCAGAAGAGACCAAACCAAAAGTGTGCCAGGTATTTGGGGATTTCATTTTAATCTCTGGAAAGGTGTTCAGTATAACCGCTGTGGTGCTATTTTCCACATTTCATCAAGCTTTATTTATTCTTGTTATCATCATGAGGTTCAAATAAATGAGTTTTGACAATTGGAAAAAAAACTTGCTTTAATTCTTTAAGGACAAGTATTAAGGGCAAATGTGTTTTCATTGAACGGCTCCCTTAGTTTGAGCATTTGAGCCATAGTTGAGGAAACTGCAGCTCTTGCTCTTCGTTTCTCTTGCTTTTTTTTCACAGAGCACCACAGAAAACCATACTATATATATGCATTATGGCAGTTATTCTGAAAGTTACAGATGATAAAATACAGTTTAGAGAAGAGTAATGAGCATGCTGTTGTAGTAATAAGCTATAGTGTGTACCTACTCCACACACTATATATATATATATATATATATATATATATTTTGCATCATTGCTTCTTAAAATAAACTTCCACTTTTATATCACTCACCAAGTGAGCCATTTCAGCCACTCACAGGTGAGGCCATGAAACATATTCCTCATAATGCTTCACTTTATTTTTTATATTGGGAAATATTGCTTGGAATGTTGAAATCTCAGATCATGCTGAAAAAATAGTCTGTGTTGTTTCATGTTTCTCCTGGGGTACAAAGAACAATCTTATTGATCATTAAACTAGTGATGTGAGGGCAATGTTTCACAAACTTCATAATGCTTAGACCTATCACTTACTGTCAATCACTGACTTCAGAATACCCTTCTGTCCATATCAAAATATTATGGTTGGTTTAGTTCGTCAGTATTAAAGCCTGATGTTTCCATCACTTTTGGGGCCCATGAAGCTCTCTCATCACAATGAACTATAGCTCAAAGTGGATGTAAGAGCTTTATAGCTATATATTGTTAATGAATCAATCAATTTCAGCTCCAACTACACAGGCACAACTACATGCAACGTTCAGTAATGTTTTTTAATTGGTGAACACTGTTATTGTTTTTGTTCACTTTCTTAACCTTTTTATGTTGAAAAACATGCCAGTGAGTCTATTGCGTTGTTTTTGTGAAGACTTTATAGCGTGAGAACTAGAATGGCCTGTTTTGGCCTTGTCATGTGATCATTGCAAGGGCTGCCGTGTTCTGACCCTCCATTGGATGAGAACGATCACATGTCTCTGACAGCACAACTGTGAGTGTGGCCGGTTGCTGGGCTGGGATCAGGGCGGTGGATTACATTACATAACACTAAGACACAAATCATATTTATTTTTATTTAACATCTGGACAACACAAACCCTTTGTAAATTATTGTAAATCCTGCTGAGTAATTTCCTGTAAAGGGCAGAATTAATACTGAAGCATGTTCCTAATTAGAATTCTTATGTGGGATCAAATCCAACTGTATTCAAATCAGACATATGAACATTAAATATTTGAATATTTAGTAAGCAACAGTAGTGATAAAAACAGCTGTTGTCATGAATGTTAGTCACATACAAAAATGTATTTTGATGTTGAGTCACAAATAAACAGGATCATTCTTAGGAAGTCATATTCACACACTATTGCATGGACCCTATTCATATTATCTGAATCAATGTTAAAACACACTTTGATTCATTTGAATTAAATTTATGTTCAAGTTCATTTGTTTTTCAACATTTGAAAAGGTACACTAAGGTCCGGCTGCCATCATTTTATTGCCTTGAGACAGATGGTAACAGGTGCTGAAGTTGGCAAGTGCATTGCAGATAATGTGCATATGTTACTCAATGAAGAGATTCATCTTTTCAGAGAAACATGTTCCTGCAGGAACTAATTCAGCAGTTTTTAACCAGCGTATTTAACCAACTGTTCATCAGCGCAGTGTGCGTCTTGAAACTGACATGATTACCTGACATTTTCTGACATGATTTGACTGCAGCCTTGTTTGTTTTTAAAGCCAAAAGATTTGGCAAAATCTAGTCAAACTACCAATTCAAAAAACCAGTCAAAATTCTTATAGCACATTTTTACAATGAAATTGTCATAAAGTACTGACATCACAATATTCTTCATAAATAATAGCTGGGATGGCTTGATTTGTATTTAAAAACAGAGTGATTCAGAGTAGGCCATTCACGCTCAGCCTTGGTCATTGCCCACTGATTGTGACAAAGGGATCCAATTGGTTGTTTGAAATTGTATCTGTGGGTACTGGGTAGCGACTGGACAATGAACTCCATAATTGGTGGAGCTACTATGAACTGTCAAATCAAATATCAAAGCACTTGGCACTCCACAGCAAAACACCTTGATTGGTTCAAATCAGTGAGTCACTCATAGTACACAATAGCGCCATGCATTGTGGGGGCTCTCACTCTCCCATCACTCACTTTGCGGGGCCAGTCTGTCGGAAAGCCTGTGGCTGGGGTTGACTCAAGCTCTGTTAATTCTTGTCCTCTTTTGTGCCAGTTTGATTATACATTTCTGGAGCTGATGTTTGCCCTGGCTGAACATGAATATAAACATAATTATCACAGATGTATTTCAGGAGGCTTGTATTTGGCCATAGAATGTCAATAGGAAATGACTCCAGAGTAGCTAGTGTGTGTGTTTGTTCCACCCCTTTATCTCATGTGTGTGAAACCATGTACTAGGTTCTGAAACACAATCATGCAATTGTAGTATGGCAGCTGTATTTTTTTCTCTCTCTCTCTCTCACTCGCTCACTCACACGCATGCAGGCACACACACGCACCCACACACACAAACACACACACACACACACACACTCTGCATTTAAACCTCACTCTACTCATTAAATACTTCAAGGGAACTGAAACCTCTCTAATTGTTCCGCGTCAGCCGCATGAAAGCTACCTCTGTGTGGTGTAATGAAGGTCTCGTTACCCATCTTCACAGCTTCCTGGTTTCAAAATGGCGGTTGTGTTCAACCCCAGCTGACGGAGTCTACGCTGTGTGCTTGTCTCTGGATCGGGCTGGCTGCTACGAGACCGGTTCAGATGGCGGCTTTTGTTTATACCTTGACATTACGGGCCGTGTCTTAGTGAAAGTGATTTGAAAGAGCGCGAGTGCATATATTACTCCTCCCTTGACAGTTTTTTCCCCCTCCTCCATCTCCACTCTTCTTCCCTCCTTCTCCTTGGTGCCAAGTGGCACAGATGGCGTTGGGCCTGGCATCTCCCATCCCCCGCTTCAGCTACTGCAACACGCCCTTTCACAGAAAAATGAGTCTGGGTTTTCCTCCACTTGAAAGTATGAATCACTTCGCTAACATCATTTTCTCTCTCTCATCACGTTTATGATGCCTGGTTATCTAATTAAACCATATAAACGACATATCAGTGATATCTCAAAGCAACAAGCCTTTATATGATATGGAAACAATATCAAAGGCTTTTTACTGTCCCGTCCTGTCATTTCATGCTGGTTTAAAATGGGGTGCTCTTCCACTTTGAATAATGGAATGACCCTTTGTTGTCCTACCCTGTGGATTTACCAAAGGTGTTTACAGGTGGACAGCCCTGACACAAGCCTGCCTTAACCTAACATGCTAATCAGGTGGTTTTATTGAGTTTGCACTCCAGAGATACAAGTCCACATAATCGGTCTTGTCCAGGAAGTACATTTGAGGGTGTGTGCCTGTATATGATAGTGCGGATGGGTGTGTGTGAGTGCATGCGTGTGTATGTGTGCGTGCCTGCATGTGTGTGTGTGTGTGTGTATGTGTGAATGTGTGTGTGTGTGTGTGTGTGTGTGTGTGTGTGTGTGTGTGTACGTGCGTGCGCGTTTGAGGGCACACATCTCAATAACCCCCTCTGCAGGGTGGCATGCAGTGCTTGGTGAGGAGTGTGGCCGCCTTGTGGCAGGATCCTTGAGTCCTCACTTCCCTGTACTGCTGCAAGGGGGGGGGGGGGTGTTCTGGTGCAGAAAAACAAACCGCCTCCATCCTATTCCCTGCGATTCTCTCTCCCTTACTCAGTCGGTATATAAATCTAGTGGAAGTTTCTGATTCTCTCTCTCTTACTCAGTCGGTATATAAATCCAGTGGAAGCTTCTGCAGACCTCTTTGGAAGCTGAAAGAAATGCTGGGGGGTAGTTTATTTTGATAAAGGCAGATGGAGTGTACTGCAGCACTCCTTGTGCCAGTGAAACAGCAGACCACCTTGTCCCCTAAATTAACTCCACAGTCTACCAAAATACCTCATTAATTTATGCACCCCCACACACACCAATTGTGTCCACAGCAAAGCCAATCTCCTATTTTCCCACGATGAAACATCAGTGCAGGATAAGAGCACTATACATTACCGTATCTGTTTAAGCCTTTGTGTTTATCATAAGAGATAATGTCACAGTTATGAATCAACCCCCCGTTTAGTTTGTGCTCAGTTGCCAATCATTTTCCCCGTGACTTTATCCAGGAGCTGCTGTTCTTTGGGCAGTTCGGTTGCTTTGCGTCGTGTAAATGGTCTGTGTTTATACCGGTTGGATTGCCATTTATTCCCATATGATTGTCATATTTTCCAGTGCTGAAATAAACGTTCTTTTTAGGTGAAGGCATGGTGAAATGTTGGACGTGCAGTAGCTGCTGAATGGCTCATGAGTGAATTACATGCTCCCAGTGTGAGTGTGTAATTCACTCACGTGGCTCAACTTTGTGACCAAGCTGAGCCACAGCAAAGGGGAAATATTTCTAGTCTCAAGTTTCTTTGATGAGAGCGACACATTTCCTCTGGGCTGGTTTTACAGGTTTTTTTGACCAGTACCCTTCTTGGCTGATGGTGATCAAGAAGTACTGGTATGCAATAGTTGTATTATTGAAATTCATATGTATAGAAAAACAAATGTTCCCTGTAATTGAATGGATTTTGTAGATTTTTGTATTTTTTTAAAACTTTTTTACATTTTTCACATTGTATACCATTCGCAACTGAATGGGGCTGTGTGGCATGTGAATGAATATGTGTAAATACTTCTAGCTTTTAAATTATAGTTATTTACAATTATTTACAATTGCTATTTATAGTATAGGAGGAGATTTGGGGAGTAATCTTATTATCTTATCAGAAAAGCCTCACTGGCTCACCTTTTGTGAAAGGAGAACTGCACCCATATTTGGAAATCCTTCAAAATATCGAATTAGGAAATAAAATCTCATTGGAGACAATTCTGTTCATGTAGTTTTAATGCATTGTTTGCTTGGAAAAGGCAGGCTTACTTTGCATTACTGGACAAGAAAGGAAAGCCAAGTATTGCCAAGTTTCAGTTTTCTTTAGTAAGCTTATATTAGATATTATCTAGACTGGCTCCTGGGCTCGTCCCATTGTAAATTAAAAATGCCATCCTGATTAAGGGACAGTACCCTCTATAAAGCCCAATTCATTAACAACACACAAGCCGTGCCAAGTACTTCAGGTCTGAATAGTGTGCTCTTCTAAGCATTTTCACCAGTGGACACAACCCAAACCCCTCTCTCTATCACTTTGGATACTGAACAGACTGAGTTCTGGCTGGCTGTGTCGAGGGAAACAATGCCTTCTCTCATCTTAAAAAAATAAAACAATTACTAACCTTTTCCTTCCCGGTGTTACAGGTATGGTACACAGCTGCCTGCAATGATGTCTATTGCTGTATTACTGCACTGAAATCTTGCGCTAACTATGATTGTTCCTACCATGTATTAATGCACATCTTGTAAGTCGCTCTGGATAATGCATCTAATAAATGCTTAAAATGTCAAATGTAAAAGTAATGTCATCTTCTACACGCTCTCTCG
This sequence comes from Aldrovandia affinis, assembly GCA_029706075.1. Classification (NCBI taxonomy): domain Eukaryota; kingdom Metazoa; phylum Chordata; class Actinopteri; order Notacanthiformes; family Halosauridae; genus Aldrovandia; species Aldrovandia affinis. Next base: position 454,377 of record JAINUG010000124.1, on the reverse strand, counting down.
TCCCCTCGCGTCCTCACCTGAGACACTGTAGTCTTTACTGCTGTGTGAAATATGACACATCATTAGTCCTTAGTGTCCACTGTCCAAATGCATTCAAATGAAGGTATAGCTGCAACCAGAATTATAGGCAAAATATTCTGGGAAGAGGCAGTTAAAAGGATCCTGTGCCGTCACAATATGTCACCACAGTCTTGTGACGCATACTGCTGTAGAAATCTCAGATCAGAGCTCTGGTTTACTGCATAGTTCAGTCTTCAGTCATCAGAATGAAAAATGTCTATGTCCTGAATCCAGTAAGCCTTCATGGTCAAATGCTCTTGTTTATGGTTCTGAATACTGAACACAAGTGTTAAAACGTCTCACTTATCTTGCATGTAAAATATATTTTATTTGATTTACTTTAATAACTGTTACACAGGATACCAATTATCACCACATTCTTTGAGAGGCAGAGTAGTCTGGTGGATCAACCTCAAAATATACAACTCACAATTCTGTTAAAATGAAGACCTTGTTTATTGTAAATTACTTAGAAAAATACAAAATATTTAATGTCAAATCTACAGACGTAGGTTCGGTCACCTTAGAAAATATTAAATCCTAGACACAAAAATGGCATGATACAATCAGGAAAGAAATGAAATGGAAGGAAAGTACACCAAACGCAGCGTGTCTCTCCCAAAATGCACCCAACACATGCAGCTGGGAAACGAAGCAAAAACGAGCGCCAGACCACATGAGTCAGACCAAGATCCCGAGAATGAAAGTATTCCACTTCAGAGAACAGAAAACTTTAGGAGAAAGAATGTAAATTGGAAGAAAGAATGTGTAATGACCATAAGATATCAACAGGCCACAGGTGCCAAAGTAGGGGGGTAAATCCCTCCTCTCTTCTTAGCCCATGCATGATCAATTTACGATTAGGGGGAAGACCAGCAAAAGTCTGGTTTGAATCCCTTTTTACATTTTTATTTTGGGTCACTTACAAACACAAGATGTCTTTTCAAGGGTATCATTGAAATGATCCTCTCTTCGTGAGCATTGTGGTGAAACCAAACACGAAATATTGCGATGTTGGGGTTTGGGGAAGATGGACAAGCTTATACAGAGATGCTGTCTGAGTTACTATGTGGGGAAACTGACTCAGGTGATAAATATCTCAGCGGTAACAAAGCCAGCGGTAACACCCTGTACAGCTAATTAATCTGGTGGTGCCTAACCCATCATTTCTAGCATAGTGCTCACAGATAGAATCAGAAGTGTAGTGTGTACTACAGTGGGGCTCAAGCCATTTCAGACCCCCTCCCCTGGTGACTCTCACAGCAAACACACACACACACACACACACACACACACATGAATTACCCTAAAGGACCATCAAGTGGCCACTCCTGGTGCTTGCCCCCAAGTTATTCAATCAATGAAATCAATCAAAGTTTATTTATAGAGCACATTTCATGCAAGGAGGCAACACAATGTGCTTTACACACAAAAGATGCAAGATGCAAAAGATTTGAATGTGTACAAACATACATATATGTGTATATGTGCACGGACATAAATATACATAATAAAATATAGGCCTAAAGGTAGATAAGAAAACATATAAATCGCATAACGGTAGTTCTAGATATTAGTGAAAAACATTATTCACATGCAGCACTGAAAAGGTATGTTTTTAGTTTTTTCTTAAAACCGTTCAATGTTTCTGTATTTCTCAGATCCAAAGGTATTCTGTGGTCCGTTCCCCTGTGTTTAGCCTTATTTTAGCTTTGGAAGTCCTCCCAGAGCCCAGAACAAGCCACATGCCTGGACTGGATGGTAAAATGCATAGAGCTGTCCTGACAATTGCAGACGTATAATATAAATGGCCCAAAAGCTCAGGGGTCCTTCGTGAAGGGAGGTGGTGGAGTGACTGGGAGGAGTGGTGGAGTGACTGACCCGTGGGTGTGGTCTGTGTGTCCTTCATGAAGGGAGGAGTGGTGGAGTGACTGACCTGTGTGTGTGGTCTGTGTGTCCTTCATGAAAGGAGGGGTGGTGGTGGAGTGACTGACCAATGGGTGTGCTGTGTGTCCTTCATGAAGGGAGGGGTGGTGGAGTGACTGACCTGTGTGTGTGCTGTGTGTCCTTCGAAGGATGAGGTGGTGGAGGGAGTGGCTGGTGGAGTGACTGGGTGGAGTGGTGGAGGTGGTGGAGTGGCTGACCCGTGTGTGTGGTCTGTGTGTCCTTCGTGAAGGAGTGACTGGGTGGAGTGGTGGAGTGGCTGACCCTTGGGTGTGGTCTGTGTGTCCTGCAGGTGATCGAGTCTCTGGGCATCATGATCTACAAGGCGCTGGATTACGGCCTGAAGGAGAGCGAGGAGCGCGAGCTCAGCCCGCCCCTGGAGCAGCTCATTGACCTCATGACCAACATGGGCGAGTCGGAGCGCGACGCCTGTCCCGACGAGGGCTACGAGGCCACCGAGGAGGAGGAGGAGGACGAGGACGAGGGCGAGGGCGAGGAAGGCCCTGCCTGTGCCAGCAATGTCCGGGGCTACAGGGACATCCTTGAGGTAGGGATTTGGACATGCTGGTTCCGGGGCAGGGTTATTCATATTGGGTTGTGTACCCAAGAACATGTGCCAAATTTAACTAGGTAGGAAAAATTACGAACCTTTTCCTTCTCAGTGTTACAGGTATGGTGTGCAGCTGCCTGCAATGATGTCTATCGCTGTATTACTGCACTGATCTCTTGCGCAAACTATGATTGTTCCTTCCATGTATTTATGCACGTCTTGTAAGTCGCTCTGGATAAGAGCGTCTGCTAAATGCTTAAAATGTAAAATGTAAAAAATGTAGGTAGCTCCATTAATTGTTTACATGCCTGGTTACCTGGTTACATACATTTCTCTGGCCTTTTTTAGGTTCACTCGACCCCTTAGAGGGCAAGGTAAACTATAATAAATACAAAGCCATTTTGAGTGACCACCTTCATCCTGTGGTGAAGCATTTCTATCCTGATGGGAGTGGTCTCTTGCAGGATGACAATGCCCCCATCCACAGGGCACGAGTGCTCACTGAATGGGTTTATGAACATGTTAACCATATGCCAATCAGTCACCAGATCTCAGCCCAATTAAACACTTATGGGAGATTCATTGGGAGGAGTTAATGGTGGTAACCCTAGGAACCGTGCCTGACAAAGGCTGACAACCCCTTTAGCAGGCCAAATTGTGTTCTGGTGCTGAAGAGACCTGGTCATAGTTAGGTAAGGACATGGCCAAGGTTCAGACCGAGCCACTTGGGAGCCACACCTTTTTTTGGCCGCACGCAAATACTGTACGCGCGTAAAATCAAAATGAAGCAAATAATCATTCTGGCTCAGTTACATTCATGAATTCTTCAAAGTCTGGCTTTTAAGCAACTCGTGCAGGACACGGAGCTGATTTGTCCACTGAGTTATTTTGCCTTGATTCATTACAACAATTGCTGCAATATTTGTGCTGCAGAGGAAGGGAGACTGCAGCCAGTCACGTTGGCCGCTGGTCACACGCAAGGCTTGCGGAGTTGCGTGTTCTTGCCTTATGAATGGTTCCCCCCCACGGTTTGCCTGACCAATCACATGTCCTGCTTGACGGAGACCAAGATATTCTGGGTATTGGATGGGCTTGATTCATTCAAAGGCTTGTTTTACTTTACTACCCTCTTGTTCAGTTGCTGGAGTTTCACCATCATTTTTATTCTTTTTTTCTCCCAATTTGGAATGGAATTGTATTTGTAAGTGTCATTGTGTTTCATTCATTCAAATATATAAATATAATTAAATTTATTTAAATAGAATAGGTTAAATTACTAATAGTTTATGTCTAATTTGCTCCCTATTTAAATCTTTTTTTAAACTTTTTTCTTTTACTATTTTGTAAATAAATGTCAGAGCATAAAGTAAATAAATGAGTGTTTTTTTTTTTTCTTCACAAATACAGTATGGAAAGTTACATTTGGTGATTGTTGAATATGGCAAACTGTGGGGGAAGATATAAACTAACACTTGGTTGGTTAAGGTTAAGGTTAAGGACAAGTGTTGATAGAATTCAGGCATATTCAATCGGATAGTAATGAGATGGACAATTCAGTAGATAGCAAATGGACTACAGCAATGCTAGTCACTGTCTCATGATTGGAATCATTGAATTCTTCCTCCTCTTCATGTGATGTCACTGATGACTCAGTGCTGTGTCCACACTCCTCTAGCCAATGGGAAGGACCTTAACACAGTCGTTTCCCACAGCACTGCATACAAAGTTGGAGTGCTGGAAAATGCAACTTCAGATCATGAAACTTCAAACTGCTTGAAATTCCTGTAACATTGTGTTGTAAACTGGCCTAATCCTGAGGTGGCATTAACATTTTGTATGGATTTGTTTGTGAAAATAACACAACTTTACCGATTTTGGAATGTTAATTAATGTATGTAAGGTGTGTATTTGTATCATAGTGGCAATAAGACTGTCTCCAAAAGAATTATTTGTATCCCTAAATACAAGTTGTCTTAGAGTCTGTATACTGTATTTGTACAGGGCCTTGTCATCCAGATATCCTATATTTGAAACATTTGATGTGCGAATGTTCTTGATTCACATAAAGAATTCTGAAAGTGATTTTTCTCCTCAATAGAAAATCTATTTTTGCCCCTGTGTTCAAGCTGGGGTTTGTCATTTTTTGACAACAATCTGCGGTCCTAATAAGCTCATTTGAATTTGTACTTTAGGGAGCGCGTTCCCTCCATTTTAGTGTTCCTGTCTGAGGTCTCTCTAAGGGGTTATGTAAGACACGAGAAACAAGTGAATAGAGTGTAAAGGTTCAATAACAGAAATGCACATAGGCAAGTGAGCTGGACCTGGTTCATTACGCAATGAAAGAGAAGCCACTCATTGTGATGCAACTGTATATTGCACCTGCCCCGAGACCAGAGCCTACTCCACATTCACAGCCTGCCGTCTACCCACCTGCCACCTGTCCCAGCCCACCATCCCACTCCAGCACCACCACTTCCAGCTGCCTCGAACTTAATCAAGTCTCTAGTTGTTTTGCATATGGGCTCATTGACTGCTGTTGCTCATTGCAAACTCAGACCCAGAGCTGGTTAGAAGAGGATGGGCTCCCCCCTCTTGAGTTTACCTCCTAAGGGTTCTTCCTATTTGTTCCACCTTCAGAGTTTTTCCTTGCCACTGTTGCCCTGGGCTTGTTTTTGTGGATTCAGGCCGGGGTCTACTGTAAAGCGCATTGTGACAAGTGTTTTGTAAAATGCGTTATACAAGTATATTGTTATTGACTGATATGGCAGGTGCAGGAGTTAATGTGTGTGTGTGTGTGTGTGTGTGTGTGTGTGTGTGTGTGTGTGTGTGTGTGTGTGTGTGTGTGTGTGTGTGTGTGTGTGTGTGTGTGTGTGTGTGTGTGTGTGTGTGTGTGTGTGTGTGTGTGTGTGCGCTCTCTCTGGAATGGCTGTAATTTCCCTTAATGTCTGGAACAATTGCTTGCTTGTGTTGGACATGTACATGTTGTGCTGGTACAATATTAGATAACTGTGCATTCTTCTGTCTGAGGCCTAGGATGAACCTAGTGAGAGAGAGAGAGAGAGTAAGAAGTAGCATTATTTGGAAGTGTTGGCATCTCACACTCTGCCCGTTATATACTATGCCTGATCCCTGTAGAAGGCAAATGTTAAAATGTTATCAACCACACAGACTGTAAAGGCTACAAATGTCCTTCAAAATTTGTATCCATCTATCAAAAAAATCAATGTGCCCATGTTTATTTGAGGAACTGGGTCATCATTTCCCAGAGGGTAAATTGACAAGTTTGGGTTTTGTCCTTTAGCCTCGGTCTCAGAGTCAGTTTTTTGGCATTTGATTTTGACCGTTTTCTGTTCAGGGCCTTGGAGCGAACTGTTGTCTCACAGTAGGATAATAATTTAGCAAGTGCTCGTCGAGTTAGCTGTTCCTTCTCAGCGTGGAGATATGAACAACTTGCTGGGCCTTTGAGGGGGTGATGCCTGATGTGTTAAACACAGGCTTACACATCATTTAGGAATTAGGAAGCTTTGCAGAAACACTCCACCAACCCGACACGATAATGGTGACCCTGATGCTGATCCACAAAGCTTGCAGGCAGGAACCCCCCCCCCCCAGTCTTATGATTATGATAAATACAATAATAATAATAATAATAATAATAATAATATGAATGAAGATGATGACTGATGATGATGATAATATCCTCATTATTATTATTGTTGTTGTTGTTGTTATTAATAATAACAACAACAACAATAACAAACAATAGTATGATGTTTTGTTTGTTGTGAACATGGCAGAGGCAGAAAAGAGTCAAATAAGTGAGTGAGTGAACGGACGTGGGGCGGGTCTCTTTGCCTCCACAGCGTATCGAGTTTCCTTTTAAATGCTTGAAAACGTCATGCATTCTTTTTATATCCGCCACACAACCCGTGGATGAAATTCCTCTGAGGGCAGGCTGAGAGAAAACGTTTAAAATGTAATTCTGTCGGTTTGTGGGACAGGGCAGCTTAGTTACGGTAGGAGCGAAGGGCGGAAAGTCTACGCCGTCGCCCCCGGTAACGCGCGACACCACAGGTCAGGCAGCCCTCTGCTCGTTTTACAGTCGAGGGTGAAATCTGTGTTTTCCTCGTGGAGGGCATTGCACTGCATGCGTCGCCTGGCGTGGCTCAATGTGTCAGTAAAAATGACACAGTTTGACTCGGCTACAAACTGTGTTCACGTAACAAACATCTATAATATGTCTCCGGAATCCATGGATGTCTTTCTTTCCCAACCCCTTCGACTATTGAGACTATTCAATTGAGAATCATTATGAAGCATAATAATAATAATAATTATTAATAATAATAAATTATACTGGTAAATTCCAAAAAGCTAACACTTTGCACTTGGGGTGGGGGAGAGACACTCAAATGGCCCTGGCCATTTGCTGGGCGGGGCTTGTTGGAAAGAGGAGGGCCAGGCCGGGCCTATCTCCCGGTACTGGCCGTGGCACCTCCTGATGGACACTCGTGGTAATGCACCCGTTTAAAGTATCCCTCATTTACTCAAGTGCTGCCTTTATTTTGGCAGTTATCTGCATATGCAGCACGATATATGAAATGTGTCTGCGGTACTCTCATTAGCCTGTGTGTTTAACGGTCTGTCTCTCTCTCCGGCAGATGTGCACCTCTCACCTCCCCAGCCCCTCTGACGCGCCCAGCCACTACCAGGCCGTGTGCCGCGCCCTTTACGCCGAAACCAAGGAGCTCCGCACGTTCTTGGAGAAGATCAAGAGTGCCAAAGAGGTGAGCCACCGAAGGCCTGCTCAGTCCCGACCCAGAAGGCCTCAGTCCGGCAGGTTCTCTGGCTCTCCCTGACCCTCTCAGCTCAGTAAACCTGACCCAGTTGGCTCAACGTTGGCCTTTTTATCAGTGGGCTCTGTGGCCAACAAATGGCCAACATTGGCCAACAGGAATGCTCCAACATTGGTCAACAGCTCATATCATCCAAGTTAGCCCTCAGTGTGGTTTGCTCTATGGTAAACAACATGTGACTAATTGTTGGGCTATTCTGATGTACCAATCTTGTGCCGTAGGTTGCTGACTGATGGTCACATGTTTGGTCATATTAGGTGTGTCCGACTATGTGCCAATTGAGTCACATTGACTCTGCCGTATGTTAGCCACATGTAGGTCCACATGCAAAAACATCTGGTAGGTGGATAATGATTGTTTCTTTCAGAATGTCAACATTGGCTGCTGAATGATGGAGAAATATAGTGTGGTATTACCAACACTAATACAGACCAAGACTGGCTGCTGATAGATTAGTGATAGCTAGTTGATTGATTACAGCACAACCAACACTGGATCAACCAGGCCACGTTTACAGAGACTGTTGGTGAGGAAAGCTAGCTTTTTTTTTGCCATCAATCTACACACAATACCCCATAATGACAAAGCGAAAACATCCATCCATCCATCCATTATCTAAGCCGCTTATTCCTGGTCAGGGTCGCGGGGGGGGGGGCTGGAGCCTATCCCAGCATGCGTTCGGGCGAGAGGCAGGAATACACCCTGGACAGGTCGCCAATCCATCACAGGGCACACACCATTCACTCACACACTCATACCTACGGGCAATTTAGACTCTCCAATTAGCCTAACGTGCATGTCTTTGGACTGTGGGAGGAAACCGGAGTACCCGGAGGAAACCCACGTGGACACGGGAGAACATGCAAACTCCGCACAGAAAGGCCCCGGCCTGGATTCGAACCGAGACCTTCTTGCTGTGAGGCGACAGTGCTATCCACTGCACCACCGTGCATAGCGAAAACATGTTTTTAGAAATTGTTGCAAATTTATTACAAATAAAAAACAGAAATATGAGAAAAGGTACAGAAATGTACCAAGGTAGCATAATGAATCCTTACTCACAATGGCAGCCATTTTGGAGTGAAAATGAGACTTGTGCTGTAAGCAACATCCTTTTTCTTGCAAGGGTGCAATTATATTCTTCTTACTGAAGGTACAATTCAATACCCTACAGGGTTACTGCCTCAGTGACAACTCCATATTTATTAGATTTTCCGATGCACAACCTGGGTCTGAAACAGCTGTCAGTTGGTGAATTATTTTCCCTCTGACAGATGTGGAATATGCACTGGAATCTAGAACCCATGTTTCTCCAGGTCCTCACTGGGGTTTTGGAGGAGGATTAAGAGTTGGCGTTGGGGCCCTCCTTCTTGCCGAATGTGGGCACCACGTTGACAAAGCGAAGGTTGTACTGGATGTGATGCCTGGCACAACCAGTCTTCTTGCCTTGGTGACAAGAATTTGTACTTTAATAGGTACAACATGGTTTGATACAAGGGTGCCGAAGTTCGGTCCTGGAGATCTACTGGCCATGCAGGCCCCCCTGGTTTAATAGGTACAACACATTTTTTCTGAGAGTGGATGGCTCCCTAGGGCCAGGGTTTTGGAGACCCCAGCTCCACAGCTTCTACTCTGAACAGTAAACAGGAGGCCTCAGATCCCAGGCTGACCACATGCGTAGCAGTAAACGGGAGAGATTACGCAAAGAGTACCTAAATGCGAGGCTTCTATGAAAACACCAGTGTAGCAGTTTGGCCCACAATGCTTTGCTGTAAGCCTGGCAGATGGCAGTGTGCCTGTTTCTGCTGAAGTCTGCGCTGAAGGAGCAGGGATGATGAATTCTGTTTGAAGTTGAGCAGAGATCCGTCAGGCTGGGGGAGAACAGAACCTGTGATGTCACAGCACGGGAAGGAGGCCTCTCCTTTATTGATTTTTGTATTGAGGGGGGGGGGATGACCCATTCCTCCAGATTACAGATACGCCCAGTAGTTGGAGGTGCTGTATGCAGCGTGATCAACAAACAGGAAAAACCTTGTTGTTAAGAAGCACATTTGTAGGCTGCCATCTGTAGCTGGGCGCACGTGGGATAAACCAACTCTTGAGTAATAGTGATGACTGGCTATTACCTTGAAAGAACAAGGATTTTAATCTGCGGTTTGCAGTTTTGCACAATCAGCCAGTATCAGTGGGAATACAGATTCATGTTTGTTGTGGAGATAAAGTGAGCACTCAGGTGTATAGTATTCAACCCGTTCTAACTGTAGCATAGAGGAGAATAGTAAAAGGCCAGTGACTGCTGTGTGGGGGTCGGTGTGTGGGTGTGAATAACAGGCTTGGGGCCAATCTTTCCTTCGACACCTAAAGTTGAGACACTTAAGCTGTCGAGCCCAGCTCTCTGTGGTGGTGATAATCCTCACTGCTGTTTTTAACCTCTCTGGATCCTGTAAGGATTAACAGAGTATCTTTTCCTCTAACGGTACACTTTTACACTTATTTTCACATCTATTTTATATAACCATTATATAACCAGAAAGTCTTGTTCAAAACAGTATGAATACACCACACAAACTTTACAGACAATGCATGATATAAATAGTCGTTAAGATTCAACATAATAAAGTCATTTTGCCGATGCTTGATATGGAGGTACTGACATGATTATTATTGTCCTCTTGCTCTCAGGAATAAAGGCTAAGGGTCACAGGATTGAGATTCTTTAATCAGTGATAGGTGCAGTCAAGTGTGTTCTGGATTATATCGTACCATGCTTCAAAAAAGTGTAAAAAAAAAAAAAAAGTGTCTTCCCTATAGGTGAGACTGGTAACTGGTAGAATGGTACGTTTTTCCCAAAGGATTTGCTTCAATCCTTTGGTTGACAAAACCACCTTCCTCATGTGTTCCCTTCTGACCGTTAATTAAGGCACTGCCGTATGTCCCAGTTAAGAGTCATTCATTCAGATCTCAGCCACACCTCATTACATTTTAATCAGGAGTTTAGTGGGGGTTTGTGTGACACGACACCACTGTACCTGATGCTACAATGGCATGAAAGAAAGTCTCCTCACTGAAATGGATCTAGAGCAGGAAACTCTCCGTACACACTGGGGAATGGCATTGGCAGCTTCTGCACCTTCTGCCCATAGTGATACACCACTGCTTAGGTTCAGGAGGAGTCTCACACTCACTCTGACAGACATTATTCAAATGAACGTTTTTTTCATTCATTTTTTAAAACATTTACAAATCATTTACCCTGGGATGAACAGCCAATGGCGAGGGGGAGGGTGGCAGGGGGACTGGGACTGCACGTCCAACCCTCACAAATAAAGGTCATTAAAATAGCAAGGGAATAAGATAACCAAACAGATTTAAAATGGACTGACTTCTTAAAATAGGTGGTCTGTGAACCATGGCTCTGGTCTTGCTAGATGATTTTGAAATGACTAAGTACTCTTTAACAAGCTAGGCTATGATTATTGAATATAATAGTGTTGTCTTAATACCGCCTATGAAGGAAAACAGGAACAGAAACTGGGGTTTGCCCGTTTGGCGCCCACAGCATTAGCGACTGAGAGGGAGGGAGTAAATATTTGCCTTTTATGGGATGTGAGGCTGTCCTGTTTAAACAAATGTTAATTGAGCAATGTGTTGCATTGGTATACTTGATTAATGAGATCTCCCATAGGCTTGTCAGCCGTTTGTATTTAGTTATTTTCACATGGAGGTGTTAATTACAGAATTGCCTGACATATTAAATGAAATGGGTCTAAAGGGAACCTTCTATTATCATTTATTTTGTAAATATTTATATGTCTTTATTTTGTGGTAGTAATTATATTAGTAGTTGTAGTAGCTGTGTTAGTATGTGAAGTAATGTTCATAGTAATAATCAAATTCTATGTATAAATATGTATAATGAAAATGGACACACACAGTACAGTTGTGACTGACCTATGACAAGATTTATGCAATAACACATACGGTGTGTGTGTGTGTGTGTGTGTGTGTATGTGTGTATGTGTGTGTGTGTGTGTGTGTGTGTGTGTGTGTATATATGTATATAGGTCCCTGCTATTAAGCTATACACCAAGGCCAAACAGGCTATCTGTCCATCAGGCAAAACTGACATTTTAAATATCATTCACAACGAACATAACATCCATCCGCAGTCTCCTCCCTCGAGTGGCCAATCAAAGGCTGCCAGAGTCAGATGTCAGATGACAGCATCAACGGTCACCTCCCCTTTCCACCACAGTGGTCCAATAAGCATCAGTTGTGTCTTCATTCACGCTCAGTACTTGCTTATAGGAGATTGGGCATGTTTAAAAATATGACAGCCGTTTCATTTAGTCAAAGCTGTGCTGACGTAGTCCATAGTAAGTGTGGGTATGGAGCTCTGGGTGTAATGGTTTGCTAATTTGACATATAATAATGATAAAAGTTCCCCAGGTAGACTTTGATCTGAACGATTGTAATATTATAACTCCCAACAGTTCCGGCGAGCTGTTCCTGCCGTGAGAGTCCTTTGATCACTCTGTTAAACTCTGGACAGCAGATGATAATTTACCTCCCTGTTTCCAAGCCAAAGGCTCCGCCTGGCCGCGGGCCCTCGATAAAGCACTTGCCTTATTGCCGCCTAACAAGGCTCTTAAATCAGGGAGGGAGAAACGAGACCATCTCACTGCCGTATCTCAGTGGGGAAAGGTCAGCGCACACCTGCAGTATTACACAAGGGCAGTGGAAGTCATTTTGGGGATAGTGCGCATCCCTAACAGTTTGGAACTGCCATACACCATTTCGGGGGGGGGGGGGGCTCTGAGTTACCCAGAATCCCCCCTCCCTGCCTACGCTAGTGCACAAACTGGTTGGGGTTAGGAAAAAGGGTGGATGTGGATCATTTGTGGGAGACCAAAATGACCTCTGTTCCATGATTTGATCCACACTGGTGTTTAAAGGGGGCCCAGTCCCTGCCAGGGCCTGGCTGTGCTCCTGCTGATCAGCGAACCTTCAGCGACAACTTTCATCTCAGTCCTTTTCTGTCCTGGAAACCCCTGATGAATCAGCCAAGCAGTGTCCTTATTGATGCCCATTGTCAACAACCTGCCGAACCCAGAAGTGTAGCAGTTTAAATGAAGCATAGCAGCGTTGACTCCCATGTTCTGCAGTTTGTTTCTCATTTGAATGTGCAGTGCCCTTTGAGACTGATGTTCTCGTGCCAGGATGGGTCAGAGGTCCATTTGCCACATTGAATCCCTGTGCCATGGGCTCAATGGTCTAGGAGGACTTGGTAGGCAGTGTGGTGTAATGGTTAGGGAACTGGGCTTGTAACGTTAAGGTTGCAGGTTCAATCCCCAGGTGGGACACTGCTGTTGTACCCTTGAGCTAAAGGTACTTAACCTGAATTGCTTCAGTTAATATCCAGCTGTATAAATGGATTGTAAAGAAATGTCAACTGTAAGTCGCTCTGGATAAGAGCGTCTGCTAAATGCCTGTAATGTAATGTAATGGTAGAAACTCTGCCTGTAACAGGTGTCATTAGGGGTCCATTGATTTGTCAGTCTGGTAGGTTCTGTAGCCCATCACGATTAAGGCCCGAGCAGTCAATGAACTAGTTAAGTGGTAAATGGTATAAAAACAGCAGAGTCACATGTGAGTCACATACTCACGGTATCACACCATGCGGAGCATTGTTTTGTATTTTGAACACATCTTTCTCTGATTGGTTTAACACCTCTCTCACTGATTGGTAGAATCTGCGGAAGATGGAGGGGGCAAAACCTGGGGAGCCGGCCAGGGACCTGAACGAACTGCAGAACGACGATTGGGTAAGCGTTCAGGGGATGAGCCTTCCCACAATCCCTCTAAACAGGTGGGGGGGAGGGTTGTAATGTGGTGACTCAGAAACGGTGAGTCCTGACAGTATGGCATTTTACAAACCCGCCTGTGGTGGTGGTGTTCCGCCTGCCCCGCCATCATGGTGCCTTCTGCTCCCCCAGGCCCGGTTCTGGGTACAGGTGATGAGGGACCTGCGCGATGGGGTGAAGCTGAAGAAGGTCCAGGAGAGGCAGTACAACCCCCTGCCCATCGAGTTCCAGCTCACGCCCTATGAGATGCTGATGAACGACATACGCTCCAAGCGCTACAACCTGCGCAAGGTGATGGTGAGTCGAGTCTAGGGCAGGGCGCTTAGTGCACCAGAACTTTGTGGGTCCGAGCTGGACAGTTCTGCCCAGAGCCTGGATGTCCAGCTGCTTAATATACTGTATAATAATATAATAAAGTATAATATATGCCATTTAGCAGTCGCTTTTATCCAAAGCGACTTACAGTAGTGAATGTATACATTTTTCAGTATATGAGGTCCCAGTGGGAATTGAACCCACAACCTAAGTGTTGCCAATGCTGTGCTCTACCAACTGAGCTACACAGAACCACTTTTAAGAGGGGTGAATGTGTGTCAGGACACTGTCAATAGACCTGGGAAAGCAAGCGCAATGAAGCTAGACGATGAGAGAAGTGTGAAGCTTGCTTACCCAAGCCACAGAAATGCACATGAGGACCTGTGCAGAAAGGACAAGATGCACCAACAATTAATGAAAGACGAGGCCTAGAACAATGACCACAGCGTGATAACCTGTATGTACTGGCTTACTATGGTCGTCATCAGTCATTGAAAGTACTTGGAGACATTTTAGTCTTGAAAAGCCATCACTATCTTTGAAGTGACATGACATTTTTTTAAAAAGGTAATTGTTTTATTTTTTATTGCGCATGTTCACGTTCATTCTTCCGTAGGGCGTAGTCGCCACCTAATAATCTCTTTTAATGACCTGAGTAAAAATAGATTGCAAACAAAACAAAAGTGAAGCTTCAAAGATGTTGCCTCATCTTTTAGTGGGTTTATGCCCTCTGTGATCTATGGGCTACACGGCAACCTGGTGTCAGGCTTCCCTTAAAACCTTGAAGGTACTTGATTGTCTGTTGGTTTATTAATTTTATTTTTTAAGTTTTCGCTTCACCACAGCTATACATATCACTATATAGATTGAAAAATCTATTATTAATATTTATTATATCCCAAACAATAAAAATATAAGCTATTGTGAATGCAATTTCAGCAGCATTCTGTTTTCCTAAGTCTTGTTAAACCTTTGCTGAAGTGTTTCTTTTTACAAATAAAAGTTCTTGAAAACGGGGCCAGAAGTGATTTGATGGGTCCTAGATAAAGTGACGCTTTAAGGCCGACATTGAAGGCCACTTCGTTGCCGACCGTTGCGGACTGCCTGTGTATATTTTTTGTGTGCTCTATAGTTATTTTGTGCTTCTGCTCTCGTCCTTGCCTTCTTCCCACGTGAAGCATGTTGTCATCGCCCGCGATGGCTGAACCCATCCTGTTATGATAAATAAACTGTAGAACAAACGTACTGTAGCTGTTATTATCCCCCCGTTTCCCAACTCACGTGTAGCTTTTCCTGGCACCTGTGTATGCTCCCCCCCTGTATCAAACAGCCACGCCCTGTAGCCTGCAATAAGCAGGATCTAGATTACACACGCTCGCTCCCTCCGCCAGCTGCCAGGTGTGGTTTGTTGTCGCGTGGAATGTGGGAGATTAGTCACGAGCCACTGGGGCCAGGAAGCTGGTGTGGCACCACCACACCCCCCCGTGTTCCACTTTCTGTCTGCGGTCTGCAGTCTACCTGCCTGTGTTTCACATGCCCCCCCCCCCCTTCTCCAGGTGAGCGGAAACATCCCACCCAGGCTAAAGAAGAGTGCCCATGAGGTCATCCTGGACTTCATCCGGTCTCGGCCGCCCCTCAACCCTGTAAGTATTGCGCCCCCTGGTGTCCAAAGCACATTCAACCCTGTAAGTATTGCGCCCCCTTGTGTCCGAAGCACATTCAGCGCTGTAAGTATACGCCCCCTTGTGTCCAAAGCACATTCAACGCTGAACGGGAGGAAGTCTCAGATGATGGCTCCCGTGGGGCGCACGCGTCTAAAGAACCCGCTCTCAGCGCAGCAGCGATGTGTCCCACAGACTGTGCCAGTGCCGATTGCTGCTGGGATTCCCATGTGGGGGTGCAGCATAGCCTTGACCAGGGAGGGAGGGTTTACGCTGTCAGGGTTTTCCCTGCCTCGTTGCACATAGTTACTCCTCTGTTCGTTTGGTCGCTTGCAGTGTGCAGTTGGCTCGCCAGCTGCGTCTGTTGCGCACACTTCCGGTGCAGTGACTGCGAAATATAAGTGAATGAAAAAATAGATAGGATAAATGCCAGCCTCCCATCTCGCCCTGCTAGTTGCCCCCCCACTCTGCCATCTTCAGACAGATTAGCTCTGCTCTGTAATGAGGACGGCTCCTTTGATGGTAGCAGTAGTGCCCTTTCATTTCATCCCTGCTGGAATGGAGCTGCAGGAAGGGGGAAGGGAAGGTGCCTGGCAAGCCCCGTTGCTATGCTCTGGAACTGTCAGTCACCCTCGGTCTCTATGCAGGTTGCTGCGCGGAAGCTGAAGCCCCACCCCCATCGGCCGCAGAGCCTCCATGAGCGAATCCTGGAGGAGATCAAGGCGGAGAGGAAGCTGAGGCCAGTGTCCCCCGATGAGATTCGCCGGAGCAGACTCGGTGAGTGGCGTGACCACAAACACATATGTACACACACACACACACACATGCGTACACACGCACTTACATATCTACACATACACGCACTCGCACAAATGCACACATATCTACACACACACGCACACATACTTGCATATCTACGCACACATACACACACACACACACACACACACACATATATATATATACAGGGGTGCACATAAGTGGTACGCCAGTATGCATTCGCGTCCTCAAACCTTAATTGCGTACCAAGCAAGACGACAGACTTTTGAAGCATACGTGACTTTAGGTTTGATCAGTCCATCACTGGTAAGGTCATTAACTTAGTTAGTTAGTTAGTTAGTTACTTGGTACGCAATTAACGTTTGAGGACGCGAATGCGTACTGGTGTACCACTTATGTGCACCCCTGTATGTCTGTGTATATATATATGTGTATGTATATTTGGATGAACACTCAACAACATGCATGCACATAACACACATAACCATATACTTATGCAGATGTGCATATGCTCTCACACACTCATACAAACATGCACAAATGACCATAAACACACACATATGGAGATGTTCTCTCCATTCCTCCCACAGACACACAAACAGGTCAGGATTACACTTTCTGTAGCTGTTGTTTTTAGACTATTGTGGGCCTCCCTTTACACACAGAGTTCTCCCAGGCAGTGAACATATGCCCTTAATCAAAGATACACATGTACTTTACAAGACTATTTACTTTGAGACTATTTTATGCCTCAATTGTTCTTTTCCATGGCAAGAATTGAATCAACTGTGCATTCTAGTTTACATTACATCTGTCTGTTTTGTGTTGTAACGGAGGTTGTGGTCAATCATAAATTGAAATGTCATTGCATTTGTGCAGCCTTTTTTGGTGGGGGGGGAGAGTAATTCACATTTCGGTTGATCAGACCCCTTGTTTACAATGTAAAACGATGTGTGTGGGAGTGAAATGCTGTTCAGAGGGCTGTAATAGACAGAGAATGGGGAGAATGTGGGGATGACTCTGACAGAGTGGTCTCTGGATCCAGCAGTGTGGGTTCTGTGACCCCTCGGCCCGTTCTCCCTCTTGTGCGTCTGCTTGCTGCGTCGTGCTGCCGTGAACTTCGATTTCCTGGCGTACCTGTATGTGTACCTGCTGTGTATGTGAACTGTATCCTGATATATCTTCAGTCCTGCTTTCTATTTCGTATTCACTCTTTTCTGATTTTATTATTGTTTTATTTTATTACATTTACATTTAAAATTGTAGGCATTTAGCAGACTAGTGACTGACAAGTGCACATGGTAAGATTAATCATGGTTAGTGCAAGAGATCAGTGTAGTAACACTGCAGTAGACATCATTGTTGGCAGCTGCACACCGTACCTATATCACAGGGGATGAAAAGTTCGTGTTTTAAAAAATATATATATTTTTTTCCCATTAACAGTTGCCTAATTCCACATTTTAAAATAATGAGAGCAGTCTTTGCAATGGCCATAAAAACCAAAGGCTATTTTGGTTTTCAATATAAATTCAGCCACTGGAGGAATAAAAGTCTTTAGGTCATTTGGGTTTTACTTTAGAAAAATGGAATCATGTTTGTGATCTTCACATTTAATGCAGGGAATTCACAACATTATTTACTAGTGTTGTGTGCAATGCATTTAATGGCATTCACTGTGTTATTCACTTAAATTGAGTGGATTTTGCTCCTCCTTATATACATACATGACCTTCATAGGGATGTTAGTAGCAAAATCGTTACATTGTGGAGGAGCATAATCAAACAAATGTGGACTTACTGTATATTTCTTCCTTCTTGTGACCACTGCAAAAACATAATAAAGTTAGGATATCTTAATTCAATATCTCAGGATGTAGACCAAGATGTGCCTGAATGAAGTAAGAAAAACCCTGCTCAAGGCTCTTTTGGAGGATTGTAGACAAGTTTCTTGGAAATTCATATCTAAGAGGACATCTTTTAGGAAATAGCCAGTTTATCAACTTATTTTTAGTTTCTGTCTTTATTTTTCCTTGGTTTATTTTGTTCTGTTCTCTTCTGTCATTATGTTTCTGCCTCTTCTTTAACGGTCCCACTGTTTTTCTTGCAGTAATTCGGCCGTTTAGCATGTCTTGCAGTTTTGACTTGCAGTTGTCAGGTAAAGATTTCTCTGGCTGCCTGACCCTGCCTGCCACGCTTGATTCAGCTTCATAACACACGCCTCTCATTTCATGCTTTTGCTGTTCCACGGCTGGCTTTGACGCGCAGCGTCACCCCTGGCAACATTGCATCAGACACCAGTCAGGGAATGGGTCAAGTGCAAAATAAGAGTTACACCGACACAGACACAGACACAGGCACAGACACAGGCACAGACACAGACACAGACACAGACACAGGCACAGACACAGACACAGGTGCAGACATAACCCGGAGACTGTGTCAGACACACTGATGTTGTCTCTCTTCTGCACTGGATGAATTTGTGACGGACAGTACACCAGATAATTATTATCATTATTATGATTTACAGTTTACCTCAAAGTTGTCTTTTAGCGTGTTGTAAAATGTTGTAAAAGTTATTTTTAACTTTCTGTAGGAAAATTGGTAACAATTTCAAAACAAGCCTCGAGGGAAAGTATTTTAAGTTGTGTTTGTAAAAGATCCCTTCCTAGGTACATCCAACCAAACTCTTTTCTGGGGTCTTCATTTATCATGGTACAATCCCAGGTGCCTTTTACAAGCCATTCCCATTTGATTAAAAATTTATATTTGGGAAATGTAGTGGTGTTGAGTGGCCATTAGTTGAGAGGTCTGTCAATCAAACATATTTACAGATTACCATCCAATGAATCTCTCATTATCACTGGGGATACAGTATAAAGAACGCTCCATTCCAGGCATGCACACTGGGTTTGGATGTAAATGTGAGCAATGCGAGTCCCTGTTTCTAAGTAACATATTTAGATTTGTGCCAAACATAAACATAAGGTATCTAAATACAAGACCCTACAAAATAAGCACTCTTTCCTGAATTTCCTGCAGTATCTGCCCCCACAGACCCACGTTTAAATCGGACTCTCAGTTCGAATACTATTCTTCATTGTTTTCTGATTGTTTTCTGATGTCTAAAGTAGCGTCTTTTCTGTCAGTATCAATTTAGTAAATGAAAATCATTCTATGACATTTCTTACATGAGAAGTATCTTGTTACAAAAAATAAACATTAGGTAATTAAGCCATGCATGTGACTTAGAAGATGATCACGGTAACACAAAGGAGGTCTTTCAGCTAAGAGAGTGAGACTGCAAAATTTGATCAGAAGGGCGTACTGGGGGAAGCTCCTAAACAGTCAGCTGTGAGCGCCACTTCTGTATGACAAGCCCTAATCAACTAAAGCTGTTCTTCACGGTCAGGAATGATGAAATTTAGGTTTCTATACGGTGGATTAATTGGTAACCGTGATTTTTAGATTTGACGTCACTGGGCACACAACTGATATTAAGTGCTTGTAGCCTGACCAGTTTGACAGCATTTAGCACAGATTAAATTGTGAAGCTCTGACAGGACATCTATGTAAGTGAAATGCAAGGGAATGCAAGGGAAGTCCGAGACATAAAATGACAATTAAGGCTCTGAAGAACGTTATTCTTAATAACAGTAATCACCATGACCGTGATCATAACACACCAAGTACTGCCTTTATAAGGTTGCATCTAAAGACGCTACGGACACAAAAATGAGTGCACTTCTGTGCAATGTATATAACATACTATGCTACTCAACTGTCCAAAATTGCCACTGCAATAAATAAATAGTCACTGAAAAGAAGATTCTCAAACGTGATTCGCTGTTGCTAATGTTCAGAGATGATTGGATGCCCTCACACCGTGGGTGTGGCGTAGGAGCCACTGCACTTGACCCCGCCCCTTTCTGGTGCCAGTGTCTATAAAGAGCGGCCGTCTTGCGGCCCGAACACACAGGCCTCATCTGTGACCGTGACCTGAGTGTATGCTGTGCTTCCATGTGCCGTCTGCCTGTAAACACGCTCTCGCTCTCGCTCTCGCTCTAGCTCTGAGCCCCCACCGACTGCGTGGGCATGTGCGTCTGTGTGTGTTTGTGTGTTTGTGTGTGCTCGCTCATTCTCGTTTTTGAACGTTCCGTACTAAACGGGCGCTCGCTGAGTCTTGACGTGCGCGGGTGGGCCGTGTATGGCGGCTCTGACAGGGGTAGGGTGGTGCTGGTGGCTGGTATCGGTGATTGTTTGGACGCCATTCAAAGAAATGTTCCCTTTTAGGCGCTGGCAAAAGCTTCAGTACCCCTCACGTGTTTTTGTGTGGTCCAGGTAAAGTATCCACAGTCCGGCCCTTCTGCATGAGGCTTCTTCTGTGCAGTGCGTCTGCAAGCGTGTTTTACACTAAGTATACGTCTGTCTGTCTGTCTGTCTGTGTTTGAGTGCGTGAAGATGCCCAAGAGAAATTTAATGTGGAATGTGAAGGGAGAGAGAGCATAACCCAACATGTTGTGTTTTGTCTTTTGTCTGTTGTTTATTTAAACAAATTACTCCTAAGCCACTGATTAGAACCATATGAAAGCGGTGGCCCGAAATGTTTCATGACCAGTTTTAGCACTGGTTCTGCTTTTGTGCAGGGTTTCATTATTTTAATGTAATCTAGTTTATTCTGACACAAAATAAACATCTGCTCAGCTCTGCCCAAGCCCGCCCCTTTAGAATAATCAAATGTTGATGGAACTGGATTGGTAGCTCTTTGTGTGCAACAGAGGGCGCTGTGGCATGGGATGGACAATATTGTGGTGTTTGCTGAGGAGTTTGTAAAGTGTCTTTGCTTGTTTCTGTGTTTCTATTGGCCGAGTGGTGGTGAGGAGTGTGGTTATTGAGTAGCCTTTCCTGGTGACAGCCAGTAGTGCATGTATATGACCCACACCATGCCCCCCCCCCCAACTCCCACAGCCTCTCCCCTCACACCCAAATGCTCCAGTACATCCAGAGCACTCTGGGAAGAGGACCTTAACCAGTTTGTGGGGAAGTGGTTTTATTAACATCTAAAAAAAAGACAAGATTAGATATACAATGGTTGGCCTTTTATTATGTAGATGGCAGGCCTAAAACTAGAAACCTTCACACCCCGGAATGCAAAACTATTGTTACAAGTGGCTTGTTTTTGAGAACAGACACAGCCTCGTAAAAGTATGTATGATAATCTCATCAGTCAAGCTCTGTTAGGATGAGCAATCGATTACTAATATAGGCAACTTGTGATCAAGGTCTGTAGAGTGTGCTGTAAGCAGGAAGCCATGATGCTGGATGAAAGCCCTCTTGTCTACAACTTTTGTTGTAACAAGGCCTTTGTGTGGGACCAAAGAATTAACAGAGAGAGGATAAAGCTGTTGTGTCACAAATATACCTCCAAAAGCTTATAAAATCTAGATAATAAAAGAGTAGCCACTTCTGAGTATAGTAGCCCGTGATAATAGTTTTTTAATAGTCACATTTGTTGGAAAATATGGCCTGCTTTCAGTTAAACTCAAAAAAGATCAAAGAAGATCGCTCTGAAGATTATTTGTTTGTGTGCTCTGCTTCCGCTTAAATGATACTAACAAGTTTTCACTTCTAAATTATGCGTGCCACTGCAGTGAGGAATCCTAAAACATACAGCTGGAGTTTGGATTTAGATTTTTCAGAATTAAGGCAACAGTAAAAAAAACTAAGTGGAACAAATTTGTAATAATACATACAAGTAACTGCCAAAATAAAGGAAACACCAACATAAAGTGTCATGCCTTAATAGGGTGTTAAAATGGGCCACCACAAGCCTCCAGAACAGCTTCATTGCACCATGGCATAGATTCTACAAGTGTGTGGAACTCTTTTGGAGGAATGCGACACCATTCATGAGAAATTCCATCGTTTGGTGTTTTTTGGTGGTGGTTTAAAGTGCTGTCTCAGGTGCCGCTCCAGAATCTCTCATAAGTGTTCAATTGGGTTGAGATCTGGTGACTGAGAATATATAATATGCTTTACATTGTTTTGATGCTCATCAAACCATTCAGTGACCACTTGTACCATGTGGATGAAGGCATTGCCATTCTGGAAAAGACTACTTCCATCAGAAGTAGAAAGAAATGCTTCACCATAGGATGAAGGTGATCACTCTACTACAATCTAGAATAGCTTTATATTTATTGGCGTTTACCTTGCCCTCTAAGGGGTTGAGTGGACCTAAGCCATGCCAGGAAAATGCACTCCCACACCATAACAGAGCCACCAGAACCCTTCATTTACTTAAGTGTTTCCTTTATTTGGTCAGTTACCTGTACGCAGGTGTTTTGGAATTCCCTGCTGGAGCATGGCTGCAGTTTTAGAGATGGATCTAAATGAAGCTTCCGCCACCCTAACTTTCCCCCATAATCCTCAGCAAGGATGATGTGATTCCTGGCACCTGACACCATTTCCTGTGACGGTTTTTTGCACGCAGATGCGTCCTCTCCTGGAACCCAGCGGAACCTCTCCATGAGTGCGCTCGCGCTGTCCAATGGGCCGCCGTCAGCTCAGAGCCAGCGGGACGGCGGGGGCGGGGCCGGGGGCGGGGCCGGGGGCGGGGCTCAGGGCCTGATGCAGAGGAAGAGGCTCCTCAAGGCGCCCACACTGGCTGAGCTGGACAGCTCCGACTCTGACGTAAGCGCGGCCTGCGACGGGGAATGTTACCGCGCGCTCTCTGTGTTTGTGTGGCACTGTTGTTGCACCTCTTGCCACGTTTTTATTTTCTCTGAGCTCACATTTTGCATTTTACATTTACATTTTAGGCATTTAGCAGATGCTCTTATCCAGAGCCACTTACACAGTTTACATTTCTTTACATATAATCCATTTATACAGCTGGATATTTTTACTGAAGCAATTCAGGTTAAGTACCTTTAGCTCAAGGGTACAACAGCAGTGCCCCATCTGGGAATCGAATCAGCAACCTCTGAGTTACAAGTCCAGTTCCCTAACCATTACACTACACTGCCGCCCCAGGGGTATACTTTGTATCTGGTGTTCTGTGGGTAACCGGGTGTTTGTGTTTCAGGATGAAACCACACACAGGTCAGCCAGCAGCTCCAGTATCTCCACCTCAGTGGTGGATGACACCTCTCCGGAGTCCGCGATGGGCAAAAAGAGTAAGTCCCCTTCACCCCAACTCTCCAACCAGACCTTTGTGCCAGCCTGTACCGTTCTGTCTGCATCATCACGGTTTCTCTCTGTGTTTTGTGACAGTCATGTTCTCTGTATTGTATGTTGTGTGGCAGTATGTCATGTTCTCTGTATTGTATGGTGTGTGACAGTTGTGTTTTCCATGTTGTGTGACAGTAACTTGGTCTGTATTGTGACAGTTTCTTTTAATTTGTTTTGTGTGCCATTTACTGGGGATCTCTTGAACATGTTGTGATAGTTAAATGTCATAACTACAGGTAACTGTACTTAATAAAGGCTACACTTAAATAAATTAGGGATTCTTTAAACTGGTGCAGTACTGAGAGTGTCCATCGGGTTTAATCACTGCCATGGCCAGTACCAGTGCCCAGGACTCTCCTAGCCCGGGCTATGGCTGTTTGAGTGTCCCCCTGGGCTACCAAAGTTTTGCCTTTGTTCTGGCAGTTATCTGTACATATGTCATGTTGTGTGTTGGCCCATGCTTTTATTTGTCGTCACATTTACATTAGATTACATTACATTTTAGGCATTTAGCAGACGCTCTTATCCAGAGCCACTTACACAGTTTACATTTCTTTACATACAATCCATTTATACAGCTGGATATTTTACTGAAGCAATTCAGGTTAAGTACCTTTAGCTCAAGGGTACAACAGCAGTGCCCCCACCTGGGAATTGAACCGGCAACCTCTGAGTTACAAGCCCAGCTCCCTAACCATTATGCTGCACTGCAGTCACATTATGTGATACTCTCACCTGCCCAGCTCCGCCCATGTTCCTGCCCATCTCCTCCACCCCCCAGCCAGAGAGACGGCTGGCGCCGCAGAGGAGGCACTCCATCGAGAAGGAGACGCCCACCAACGTGCGCCAGTTCATCCCCCCGACCCGCCAGAGCTCCAAGTCTTTGGTGAGTGATAAAAAGGCCACTGCCTCACCCCTGACACTGAGATTTGTAAAACTGTATGCTTCTGGCTTAAACGTATGTATTTCCCAGTAGGAGTGTTTTGTAATTTCACCACCATTTTAAAGTATTTAAAATAAGTATTTTATCCAGGTCTGGTGTGCTCTGGACAATCACGTCTTCAGAGCACCTTGTCCTTATCAGATGAGGTGTGCATCTAATGTGTGCCTGGAATTATATTTAGACTTCTGGGGGGAAAGTGATAAGTATGTGAGTATAAACCCAAATGAAAGGCATTCGCTGAAGGAAATGCTCTTACAAGGCAGAGGTGTGAATGTCTGGTCACCAACCAAACACTGGGATTGATCTTTTCATTGAACAACCCAGGATGTTTTAAAATGGTGGCATCATTTCTGAACAAAAAAACGCTGCTGTAAGAGCCTGATTCATTCAAACAGTGTTCAAAGAGTTCCTGAAAAGAGGTAACAAATCTCAAATGCTGTCCTTAAATGCAGTCCAAACCTTATCCAGCCACAGCAGTTCCAGCAGGTCCAACGTTCAGAAATGCTCAAAGGTCACAGACAGGCATGCAAATTCTCCTCACTGGGAGGCCTTTGGGCATTTTCATTTCATCACTTTTTGTAACAAAACTGAAAATGACAGTTTGTCCTCCCTGTGGTTTGTCCAATCCCCATTCGTGTCGGAGTGTGCTGTCAGGTCACTGGGGTTGTTGTTCTCGCTGAATGTCTTGTGTGTTGTTGCTCTTGGAAATGGAGAGGCGGAGGGGTAATCTAATCAGCCCGACTCCCTGGAGCAAGGGCGGTGTGCATAATGTAACCAAGCATCTTGGCAAATGTGACCTTGGCTCACCCTTCCCAAAATCCCTCATCCCTAAAACTCCCACCCCACCCCTAGCCCTCTCACACCCCCCCCAACCCCCACTGACTCCCTCCTTGCCCCCCTCTTCACCCCTCCCCCACCCTCCTGTCTGTGTATCTGTCGCTCAGGTGGGGATGATAATCGGCTTGTTTCCGAGGATACCCCTCCGCCCCACCCTCTCCACCCTCCACACTTTGCAGGGCTCCTCGTCTCCGGAGGCCTCCGTGTTGGGCGTTGTGTTGGCCGTGTCCGCTCTCTGTGAGAGCGTTTACGCCAGCGGGCAGAAGCCCCCGAAGGTTTGCCTCTCACCCCCGCCCGACATCCCGGGTGGCGTAGAAACCCGCTGTGCTTTAGTGCTTCCTGCTTCCCGAAAGAGATTCATCGACGCCTAAGCTGGCTTTACCGCTGCGAGAACGAGCCCACCAGCTTAGGCGGCGCCATTGGTTGTTGATCATCGTGCTCCTTTCGGGCGATGAAACGTAACCATCGCCCTAGGGCACCAATCATATGTAGGGATTTTGCTTTGCTCTGCATAGTAAGAGCTGTAGTTCTGTATTCAAACTACTGTAGCAAAGACTGATCAGTTACCCTGTTTTGTAGAGATCAGCACTCTTGCCTCAGGTCTCCCCCTGTTGAGTTTTGCAAGAAGCTAAGATTGCTATCATCCTGCATAGCTCTACTGACTGTTGTTCATCCATATATCTTTTAACAAAAGTCGCTGGCTATTGAAGTGTCACACGGTCTTACCAGACTATGCAGAGCTTCAGAGTCATAGCAACACTGATTTCTCTGCATTCTTTACATAACCTAGATTTTTGTATACAAATGGTGTCCAGCTACCCATGATGCACCAGAACATCCCATCTGCTGGACCTGCAGGTCATTCGGTCCAACTGCAGTACATTTATGGCACCTAAACCACAATGATTGGTATTTTGAGTCACATGACTGCCTTCCAAAGAGAAAAGCACTGGGGGGATGACTAGCTTACTGGGAGGGACACGTGGCTACCTGGTGGAGACATATGGCTAACTGGGAGAGACATGGCGAACTGGGGGTGGACACGTGGCTAACTGGGGGTGGGGGAAAATGGCTAACTGTGTCATACTCTCTAAGCTGAGGAGTTCTGGAACTGTTTTGGCTGTGAAACCAGAGTACCCAAGGGAGTCTGTGCGCTGATATCATTGCATTTTGTTGCCTGCAATTATACCACCAGCATCCTACTTCCATTGTCTCTACCTAACTGAGACCGGTTTTTATTCCCAGACAGAGTATCACCCCTGCATACCTTGCTGAAACAACTGTTGGCAGAAGGGTTGCCTAGGGATATTCTCTGAGAAATGCATTCTTTTACCTAACGATTATGATCTTGAGTCTTTCAACATGTACTGCAACACAAATGTTTCTGGAAAAAGTTTCTCAAAAGACAACACCAGGGAGTATATTAACTTGTCGTACTAAGCACATACCAAGCCAACGGCCTTTAAAAAGGCTTAAATGCTTTGTAAGTCCAATAAAATAATATCCCTTGGTTTTATTTTCTCGTAGGTATTATTTTGCCTGTGCTGGTCTTTATTATTACGTGGCAATAAATTGATCAATTAAAGCAGTTGACAGTTAACTCACCTCACCTGGCTTCTTGGGACTGAACTGGTTGTTGATTTTTAAGGTAAAACCAGAACACACTGTGGACCCCCTGAAAACATGTGTCCCCATGAAACATGGGCCTGTTCGTGGGGATGATTGTCTTTGTCTTTCGTGGGTGCATTGGACCCCCAATAGTCAGTGTTGAGAGAGCTGGGTGGTAGGTATGGTGCCCTTTGGGGCTGTCTGAAGGGCAAATGGGTGAATGGGTGAATGGCTCACCAGTGCTATTTCTTCAACGACCAGGTTGACGTGGACGTCAGCGACGAGTTGGTATGTTCATTAAGATAACATCTTCACGTGGATATTAACAGCAATTACACCCCCCCCCCAATCCATACAACACTCCACTGGGCCAACTTCACAATCTAACACCAAGGGTAATACAATTTTCCCAACGTTGCTTTTGTTCCAGCCCTTCACTAACACACCTGATTTCATTAAGCCCTAATCAGCCTGATTTTCACTAATCAGGCAATGCATATTTTAATTAGATGTGTTAGTGCAGGGCTGGAACAAAACCTGTACACCCAGTAGATCTCCAGGACCGAACTTGAGCACCCCTGCTCTATTGTGTCTGTAAAGGGAAGGCACAGTTTGTGAGATTGGCATCATGCTACAGGCCAATGGGTTAAGTTGGCTTGAATCGATGCCTCCAATTGCAGCCCCACCTGCACAAGATGAAGATTTTTAGGCATTTAGCAGACACTCTTGTCCAGAGCGACTTACACAGTTTACATTTCTTTACATACAATCCATTTATACAGCTGGATATTTTACTGAAGCAATTCAGGTTAAGTACCTTTAGCTCAAGGGTACAACGGCAGTGCCCCACCTGGGAATCGAACCTGCAACCTCTGAGTTACAAGCCCAGTTCCCTAACCATTATACTACACTGCCAGCTTGTGGCTGGCAGATTCATCAGAAGTAACTGACCATTTGGTTTATTGGCAAATGGCATATCAGACTTATCTCAGAGACAACCTGGTCAGGCTTACAGTGCCATAAGGCTATGAACCTGAAAAGTGAGGCTAATTATTGTCTGCTTTCCAATTCTGAAAGTGTTCACGGAGCTGGCATGGGGTTTCGTCCCACCGTGACCACAGTAAAGTATCCCTTACCTGGGAGTTTGGTCTGGCTTAAAACGCATCGTTAAATTCAACACCGACTGTGATCGTGTGTATCGTCTTGTATTGCATCCAGTCCCTGTCCCTGGACAGCGGGAGTGGTATAACATCTTGGTAGTTTATAAGTTGTAGATTATATTTAGTTTTGTTCCATTTTGAATGGGGATTCACATCTCTTGAAAATCTCTCGAAGCATTGCTTGGTTTTGTGTTGAAGGAGAGAATCGCTGGGCTGCATCCTCAGAATCATGGACAGAGATTTGGGCTGGTGGGTTTCTGCATCGCTGCTGTGCTGTTTATGTGAAATAACCTTTTGGACGGTGCACATTACTGGAACGGACCCTGTCAGTTTTGTATGCTGTAGCCCTGTGACCAGCAGTGACAAACTGAAACATCCAACTTGCTTTCCCTGCCCGGTTTACACTGCATATACCCTCACTACTGGTAACCTTGACCGTTGAGCATAACTCCGGTACCCCAGAACCACTCCTGTGCGCAGCGAACTGTATCAGCTTCCTCCCCCTCCCTGGGGCGGGCAGCCAATTGCCGCCCCCGTTGGCACTCCCGGCCAGAGTCGACTCTGGCGCGACGGGGAATCGAACCCCGGTCGCCGTGGCCAGCATCGGACGTTGAAACCACTAGACCACGCGGGAGGCCCCCTTTCTAAATACTCTAAATGAACCGTTTGCTAAAGCAGCACCAAGGTCACCTGGAGTGCCAGCAGACCTGCTTGACACTAACCACATTTCTCACTTCATGAAGTACATCCTCCTTCAGAGGCGTTTTGCTGCCTGTGGCGGCAGGTGGGGAGAGGCCGGCGTGTTAACGGGGGCCTTGTGTCTCACAGGAGGAGTTCTGCTATCCTGTGGAGTGCCTGGCGCTGACGGTGGAGGAGGTGATGCACATCCGGCAGGTTCTGGTGAAAGCCGAGCTGGAGAAGTTCCAGCAGTACAAGGATGTGTACAACGCACTGAAGAAGGGAAAGGTGAGAGGTGGACCCGTGTGCTCAAATTTGGACAAAATGTATTTTGGCACACTTTGGCTGGTCCGGTGTGGTGTGCGCTGCCTGTCAGGGACGTGGTTCGAAACCCGCGTCTCTACCAGACCGGCCCTGGTCGTCAGATCCGATCGGAGGCGGCGTTTGGCTGTCCGCCTCCGGGGAAGGGGGGAGGGTGAGCCGGCACGAGTCCGTCGAGGAGCAGGAAAAAGGCGTCCGTGGTAGATTTCTGTCTCGGAAGAGGCCCGGAAATAGTGTCTCGCCCCGGAGGATGGGTGGCGGACTCGTGGGGGAGGGTGAATTGAGATAAATAGAGGGTATAATTGGCAACCAAACGGGGAGAAAAAAAGAAGAACAATTTGTTTTTGGAGAATTTGTTTTCATGCATGTTATGGAATGGCACTGTTGGTAAATCAAAGTAAAATCTGTATTGATGATGAGATTGACCCGATGTTTGTAACGGAAGGCAGGAAACCTTAATTACACAGCTGGCCATTGGAACACAAGCATTGTTACAAAATGTTTGAAAGACACAAGGTGTAGCTCTCTCTTATGCCGTTAACAAGGTACATTCACACTGGGGGCTGAGACGCAGGGCCCTGTCTGATTGGGCCAGAGACACTATTGTTACAAGATATCTCCTGGCTCAGCCAGACATTTGGGCATCGTCCATGCAGTCTCTAATACACAAACACACACCTTGTCTGTGTGTGCTCAGATCCAATGTCATGTTTCTTATAAATACTAAAAATTCAATTCTAACAGGATGATCTTCATCTCTATATTTGTTAATTATGTAAAGTGTGACATTATAAGGCAAGCCTTCCTGGACAGCAATTCAGATAGTGGAGGAAAAAAATCTGTGTCTTTATACAGCTTAAAAGATATGATCAAATATTAATCACATGTTGTACAGGGTGAGAGCAGCAACATTTGTTAATGGACATTTAGACCGTCACACAAGAGTTCACACTATGGAAGCCAAGGGTTAAGAATTATGTTTTGTGTTTTTTTACATACTGGTGTCATACCTTTAATCTTGATAAGTTTAGTGCTGTTGTCCGGACAGTGCGGGTCACGGCCGTGGTCCTGGCCAGCCTAGTACGCCACCATAGGCGGTGCATGCCGTATCCCACAGGGCTGCTCTTAAATGACTGTTCGCCTCTCCTGTACAGCTCTGCTTCTGCTGTCGGACAAAGAGGTTCTCCTTCTTCACCTGGTCCTACACCTGCCAGTTCTGCAAAAGGTAAACGCTCCTCCCTGCACCCGCCCCTGCCTAAAAACCACAGTCCCAGAGGCTTGACATACCTTCAGGCTGAGTGCACAAACCTCTCCCTTCAGTCTTGTACGGGCAAATCTAATCCCTTGCAGATACAAGCACAGCTTGTCACAGAAGCCACCAGATGAAAGGCCCGTAGAAATCATTAGCAGTCTTTGGTGTTATGTGCGTGTTTGATTCTGTGCGCGTTTGATTGAGGACATGGAAGATTCACTTCTTTCTCATCTGCTGCAATGGTTCATTTGTGTTTGGTTTTTTAAAACATTTTATTGGGTTTAGATTTTTATTACATTTTCAAACCAGGGGACAAAAAAAGGGGGAGGGGGGTTGGGATAAGATAAATAGAATAAGATGTGTAGAGGAAGGAGGGGACATTACTACACAATAACAAAAATAGAATCACAAGTATAAAATAAATGCTTTAATTATAATAGTAAAATAGTAATAATACAACCACAATACTAAATAAATAAATAAATAAATAAATAAATAAATAAATAAATAAATAAATAAATAAATAAATAAAATAAATAAAATAAATACAAATAAATAATAAATAATAAATAATAAATAAATAGAGCTGCTTAAGTGCAGGTGGTTAGGTGATTAACCTGGCAGTAAACAGTGTGGATTATTATTATTATTATTATTATTAGTATTATTATTACAGCACTATCAACATGGTGGGGTTTTTCAAGCTGAAAAAAATGACACTTCATGAGCCCACGAAGGCCATTGAGTGTGGTGAAGACGCATCTTAAGGTTTCATAATAAGATACAATTTCTTCCTGGCGTTCAGGCTATTGGAAATACAGTTATACAGTACAAACGTATGCCTTCTCCATGTGAACAATACCATTATTGAAAAAAATTAACCATACCATTATTTCAGGGCCCTTTAATGTGGTTGAGATATTTATCCCACTTCTGGTAGTATTTATCCACCCTATTTATCAATCTAAATCAGGGGTCTTCAACTCCAGGCCTCGAGGTCCGCTGTGTCTGCAGGTATTTGCTCCAACCACGCACTACACCACCTGATTTCACTAATTAGCTCGCCTCCTGGACCAAGGAGGTAAACTAATTATTCTAAATCAGGTGGTGTAGTGCGTGGTTGGAGCAAATACCTGCAGACACAGCGGACCTCGAGGCCTGGAGTTGAAGACCCTGATCTAAATGAAAGCCCTTCATAGGCTGTGAACCACTCGCCCACCGAGGGTGCCTCAGAAGCCTTCCGGTCTCTAACAATTAATTTCCTTCCTTACGTAATGGCTCATTCGTTTTTTGATGGAGCCATTTTTTGGAATCCCCTCATCTGCTGGGCGTAAAATAAATAATAATAATAATAATATACGCCATTTAGCAGACACTTTTATTGTAGTAGTGAATGCATACATGTTTCAGTATATGTGGCCCCAGTCATCTGCCCACAACCTAAGTGTTGCCAACGCTGTGTTCTACCAACTGAAATCTTAGCCTTGTCATAGCTGACGGTGTTCTTCAATGTTTTTTTCCCTCTTCTCTTCCCGTCCGTAGGCCTGTCTGCTCACAGTGTTGTAAAAAGGTAAGTCTGGCACCTTCCGTAGCCTGCATGCAGCTCTGCCGTCCCAGCATGCATTGGTTCACCGGAGTGTAATAGTGGTCTTTCTGCGTGTTTCGGGGGTGGGTGGTATTGACGCTGCGCTTCCCATCTTAGATGAGGTTGCCCTCCAAACCCTACGCCAACTTGCCCATCTACTCCCTGGGCTCCAGTGCCCCATCCAAGGAGGAGGGTGCAGGTCGGTCCGAGAAGCCCTCTACCAGCCACCACCGACACAGTCTACAGCGCACCGTTTCCAGGTACCTTTACATTTTAGGCGGCAGTGTAGGGTTATGGTTAGGGGAGCTGGACTTTTAACTCAGAGGTTGCAGGTTCAATTTCCAGGTGGACCACTGCCATTGTACCCTTGAGCTAAAGGTACTTAACCTGAATTGCTTCAGTAAAATATCCAGCTGTATAAATGGATTGTATGTAAAGAAATGTAAACTGTGTAAGTCGCTCTGGATAAGAGCGTCTGCTAAATGCCTGTAATGTAAAATGTAAATATAGGCATTTAGCAGATGCTCTTATCCGGAGCGACTTACAAAAGGTGCATTTATACATGGTAAGATTAAACATGGTTAGTGCAAGAGATTAGTGTAGTAACACTGCAATAGACGTCGTTGTTGGCAGCTGCACACCGTACCTATAACACAGGAAAAGAAAAGTTCGTGTTTTTTTTTCTTTTTCAACATGTATACCGTGGTGATGGCAGTTAATTAATGTATAGAATCAGTGGTAGTGGAGTCTGAAGAGGTGGGTCTTTAGTCTCTTGTGGAAGATGGCCAGTGATTCCACGGTCCTGACCGAGTGCGGAAGATCATCATCAGGCTGCAATGCCATATCCCAGCCTTTAATTAGCTGGTTTTGGTCCAATGGAGCTCTTAATTGATCACATTTGATGAGCTGTTAACTCAATTCTGATCCTTCTTTCGCTGGCCTTTGATTGGCTGTTTCTGTCATTTAGGAGTGTGTCATTGCTGGTGAATTTGCACTTCTTAAATAAAACACAGCAAAAAAAAAAAACAGATAACCGTTTTAAGATCAGTTTGCCTTCAACATAGTTAGACTTCTTTGTACCCCTTGGGAAATGAATACATTTTGGCAATCAACTTGATTAAGGTTAATTACTTTTCATTGGGCCTAAAAATTAATTAATTTAACAGCTAATTAAACGTGACAGCTAATTACTCATTTGTTAACGGGGAACAGAGTGCTAAAAGGAAGCCGAAGAAGTGCCTTCTCTTTCAGAGGACATGGAAAGGCAGCGTTCAAAGAGCTTGAGTGTTTTTGTGACACGTTCCCCCCCCCCCCCAGGCTCTCCAAACACGGGCAGAAGTCTCGGGACGAAGGGGAGCTGCCCAGGGAGCTGACAGAGGACTGGAGCACTATGGAGGTGTGCGTGGACTGCAAGAAGTTCATCTACGAGATCATCTCCTCCAGCAAGCGCAGCCTGTCACTGGCAACCAAGCGGGCGCGCTTAAAACGCAAGACCCAGTCCTTCTACCTGTCCTCGCCCAAGGCCTCCGAATATCGCCCTTCCGAGAGAACTATCAAAGAAGTGTAGACTGGTGCCCCCCCCACACACACCGTCTGGAGACAGCCACCACAGGCACCGTAGCCAACGTCTCTGCCATCATTCATTCTGTCTGCCGATGGCACGGAGGTCCACTGGCATGACACAGTCAGACAACCGTGGCTGAGAAATGGGACAAAAAGATGTTTATTATTTTTTGGAGGGGGTGTGTTTGTTGTTGTTTTCGATGTTGTCTTTTTCCGTCGTCACTGTGTTACCAGTTCTTCCTCGACAAAAGAATGGTCAACTTGTACACAACTGTAACTGCTGTACTGTACATAACATAATTCCTAATAATCCCACTCCCTTCACCTCCCCCCCCCCTGTGACAGAAGTAACTGGAGTATGAAGTGCACTGTTTGAGCCAGAGCTTGGTGTAGTCAAAAAAATGTTATGGACTTAGTCTCTATGGGCCCTCAGGGGGAAGTTGCACAGAAAGATTGAATAAGCACAATTCTACCAGTAGTCTCACAACGAGAAAGCAATTGAGACTTGAATAGAATGTTCTGCATTTTGTTGATCATTTAGGTTAAAAAAAAGCCCTAGAAATTGGGCCATGTTTCAGTGGTCAACGGTTACCAGTGGTCAAATTGTCGTCAAAAGTAATGGCTCTGTGGCTACTGTAAGGAGATCTGTGCAGAGTGTGACCCTAACAAAGGAAATGTTTTCTACAAGTTACAATTTTCTATGGTAAAAGATCAATACCAGTGTGTGTGTGTGTGTGAGGGCCTTCAGAGTGTAGCTAATTACTGTATCATTTTATCCACAAATACATTCCACAGCTTTCTATGAAGTGGTAAAATTAAACAGAGTTAACATTACTTCTGTCATTGTAGGTACTTTTTAAGATTAATCTAGATTTTTTTCATTGTTTCATTGAAACATCAGGATTTCTCCAATTGTCTCATCTTGTACGTCTGTTGACCACAACTCTAGAGGTCTCATACATTCAAGTGTAATATAGAGGCAGATATGGCTAGAAGGAAATAAATCAGTTTTATCTAAAAATCCCATGGCCTGAATTCAATCAACATTCGCCCTTAACTTGACTTAACCGTGACTCACAATTAAGTGCAAAAGATTGGTGAGTTCAGGAATCACCAAGATTAACTCTACAAACGTAGTTTATTTTTTCAAGCAAACACTTGCATTTCAATTGAATCAATTAAGTCAAAGATTAGGACAACATTATATAAAATCGCAATGATTTTGGACATTTGAATTCAGTGTGATGTCACTACCACTACCGTATCTAGGTGGGGAGAAGACATTTTCAAAGTGTGTTCATTGTACTTTCACCCCTGAAAAGATTTGTCCCGTGCCAAAAGGGTCACTGTCTGTCTAAATGGTGTGTAGTTTTACCCTGCTGTAAATATCTTGTGATGAAGTTTAAAATGAATCCAAAGCTGGCGTCTGATTGGCTCCTCCCGGCCAATGAGGGCAAAGATTTTTGAGGATAACATTTGTGTACATGCTGTATATCTAAATTGTATTTGACCATTGTTCCGATCTACTGAATTGTGTATGATTCTTTGTAGAATTACCTTATTATTGGTATTAATATTATTATTATTACTCTTTAGAGATATTATTCATACATCAGATTTTTTTAATAAGCTAATTTTTATTCCTGGTAAGGCTACCACTTACCCTTTTTTTGTCTTGTATTTTTTATTCCATTTTTTTCCATTTTTTTAAAATTTATTGATAGAGTTCTTGTACCACAAGTTGTACCACAAAACCATGCACTGTCATCCTTCAGAGCAGAACTCCTCTCCATAAATATTATTATTATTATTATTATTATTATTCACAAGAAAACACTTGTCCAAAGAGTAAAGTAAAGGCTGCTTTGACATTTTTTATTTTTTATAACATTTTAATTTCTGGGGCTTACGATCTCCATTTCCACTCTGCTATATTTTGTGCGCAAGCTTCATTTTTCTTTCCCTGAAGGATAACTAAAAAGCGGTGAATTTGTGGAGATGAGCACAGTGCAATAAAAGGAACATTCCCCCCTCCCTCTTTCAACCTTGTTAAATATCATATGCATATGCAATGCCATTATTAAAAGCACTGTTCACACACTCCAGTCTGCAGCTTATGAACCCCTGTAGTGCAGCTCGTGTGTTTGCGTTCTCTGGACTTTCAGTTGCAAATGGCTGAAACAGGTATTTAAATTAATCTGCTCCAGTAGATGACTCTGTCAGTTTAAGATTAGTAATTTTCCTTATTTAATAGGTTTTTAAATTGTTGAAATAAAAAAACAAGCATGGGTTATTCTTCTGGAATTCACGAATTCTATGGACGCAGAACAACGTCCATGCAATTTGCAAATGTTGTCCATACATCTTCATTTCCTTTTAAACTTTACATAACGTACACCCATATTGGGAACGTCTTTAACATTTCAGATGTTTTTTCAGGTTTTGTTCCATCTCTACATATTTATTTATCATATTTCATATTTCCATTCCCTATAAACCATACTGCATGTCTTCCCCCAGAAATACATGGGTGTTTTGCTGTATAATTCTGTATCTGTTAGACAAAGGTCTACTCCCAAGTGAAAAGTCTCACGGAAACACTACTACTGAACAAACCGCTAAAAATGCTTTTGTGTCCTTTGTGTTACGTCGGAACACAAACTAAAATGACAAAGCCTCATCGGACATTCACTTTTGTGCTTTATTAATATCTTATATTTTTGCAAATCGTTTTTTTGTGAATCAAATCAAAATGCCATCCTTAAGTTTCATATTTATTTACTTGGGAATGTCATTTCTGGGACATTTCTGTGATAATTTCTGTTGCTTAAACATTTGAATTCTATGTCACTAGTCATTATAACCATGCTTTAGTTGGGAGGACGTAGTGGGATTTTAAAATGCCTGCAAGCACCAGCTTTTGACTGCCTGTCACTGAGCATGGCTTTTCAAACCGTGGAATGTTGAGGTAGTTCTCAAACAGTGATCGGATTATTCGTCCCATTTAGCCTGGCTTACCAGCTGTGTGTCAGGCCCAACGACGTCTCCGGTTACGACCGTGCTCCAAGCCGAGATGATGTACTGCGCAATGGTGAAGCAATCAAAAGCAGCGGGCGATTCACCCGCTGGCTGCATGCAGTTCACATTTCTCATTCTATAAGAGGCAGCCAGTGTGGTATAATGGTTAGGGAACTGGGCTTGTAACGTTAAGGTTGCAGGTTCAATCCCCAGGTGGGGCACTGCCGTTGTACCCTTGAGCTAAAGGTACTTAACCTGAATTGCTTCAGTAAATATCCAGCTGTATAAATGGATTGTAAAGAAATGCAAAACTGTAAGTCGCTCTGGATAAGAGCGTCTGCTAAATGCCTGTAATGTAATGTAATGTATAAGGGACAACTGGGGTACCAAGCAATGATCCTCCTGGCAGTCTTTGCATGCTTATCTCATTGAAGCGCATGGTTGCCACCGTATGCATTTAAGGCCGTGCGCAAAGAGGCACACCTGACACTGGCTGATAAGCGAGGCTACATTTCCTTCAGTCCATTCCCAGAAGTTGGCTTTTCCACTTTGCTGAATCCACATGAAAAACTGTTTTTTTGCATATGATGTTTAATAACCTCCACATATTCTTTCCCACTGTTATGAATGTTTTAACACCATTACAAGCCAAGTATGTATTGGTCACGTGTTGTACAGTCCAGTCCAACCAATGACGTCCCTGCATTAAAGATGCCTTCGATATCTGTAATTCAGTGGTTCCTGGCTGCACCTTTGAGGAATGGCATATGCCCTAGCGATCTTGGTGCGCATGTATATAGACCAGCAGCATGACCTATGGGAGGGGGGTCAGGGTGCTTCTTGGGGGTGCCAGGCCAACCCTTCAAGGCGCTCCTTTAGCTTCTGTTGCCTGCTTTCACTACTATTTTGTGCCGCCACCAAAGCTGTAAAACGCATCACAAATAATTTTGCCTTAAAGACACTGCCTCTCAGTCTCGTTCTCTTGACAAATGACATTGCGTCTCAGCGCCTGTTAACACAGCGACCGTGCTTCATACAGTAAATGCCGTTTTTGTTTTGCCCTCGCCGACTTAAGCTCTTAAAACCCTCATTCATACAGTGCCGATTACTGGGCCTCCCCTCCCCTACACCCCTCTTCCGAACAATGAGTGAGTTTGTCACTTTGGTATGGAAGACCTTGCAGATACTTGTGAATAGGAATAAATGTGGATCGACTCTCAGGAGATATTAAAGTGGTAGCACGGGCTATGGCAAAACGGCAGCACATGTTTACTCCAAATTAATCCAGCACATTCCGACTGGCGTCACGATGAGAAAAAGGAGGAGCTTTAGAGAAGCATCCCAATACAGTCGAGGAAAAACTACAGCCGTTTTCCAGCTGTGTTCTGTATCATTAACTGGAGACAGTCTATGTAGCTCAGACCACCACCACCACCCCCTTTCAATAGCATGGCTCTGTTTGTATTAATATCACAAAAGTCAAGAGAAGGAATCTTGTGTGGCACGCGAGACCCCCGGCCCCCCCTTTTTGTCGCCGCAACGTGCATGTCACACCATGCAGCTTGTCCCTTCAATCTGTAGCTGTGATTTTTTAAAGAAAGGAACAATAATAAAATTGTCAAAAATACTAATGCAAAACGTCTGCAATGTCTCACGGATTTCTGTTTCATTGTCACAAATAAAGGTTTTGTGTCAAAGTCACATGTTTATAAGCAAAAGCCTATGAACACTGCATTGTTTGACTTCAGTGATGTACATTGGGGGCCTCGGGTGGCGTAACAGTTAAAGCATTCACCCCGGAATGCAAGTTGCCCACTGCAGCTGTGGTTTGAAACCCGGCTGCACCAGTCTGGCTCAGGCCGGGAGCGTGTTTAGCTGTCCGCCCCGGGGGGAGGGGGGAGGAGCGCCGGCACAAGCTCGTCGAGGAGCGGTAGGGCGACCTTCTAAACATAGTTGGGCGACTTCCGTCTTGGAGGAGGCAGATCATTGCCTCAAGGTATTAGTTTGTCCTGTGGAGATTGGTGGCGAGTTCCTGAGAGGGTAAATCTACTGTTTTTAAAAATTTTAAGTAATGTAAGTTTGGATGAATCTATATATTATTAGGATTTAAAATATATTAACATTATATATTAATTTGTTTTAAAAGTATCAACACTTGAATACTTCATTGTAACTTCCGATGTGAATGTATGACTAATGTAGATAAGTCATAATGTCAGTCCGCTTTATTCAGGAAATTAAATGATTATTTTCCTTCCAAAAATATGGAAGAACATTCCTAAAAAAATACTGTAAAAAATAAAATGATCAATTACATTTTCATACCATAGACTACAGGTAACTGTCTCATTATTCAAGGGTAGCTCAGACATGGAATTGTATTTATTTTACTGCTGAGAATCAAAAATTCTAATTTAAAGGAAGGGGAAACATATTGCCTTCTAAAAAATAAAGAAAGAAATACAGGAATTGTAGCATTAGCTGGAGAAATCTGGCTCTTGCAATGAGCAGATCATTATCAGCCGGGTGCTGCTTTGACCTTGTTCAGTTCAGTGGCCAGTGGCAAGCCTTCCCGTTTCATATACAGTATAACAGTGATATCTGACATATGATATGACATATCTCTCCAGTCAATACCAACAAATAAGGCACAATGGAAATCCATTTGAAACCAGCAGCCTTAATGAGCAGCTGTCCCTTTTAACACAGATAGCATGACCGTGTCCCCTGCTCCTGGTCCCTTAGCACCAGTGCAGGGTCCAAGTGCTCGCAGTGTAACCCCCCTCTCCTGGATCCGTCTGCCGTGCAGTCATTATCCCTGGATCCCTGGTCCAGCCTGCCCCCCCGGTGTCCATATCCCACAGCAGGGGGGTCAGTGTCGGTGTCTGTCTGTGGATCTCAGGTGAGCTGAGGCAGCCATAATGACCTTCCTTGTCCTGATGAGAACCAGTGTACCCCCCCAAACACACACCCCCACCCAATCCTTGCAGCATCTCATACTCAAGGGCTGCTTGTAATCCGTTATCCTGTGGGACGGCTCATGTCCAGATGCTGCCCCCACCTCTGTCATTGTTCCAGTCAGACAAGTGCTTGCTCTTCTTCCTCTTCCTCTTCCTCTTCCTCTTCCCGGTCCACTCCCTCCACCACCATTGTGTTGTTGTCCCCGATGATGACAAACTCCAGGTTGGAGCTTTGGACATGGAGGCTCTGAGGTGCTGGAGAAGACTGCGCTGACCCCTGCTGGCCACATCTGCAACTGCACCTCCCTGCCTCTGCAACAGGACGGATTGTTATTTCTCCATAATAACGTGGCAGACATCTAAAGCTAGCTCTGCTTCTCTGTAAAGCTACACTGGCTGGCTTTGATCTCATAGCCAGCAGAGTGCTACACGTGGGAATAGTCTTTACATTTAACAGCCTTGGATTCAGGAAACGAGGAACATGTTCTAGGATTACCTGCGGGTCAGGATGTTACCCTGAATGCGGTAATAAGAGAAAGATGAGTTGTACTTTTAGTAAAAGGAAGGAGTGCATAGAAGTGGGAAAATGTTACTTTCTGAGCTCTGACAGGACAAGGTCCAATACTAGCTATTTAGGATTACAGCAGGCTAATAATGGATGCTTGAAAGGCTTATACACTCTACAAAATAAAGCACAGGGTACACAAGGTACACATTGAGGAAAGGTACAGAAAAGCATCATGGTACGGTAATGAATCCGTATTCACACTGGCAGCCATATTGTAATGAAAATGGGCCTTGTACATTTACATAACATGTACATTACATTTTACAATACATTTACATTTTAAGCATTTAAGCAAGCTTGTACTGCAAGCAACATTATTTTTCTCACAAGGGAACAATTCTGATCTTCTGACTAAAGGTACAATTCAGTACCTTACAGGGGCACTGCCACAGTGACAAGCATTTGTACTTTAATAGGTACAACATGCTATCTTTCTTTATGAGAATATATTGCAGGGTGGCAGCTTATAAGATTTTGCTGGTAGCTAGCAGCACCAGTATGCCATTGCAGGACCATCACCCCCATTGCAATTCTTAAATGCCAAGCAGGTGGGCAGAGGGTACCATTTCATAAAGCCATTGGCTTGACTAGGCAGAGGATTCTGGGATTAAAT
This sequence comes from Aldrovandia affinis, assembly GCA_029706075.1. Lineage (NCBI taxonomy): Eukaryota > Metazoa > Chordata > Actinopteri > Notacanthiformes > Halosauridae > Aldrovandia > Aldrovandia affinis. Next base: position 414,005 of record JAINUG010000124.1, on the reverse strand, counting down.
AACAAGTACTAGTTTCCTCATAATGACACAACAACCATCCGCTGTAATGGTTACAGTACTTTAAAAAAAAAAAACGATCTATTGTTTCTGATATATCATCTCGGCCTCCCTCCCCCCTGCCTGGGGCAGAATGACAGCCATTTTTGTATCTGTCCGCCCCACAGTGGCGCTAATCTTGAATCTTGCCAGGGCAAAAATACAGTACTTATTTTTGGTGGGCACACTGCAGCATGGCAGATTAGTCTGTGCATGTTTAGGACACCCAGATTCATATGATGCAATGTTTACGACAGGCATCGCAAAAGGGGAATCCACAAGCAGGTGGCACGAAACCCCAACCACATCTGACCTTTTACTTCTTTATTTCCCCACAGTTACTGCTTACCACGTCACCCTGAGGAAGCGCGCTCTGAGAGGGGTGAGGCAAACTGTTGCTGCCATTTCATCAACATAGTGTAAACGAAGATCCATGTCCACTCCAGAGGCCCTGGAGCCGTGTCTGTGATTTGATTTGATTTGATGCCGCATCAACGTGATAGCCTGAGGCAGCAGCACTTACACTACCGGTCAAAAGTTTTAGAACACCCCCATTTTCCAGTTTTTACTGACATTTCAAGTCCAGTGAATAACCTGAACTGGTACACTGCCAGAGGTTAAAAAAAAAAAGTTTAGGTTACCAAAAACTGGAGGAAACTCTGACAGGAAGAGGTCTGGCAGACCCAAAGCCACAACAAAATCAGTTTCTGAGAGTCAACAGCTTGTGTGATAGGCGGCTCACAGGACAACACCTTCAAGCACAGCTTAACACTGGTCGAAGTAAGAAAGTCTCAGTTTCAACTGCCAGACCTCTTCCTGTCAAGAGTTTCCTCCAGTTTCGAAGTGCCTTTTGATGGTATAGTCACTGCCAAAAAATTGACATTCTTTTTCCGTTTTTGGTAACCTAAACTTTTTTTTTTTAACCTCTGGCAGTTTACCGCTTACCTTTGCACCATTTCAGGTTATACACTGGACTTGAACTGCTTAAATTTCAGTAAAAACTGGAAAATGGGGGTGTTCTAAAACTTTTGACCGGTAGTGTACTTCGATGCAACAAAGTAATTAAAACCCAAGAAGGTGCTAAATGTGTTGAGCTGCTCTTACCGTCCCTGGCGTTCTCAGCGTTGTGAGATGGCGGACACTGGCGGTCTGTGGTCATGCGTTGTGCATTGTTACTCCCGATGATGCAGTTGTTGAGGGTGGAATCGTGAATGTTGATGATGTAAGTGGGAACCATGCTCTGCCGATCTGTTAGGGGACGACAGAAGCTCTCAGTTGTTTCGATGTCCATACTGTATATGCCAGAGCTTTCCAATGCCAAGGAAACAACACGGAGCGAGTCACACATGCTTGATTGTGGGAGCAATGTGATGACAAACTGGGGCGGCATGTAGTATAATGGTTAGGGAACTGGACTTGTAACTCAGAAGTTGCTGGTTCAATTCCCAGGTGGGACACATCTGCTGTTGTATCCTCGAGCAAGGTACTTAACCTGAATTGCTTCAGTAAAATATCCAGCTGTATAAATAGATTGTATGTTAAGAAATGTCAACTGTGTAAGTCGCTCTGGATAAGAGCGTCTGCTAAATGCCTAAAATGTAAATGCAAAATGTACAAACTGGCTGAGAGCATAATGGCAGAAATGAAGCATGGAACAGCCTGGCCTGGATTCAATCACCATTTGTCCTTAACTTTGGTAACAAGTTACAAAGTTACCATTTGAGTTCAGCAATCGCCAAAACAAACTTGTAAATAACAACACTTGCCTTTATTCATAAGTCAAAATTATGGAAAAATGTTAATGGAATGGCCCATATCTCTGGTCAAAGGTAGAAAAAAATGAAATGAAAATGAATGAAAAAAGCATTTTTTCTCACTACAGTTTATGTTATTAGGTGTTATTCAAATACACTTAGAATTCGAGTTCACTCTCATCTGTGTTTGCATAATAACACAATATACATACAGTATACTTTTAGATATATTTCCAAAAATATGTACTGTTTAATATTGCATATATAATATCATACATTTGCTTTTGTACCCTAGCATTTGCATTCAGTGTCCAGGTGCATAATTATAAACTTACCTATCTGAGAAACAATGTGTAATGGCTGGGGGGTTTCCAGAACTGAATCACTTGCTGAATGAAAACAACAAAAAAACAGTTAATATTACCTACACAGTCTAACGACTACAGGGACACAACGAACTAAACTCATAGCTCATGTATAATTGAAATGGCATTGAAAATGACAGTTTGCTGTATCGCCTGTGTTCATAATTACGCATAGGAAAAGTAAGGCTCACCTGAAGAACCCGCGACTCGTTCACATAGCAAGGGATCACAGCTTTCCAAAAGCTTGCAAAACAACTGGCACGTCCGCCGGCCTTTGCGAATTACAGTCTGCATGAGCTGAGAGGCCTTCTGTAGGTCCATCATTCTGGATCGGATCATCTGACTCTCGTACAGCGTAATGGTCGGAAGTTCGCACCACCAGGCAGGACGGCATGGACTTGCTCAGTAAGTACAGGTGCCGTTGTAAGGTTTTCTCTTTTGGGTAACAATGCGCGGGGAGAAATCAAAGTGAGAAAAGAATACACAACCGTTAAATGTTGCGTTGGACATTACCAACAAACACAAGGTTTCACTATATCAACATTTAAAAAAACATGCCAAAAATACGAGTCCATACTATAGGCTACTGCAGTTGCTAAACGATCATACGATACACATTTTGCATTGAATCGGGCGCAAGATAAACTAGGTTAGATTTCAGTTATTATATAGGCTATTTCAGCATGCGACACCTACTGTCTTTGATGTTTTCCCAACAACATCGTTCAAAATTGATGCGATTTTGCACAGCAGTATGTGATTTAACGTGACACAGTAGCCTCTCGCCTTGGTAGCTAAGCAATGATCGCTTACCGTTAAAAAGCTCCGAACTGTGGTTACTCTTTAAAACATTTGAGTTAATCTCTCCACTTGCCCTCCGTTTTTGAAACTATATACCACACCTTGCATTTGTGTACAACTAAGATCCGGCCGTGGTTTCTGAGAAATTCCCCTTTGGTACACACGCTCACGTCTTTCTGATGAAATTCCCCTTTTGTATCCCTTACATATTGACAAAGTGGAACTGCTGTCATAGCACTTTTTTCCCCAATGATACGTCTTCACCAGTCCAAAACAACATATTTTGATCACTTACTTACGAGAGAACGTGAATACTTTCAAAATGTTATGCATCCAAATTCAAATGTGAAAATAATCCCGACTGCTAATCTGGATCTTGGTCATCCAGTTGAATCGATATTTAAAATGTAAATGAACACAGGCAGGTTTTCACAGTATGGTTGATAAAATCCTTCAAGGTTCGATTTTACAAGTTGATAACAGATTAATCGAATAGCCTACTTATTTCAAAGCAATCAATTATTGGTCTTTACTTTCCAGGATGGCTGGCAGTGTAGTGTAATGGTTAGGGGAACTGGGCTTGTAACTCAGAGGTTGCTGGTTCAATTCCCAGGTGGGGCACTGCCGTTGTACCCTTGAGGCTACTTAACCTGAATTGCTTCAGTAAAATATGCAGCTGTATAAATGGATCGTATATAAAGAAATGTGAACTGTGCAAGTCGCTCTGGATAAGATGCCTAAATGCCTAAAATGTAAATGTAAATGCAGGTTTCGATGCGTGGTCAAAAGCGACGCACAAAACGGTGGCGCGCCGAGCCGAAGTCCTGCGCAGAACTGCGCTGCGCTGCGCAGAATGGATCCGCGTGAAGGCGCAGCTATCTCGATGCGTCAAGAGAAGGACGCAGGTTCTCTATTGGTTCGCTGTCGTTGTTTTAAAGGCGGGTGCAATACATTGGAACGACCATGACGCTTTTCTCTGTAGAAAATGTACCGGTCACGAAGATAATTTGGGGGATACGGGGAGACAGGGGTCTGGCTGTAAGAAGAGGTGAGAACCATCGCGTGAAAAAATGAAGATTTGGAGCACGGAGCACATATTCAGGTAGCACGCAATATGTCAGTTGTAATTTCTCTGCGAGCGAGATGTACTGGCTAGTTATCTTGTTAGCAGCGCAGATCGCCAGCTAGCTCGTCATTGACATGCAGAGCATATTTTCAGCGAAAGAGCAGTCATTGAAATAAGACCAACATTGCTATAATATATTTCCCCTCACTTATAGTATTGCACCTTTATTATGATCATTTTTTCATTTTAATTTGCATATAGCTTTCGTTGCCCTGCTTAGCAACCCTAAATAGGCCTAGCCAGCTATACGATCGAATACAGACTTGAATATATAAAAGAGTAGCATATTTGTACGAGTCCTTCTAGAGAACCCAAGTTGTGCATCACTTTCAGTTGGTATGGAATATCCAGGTGAGCTCACTTCCGGCTGGAAGAGCCCGCAATGATGAGCTACAGGGTCACGTTTCGAAAAATGAAACAACGGAGTTTAATCGGGAATCCCAAGAGCGTGGAGCAGCCCCGTTTATGCTTTTATATTAGTTCCCATGTATATTTACTAGGGCTTTACTATGCCCAGTAGCATAAATAATGTTCAGAAGAGTTGCGTACTCAATTCGTACTCAATTGGTTCATGACGTAATTTCTTTTCTGTATATCAAACGCTAGCTATGTCTTTTTCAAGTACTGTAGGATATCCTTGACATGGTAGTGTCATCTCCGTCTTCAGCACAGTTTTTTTTACATTGACTGTTAATAGAATAGGCTTTGTTAACGTGAATCAAACTTTTACTTACGTAAATGTATCCATCCAATGCCTATTTGTCTTCTTAAGGGGATAAAACGGCCGCACTCAGGTGTCCAGTGGACTTGGATGTTCTTTTACACGATGTTGAAATGGCAACAGTAGTTTGCGTTGTGCCGCTTAGAGCGCTTACACAGGGTAATGAGGTAACCGGTAACAAGAGGAAATAAACAAGTAAAAGGTCAGGTGTTGGAGTTTTGTGCCACCTGTTTGTGGATTCCCCTTTTGCGATGCCTGTCGTAAACATTGCATCATATGAATCTAGGTGTCATAAACATGCACAGACTAATCTGCCATGCTGCAGTGTGCCCACCAAAAATAAGTACTGTAGCAGAATCTTGTGTCTTATGTCCCTTTGTGTCACAACTGTTTGTTTGTTTATTGACCCTGCCTGCACAACGCATTTCCGTATGGGATAGTGAAGATAATTGACCATTTCATAATTGACTTCTAATAATATTGATAATAGTAATTGACTAATTTTGTGCCAATAAGCATACAGTACAGTATGCAGTATGTCCCCATTAACTAGGGTCTGGATCAATTCCATTTAAATTCAGCCAGGCCAGGACTTCAATTGAAGTTAAATCCATGAATTGAAAAATGCTTATAGAACATATGGCCATTTTCTATTTCAGGGATTTCAACTAATTTCTTGATTTTAATGAATAGAAATGAATAGAATATAGGGCGGCATGTAGTGTAATGGTTAGGGGAACTGGGCTTGTAACTTAGAGGTTGCTGGTTCAATTCCCAGGTGGGGCACTGCTGTCGTACCCTTGAGCTAAAGGTACTTAACCTGAATTGTTTCAATAAAATATCCAGCTGTATAAATGGATTGTATGTTAAGAAATGTAAAACTGTGTAAGTCGCTCTGGATAAGAGCGTCTGCTAAATGCCTAAAATGTAAATGCAAAATGTACAAACTGGCTGAGAGCATAATGCCAGAAATGAAGCATGGAACAGCCTGGCCTGGATTCAATCACCATTTGTCCTTAACTTTGGTAACCTGGTAACTTTGAGTTCAGCAATCACCAAAACAAACTTGTAAAGTTGCTCTGGATAAGAGCGTCTGATAAATGCCTAAAATGTCAAATGTAAAAATGTAAATGGAATTGACCCCCCCACCCTCCCACCCTGTTTAATTACCCTATGGTGTGTGCGCAGCTACCCCTGGGAGACAGTAATCAAGGCTGCCATGCGGAAGTACCCAAATCCCATGAACCCCAGTGTGGTCGGTGTGGACGTCCTGGACCGGAACCTGGACGCCTGCGGGCGTCTGCACAGCCACAGACTCCTCAGCACCGAGTGGGGGCTGCCGGTCATCGTCCGAGCGGTCAGTCGCCCTGACCGCTGCCGTGTCTGTTGTCCGCTTGAAGTTGTCCGCTTGATTGTTCCTACCATGTCTAGGCAGGCAGTGTGGTATAATGGTTAGGGAACTGGGCTTGTAACGTTAAGGTTGCAGGTTCAAACCCCAGGTGGGACACTGCCGTTGTACCCTTGAGCAAGGTGCTTAGCCTGAATTGCTTCAGTTAATATTCAGCTGTATAAATGGATTGTAAACTGTAAGTCGCTCTGGATAAGAGCATCTGCTAAATGCCTGTAATGTAATGATTGTTCCTACCATGTATTAATGCACATCTCGTAAGTTGCTCTGGATAACAGCGTCCCTAAATGCCTAAAATGTAAATGTAACTGTGAATGTGAAGTACACTCATGTCAACGGTTGGTCTGTGGTTCTGATATGAGCCGTAATCAGACGTGGGTGAAATACTTTATTTGAAATTACTTAACTCTTTAGACGCCAGTAAAATACTACAGATAGTTACAATTTTTTAAAAGACACATCTGTTTAAACTACTATTCATGAGAAAATTCTTCTTTCATATGCTTGTACGTTTTTGTTAGTAACACGTTTCATTAAAAATTGTCTGGGATGTGCTGGTATTGCTGGTATTAAAGTATTTAACATGTGTTTTTGTCCCAGGTCTGGCTGTAATTGGTGATAATGTAAAGTTGTGACTGGTCTGTCCTCAGGACCAGCAGCTGTGGTTCCAGTGTCTCAGTAGATCAGTGAGCATGCTGAACGTCCGCTGTGCATATGATCAATAGGGCTGGGCACTCGGTTTACCGCCTTACAATTTACCGTGGTAAAGGGTAATACCGTCTATTGATAGGTGTTGCCATCGGCCCAGCTCTAGTGATCAAATAACTTGTTATGGCTTGTTCTTACAAATATGCATACGCAAAGTAATACCAATGGATAGTGACGCTGACTAATGAGAATAATGTAAATGCAGTAATACGCATCAGTCTAATGCAAAGTTGACCCTCACCACGAGGATGCATGAAAAGAGAGCTTATCTGCTGTGTTCTTGTCGCTGTGCAGATTTTGGGAACCAGCAGGACTGTGACCTATGTGAAGGAGCATTCCATTGTTGATCCAGAGAAGAAGGAAATGGAGCTTTGTTCAACAAATGTGACTAGAGTTTGTCTTTGCACCTTGACAGAACATTTGTATTTGCTGTAAAACGAATGTCCCACCAGCTGTGAACTTGCTTATCTCTAAACCATGACATGGTCATCTGAGCTGGCAGTATATGTGGAACTGATTGTTACAGGCTCAAGCCGTTAAATTCACGATGATGGTGATAGTTCAGGTATCAAACATTCACATTCCAGTTGGCTACAGTGGTGTTTTTTGTTTTTAAAATAATGTTTAAGATTTTCTGATTTTTCTCCCAATTTGGTAGCCAATTAGACCCACTATTTAAGTCAATCCCCCCCTAGTAATGTGAGTTTGCTGCTGTAGTCCTGCAACCGGTAGCGACACGCGACCTGACGCCTCTTCCGAGACGGCACTCGCCCAAGTATCAACCGTAACCCGGTATACTGCAGGGCCACTCTTATGCGCAGCGAATCTCATGTCGGCTTCCCTCCCCCTCCCTGGGGCGGACAGCCAATCGCCACCCCTGGTGGCACTCCTGGCCAGAGCCGACTCTGGCGAGATGGGAAATTGAACCCCGGTCTCCGTGGCCAGCGTTGGACGTTGTAACCACTGGGCCACGCGGGAGGCCCCCTACAGTGGTGTTTTGATCATGGCTCTCCTTTTTCAAGCTCTTAAGGATTAAGGTCATGTTAGCTGTGCACGACTGCAGCCAGAGAGTGTGAATTGTTGCACGCTGTGCTCTCTGGGAGTGAAGGCAAAGGGAGACCAGGACTAAAGGATGTGTGTCTCCTTTCAGATCACTCTGACTAATTTGGTGTCCGTGGACGAACGTCTGATATACAGACCTCACCCAGAAAATCCAGAAGTGTAAGTAAAACAAATATACACAGTGGGGTCCAATAGTCCCACTACCAAGATCTTTGTTTTTCGTTCATCAAAAACTAACACAAAGTCTTTACTCAGGAGAACAATTTGACCTCTAACTACTTCACTAAGCTCTGCTGAATATTTGTAGATATTTCCATTTCATAGCATCCTTTTTTATTTGTGTCAGTGTTTTATGACATTCTTGAATAGCAAATACCACATGACTAAAAATGTGAGTGTTAGTTTTTGATGAACAATGAAAACAAACAGATCTTGGTAGTGGACTCAGACTTTTGGACCCCACTGTATATGTATATATACACACTACCGGTCAAAAGTTTTAGAACGTCCCCATTTTCCAGTTTTTGCTGAAATTTAAGCAGTTCAAGTCCAGTGAATAACCTGAAATGCTACAAAGGTCAGCGGTAAACTGCCAGAGGTTTAAAAAAAAAGTTTTTTGACCGGTAGTGTATATATATACACACACACACACACACACACACACACACATGTATATATAATGGGTAGACAAATTCATGTAAATAAACATGGAAAAGGATTTGTGAGTGTCCCTTCCCCCCGGGTAACCAAAGTGTTGTCTTTATTTTGGCAGTTACCTGTACCTGGCTCTCAGTCACATGCAACAATACAATCAGTCATTTGGCAACACAGCAGGCAAACACAAATAGAGAAGTTCTGCTGGCTTTGTGTGCGTATTGCATGCGTCTGCTGTGTCGCACGGTCCCTTGGGTGGGTTTGGTCCCTGTCACCGTAATGTAGGGCTGTCCCTGCCCCTCCCTCCCTCCCCACAGGACTGTCCTGACCCAGGAAGCCATCATCACCGTGAAGGGGGTCAGTCTTAGCAGCTACCTGGAGGGACTGATGGCGCTCAGCATGTCAGCCAATGCCAGAAAGGTACAGCCCAGTGTCTGCTCCCATTGACACTGTTATTTTATTTCATTTATATATTTTTTCACATCACAGATGTGAATGAATTAATGAATGAATAATGAATTTATATTTTGTATAATTTCCTTACCCTCATTGGGAGAGTATTGAATTCATTGGAGGAGTGAAGACTCATGGGTTTATGCAACAAACAGAAAAACACACTAGACTTGGGCGTTGGGATTTTAGGCTGATTTAGGATTGTGTTATGATTGATGCTCGCACACGAGGGTCACAAATTAGAAAAGCGAGGTTTATTTTTCCCCTTCGCGCCAACTGGCAAACCGCAACTGCGATGTCTTTGCTTCTTGTCACAAGGCTTCTAATTCTTCCTCAAACCTTTCTCTGTGGCTCAGTTGGTAGAGCACAGCGTTGGCAATGCTTAGGTTGTGGGTTCAATCCCCACTGGGGCCACATGTACTGAAAATGTATGCATTCACCACTGTAAATCGCTTTGGATAAAAGAATCTGCTAAATGGTGTATATAAGCCCAAAATTATTTGACATTTGAAAGGAATGGATTTATGTTTTCTTTATTTACATTCCAACACAGTAGGTACAGTAGTTCTGTCTCTTAAATAGAAACTTCTCCACTAGTTATGCTAATGATAATATGAGTAATGGGTAAAGTGACCATTGTCTAAAATGGCCAGTTGATCAAACAGAAATTGAACAGGATACAAAAATAACCTGAAAGGCCAGAAAGGAAGTTAGACGCTGTTTAAGAGGAAGTTAATTTCACTCCAGTGGTAGCCCGCAGTCCCCAGATGACAAAATCTGAGAACTGCCAAAAATGAGACATTTATGGAAACAAGAAAACAAAAACATTTTTGTGGTATTTCTGTACTCTATTTTAAGAAGTTTATTATTTCTAAACCCGGGGACCCAAGGTGCAAAAATAGCGTGTGTTGCTTTCGGCTTCCGCAGTGACGGAACGGAACAGGAAACTGTATATGCATGAATGAGACGCCAGAATGAACGCTGATTTTCACAGTAGGAGAACCTTGTCCTTTCTCAGAGGTTCAGAGTGTAAACTCCATGGTGTCCTGCTCCTCTTGTGTGTTGCTGTAGGGTTGGGATGCTATTGAATGGATCATACAGAACTCTGAAAGGGAGAATGCACCTTTGTGCGACCTGTGTTAACCAGTGGTAACTACAGTTCCCTTTTCCATCACAGCTGAGCCAGCGCTTGCATGTATTGGACAGTACAGTAGTTTCGGGTTTGGCAATATGGCATTTGGTTTTTGCCTGTCACCACGGAAGATGTGGTAAACATGTTGGGGATCCACCGTGCATATATATATACACACACACACACACACAGGTGACCGCCAAAATAAAGGCAACACTTGAGGTAATGAGGGATCGGTTTAAACTGTTAAAGCACCGAAAGTGTCTGTCGGCGTGTGTCAGGGCCAGTAGTGGTGGATAGGCCTGCCCCCCCCCAGGTTACCAAAGTGTTGCCTTTATTTTGGCAGTTACCTGTATGTATAAAACATTCTTATTTATTTATTTTTTCATTTTTCATTGAGGAATAAAAGCTTGAAAACACAATGGCAAATTATAAATATATATCAAATAACCTTTTGACTTTTTTACAACCGGAAAAATGTTTTTAAATTGTTCAGTTAAGTTACAAAATATATATTAGTTAGCTGAGGTTGCATAACAATGGCCACGGGGTACCAGGCCAGTAAAGATGGTAGCTGCTGTAATGAGTCTTACACCAGCAGTCAAAATGAATTAATCACCACGGTGAGAGATGCGCACCTGTGTAGAGCGGTGCCGTTTGCCGCTGCGTAGCAGGGTTTCGTGTGAAGCCCGTCTAACATGACTCTAGACATGCGAATGTTTCTCAGGGTCACGGAATGACAGAGTGGCACAGCCGGTGCTCGCTGGCTGGCAGGGTGGGCAGTGTGGTTATAGGTGGAGGGGACTGAGGCTAGGAGACCGCCGTCATGTACCACGTGACTTAAATACCGTTGAGAACCTATGGAACCGAATCATAATGAAGGAACGTGAGCAGAAAGCAGAGAGCCCTGCTGGGAACTCTAGACTGCTGTAAACTACTTTGGGATATGCTGACGCGGGGACGCCTCAGGACGCCTTCAACGAGCGGAGCAAGGGTGTGTGAGGACGCCATTATTAAGCAAAATGGCAAATTATTATCTGTTGCATATCTGGTATAATTTACGGCGGGGGTTCCCAAACCCTTTTCCTCTCAAGGCCCCGTATATTCCCACCCCTGCTAAATGACCACCCTGCGGCCTTATCCAACGGCTTCAACACGAGTAATAATAATAATAATAATAAACTTTATTTATATAGCTCCAACATACAAAATTGGCCCAAAGTTTTACAGCAGAGAGTACATGGAAAAATGAAATAAAATAAAATACATGGAAATGTGATGTCATTAGAACATAAGAATACATAGTGATGAGAACGGGCCGTTCGGCCCATCTAGGCTCGTCATGTCCTAATCTAAAGAGTATCTAGTACAGCATCTAGCCTGGACTTGAATAGCCCAAGCGTTTCTGCCTCTACTACCTAACCTGGCAAGCTGTTCCAGGCATTGACAACTCTCTGTGTAAAGAAGTATATGTCAGTATATCATGGATCTGTGAAAGACATTTAACTATTAGTCAAAGATCCGTTAGCTAAATTGGGCATAACTATTTAGTACAATATACACATTTAATGATAAAAGTGACCACAATATTACCAAGGAGGTGTAAATCAGACAATGTTTTTTCATACATGAACATTTAAAATGATAAAAAAACAACAAAAAAACAGAATATCGTTTAAAGGGTGGAAATATTTGTTCCATCTTGCTGTGGACCCTCACATACTCCAGGGGACCCCAGACTCCAGTTTGGGAATGTCTGATGTACGGTACTGTAATCAAGTCTTCCATGACCGAGTAATTATCTTTCACCTGGGTAATTATCTTTGACTGCTTGCGTGTTAGACCACTGCCCACGAGGGAGGGAGTGAGTATTGAGGAGTAAGGGACTGGGTGCGTTAGAACACACTTGCCATATTGCCTTCTGCTTATTGAGCATGCCAGACCATTTATGTTGCTTGTTCTCATTAAACAAGCTGTTTGTGTCTTGCCTCCATTTCGGTTAGAGCATTGGTACTGCCTCATCCATTCCCTGCCATATTCCCCTTGGGATTAACAGCCGTAACATTTCCCATAAAGTGCCTGAATTTGATTTGGTGTTCGTACTGGTATCTACATTTTTTAGCATGCCACGGTCACCCTTGCCTGGTGTGCTGTTTTCCATTTGATGTTTGTGCTATACTGATTCAGTCAGTCAGTGTTCCGTTAAAAAAAAAAAAAAAAAAAAAAAAAAAAAAAAAATTATTTGACTCCTATTTTCTCCCAATTTTCAGTGCCCAATTGGATTTATGATCTGGGCTCATTGCTGCAACCCCCTCTGTCAATTTGGGAGAGAGCAGACAAGCAAACGCACAAAATTCATGCCTCCTGCTTCTTTTCAGTTAAGCTTACAGACACTTTGTCTGAGGAGGACACTTAATGTGCAGCTTGTTCAGGCAGATTGTGGGCACCTGAATGGCCACAGGGGGCCATTGGTACGCGATGAGATACAGACATTATGCTGACTGTAATCCCTCCCTCCCTCCCCAGTCATCCCTAAGCTGGGCACTGGCACCGCCCAGATTCCACGCCCATCCACACACCAGAGCAGTGCCTTAACAGGATGAGTCACCCAGCATCCTGCAGTCACTGTTCATTGTCGCTTGTTGCCCTGTGATGTGGTTTCACTTCCCAATCCCCCATTGTTAAAAATGTGTGCGTGTGTATGTGCATGATTACGTGTGTTTGTGTGCGCATCTGTTTGTCTGTGTGTTTACGTATGTTTGTTTGTGGGTGTGTGTGTGTCTGTGCGTGCATGTGTGTGTTTACGTGCGTTTCCGTGTGTGTGGGTATGTTTGTGTGTGCGTATTTACGCATATTTGCACATGTGTGTGTGTGTGTGTTGTGTATATGTGTGAGTGCGTGTGTATATTTGTTTGTGAGTGTGTGTTCGTGTGTGTGTGTGCGCTTGTGCTTGTGTATATGTGTATATGTGTGTGTGTGTGTGTGTGTGTGCGTGCGTGCGTGCGTGCGTGCGTGCGTGCGTGCGTGTGTGTGTGTGTGTATGTGTGTGTGTGTGTGTGTGTGTGTGCGTGCGTGCGTGTGTGTGTGTGTGTGTGTGTGTGTGTGTGTGTGTGTGTGTGCGCTACGCTCAGCTGATGACCGTGACCCCTCCTGTAACGCAGAGCGCCCAGGCTGTGGAGTGCGTGATCAGGAGCCTCAGCCTCTCACATCTCCGCATCGATCACCAGGTGGACAGCGAGAGGGGCCACTGGTCTCCCACGGCAACTGGGTAAACTCAACTAGTCCCGCCCAGGGGGGCGTGGCTATGTAGACCCCCACATACACCACTGGGGGGCAGCATCAGCAAACCATGTCCTGGCATGCATTATCTCACACATGCGCCAGGGTTTACAGGGCACAGTCCTAGAGGGTTTATGTCCTACATTAGGCCAGTGCTTGTGAACCCGCAGATTTGACTGGAACTGAGCGCGCGCCGTTCATGATGTGAATCTCTTCATGGTTTTTGAGACACTATATGGCAGTGGCTCTCAACGCAGAATTTGCATAATTGTGCATCCTGATTGACAGACTAATTAATCCCCTTATCCAGTCAACTGAGAACAAATGTAGATTACACTGCACCATGGGCCCACTGTGGGCCGTGTTTTTGTTGTTGTTGCACTGATAGGGAAAATAATCATGCCTTATTAGTTTGCAAAGTGGTCTGCCAATTATGCAAATGTGTGGGCTGAGGACCGCTGCTGTGTGGCTTCACAGGTACAGAGGTCACACCTTCTGTCGAACTGCAGTGTCCTCAGCTTAGAGTGATGCGTTTAAGAAAGAGTTCTGATGCCTGCACAATGTCACGAGTGAAGCTCCAACTCACATGAACCGAACACGTTCTGTAGCCCTCAAAAGAATGTAACACTTACTTATATTTATTCCTCAAAGTTAAGGACAGTTTGCTAAATCTGAGCCGGCATATGCTCAAGAATAGCAGTTCGGAGAATGTAATTCCATAAAGCCAGTTGTTTTTTCATTAGACATACAACTTCGACCACTGTCTAATCAGGGCACTTAAAGTGTAGAAAAAAATATCTCTAAAGATCAATATTCTTTATTTAATTTGTGTTTTTCTTCCAGTGCTGGGGAATGGGAGAGGTGCAATGTTACTGAAAAAAATGCTAGTTTGCTAATGCTAGTTATTGAAGAGTCAAGAAAATGTTCACTTTGTGAGAAGTGTGGTTGGTACTACTGAAGACTTTATATGAAACGATTTATTTTTGCTTTTAACCATGATTTTTTATTTATTTTAATGTTGTACATTTTAATGTATTTTAATGCTGTAGTCATCATATATGCACAAGACATTCCTAAGCGCACATTAATAATTGGTCCTAAACGTAGGTAAAAAAATAATTTAAAAAATTGACCAACTGAAAGTAGCAGCCTTGTGTGAAATGGTTCACTTTCAGGCACTGACCTAAAAATAGAAACTATGGTTATTGTTAAATTATTAGCACACATTTTTGCAGATGATTTATGTATTTATGTTGCATGTAAGTGTAGGGGGTGCAGTGCAGTATTTTTAAAAACACCTAGGTTTGAAGATCTTTGAACAGAGAAAGTTTACCTCTATATAGAAAAGCAATCTTACAGCCAGCAATAGAGGTCATTACATTCGTTTTAGATGGAAAACCTCTATTAATTCTGCTGGGTTGATCTTCCATGCCTACAAAATTATATTCAGCATATTTTAATTGTGTTTTTAAAAAAAAAAGTGAATTACCATTGCACTGAATTTTGTGGCATTGAATGAAATGTGTTGGTCAATGACAGTTGGGGTGAGAATTGTATGTGTTTAGCTTAGCTTAGCTTAGCGTAGCTTTTCTGTGCATGTTAGCATGTTAATCTTGATCACCACTGTGCTGGAAAAGTGAACAGGGTGGGGAAAAATGTTTCTGTTCTTTTCCCCCCTCGTAAGTGCAGTTCACAAAAGGTGAAAAAAAACCGTGATTGTCTGCATGCTGCCGATTACAGCAAGGCAGGCTAGCTTACCTCAGGCCCTGTGTTAAACATGGTGCTTCGACCAAAGACATGGGACCCATGGACGGGTTGTGGCCCAATTAGACATCCTCTGTCTACCGCTGGGAGGGCAGGGCGTACAATCTCAGAGAATGACAATATGTACAGTGTTTATTTCTGCAGAATGAAAAACAAAACGGCCGTACACTGGTTGTCTCCACTGACTAACGGAATTGCATGTCACCGTACCTTTTAGATGTGGATCCTTTTAGATTACTATTTAAATAAGTAAATAAATGGATAAATACACAAATAACATTCTGTATAAACCAGTGACGAGCAACAGACAGATTTGTTTGCACAGATCCATTATGGACGCCTATAGAATTGGTATGAGAAGAGATGATTGCTGAAGTGTTGTTCAAAACGTGTATAACTTCTACCGTCATCTTTTCCTTAAACGTATATTAACAATGCAGATTTGGCTCGTTGCCATTTGCTCTGTCAGTGAACATTTAATTTTCCACAAATTTTCAGTGACCAGGTGTCCTGACTTTCAACAATTAGGCCCCCACTGACTTCACCTCCCAGTCTATAATTGAATCAGTTAAAAAAGGTAACCTCTTTCTGATTGAATCATGTGTCATATAGCACATTAGGGAACATTGTTTGATCTGAGTGATTCATCAATAAATTTCAGAACTTTCGTTTCATGACACCATCAAAACTGGATTTTTGGATTTGATGAAAGGGAGACTTGGAGAGGCTTGAGACCTGTTTTGTTTTAGGGAAACAAAACCTATGACGTAAGGCTGTCAAGTTTTGTAAGTTTTCACTATGTGGTCTTACTTAAATGATGTGTGTTCATCAAGACTCGGACTTAAGCCAGAAACATCAAGCATCTACTGTAGCTACCTGCCAGCTGGTGTCACATGGGGGCAGAACTGCTATATTTATTTATTTATTATTACTAACAGAGAAAACAAAGATTTTAACCAGATGCCCCTGTTAAACATTTATTCACCAGCTCAATGTATAAGTTTACATTACATTACATTCATTTAGCAGAGTCCTTTATCCAGAGCAATTTAGTTCAGGTTTGGTTTCAGATTTCAGATGCTAGATTTGCTTAGTAACGCTGTAAAAGTTTACACGTGGCCTGGATATGTTATCTGTGGTCTCAGGCTGAGAGTGCCCTGTGTGAGGGAGAAGATCTGCCTCGAGGGCAGCCCCTTTTAGCTCCACCCACTATGGGGCTCACGGAACCTGAGGCTGCCATTACCAGGACACCCTCCTCTCATTATGCATTACCAGGACACCCTCCTCTCATTATGCATTACCAGGACACCCTCCTCTCATTATGCATTACCAGGACACCCTCCTCATTATGCATTACCAGGACACCCTCCTCTCATTATGCATTACCAGGATACCCTCCTCCTCATTATGCATTACCAGGACACCCTCCTCTCATTATGCATTACCAGGACACCCTCCTCCTCATTATGCATTACCAGGACACCCTCCTCTCATTATGCATTACCAGGACACCCTCCTCCTCATTATGCATTACCAGGACACCCTCCTCTCATTATGCATTACCAGGACACCCTCCTCTCATTATGCATTACCAGGACACCCTCCTCATTGCTGCAGCTCGGCTGCTAGACTGCAGAGCGGAAAGAAAAGCCAGCTGACTTCACTCGTTTCAGAGGGCACGCATGTTAGTCTGCGCTCTCCCAAATTGACGGAGGATGTCTCACTGATGGAACGGGCTTACAACTACAATTGGATAACAGATTGGTGGGGGAAAAAAGGCGATTTAAAAGATTTTCTGTGAAAAAAAAGGAAACTTTAGAGATGGTGCTTGGTTGGGTGTACCAAGCACTCATCTCGATGCATCTTGATGACGTGTACATCATAAAATTAAATGAGATGTTAAATGTGAACTGTAAGGTAAACTGCTGATATAGTGTATTTGTATGTATGTGTAATATATATATTTATATTTATATATATATATACACACACACACACATTGTTTTCAGATAACAGCACTAGGTGCCTTTTACAAAACCAGCTGATCCATGTTTATCGATGGCCTGAGTTTGGCACCACTGGTCTAATATCTGCCTCATTGACTTGCGCATTATGTCTGTTGATCGCTTTTATTTATGGAATATATTTGTATGAATGGTAATATTTTTTCCTATACTGTGGTTTACGAAGCTGAAGTAAACCACATGTTCATTTATTTGGTTGAAAGAAAATTCTTGTAATGCTGATTTTGTTTTTGTAATAATAATTCAAGCAGAAACGTGAAATATATTTGTAGAGGTTATGTGTTAATTTATTGAAACTAACCCATTTTGCAATGCCTATGAATAAAATAAATGCATTTTAATTGGTTGTGTGTGTTGGTCATTCCTTGTGTAGTGAGACTCTGGCAAAGGCATTTAATGCTATTTTAATCCACCTATGAAAAGTGCTATTGGCACTTAGCAGGGGTTGTGTGAACTGTAGCCACTTTCCACCAGAAGGGGGCAGAGCTAATCACAAGTCCCAGGCATTCCACAGTGCTGTTGTTCATCAAATGTTTGCCATAAACCCTTTATTCTCTTTTTGTTTGTGTGCAAAAGTATGGCATTTCTTTTAACCTGTAATCTGTAGTTGGATGTCTTAGCTAGCCATTTGAAGGATATATTTTTTGCAGGGCAGTGCACAGTATTACTTCAGTAGTACAGGCAATCCAAGGATTTTGAGCTTGGGTCCCAGGCATGCCATGACCAAGGCACTACACCTCAATCACTCCAGTCAAAATATTCAAAAATATCATTTTTTACAACAGGGGGAAAAAAACTGGAAGCCACTCCACAGTGTCTACTTGAGCAGATTAATAAATAATGTAAAACTAACACAAGGGCAAATCATAATTTGTTTTCTTTCAACAAATCATATTTGGGCTTAATTGCTTTTTGATTGTGAGCCTACAGTACATTTCCGTAGCATGCTTGTTGGGTGTAGAACGAAATCACAATGCAGGAAAACGATAGTTTTTTATTATTTCTCCATGAAACGCATGATATAGCACAGCACCTCACTTATAGCACGTTATTCATACAGTACAACAGGGTTTTTTAAACGTAGGCCCTGATAGAGAACACAACTTCTACTGAAGCAAAAGGCCCATTCTAGACCATTCATCTTAACACTGGCCTGGGAGCTAGAAACAATTCAATGGAAAACTAGAAAACAAAAAAATGCCATATTTTGGAAATCCATTTTGCATCATGCATTTTGCATCATAGCAAACATGTTTTTATCCATTTTGCCAAACTGGAATAAATTATTCAAAAAGGTTATTACTGAACACATGCTCCCTGATTTCTTTAATGCTGTACCTAAAGTATTTTGTTTTGAACTCTTGACAAAATACAAAAGCCTTGCTTTTTTGTTTGAAGGCACAACAGACTAGTCAATCTTTTGGTAACATCTTTGGTTCAAGTACAATAAAATATTGTAGTGCACCTACCAGCAAACAAAAACACATTTACATAAAAACCTTTGAAAAAAACAACATCCCATTATCAAATGTATAAAAGTGAAAAATGTAAATGTACTTTAAAAAAAGTATCATATAAGATATCAGTCATTCTGGTCACAAGTATAGTACCTAATCCTTTATTTTCATGTCATGCACATCCATAGCCATGTCTCAGTAGTTCAGAGAATGGTCTTCTCTTCGCAGGTCAAAGCTACAAGACATTCAGAGTCAGAGGGCATTCTTCCAACCATTCCAAAAATATCTGCAGAAATCTCACAAACTATCCCAATTGGACCGTCTTGACTTTCAAAACCATGCAATGTTCTCAATGAGTTCTACCTTGTTCTACCTTCAAAAAAGTGTAAATTCATGTTGTGCTCAGTTTTTGTTTGCAAATTTTCACTCAACTTTCGTTTTCAAACTGAAAAACCACATTTTGGTATTTGAAGTATTTTTCAACACAATTGGCCAATGTACAAGGTTACAAAGTAGATACACTAATTCTAACGAAACATTAGGATGCCATATTTATTTATTTTTTGAACAATGTTGGCCACCAAGTTCTCGACAGAACGCCTGAATGTCTCGGTCTTGATACCCATAACCTCTCATAATCATAGAAAACTTTATACTTTTGACCGTCTGTGTTACATTTGTCTCTTTGCAGCCCAAGAGATCCCACACCTCCCCCGAAGAATATACACACGATTCAGTAGCCCCCCACCCCACCCCCCATCTCAAGGTAACCAGGAATCCATTGCAGTATGAACACTATGTACAGGGCGTCGCCTGAGGGCTCATCAGAACCTGAAGAGGTTGATGAAGCCTTGTGGGGACACAGGGATGCAGCAGCTCTCTGCGTTGTTGGCTGTGCAGGGGTGGTTTGTGTCCTGCAAATGCAAAAACATAAGAAATTAGTCTTGAATTTGAGCTTGAGCTGTTGGGTCATTTGGCTTTGAACTTGGAACTTGATGCTGAAAAGAACGGCGTGCCTACGGTATAAATAAATGTATATATTTTTATGTTTAAAATGTAAAAAAAAAAAAAAAAAGAATTGCATTTAATTTAATTAATCTACCGGTAAGTTAAAATTCGCTTGAATTTACAGGCCTCTTCCCCACCAACAAGTACAAAGGGGAACCATTTAGTAAAAGTGATTTATGGGGGGAAAAAAGTGGATCATCTTAACACACTAGGCTAACAGTGACCCTTCCTCTAGTACTGCGGGACAGCAGTAAGATACATTTGACATTTTAGGCATTTAGCAGACGCTCTTATCCAGAGCGACTTACACAGTTTACATTTCTTTACATATAATCCATTTATACAGCTGGATATTTTACTGAAGCAATTCAGGTTAAGTACCTTGCTCAAGGGTACAACAGCAGTGCCCACCTGGGGATTGAACCTGCAACCTCTTAAGTTACAAGCCCAGCTCCCCCTAACCATTACACTACACTACCAGCCTTATGCCAAGACGGCCTGCACTCCTCGGTCCAGGCCGATACTGATCTAACGGCAGCGTGATTATTGAAGAGTTTGGCGGTCTGACCTTGGGGGCGGGAATAACAGAACCCAGCTGAAGGGAGGGCGGAGCCAGTGGGTCAGCTGACAGGATGAGTGACAGTTCTCACCTTCCAGAAGAGGATGTGGCAGTGTGTGCAGAACTGCAGGGTGTCGCTGTACTGCTCCTTGCGAGGGTAACACCGGCACAGCTTGAAATACATCTTCTTCCACTCCAGGTGGCCCTTGTCCGTCATTATCAGGCGCTTCCGGATCTGCGGGGTGGAAAGTGCATCCGTGCTGTGAGACTGTCACCTTGTACTCCCTTACCTAACATTCATTAGAAGTGCCACTCCCTTACCTAACATTCATTAGATAAGAGTGGCCCTGTAGTACCGGGTTACGATTCGGCCTGGTGAGTGCCGCCTCGGAGGAGACGTCGGCTCTCACTACCGGTCGCAGGACTATGGCAGTGAACTCACATTACTAGGGGGATTGACATAAAATAGCGGGTCTAATTGGCTACCAAATTGGGAGAAAATGGGATAAAAGCAGAAACAAAAATAATAATAAAAATAAAAAAGATTGCTGATCTTTTTGGCTTGTTTGATTGCTGATCGAGCATGCTGTTGACTTGTGGAATAGATGGAACTTCAACCAGTTGAATGCAGTTGTGCTTCAACAAATTCAAAACAGACTTAATATAGTAAGGAATGTGTGTGTGTGTGTGTGTGTGTGTGTGTGTTTGTGTGTGCTGGTCTTGAGCACTTGCAGATACACACACACTACCTGCCTAGCTGTGTGTGTACTGTATACGTA
Source organism: Aldrovandia affinis (assembly GCA_029706075.1). NCBI lineage: Eukaryota > Metazoa > Chordata > Actinopteri > Notacanthiformes > Halosauridae > Aldrovandia > Aldrovandia affinis. Next base: position 392,915 of record JAINUG010000124.1, on the reverse strand, counting down.
AGAATACATAATGACAAGAACGGGCCGTTCGGCCCATCATTCACTCATCATTCACCTAGAGTCTAGAGAATATCCAGTACTGCATCCAGCCTTTTCCACCTGTGCCCTTTTGTTCTGCTAACTGGAACTCTCTGATAGTTCATTTTGTTAACCCCTTTTATGAATTTAAAAACATCAACGAAACCCCCCCTGGTCTCCTTTCGCTAAGCTTCAATAGACGAAGCTTCCTCTTAACTTTGACATTTCATAACAGGAACCAAGGATTTCTTTTTTTTAAATCTTGGGCAATTTATTTAAAAGAGCCTTTTAGCTGCCCTCATTTATTTTTAAACTTTAACCCGCATATTATTATAACCCCTGTGCCCGCCCCATGTTGCTCCTAATAGCCATTTTATTACCCAATACAATGTCTCTGAATTATCTCCCATAAATATTTATTCATCCACTGCTGGAGACTGCTTTTTCAGCTTATTTTGTCTTAATTTTGGGATGAATTTACACTGTGCATCAAGAATAGCCCTTTCAAATTTACCCCATTTTTACTTCCTGTGAGGAAGGAAAGACTCTGCAAACTCCAGAGATGCTGCCCCTCTATTATGTGCACACCCAACTCTCTCTCCCTGCCTGCTGTGGAGGGTGTGTGTGTGCGACAGTGTGTGTGAGTGTGTGTGTGTGTGTGTGTGTGTGTGAGAGAGTGTGTGTGTATGTGTGTGTGTGAGTGCATGTGTATGCCTGTGTGTGCGTGAGTGCGTGACAGTGTGTGTGTGAGTGTGCTTGTGTGAGTGCGTGCGTATGCGTGTGTGCGTGACTGTGTGTGTGTACGTGTATGACAGCGTGTGTGTGAGTGCGTGCGTGCGTGTGTGTGTGAGTGTGACAGTGTGTGAGTGTGTGTGTGTGTGTGTGTGTGTGTGTGTGTGTGTCTGCGTGCGTGACTGTGTGTGTGTGTGTGTGTGCGTGCTGTGTGTGTGTGTGTGTGTGTGTGTGTGCGTGACTGTGTTTGAGTGCGTGTGTGAGAGTGCGTGCGTTTGCTGCAGGCCTACCTGGCGCTCGGTGAAGTGGTACTGGCACAGCTTCTTCCACACCAGGCGGTCTTCCGTGAGGTCGTTGAGCTCGGGACACACCTGTCCCAGACTGACCAGGTCCCGTCCGTCTGTCAGCCTCTGCATGATGTTCATCTGCAGGCACACGGGCAGGTCGGTCAGCGTCATCCCCTTGGTGGTGGGCTGTGGACACAAGCACGCACACCGTCAGTCTCGGCTTTACCATTACATTACATTACATTACATTACAGGCATTTAGCAAACGCTCTTATCTAGAGCGACTTACAGTTTACATTTCTTTACAATCCATTTATACAGCTGCATATTTTACTGAAGCAATTCAGGTTAAGTACCTTTAGCTCAAAGGTACAACGGTAGTGTCCCACCTGGGGATTGAACCTGCAACCTCTAAGTTACAAGCCCAGTTCCCTAACCATTATACCACCACTGCCTACCCATTCACACCACAACCTGGAATTTGCCTGAAATGAATTCTGGCATGGTAACACAGGGGCTGTGGACAGAGGAGGCCAGCGTTGGTTAAACATGACCTCAAGCTCTTCCCCTCCCTGCGAAAACGTTGTACCACTGTACCAAATAAACAGAGCTCTGTCTCTCTCTTCGTGACCTCCCACCCCAGCTTCCCTGTGCCCACCCTCGTTGCTCCCAATAGACCACACCCCCTCCCTTCCAATGGCCTACTCCCCATTGGCCCACCCCTGCGCTCAGTGGCGCCCCCTCTCTGCGCCCAGTTACACCCACCCTGTTGATCTGGATGGTGTCCAGTTGCTGCTGCCACTGCAGAATGCTCTCCATGCGGTACACCCAGATGTTGATGTTGCCCACCAGCACGGACTTCCCCATGTCCTGCACCAGACTGCAGAGGGACACGTACAGCGTCTGCAGCAGCTCCTTGATGGGACGCACGTTCTGCTGGATCTCCAGCACTGCGGGGGGGCAACATGTCACTGCAAAAGCAGGGCCACTTTAAATGGCCACACAATAAGCACCTTTTTTCCCTACTTTGCATTCTGTCAAGTGGAAAACATGCCCAATCCATACAAAGAAACACAATTTAAAAAATAAATATGTACAGTGCAGTCTGTAAGTATTTGGACAGTGACAGTGTTTTGTTGTTGTGGCTCTGTACTCCAGCCCATTGGATTGGAAATGAAACCATGACTAAGAGGTGAAAGTGGGGGGACTGTGTGGAAAAAGGGGCTGCAGTTCCTACACGGCTCACCCGATATGGATGTAAATACCCTCAAATAAAGGTGAGAGTTCCGCAAGAGACTCAAAACCCACCTCTTCAGACTCCACTACCACTGAACTCTGTCCATCTATCTAAATTGTCTTCACCACTGTTTACTTGTTCAACACTATACTCCCAAATAAAAAAAAAAAAAAACTAACCTTTTCCTTCCCGGTGTTACAGGTATGGTACACAGATGCCTGCAATGATGTCTATTGCTGTATTACTGCACTGATCTCTCACGCTAACTATGATTGTTCCTACCATGTATTAATGCACATCTTGTAAGTCGCTCTGGATAAGAGCGTCTGCTAAATGCTTAAAATGTAAAATGTAAAAAATGAGTCTGTACTTTAACCTCATAGTCATAGTCACATCCAATGTGCTAGAGAACAAAGCCACAACAGCAAAAATGTGTCACTGCCCAAATACTTACGGACTGTACTATATATATATACATATATATATACACACATACATACACACACACACACAACACAAATCCCTGAAATACTTCACAAATTTATTCCTGAAAGTGCTTGGAACATTTAGTGTCACAGAAGTGTAAATATAGATGTAGATCAATGAAAATATGTTGTGCTTGTTCAACAACTAAATACACTCTTGGGACATGATCTACTAGTAGGCCCTAAAAACCTTCCCCAAACAACCTGGCTCTTTGTTTAGCTGAAGGAACATTTGGTTTACACTAGAACAGAGAGCACCCTTTGCTCTGAAATTATTGTCATTCTTTCCACTGGGGGCAATTATGAAATTCCCCAGTGCCTAAAAACGGTCAGGCACGATTGAGTGTCTGCTTGAGCGAACTGTGTCGGCTTAACTTCTGAAAACATCCTGCATAGCTTGGGACGTTTTGTTTTTGTAAAGTTTTTTTAAACGGTGTCCTTCTAAAACCTTCCAAAGCCCGGCCCGTGATCCCCCTGACGCTACTGGCATCGCAGACTTCTCCCCTGGCTCACCTTTCTGCACAACTTTTTCCAGAATATTCATGTAGTTCTTCTGCGCCACTCCACTCAGCGAAGGCAGTTGGGATTTGGCGATCAGCTCCAGCAGCTAGAACAGAAGGCATAAATATCGGCCCGTCAGACTCCAAGACTCGCCGCCGCTCCCTGCCCCCCATCATTTCTTACGCCTTGTTATGCTCATCTCTCTCTCTCTCTCTCTCCCCCCTCTCCCTCCCTCCCTGCCTGTCGGCTTGTTTTTTTAAACAAAAGCTTGCACAAAGTAAATATCAGTGTCTCGCTTGATTCAGGATGAATTCCCCCCCCCCCAAGCCTGACCTCACTCAATAAACAAAGGAGGGACGTCTGAAGTTCACCCAAGAACATTTTCTAAATGATATTCCTGTATGACATTAAACCCCGTATTTTATATTTTGTCCGCTCATCAGATTACCCACACTAACATAACAAGATTATTATTATTTACAGAAAGCAGTTTGCCACTCACAGCTGGGAAACAAACGCACGTGGGTCTCACAAGTGCATAGCCAGCAATACGGTGTCCAGTGCAAAGAAATCATACTACATGTTGTGGAGCTCAAATGTATTGTGCGATACATTTTACATTGACCAAACTGAACCAGCAGTTATTCAGTCACAGCCTCCATTTAAACACACAGGATACTGTGGGTACGCGTCTTCAAAGCCCTGTGGTGTGCGCAGTGTGCATCCTGCCTCAGTGAACTAGCGCCCCCTGGGGACAGGGTGCAGACACCTCGGTGCTTACTCACCCCTGAAACACAAGACCCTGAGGCACAGAGGGCCAGGACAGGGCCTAGGAGGTGACGGTGTGTTTTCTGAGGCATGACCAGCATGCCGGGCATGCAACTAACAACCCCCCCCCTCCCCCCCCCCCAGTCTGCTCTGACATCATGGCAAAACACTGCCTTCAGCCTCTTGCTCAACCCCTGCTTAGAGCATGTGACCATTGTCAGCCCGCCCCCCACCCCTAAAGTCAAGTGCCCCCCTCTTTATTTATCTCTGTGCAGAGCTGCTCAGGACAGTGTGTCTCTGCCTTCAGCCTCCACTTAGTGACAGAGCTCTGACTTGGCTGGTTCCCCTCCAGTTTTCCACTGTTGCAACAGGCTCCTGGCTCATTATCTTTACTGGGCCATCGAATGTCACAGGGAAAACATTCTTCACATGAACATCACGGCGTTTTGATGGTTTGTTTTCGTCCTTGTTAAAAATCCGATCCACGTAGCCGAGAGTACAAACTGAAACCCCTCGAACGCCATTAGACCGAGTTCCCATGACAGCTTCAGACAGCAGGCCATGCATTGTGTGAATGTAGTACAGTCCCGTGTAACATGTCTACATGGCCCTACCTGCCCGCAAAGCCCTCACATTGTACTGCACACGGAGGGGGGGGTGGAACATAACAACCAGAACAGAGGGCAATGACCCCCCCCTCCCAGAGTGGATTAACTGCCACCCTCCCTAAGGGATACAAGGTGTCAAATTGAGTTTCTCAAGGTGAGATGTCAATACAAACAAAGGAAATGCAAAAACAATGGCCTTTGTGTACATTGCATTACAGGCATTTGGCAGACGCTCTTATCCAGAGCGACGTACAACAAAGTGTTAACCGTAGTCAAGAACAGTTTCGCTGAAAGCCACCCTAGAGGGAAGTACAATTCCAGGTGCTAGGAGCAACCACATAGTTAAACTAGGACCCTGTAGGTAAATCTGTAGCCACGATTCAAAGGCAGCAATAAAACAATCAGTGCGGAATGCATGCATGTGGGTGTGTGTGTGTGTGTGTGTGTTTACAGTTTGTTGTCATCAAAGACAGATGTCTTGGAGAACTTCTTAGCCCTACCCCATGTCTCCATAAATAAAGCGATGATGAAGATAGTGATCGTGATGATGATTAGGATCATATGTTTGGAAAGCCCATTCCTCTTGGGAGGGGGAGCTGTGAGTCACATGACCAGCTGTGGTCTCTCCTCTTGGCCCTGACTGCTGTCACCCAGGACACTGTCTGACAGTGAACCCCCCCCACCCCCAAACAAAACACAATCTTGTTTATCTGGGCTCAGACACATTTGACCTTTCCAAGCACTTTGAAATCAACCCTGCTTACATACGGTATCACCATCATGTGAGCGCGGTATGGATTTTCTATAATCCTTGGCCTTCTCTATATCACTGCTGCCATGACGCCGTGGCAACTGCTTCCGTCTGTTGTGTGACGCGCCGAGGAGCGAGCTTAGTCACGAACCTCGGTGCGAACTGATCTCGTTGGGGTCATGTGTGCCGTGCGTTGTGCGTTGTGTACATCGCGGGCATGGCAGCAGAACGCCGCTAGCTCTGCACTCTGTGAGTAGCGTGGCAGGAGGATCACCTCCTGAAGCATCTCTGGTCTGGAGCAAAGTGATAAGACTCGAGTCAGAAGGCCACAGCGAACGCCTGGCAGCTGAAGCTCAACTCTGCTGCCGGACTCCTTTGCGATAGGCTTCCTTTTTTTGTGTGTGTAAAATGTCACTTTGGACTCTGTGGGTGCTGCTATGGCGACTCACCCTCACAACATAGTTGAATCGTCTGGAGTCCATGATGGCACTAGAGAAGTCCAGTCTGTTGAAAGCCTCCCCCAGGGTACTGTATCCATGCCGCTGAGGAGGGGGAGGGGGATATTAGCATCCAAACAAAGTTTACCTCAAGATGTAGTTTTCTCAAGACTATGGAAGCTAGGGGTTGAGACATTACCTCTTTAGTGCTTGCTTTGTGGACATATATCCACTTGTCTTTATGGAAATCTGCATGGAAAGAGAATTGGAACCTGGTTGAGGAATTTCCAGTCCACACTCGCAATGTACAATTATGCTGACATCCCCTTCCCCCTCTTCACCACCTCCACCCCTACCTCTGGGGTCAAAACTTACAAGGGATCTTTGTGCTATTGTTTAGAAGATCCTTCTTGCGCTTCTTTGCAGCCACATCGTAGCCCATGGCAAGCAACAGGTTTTCTTTGTAAAACTCCTCATCTTTGCAGTAGCTGGAAGAGTCCATTTGTTTGCATTAGGGTTACATTTGAGTGAGCTAGCACAAATTATAGATTCATACAAGTTTAATACAGTACCAGCTTTAATGTTTAAGATGATTTTCTTATTATCGTTATTACTTCAAAAGCAGATTAAAGTTAGGTCAGGTTCACTTGGTTGAAATGTTCATATTTTTGTTTCCTTAACGATAAAGATGAATATATTGTCTTTGTACTAGACACTTACATAAGAATGAGTTAACCGAGATGTTTACCACACTCACTCGAGCACATAGCTACAGAGAAAACAGTCTTCAACAACAAGCTTATTATGCAACTGCCTATTTTTTGAGGATAGTCAAACAAAATAATAGAAACATACTTCTAATCTACATAGCTGGTCTCTTCTTTTGGATACAATTGTTTTGGAAGCTATTCAGTGCCCAACAGATGTCTATTAATCCCATCAGTGTTCCAGCTATTTATAGTAAGATGGTTGACGGCAAGACCAACACGGCTTAAGCCCGCAACACACAATAGTGCTGTTATTTACTGCTGTATTGAAACCTGACACCCGACTAGCACAAAGCGTGCAGATGACTGTTCCCCATCACTCGCACATATTTATGCATTCTGACCTTGGTTAGAGACCACAGAGAAAAACTAAAGAGTCTGCCAAATATTCAGTGTTGTCGAGGGTGGGGGGAGTGGAGAATGATGAAAAGGGGAAATGCACGGCGCTTGCAGCCGACTTTCATCGCAGCTTTTCATCAATAATATTACATTATTACATGTCTTTTGAGGGTGATGCCCACAAATTGTACATTGTTCCGTGGTGAAACTGACAGTATATGTAACTAGGTACGCAGCAAGCCAGAACAAATAGACTCCTTTTGTCTGCTATTGCTAAACCGTATATGATGTATTATATTATTTAGCAAACTTGCTAAAAGTCAAAGACAAAATATGCCAACTACTAACCTCTCCAATTCGGTGACATTGTTATTTGTGTCGTCTGAAATCTTTTTCCAGCCCTCTTCAGTTTTTACCCAGCTTTGCCCAGGCGATCTCCAGTCCTGTCCAAGAAATGGCATCTTCCAAATATTTTCCTGAACGAAACAGCTACAAAAATAACTTACACAGTACTCCGCTAAGAAAATGTCTGTTTTGTGTTTTGTTTTTCCTGGTCTGCGCTTGATGACTTCTCTACTATGCTGTGTGCGCATCTGTTCTTATATCCGCGAGCGAAGTCACCGGAAATGTTTACAGACCCGCCCCTTTTGGAAACTGTCCTACAACACGTGGCTTTGTTTATCATCTTGCTCTGTGTTGCAACAAACCCTTGCAGGAAAAGTCATCGCCTACAGGACAGAGGACAGTGGTGACCTACCCCTCAACGTTAATTAACAACCATCGACGAATTAAATTTATGTAAAGATAGCATTAGGAAGCAACAACCATTTTAAGAAGTGAAAGACTGGGAGAAGTATCATTTTTTATATAATTTTCTTGTCTCCCAGACTCCAGTTCTCAGAATTCCTCCCCCTCTCTCTCTCCAAGAAGTTAAAAATAAAGTCTTGGCTCTTTCTTGGGATTTTGCTGAAGGGCAAGATAACATTACAATGCTCCAATGTTTTATTTAAAACAGCGGTTTTGGTGCTTCTGTGTTGCCCACACATGCATTCCCATCTGTTTTCGTTTATCATTTGCAGAAAATGAGCACCTTAAAGTGGAACCAATAAGTGTGTGTGTGGGTGTGTGCGCTCGCGTGTTGAGCTTGAGGTATTTGTGTTTCTGTGCTGCGAGAATTCCCTGTATTTATGGGGAAATTAACATACTCCCTTGTCCTGCTATTAGATGGTATTGTCTTTATTTTAAGCAGGTATTGTAAGTCAAAGAGGATTTATAGATAGCGCAAGGTTTGATTTATTTGATATTACACTGTTGGATGATCTATTATGTGGTACGCTTCCACTGACCCACTTGTCTCCCCAGTTAAGGAAGGAGGAAGGGCAAACAGGGCATGCTTATTAAAACATGCTGTATTTCCCCCTTTGCCGGATTAAACTCTGCCAAACCGATGGTACACAGAAAGGTGTGGGGTCCACCATTCTCAGGTACGCCCGGGGGAGATTTTGTGAGAAGTGTGCCATTTTAGGGACAGCTGTCTGGAGGAAACAAGCTACATGTTTGGAACTGTGCTGTCGGGTACTGTACGAGGAGCTAGGGAAGTGGTTACGGAACAAGGTCCATCAAATAAAAACACGTCTTCGCAGGTGCTGCCATGTAACTGCAATGTCTAGACTGCCCAGACTGTCTAGTCTACACCCACCTTTATCTCCCTGATAAACGCTGAAAGTTTAATGTAGGCAGTCTACAGCTGTCTGTCTAGGCCCTTCAGCCCACCTAGGCTCATTATTTAGATATAGTATACAGTGCATTTAGCACTGTGTCAAGCCTGGTCTAGAACACTCTCAACAGCCTGCTTCCACTACAAGTTTCATGCACTATTAACTCCCCAGTGGAAAAGTACTTTACTATTTGTGTGAAATTTACCTTGAACTAATTTCAGCATCTATGTTCTCTGGTACAGTTGACTGTATTAAACTTGAGCGCTGACAGAACTCAACTTGTTCACACATTAGAAACTAGATAACAGCATAAATTTTGATTTCCAGACTGTCTCCTCTTTCCCTGTTCTTGGCAAGGTGCACAAACTCACGGCAAGCAGTTCTGCTCAGTATCTGAACACTGTCGGCCGAAAACCAGGTTGAAGATAGTATGTTTAGCTTCAGTGAGATTAATTCAATGTATTTACGTGGATTCTTTAAGAACACCATGGGAAAGAGACTGAGAGAGGAAACCACAACAGTGTGGCAGGGTGTTTAGAGTGCCATGGCCAGTGAGGTATTGTGAGGTCACATCCTGTCATTAGCTGTCATCTCCTTGGGGAGCCACAGCTGTGCAAACCATTCCTCCTTTACAAACCAAGGTCTGCCTTAACTCTGTAAAGGGCTACACTTTAGCTTAAGTCTACAGTCTACATGAATACAATAAATACAGGTAACTGCCCAAATGAAGGAAACACCAACAAAGTGTTTTAATAGGGCGCTGGGCCACCATGAGCCGCCAAAACAGCTTCAATGCGCCTTGGCAAAGATTCTACAAATGTCTGTAACTCCTAAACCATGCAAGGAAAATGCACCCCACACCATAACAGACACCGAAACCCTTAATTTACTCAAGTGCTTCCTTTATTTTTGCAGTTACCTGTACACAAATTAAAATAAACTCATTAAATAAATGAACAAATGAGGTAATATGCATTAGTGTTGCCAGGGCAGGGTTCTCTGTGTTCTCTGTGGCTCAGTTGGTAGAGCACAGCGTTGGCAATGCTTAGGTTGTGGGTTCAATCCCCACTGGGACCACATATACTGAAAATGTATGCATTCACTACTGTAAGTTGCTTTGGATAAAAGCGTCTGCTGAATGGCGTATATTATTATTATTAGGGTGCAGTTAGAGGCAGCAGCGCTGAGTTCCACGGCCTCTCTCCTCGTTCCTCCATCAGGCCCTAAGCGGCCCAGAGGCTTGTGGCATGACTGGACCGGAGCTGCATCGGCATGCTGTCCCATCACCACCCATCCCGCACCAGATGCAGCACGGCAACCGGAGCTCCGCAGCAGGTGCCTCTCCCCGGTGGGCATGTCCAGTAGACCGTCCCTGTGGAACAAAAGGTCAAAGGTCACACTCTTCCGGGCACAGTCAAAGAAGAGATTAAAAAAACAAGCCAAGATGACACGTCCAGTGCGGAGGGGGTGAGGGGAGGGAGGGGGAACTGTTGTGTACTGAGAAAGTAAAATCTGTATCGTTTCCAACGGCAGCGTGAGCTTTGCTCACAGTCCTGAATGTTCTGCAGCCGCGCGCGGGGCAGCAATGTGCTGGAACGTCGCCACTCACAGGTTCTGTTCTTGTGATTTGTGTCAGGTTGGAGCCTGAATTGTTTACGTGAAAGTAATACGCTCCAGACATCACAGGACATGGCTCGTAAGCTATCCATCCTGCCCAATAAATTTCAGCGGAATTAATAAAAATACATCACGGAGATGCCTTTTCGAAAAGCATTCGTTTTATGTTTTATTTTTCCTCGCCGCTCTTGAGCCTTGAGGCTCTCTCCTCGTTTCGTTCGCGAAGTATAAAAGTCACGCTGCATGCTTTAGAGATTCGTCTAACCGTTGGATGAAAAGTCTGTTCAGTTGATGTTGGCCCTTCTTCAGATGTGATGTGCTGAGCTGCACAAAACGGTTTACCGTACTAATTTGATAGTGCGGAGCGTCTAGCTTTAGACAAACATCTCAGTCCCAAAGGCCTTTTTTCTAAGTTATTTCCTCTCAAGTGTACGCTAAAAGATTAATCTAAAGTGTCCCAGCAAGCCGTAGGTGGGCGCGTGGGAAATTGATGAAGTAATGACCTTGGTCTGGGAGTCTTTTTGAGGAACAGCAAATTCAGGGCTTGGGCATGATTCCAAAACAACTGATGTCACAATAGCCATATTTAGCCCCAGTAGAATTCAAAATACTGTAAAATGGACAAATCGCAAAATAATATATATCTTTTTGTTAATTACAGTGAATTGATTGTGTGACTAGGCTACATCCCAAAAGCAATAGCAACGTTACCTACATTCCATGCAATAGCATTTCAACCGCTCACAAAATATATTTTCTCAAACTATGTTTGGTTTTAGGCATAGGCGCAGCGCCTAATCCCTGCGATCTGGGAGATTCCAAAGATTTGGGAGATTTGCAAAAAAGACAAGAGAAAAGATCGATGCTTTGTTTTGAAACGAGAAATATTCCATAACTTTAAACATAATTCTCCTGGATGCCTAAAATATCTGTAGCCTATATGTTCTGCCAAGTTTCACGTGGACATAATCGACCGGTTTCTTTTCCGTTGTTTTTGTTGTTTCAATGGTCACAGACAACAGCTGACAAAACCCGTCCCTGTCGGGTCCACCTGCCCCTGTTCGTCTCCGTTCGATTTCATCATCCGCTCCTGTTGCCCAGAGACGGTTCGGTTCGCGATCCGCCAACACATCTGTGAGGCCCACGAGGGCACAGCCACATGATTCTCGCGGTGTAATGTTCCCCCTTGTTTGTTTCCCAAAATAACTGCAGACCACCTATAGTTTCTTTCTGACCCCTACAGCCTCACCTTCCATTCGCTGCCTTGGTGAAGATGAAAACAAACTTTGGCACAGTCTCTTCTGGGCCAGAGGTAATGCAATCAGGTTAACGTTAGTCTTCACTCTGAAACTTGACGGTATATCTTAATCATCACAAATAAACTTGGGGTTATTAAAATACTGAACATGGAAAAGGTATGCTTTGATGTTTTGCCAAAATTCGCTGTACTTTCCCAGATAGCTATTCAATATGTGGATGTGAATTACAAACCAATTGAATTAAGACCTTTAGACTTAAAGATCAAAACGTTCAATTATTTTATCGTTTCAATTTGTCAGCCATGTCGTAAAACATTTGGGTCAACAACATACTTCCTTTCTGTGATGTAAATGTGTGTGTTACTATGTGGTGGCGGAAAAAATATCTGTGCCAAACCAAACAACCAAAATAATATATTTTCTTGAAACAATATACTGTAGCAACACCTTAATATATATTTTTCTTCATGTATCATTTTGTTACGCTATTATAAATGTAGAGTTTTACAGCCTCTTAAATTCAATAATTCCCAGCTTTATTTCTTGCTGCTTTATTTATTTAACTTTTATTGAATAACATTCATAACATTTTTTAGAAGTTTTAGAAGCGTTACAATGCATGTGTGGTCTGTAAAACGGGGTCTCCAGTTTTGAAAATAAAGTGTTATGATGCTGATGATGATGATGATGATGATGATGATTATTATTATTCATATTGTTGTTGTTGTTACTGAGGTCATTCACATATGTGTTTACATGCCTATGATTCCTTTCAGAGATTAAGACTGTCGGCTCTGCATTTGCTTTTTTTATATTAAACAGATACAATCTTCAGGCACAGACTATTCATTTCAGAAGATCAGTATAAGACGTTATTTTTAAACTCTGTTAAATACAAACATTGAGGTGTCAGACTAGGGTCAGTGTTGTATTTCACTTACTGTAAAACCTCACAGCACATATTCCTTCATCCGTTTTCTTTTGACATGTTGTATGACCATGAATGGAAACCACAAACAGAAAAATACATGCTAATTTATTATTATTATTATTATTATTATTATTATTATTATCTCTGTGTGTGGCAAATTTGATCTCTGAGGATGACATAAGGTATATGGGTCTTTTTCAATTAGCTACAGTTCAAATCTGGTTGATCTTATTATAGAAAGAGAAAGCAACTTTTATTTAGATTTTAAGAGAGCAGGTGTAGAGAAGGACAAGGACTTTAGAATGGCTTTACCTCACAAGCAACCTGGTATGGGAGCAGAGCAAGAATGAATGGACTTTGCATCCCAAAAGTAATCCGGTCATAACAAATTTGGACTATAACCTTTATTTAGTTGCCTTACCTCTGCAGTAATATATATATAAACTGCAGTAATACATACAGGTAACTGCCAAAATAAAGGGAACACTTGAGTAAATGAAGGATTCTGGTGGCTCTGTTATGGTGTGGGGTGCATTTTCCTGCCATGGTTTAGGTCCACTCAACCCCTTACAAGGCAAAGTATATGCCAATAAATACAAAGCCATTCTGAGTGATCACCTTCATCCTGTGGTCCATTCATCACCTTCATCCTGTGGAGAAGCATTTCTATCCTGATGGGAGTGGTCTCTTCCAGGATGACAATGCCCCCCATTCCTCCAATAGAGATCCAGACACTTGTAGAATCTATGCCAAGGCGCATTGAAGCTGTTCTGGTGGCCCGTGGTGGCCCAACACCCTATGAAGACACTTTATGTTGGTGCTTCCTTTATTTGGGCAGTTACCTGCCATTCCAAATTTTAAGAATTATATTTATTATTTGACTGATTTTGATCCATTATATGTTTTTCTTAAAATTTGGAATTCCCATCACTGCAATGCCCTTCGTCAATTCATGAACTTTAATGACAATAAAATGAATTATAATGTTACACACATCTTGCCAGCCACTGCTTCTTCTTGCTCTGTAGTCATTGTGTTGGGCGAAATACATTTCATGCACAGCTGGCATAAGCAGACCAGAACAGGAAGTTTAATTGAGATTAAAATCTCTTTTTCAAGAGAGACCTGGCCAGGGTAGCAGCAGTAGGCCAACACAATAGTTGCAGACAATACAACAATCAACAATACATACATATAACAATACACACATACAACATACAACAATATACATAGACAGATATTCAGTGTGGAGGAACATGGCAGCTCAAAAACATTGACATTCCTCTGTCACAGTATCTTGTATAAGACTTTTAAAATCACCCAGAGGTGTAAGATCAGCTAAATTCAGTTCTTCCTGTAGATTATTCCACACCCATGGTGCATAATAGGAAAAAGCAGTTTTTTCCCAGTTCTGTCCGAGCCGTGGGAACATTAAAGAGCAAGCATCTCTGGGAGCGTAGAATGAAGGTACAGCAGGTGATGAGGCAGGGAAAACCCTCCCTACTGAAAACCTCCCTCCATGGGCGATGTGCATTGCCCCATGGGCCACCCGGCCACAGCCAACACCGGCATGGTCAAGATTTGATTCCAGTCTGTGGGGCGCTTTAAGACTAACGCTTTAGCTGGACTGACTGCCCAGGAGGCACAAAAGTGCAGTAATATATTTTTTGTTGCTTTTCATTTAGCCCAACATAAAGGCATGGCCTTTAAATTAATGCATTTCTGCAGTATCCAATCCTATCATTTGGAGAGAGATGTATTGAAATGCATGGCAGCCATGGAATGATTTTTTATGGAATGCTCTCTTGGGCATTTAATTCGCCTGTGCCTGGACTTGTGTTTTCTCTTTCACAACTCCTCTTGGCATGTCTGGGCACGTCGCTTGGACTCATTCCCGGAGGGCCTAAGTGCCTTGTCATAGAAACACATGACTGGGATTGATAACCATGACACATGAGATGCGGACAGCCAGCAGGCTGCCTCTGACGTCATCTAATTACTGCAGCATACGGCGACGGCGTGTATTCACTCACAGAGGAAGAAGCTCATAATATCTGTGGAAAATGAACGGTTGCTTATGAACACTGCTGGTTCCACAAAGAAAACCAGCTTTTATTACTGTACTGCAGATTGTCCAATCAAAGAGCCAATCGTCAGCTGTCACAAGTCCTTTACGAAGTATACGTCACTTGATCAAAACAAAAAAAAAAAAGGCAAAAATGAACAAAATACTAGAAAGGAAAATATTGTTTTCGATTCCTTTATTTTTACATGTATAAATAACACAGTTTCATCAAACAATTGTAAAAAAAAACAGGATAAACAAACCAAAAATATACAAATGTAAGTAAATACAGTTAGCGCGTAGGTATACTGTAGAGAGAGAAAGATTTAATCCCTAGTGGAAAATCAGTCGGGTCAGGTGGGGTTCTGAGGAGGATTTATGGGGACAGAGACCACAGTATATACAGGCAAGCAAAAACCAGCAACCCCTGGTGACCCATAGTTCCCATGGCGACAGTGGTTGTCAAGGGCTCGCTGAGCAGCAACCCTGCTTTGATCCGATGTCACAGCGATGATGGTGTCCTATGTGTGCTTCCAGCTGTGAGTTTCTCTTCAGCTGTCTAAACTTACACTTTGTTTTCCATTTGAAACTTCTATAAATACACAGGGAGCAGTGACTATAATAAGCGTATCCTATGCACTTATATTTATGTTAACAGACTGTTTTGGTGAATTGTTTGCTAGAAACATATAGTAAAATACCAGTGAAAACCTGAAGGCTGCTTAGTGAGTTTACGCTATTAAAATAAATTTGCTAATAGTGTATAATAGCTATACCACCCCGATGAACCAAACATTTTATCTTGTACTCGGTTTAGTGTAGAATCAACCCTTTTGTCACAATTGAATGCCCATTTCTGCCGCTAATTTAATGATACAACAGGTGTTTTGATATGATATGATATATGATAATAATCAATATTATATTGAAATCGAAAGAACATTATACCAATATGTTGTTATAGAAACGTAATATACAAAAAAAGAGAAGCAAACTGGGTCTTTTGTTATCTTACGTTATATTTCTTTGCCATTTCAGGAATGAGAGGCAATGAAAAAAATCCATTTTTGACTGGGATTTATCTGCCACTGAAATGACCGTATATGAAAATATACTATTAAAATGTGAACTATTAACAGAAAGTCTAATTCAAAGGAATGTATTTGATAGAGAGGTTTGCCCAGTGCACAAACACGACAGCTCATGAACCACACAGTCAGTTTGCTTTACAATCAAAATGACATGGCCTAAGTACAATCTAAAATAAAACCTGGCCTTTCATGTACTCTGAAACGTTAGGAACAAAGGACCCCCCTCCAAGTAGAGCTAGCCAATTATCTAGCGTTTGGGTCCGACGTATCGCTGAGCTGTTCATTGTACATGCAGTCTTCAGTACACTCAGTACACTCCCTGGGTCGTGACACCTTGACTTGACAAGCGAGACCTTTTCTGATTTAAAACACACCACAGGTGCTCCCATACTATCAAGGACATTCTGAAATGCACCTATAGTGTAAGAGAAACCCGCCTCGGTGAAAGCGGTTGCTAATTACGACCACGTGGCAAATGCGTCAACTGGTTTTGGAAAGGGGGGTGGCACATGGCTCAGGGTGGGTATGGTTTGTTGGAGACGCAGAAGAGAGGGAGAGAGCCGTGGTCGAAGAGTTTATAGGGCAGCGTCCCTTTGGAGGTCCACGTGTCCGTCTTGGGGTCGTAGCACTCGAAGCTGTCCGAGTCCTCGATGACGTCGTGGCCGCTGATGCACCGCCCCCCCGTCACGTACAGTTTGTTGTCGATCGCGGTGGCGGCGTGGTGCATTCTCCTCTCCTTCATGTTTTCACATTTCACAAACTTGTTGGCTTTGGTGTCGTAGGCAATCATTCTCCTTGTGTACCCTATAGAAAATATCAAATGGGGGCAGTACAACCTCTTTAGAAAAGGTCAATGCAGATCCTTGACAGTTCTCAACGAATTAATTTTATACTGACCAGAACGTACAATCGTATGAAAGAAGAATTTGTTCCGAATATTGGTTCAAATAGATATTTGTTTTAAAATTGCCAGTAATCCGCAGCAATTGTACTGGTGTCTAGGGTTAAAGTATATATAGTTTCAAATAATTATTTTACCCAGGTCTGATAGAGTGCAGAGAAAATTAATACCTACACAGTGACAAGAGTTATTTATGGTTTATTTTTGGCGCTAGGCATGTTAAATGTTTATGTGACACAATTTCTACAGCGTGTTTGTTTACAGGCTTGTCACACATACCTCCTATGATGTAGATTTTGTCCTCCATGGTGACAGCGGGCGCACACACATTTTTCACAGTCCTGGCCTCCAACCTGCACCACAGGTTCCGAGTGATGTGGTACACCTGGGGAGAAACCAGAGAGGTACGTCATCCAACAGCCAACCACCATTTCCTGGACAAATTCCCCAGGAAGAATAAAGGTGGCAGTGTGGTATAATGGTTAGGGAACTGGGCACTAGAGGGTCAATCCCCAGGTGTTGTACCCCACTTAACCAGGATTGCTTCAGTTAATATCAGCTGTATAAAAATTGTAAAGAAATCACTACTGTAAGTGGCTCTGGATAAGAGCGTCTGCTAAATGCCTGTAATG
Organism: Aldrovandia affinis; assembly: GCA_029706075.1. Taxonomy (NCBI): domain Eukaryota; kingdom Metazoa; phylum Chordata; class Actinopteri; order Notacanthiformes; family Halosauridae; genus Aldrovandia; species Aldrovandia affinis. The sequence goes on along the minus strand of JAINUG010000124.1, from coordinate 375,771 downwards.
TAGTAATGCAATTCAAACGCGCTCCCAAACCTGTATCATCCTGACGGGATTCTGCATGGCATCCTCCCCTCCAAACATGTAGATCCTTTGGTCATTAGCGGCGACCGCCGGGTGGAGAACGGGCGTGGGCATGGGGGCCATGGGCTCCCACAGGTTGAACATGCTGTTGTACCTCTCCACCGAACCACAGACATGCTTCTCGGGCCCGATCCCGCCCAGCACGAAGATGAAGTGCAGGTAGGAGACGCTCTGGTGCGCGTAGCGAGGCTTCAGCATGGGCTCGGCCGTCCGCCACTGGTTGGTCTTGAGCGAGAGCGTGTACACGGTGGTGCTCACCACGCTGTCCCCGGCGCCCACGGTGAGGCCGCCCAGCACGTACAGGATACTGTGGATGCAGACGTAGGAGGCGCGGTGCAGCCGCACGGGCAGCTTGGCCAGCCACTGCCAGCGCTGGGTCCCCTCGTCGTACAGCAGCGCCTCGCGGGACGTCCGCTCGCCGTTCTTGCGCCCGCCCACCACCACCAGCGCCTCGCGGCAGGTGTAGCGGCGCGGCGTCACCCACAGGGGGCCCAGCTCCCGGGGCCACTTGGCGCCGACGGAGAACAGCAGCCGCCGCACCGACTCAATGATCTCCGTGCACAGGGTGGACGACTGCACCAGCGGGTCGTTGGCGATGAACTGGAACAGGTAGGTGGGGTGGATGTAGCGCAGGCGCACCTTCCTGAAGAGGTCGTGGATGGCCCCTCGGCGGGAGAAGGGCTCGTGGTGGATCCAGGCGAGCAGGGTCTCGAAGACCTGCTCCTCCTCGGCGCACAGCCCGTCGTCCTCCAGGTAGCACATGAGCTCGGGCAGCGAGAGCTCGCGGAAGTCCTCGGAGGCGGCCACGTCGGAGAAGCTGCGCACGGCCATGTCGCGGGCCCTCTCCTGCAGGCTGCCGCAGTGCAGCATCTGGGAGAGCCGGATCATGCTCAGGCAGTTGTCGGGGCTCAGCTGCTCCTGCAGGAAGGCGGAGCAGGCCTCGAACAGCCGCGGGTAGTGCAGCATGGAGGCGGCCTGCATCAGCGGCAGCACCGTGTCCATGGTGATGGTGAGCGAGCCCGTGTAGACGTAGTCCACGATGCCGCCGAGGATGCCGGAGGCGACGCCCTTCAGGTCGACCCTGGCCTGGTGGCTCTCCCGGAAGCTGCTGCAGAACATGGCGCGGAAGTAGGGGCTGCTGGACACCAGGACGTTCCTGTGGCAGGGTATCTCCCTGCCCTCGGAGCACAGGAGGACGTCGGTGAGAATCCTCTCGTGCCTCAGGTCGTTCAGCTGCGAGAGGAGGTGAGAGGAGAGCTCCCTGTCCTTGTACTGGTAGAACTTGAGTATTGGTCTGTCCATTCTGCGGAGAGAAGAAGCCATTTTTGTGTCTTGCTTGCTATTTGTTTTTTTTTTTTAAATGTTTTTTTCATCCTTTTGACCCCAGTTTGGGAAAAAAAATTGTGTTTCTCAGTGCTGTGCCATCCCACACCACCAGGAGGAGCACTGCGGTTGAAGCGTCATGTGCCTTCACTCGCTCGTGAGACAAGGCCAGACAGTACAACAGCAGGGCTATCGCTGATCGGGGGAGAGGTGTATCTCTCAACTGGTAGCCTGTGGCCACCCGGCGCATTGTTGGGAGAAACTAATGCAACGGCACTCGAGAAACCCTGCCTGACTTTAACCCACTCTGGCAGGATGAGGCTAACTGTATCCCACCTCTGCAGACTCAAACCCCAGTAATGACATAGCCCAGGCTCAACCTTGCAACTACAGGGCCAAGTCTGCATTTGTGGTGAGCGCCTTTACTGACTGAACCGCTTGGGAGCCATTCCTTTTATCCTACAAATGTAATGGTTAGCATTACAGGCTAAAATCCCCAATAGCTGCCAAAATAAAGGCAACACTAAATGAGGGACCTTTTAAATGGGTGCAGTACTGCAAGTGTCCATAGGATAGGCCCCGCCCTCCCCTTTCCAACAAGCCCCTCCCACCCAACTGGGACCAGGACCGTTTGAGTGTGCCCCCCCCCCCGGGTTACCAAGGTATTGCCCTTATTTTGCCAGTTACCTGTATGTTCCAACTGCATACATACCCATGCAACCTTCCTAATTTACATTCCAAATGTGCATTTTTTTCAGTTTTAGAATCAGCTCAAAGAATCATCAGAACTATTCTTACTACGCTGTAGAGACAATGTGATTAAATCATCCAAACAGCATTTTGCCAATTAAAATGGACTTTGTCAATGTTTCGTAAGGCAGTCATTGATGTAGAATCACTGACCCAATCGTTTCTACTTGGTCTTTCCTGAATCACATTACTACCTATGCTGGGGTAGCCCCCACCAGCTAATCACAGCCAACTTTGACCAAAGTGGTTATATCATATCCCAGCTGTCTCTCTAGACCGCACCAGTTTGTCAGTTTGTCCTTGACAGTTCCAGTGTTTAGACACAAGTCTTTTACAGGGCTATTACCAACCCTGGCTTTGACATTGTATAATCCCTTCAGAGACTGCTACTGATTTCATTTCAGGGTGGATCACAACAAAGCCACTTTTACAGTTATTTTTACATAATTATCATTAACTCCCATTACTTACTATACACTTACGAGCCCTGTAAATGCCAGCTGAATGGCCTTAGCCCTTTTGGAATGTCAGAGGGACTGATTTTTACATTTTTTTCTACGTTTTCTGTCTTCTGTGCAAAAAATATTACAGACAAAACAGATATCAGAATTAATTGCTCTAAAAAGCAAAATAAAGAGCAGGAAAACTACCTTCATATATACTAAATATAGAAAAATAAATAGAAATCACTGATCAACAGTGGAAGAGAACCTGACATTTAACTACAGAGTGGACGGTAAGCTGAGAGGATATGTAAAAATGGCACCATGACATTTGCAATAGAGTCCTACTATGAAAAAAAAGAAAAACTCATAAATGTGAAAGCGTTTATGACAGAAAGTTTTCTATAATTCCTTCTTTTAGCAGCATGCCCGTGCACACAGGTCATGGATCGAAACATTTAAATCTAGCATAAACAGATGGCATCATTTATATGGACAGATTGTAAAATAATTTGTGTTAGGGTGTCTGATCTCGTCGAAACGTCAACAAAAGCTGTGGAGAAAGTGCTGATTGTTGAAATATCCCAGCATAAGTTTAAATATCTGGCCCAGCAACTCTCATTCCTCCTGCCCTTTAGCTCAGAAGCTTTAGGACCGGGTTCTGGATGGTCGAAATATCCTTAATTACACTGGCAAATTACAGACGTCAGTCACTTTTCGCCTCCGTCCATATGTATTAATGGATAATGTTATGCTTCACTACCCCAACAACACCTGCCACCACAACCAAGGCTAAAAGCACAAAGAACAGATGTTTATTGTATTTATTTATATATTGCTCCCCGTTGTGAATCTAGCCTCCTGTCAGAAACTACCCAGCACTCCCTACTGAGAGTGACTTCTTACCTCCGCTCCGTTTTGTTTGTGTCATCCACGGTGTCCCTGTCTTGAATCTAGCTTCAGCCTAAAACACAAAAGCTTGACATTTTCTTACCCTCCCCCTCCCTCCCTTTCTCTCTCTCTCCTCTTTCTGGACTTCACCGCAAGTAACCGGAGGTGGAGGGGGTTTGCAGAGGAAGGTGCCGTGATGTTTGTTGTTATCGTCTCAGGGTTTTCCGCGAGGCCGCGTGTCGCACTTTACAGCTCTAAAAAAAGCCCGCCTGCTGTGACTGTCCTACGGTGGCGCACGTGACCTTCCCCTTGTTTTGGGTTTTCCTGCGACACGAGAGCGCCCCTCGCTTCGCACAGTGTGTTTAAGCTGACCCATGTCCCCGTGTGCTTATTGAGACATAGACGGGCCAGTCCAACTAAACCCTGTGGTTATTCGAGGAGCTGGCCCGCCGCTTGGAAACGGCGCAAGTCCCCTGCACTGGCTTGTGTTACCCTGGTAGCCAGTAAATATAGTTGATGATGATGGCTGGACTGAATAAGTGCAACAGCTGAACCCACAGGCTTGGTTACCTACACTGACCACGTGTGCTGCAGAGGTGAGTGAGAGAGGTGCATCATGGGCCCTTAGGAGCGGGTACAGGTAACTGCCAAAATAAAGGAAACTCTTGAATAAATGTAGGGTTTTGCCGACTCTGTTATGGTGTGGGGGTGTATTTTCCTGCCATGGTTTATGTCCACTCAACCCCTTAGAGGGCAAGGTAGACGCCGATAAATACAAAGCCATTTTGAGTGATCACCTTCATCCTGTGGTGGGCATTTCTATCCTGATGGGAGTAATCTCTTCCAGGGTGGCAATGCCCCCCATCCACAGGGCACGAGTGATCACTGAATGATTTGATGAACATAAAAGCTATGTAAACCATATGCCATGGCCGTCTCAGTCACTAGATCTCAACCCAACTTAACACTCATTTAAGATTCTGGAGCAGTGCCGAAGACAGCGTTTTACACCATTATCAAAAAAATTGCAAATTATGGAATTTTCATGGAAGAATGGTGTTGCGTCTCTCTAATGGAGTTCCAGACATGTGTTTAATCTATTCCCAGGCATATTGATGCTGTTCTGGCAGCTTGTGGTGTCCCAATGCCCTATTAAGACACTTTATGTTGGTATTTCCTTTATTTTGGCAGTTATCTGTATGTGCTGCATTGTGCAGCACTATTGCTGAGGTCTGAGGAAGGGACTACAGTTGCTCAAACACATACCATAGTTTCTTCTGGTGACTGTTTACTCCAGCCATCACTGGATATTCGAATCACAAGGTTCATGCGGTGCAAGTGACCCTAATCTCAACCCCAAAACTCTAGAGCATCTGGAAAGGGAAGTTACAGTTTCTGAGATTGGTTTCAGCTAAAATCCTGCATAACAGCGTTGTGCTATGGATCAATGGTTTAGTTGGCACACTGCTTCCAATTGGAGCCCAACTCTCACAAGATCATGATTTGTAAGAAGAAGTAATGGACCATTGGTATATTAGCAAAGCACATGACATTGAGCAGGCTTGATCTGAAATCAGTGTCAACCTGGTCTGGCTAATAGTACCGTAAGGTTATGAGCCTAACAAGTAACCCTATATTTTACATTACATTTGAGGCATTTTGCAGACGCTGTTATCCAGAGCGACTTACACAGTTTACATTTCTTTACATACAATCCATTTATACAGTTGGATATTTTTACTGAAGCAATTCAGGTTAAGTACCTTGCTCAAGCAGTGCCCCACCTGGGAATTGAACCTGCAACCTCTGAGTTACAACCTAACCATTACACTACACTGCCAGCCCTACTGGCTCAACAAGAACAAGATTGCTGCCTCCTGATGTAGACCCCAAGACAAGCTTCATGGTGAATGTCTGGGAGGAACCATGACAACACACACTACCAGTCAAAGGTTTGAGTACAACTTCCATCTGGATTATGGCTAATCAGGCACTCCTTCATTCTTCAGCAAGATAACGACCCAAAACATACCTTGAAGCTGTGCAAGAATTGTCTGGTGAAGGGGGAATGTGAAGGACAACTCAAACTGATGACCTGGCCTGCCCAGTGTCCAGACCTCAATCCCATAGAACTTGTATAAGATGAACTGGACAGAAGAGTGAAAGCAAAGCAACCCACAAGTGTCTCTGGGAATTGCTGCAAGAGAGCTGGGAAGACATGTTGGGTGATTTCCTACTGAAACGTATTAACTAATTATGAAATAAACCTAGTTTCCAGCAGGTGTACTAAAACTGTTTACTGGTACTGTGTGTTCCAGAGACTGGAAACTGGACCAAGATCACACACTTCCACTGATAAATATTTAGGAGGCATATACTCACTAAGATGGCTTGCTTTTTCAATATTTGTTTTAAACATATATATAAAATGATATCTGTATTGTGTATTACACTTTAATGATGGACATTCAAAATGGCCCAAATCAAATGAAGTATAATGTGGCTAATGAGTGCTATACTTTATGGAGCAGTGAATGTTACTGTAAAACTTTTGGTCCTACAGTTAGTAATTTCCCTCATGTATGACTGTAAACTTTGATAGAGAAAGGTATATACTGCCATCTAGTGTTTTCTTTTTGACATAACGCTGCTAGTACATTAGCTGAATAATATACAGCACACGTAGAATCTGTTCACTGGCAAAATGTCACAGCAGTGGCGGCCCTGGACTAAAAAAAATATGTGGGCCACGAATAGTTTCGCAAAGCGTAAGCATTTATTTTAAGCACTGTAGCGCACTTAGAGGTGTACCACAGATATGTGTTCCTTAAGTTTGCCAAAAAGGCATCAGTTACAACTATACTACGTATCGTACTTATAACGTCCCGTTATTTTGTACGTCTTTTGTAATTTCTTTCTACTGAACTGACTGTTTTGAAAAGAAGAAGGAATGCTTTGGAAAATACTATTGTGACATTTTTTATTTTATTTAATCTTTATTTAACCAGAAAAGCCACATTGAGATTAAAAATCTATTTTCAAGTGTGTCCTGGCCAAGACAGGCAGCAAGAAAACAATTAGTTGCAGACATACAAAACATATAACATATAACAGAATCAAAGTTTAAAAATAGAAAGAGAAGAAAAAAAATACAAATAAAATAAAATGTATTTACAAGAGATATTTACAAGATTTACATAGGCCAAGTAAGACTGCTGTTTGAATTATCCTGCTCTTTCGAACAATTACGATGCTATACTGTAGTCACCAGTGCACAGCATATATCTGATTATTAGCAAATATATGCCGTATAGACGTATAGTAACTAACACGTAGCTAGATGTTAATGCAATGTCAGTATAACGGAACGTGCATATCCACAGTTGACCACTAGTACTCACCACACCCCCTCTCCCCACTGGAACCACCTTCCGCAATCGGTCAGGACCGCGGAATCACTTGCAATCTTCCGCAAGAGACTCAAAACCCACCTCTTCAGACTCCACTACCACTGAACACTGTCCATCTAGTCAATCTGTCGTCACCCCTGTTTACTTGTTCTACACTATTTATATAAAAACAAAAACAAAACAAAAAAACACACTAACCTTTCCTCCCAGTGTTACAGGTATGATACGCAGACGCCTGCAATGATGTCTATCGCTGTATTACTGCACTGATCTCTTGCGCTAACTATGATTGTTCCTACCATGTATTAATGCACATCTTGTAAGTCGCTCTGGATAAGAGCGTCTGCTAAATGCTTAAAATGTAAATGTAACTGTATTTAGTATAATCAAATTTTGTGATTTATGGTTTTGTTTTAGTACTTGTACCCCCACCACCTATATGACACCACACAGGCAACCCCAGAGGCCACCCCCTTAACCGACCTCATTGGACAATGCCCTGAGGCCAATCACACAACCATTCAGCAACCCCTGTACGTCCCCTGATATTTATAGAGGGCAATCAAGGCCGTAACCATGGAGTCAACATTGGGGGGGACCAAATCAATTTATTTATATTTTTTATATCAGCTAGGCTATATATTGGGGGGGACATTTTGAGCATATCTGAATATTGGGGGGGATGTGTCCCCCCCAATATATATGGTAATTTCGGCCTTGGAGCCAATGAATTGCCAGGACCTCCCACGTCTTGTAACACAACAATGATTTTGTCTGAAGAAGAGTGCAGGTGCAAGTCACTGCGCTCTGTGTACTGCGCTCTGTGTCTGCTTCAATTTCTCAAGCCCTTTTATTACGAGCAATCGTTAGCCCGAAAATCAATGGATGCTCGCTTTGTGCAAATTCACCGGATGTTCCTTTCTATTTGCGTTATTAGTATTCACCTGCGCACGTTTAATTTTCCCCTTGTGATTTTGCGTCAGTGTAGCCGTTCATGCATATGCAGTGTACAGGACTGATTGGGGGGGCATCCCTGCAGATGTACAGCCCGAAGTGGAACACCGCACTGCAGAGTCATTTAACAGGCCTGTGAGGAAACAGTTTGCCTTCGCTGATAAGATGAACCTGGCTCTGAGCGAACACTTCAGGCCACGTGGACGACCGTCAATGTTGGACAGAGTTCTCAGGGCTAACACTTTGTTGTATTCCTAAATAGTGCACTATATAGATAAGAACAAATGCAAAAACACACTATAATGTAATGTAATTAGTTCTCCAGGTCGCCGGTTGCACTGCAGTGCATCATGCGATGTGGGAATACATGTTTTCCCCTTAAAATGAGCCACCAATTCAGACCCAGAAAACCAGGTGAAGTGAGTTAACTGTGTAATCAACTGCTTTGATTGATCAACTAAGTGCAGAGTGACAACGAAAACCCGGCAGATCCCGTGGCTCTCCAGGACCAGGATTAGCCATCCCTGTAATAACCCATCTACTTTGATTGTGGTTACAAATGGAAGATAAGACATGCTGTAATCAAACACAGACCCTAAACACACACTGCTCTTGCTCGCTCTGAGATATTGCAGTCCATTATTCATCTTAAGAAGGGTTTTATTGTACAATAGTGCCAGAGAGGAGTAAATGCATCGAAGAGAATAGCCTGTGAGCAGAGGCCTTATTCTTCGTCTCCTAGGACGGGGCGCGGAACACGGAGAGTAACGACTCTGCCAGATTCCGTCCGGCGTCACCGTATCACCGGCGTCACCAGGGGCTACCCAGAGGTGGTGCCGAGGTGTGATGTGGCCCCCTGGTCATGTGACATAGCGCTCAGCCGCTGGTCGGGCAACACAGAGTGGAATAATGAACCTGCCCAGCGCTGTGTCGGCTTGAATCCATTTACTCCTTCCGCCTTATTTCAAAGCCCTTGGCTGTGACTGCCTTTCTTTCTCTCGTGCAGGAAGAGAGATGGGCCGATCCAGACTGGCATTTACAAACTTTAAAGATTTAGTTTTTCAGATTTTCTCCCAATTTAGTAGCCAATTAAGCCCGCTATTTTATGTCAATCCCTCCCTAGTAATGTGAGTTCGCTGCCGTAGTCCTGCGACCGGTAGTGACGAAGGCAAAGTAACATCTCCTCCGAGACTACACTCACCAGGCCGTCACTAACCCGGCACTACAGGGCCACTCTTATGCGCAGCGAACGTCCTGTCGGCTTCCCTCCCCCCTTCCTGGGGTGGACAGCCAATCGCCGCCCCCTGGTGGCACTCCCAGCCAGAGCCGACTCTGGCGAGACGGGGAATCTAACCCCGGTTGCAGTGGCTAGTGTTGAACGTTGTAACCACTGGACCACGCGGGAGGCCATCGGCATTTCCAAACTCGAGGGCAACGTTCATGTGCTCACGTGGCTCCCTGCCAGCAAACGGGCCGACCCTGACCGAGGGCGTCAAAGGCTGGGACGAGTCACGTTTTTTTTGGACTCCGTGATCCTGGAACAGCTCCTAAAGAGCTCCTAAAGCTGTCCATGTTTGAACAACTTTTTAATTCAAATTTTTAACATTTTCAATGTCCCCAAATCTGGAATGCACAATTGAATTTGTAAGCCCGTACCATTGCTGCCATATCCTTCGTCAATTTGGAAGGGCGCATGTGTAACGGAGTTGGTTCTGCCCGCAGCGAGTTTCAAACCGAGGATCTTTGACGCAACAAGAGAGCGATTTAGCTCGCTGAGCTAAAGACTCAAGTCCCTAACTCCGGGACTAATCACACTCTTATCCACGTCACTTACGTCACTCACGTACCAGAGCACACCCGCTACACATGCACGTTCAACGTGTGTTTGGCCAGCTGGCGTTTTCTCTACAGTCCACCAGCTCTGCCCTGCACAACGTGCACTCCCCTGGAGCAGTGGCTGGCAGCACAGCTGGCGGACTGCAGAAGAAGGTGTAGGTAGACTGCAGGTGCCTGTTCGACCAGAGGAGTTGCTGTTGTGTGGTAAGATGGGAAATACCCTGAAACCGTCCCTCCTTAGTCAACACTTAACAGGCCAGTTATGCATTTCCCTGCTGGAGTCTGAGACAGTCAGTTCTAGTATGGTCAGGATTTGATAGTTGACAACGGGGTTGACAACTTGACAACCAAGAACCAGCGCTTTAGTTGGATGTGCCACCTAAGAGACAAGGAAAGCAACAGTTTTAAGTATCTCCAGTAGGGGGCAACAGTGTCTGGCCAGCTCCACAGTGTGAATGTTCATCCCCTTGGCTATTGAGGTAGACAGTTGTATCTGTGGGCTTGTTTTGCTTGTGAAGCAGTTTGCTTGTAGGTCCTTGGACTCTTTGGAATCAGGAGAAACCAGTCCATTAACCTGATCAATCAGTGTAGGTGCTCTTAAGAAATGCACATATTTTGAATGTATGGGAGTAATTTGGAGATGTGGCAATGCTGCTGTAACCTCTGATTTGAAGAAAAACAAACCCTCCATGTCAACACTGTTCTCAGACAGAAGACTGTTTGATGTACTTAAACGATTCCTGCCTTTTCCTGGGTGTGGGGGTGGGGGCGGTGGGGGTTGGTTGCAGAGGAGGTCACTGTTTTGACTCTGCATTTGTAACGGAGTTGGTTCTGCCCGCAGCGAGTTTCAAACCGACGATCTTTGACGTGACAAGAGAGCGATTTAGCTCGCTGAGCTAAAGACTCAAGTCCCTAACTCCGGGAACTAATCGCACTCCTATCCACGTCACTTACGTCACTCACGTACCAGAGCACACCCGCTACACATGCACGTTCAACGTGTGCTTGGCCAGCTGGCGTTTTCTCTACAGTCCACCAGCTCTGCCCTGCACAACGCGCACTCCCCTGGAGCGGTGGCTGTGCAGCACAGCTGGTGGACTGTAGAAGAAGGTGTAGGTAGACTGCAGGTGCCTGTTTGACCAGAGGAGTCGCTGTTGTGTGGTAAGATGGGAAATACCCTGAAACCGTCCCTCCTTAGTCAACACGTAACAGGCCAGTTATGCATTTCCCTGCTGGAGTCTGAGACAGTCAGTTCTAGTATGGTCAGGATTTGAAAGTTGACAACGGGGTTGACAACTTGCCAACCAAGAACCAGTGCTTTAGTTGGATGTGCCACCCAAGAGACAAGGAAAGCAACAGTTTTAAGTATCTCCAGTAGGGGGCAACAGTGCCTGTCTGGCCAGCTCCACAGTGTGAATGTTCATCCCCTTGGCTATTGAGGTAGACAGTAGTATCTGTGGGCTTGTTTTGCTTGTGAAGCAGTTTGCTTGTAGGTCCTTGGACTCTTTGGAATCAGGAGAAACCAGTCCATTAACCTGATCAATCAGTGTAGGTGCTCTTAAGAAATACACATATTTTGAATGTATGGGAGTAATTTGGAAATGTGGCAACGCTGCTGTAACCTCTGATTTGAAGAAAAACAAACCCTCCATGTCAACATTGTTCTCAGACAGAAGACTGTTTGATGTACTTAAACAATTCCTGCCTTTTCCTGGAGTTTGGGGGTGGGGGGCGGCGGGGTTGCAGAGAGGTCACTGTTTTGACTCTGACGAGCAGCACCGAATGGAACAGACTAGAATGGGTGTAGTCTCGACTCAGATGCTTTATTTCTGGGGTGTCCGGAATGGTTAGATACAGTTTATGTGATTTATTTCCTGCAATCTAATTGGTTCTAGTTATTTTTGCCAGTGTTATGTCATAGGTCATTAGTTGAGTTTGTTTGACTCATGGCCTCAAATTGGAGCCACACCTACAACAAGATCATGATTTGTCATATTTGGAGCTTTGTGCTTTGTTAATGACATTTGTAACGGAGTTGGTTCTGCCCGCAGCGAGTTTCAAACCGAGGATCTCGACGCGACAAGAGACCGATTTAGCTCGCTGAGCTAAAGACTCAAGTCTCTAACTCTGGGAACTAATCACACTCTTATCGACGTCACATTCTGTAGCGGATGCTCACGCACCAGAGCACACCCGCTACAAAAGCACATCCTTGTCATTTTGATTACAAGTAATTTGGACTTATCTCATGTCTGTGTCATCATGGTCTGGCTTATAGTACTGTAAGGTCATGCATCTGACAAGTGAGGCTGGTATGGGAGCTCTCACACACCAAAGCCAGTCCACCATTCTGGCTCCATTTCACCACTGCCCTAGTTATACATGACATACTGAGTACACCAGACAGAAATCTGTACATTTGCTATTTGTGATTAAGCTCATGCTCCACTTAAGTACCTAAGATCATTTCTGTATTACGAAAGCCGCACGGAGGAGTGAAATGAGAACTCCAATGAAAATATTTTATCGTGTTTGTTTGTTTGTTGTCTGATAACGCTGTGGATAAAGGGCGGGAAGATTGCCTGGGAGCCTCTGGGAATTCTTATCCCCAAATGACGCTCCAGTTCCGAGAACAGAACAGTGACTGTAACAGCCCTCACATTAAAACCTGACCAAAACACAAATCTTTAAAGTGCTTAGAACTCTAATTTCCTATTTTAGAATCTATTATCTTAGCCCTCCAACCAGAAATACACTTTCACGTAGCAGCGCTTGTCAGGATTATGGTTGCGCTGGTGTGTTTTTGTGCATTAGCGTTTAACCTGCCCCGGAGACAATGTTTTTATATTGCCGTTAATTATCCCTCTGCAAGCACCAGCTCTAATAAAACAGGTGCCAAGGGGACTTCTCTTCCCTGATAAAGGCTGCTTATCTTCACTTATTTGAAATAAATGAAATTCATAGCCAAGGGCGCATGTTTGTCCTCTGTCAACTCTCGTAACTCTCACTTTTGAATATCTGTACTCAGTGGCTTCCATTGGACAAGGTACTTTTAATTTTTTTATTTTATTTATTTTATTTATTTCCTGTGATCGTATCACGTGATATATGTACACTACTGGTCAAAAGTTTTAGAACACCCCCATTTTCCAGTTTTTACAGAAATGTAAGCAGTTCAAGTCCAGTGAACAACCTGAAATGGTACAAAGGTAAGCAGTAAACTGCCAGAGGTTGAAAAGAAAAGTTTAGGCTACCAAAAATCTTGAAATCTTCTCATCTTGAAATTTTGAAAGGTTTTTGTAGGCCATCGAGTAGGTGAAAGGATGGTTCCTCAGTGTGTGACACCAACTGTTAAACATGGAGGAGGAAGCGTGATGGATCCAGAGTCGGCGACTTGCACAGAGTGACCGTTAACCCATGTTAACCCATTATTTGTTCCCTGAAAAGAGCCTTTTTTAATAACTCAGAAATTTACATTATTTTTCAGTTTTTGGTAAACTAAACCTTTTTTAAACCTCTGACAGTTTACCATTTACCTTTGTACCATTTCAGGTTATTTACTGGACTTAAACTGCTTAAATTTCTGTAAAAACTGGAAAATGGGGGTGTTCTAAAACCTTTGACCAGTAGTGTACATCTATTCATTCAAGAATGCTTGCTAGCCGCCTACAGGAAGGACTCACTTCTTGTAAAGGAGACAAGATGTTCTGTTCAATGTCTGTGTCCTTTGTCTCGTGGAAACTATAGTCTGGTGTGCAGTTTTATTTGCAGTCTCTTAGTAAAAGTCATTGATTATTCAGGGCATTATTTCTTACTGTACACGATGCCTCGCTGTTGACATAGGACATAGGAGTCACATCGATCCACGCATCGCTGGCCTTGGTCATGTGCACATCAGTCTTGAATGTATAGTTATATAAGCGTTTGTACACATCAAAGAAACGAGTGGGCTGCAAAGGTCCTATAAACCATTTATTCCAATTATCTGAAAAGGTCTGAACAGCTTTAGCTTGTTGATTTGCATATGATTGTACATTTTACATTTGACATTTTAAGCATTTAGCAGATGCTCTTATCCAGAGTGACTTACACAGTTTACATTTAATAATAATAATAATAATATACGCCATTTAGCAGACGCTTTTATCCAAAGCGACTTACAGTAGTGAATGCATACATTTTCAGTATATGTGGCCCCAGTGGGGATTGAACCCACAACCTAAACGTTGCCAACACTGTGCTCTACCAACTGAGCCACAGAGAACCACATTTCTTTACATACAATCCATTTATACAGCTGGATATACAACAAGGGTGCTGGAGGGCTACAGTGCCTGCAGGTTTTTGGGGTTTCCTTTCAATCAGCCATCAATTTAGGCCTTGGAAACAAGGTGCTTGGACTCTTTAACCAATCAATAACTTCAATCAATTACTTAAGGGCTGAAACACACCAAAAACCAGCAGACACTGTGGCCCTCCAGGACTGGAGTCCAACACCCTTGTTGTATGTGGTTTAAAAAAGAAATGTGCATTATCTTGATTGTCCACTGGGGGCACTGGCATACAGTAGACACCTGTTTTGCATCCCTAGTGGCTCAAATTGGTATTCTTCTTCTAACAACAATATCCTATTTCTTTTTGTACAAAATAATGTGGTGTTTCTGTGTTTATTAAGCAGAGTGACTCAGTATGTACAATATATTGTTATATTATAATATTATACCATCATAATAATCTGGAATTAATATATGTTCAGATCAACACCCAATTTGTCTCTACTTTAATTTAGCCAGATGATGTATTGGGAGTCTGGGTTTGGTGAAAGTACATGCAATATTCCTTCACTTGCATACAGTACAACATATTTCTTACCACAGGACATGGTGATTTTGGAAATGTATTCTTAATACCCCCCCCCACCAGCAGTTCAATTCGGTTGATAACTATTGACTGAATTGTGGTGTAAGGTATTAAAAACAATTTAACTGTCCCCGTATGGAATTAAATGCCATAATTGTAACAGGTTTGTAATTCAAACTTTGTCTTTCATAGTTTTATGTTATCGTTGAAATGGCCACGGAAGGCCAAATGAGGAACTGAGAGAACTGAGAGTCATCTAGAAATATGAATAAATTTCATGCTACATAAATAAATAGACTCAAGGTAGCCGGTATTCGTCTGTTGTTAAGATTATTTGCATAAGGTTTCTTCAGGACTATTATTGATTCTATGGAAATTAATGCATAAATGTGTTTATACTCAGGAGCATTTGCAGCAGAATACAAATGAAAGCTATTGTAATTGTATTGTCCCAAACATAGGTCATCTCAGGTTAGGTTTACAATCTGGCCCCTCTGTTGGGTTTGTGAAAGGCCCTTTCCTGATGAATTATCTTTGAATTTGATGAGTGGGGGGTCTTTAAGAAATGATTCTGGATTTGTTTTTGCCTGCAATGATGTCCATTTCCTCTGGTCCTGATTTTTCCACTCGACTGTTGTTGAGAACAGGAAGTCCAGGAAGAGCTGGTGGGATGTGGATTAGGGCTTCTTGCATGCCTGGCACTGTCACCGTAGACTCTTCTGTAACAGAGTCTGTTTAAAGCACATCAGTGCACCCCTCCCGCTGTTGGGTCGGATGGGCCAGCCACAGACGTAACCGACTCTCAGAGACTAAATTGGGCCACATCGAGTCACATCTGGGCTGACCTACTTTTCCGGCCCTCCTCCTCTCGTCTCAGCCAGGAGTGAACGTTTTGGTGTTCGGTGAGCTTGGTACCCACAGACCTTTCAAATGAACTTTCCCCTTTGCAAACTTCCTTCCTTAACCAGGTCAAATCTTTGCATTTGGGGGCCTCCCGCGTGGTCCAGTGGTTACAACGTCCGACGCTGGCCACGGAGACCGGGGTTCAATTCCCCGTCTCGCCAAGTGTCGGCTCTGGCCGGGAGTGCCACCAGGGGCGGCGATTGGCTGTCCGCCCCAGGGAGGGGGAGGGGAGCCGACGTGACGTTCGCTGCGTATAGTGGCCCTGTAGTACTGGGTTACGGTCGACGGCCTGCGGGTGCCGTCTCGTAAGAGGCGTCACTTCGCTTCGTCGCTGCCGGTCACAGGACTACGGCAGCGAACTCACATTACTAGGGGGGGATTGACGTAAAAATAGCGGGTCTAATTGGCTACCAAATTGGGAGAAAATGGGATAAAATCAGAAACAAATGTAAAAAAAAAAAAAAAAAAAAAAAAATTTTTGCATTTGAGGAGTTGGGGGCCCAGCTTTTTTTGCCACTGCTGAAACTCTACAGAACAATAACCTCCACTAGGTATCAGGATAGATTTGGTGTCATAAAATGTGTCTCTTGCTGACAGTTGGAACTCCCCGTTATAAGCACCTTGGTTGCTCTTCTTCCTCGCTCGCAGTGGTTGTGGTTGTGTAAAACAACATGTAGAAACGTTAGATCATAATAGGGCAGAGTGATTAAGTGCCAGAGACTAATAAGTACTGTATGCTGCATCTGGCACCTCTAATGTGACACTGTTGCATTCCCTGACAGTTTCCTTGTCCAGAATGACATATCCATATTGCTTGAGCATCAACATGCCAGTCAACATTTCTTTGTACACCTCAGAAATTATACTTGAAGTCGATTTGGAAATCAAGTTTTTTTGCATGCAGACACACACACATTCAGACACACTCGCACACGCATACACACACATACACTCATATGCAGGCATGCTCACACTCAAACACACACACACACACACAGGCACCCACGCAGAGTACCACAGAGCAATCAAAACTGGAGTGTGAGAAATGGGAGAATCGCACGCACCTCTGTATAAAACGTGTGAAGTCTACGCTTACAGGTTTATACATAAATAGCTCCAAATTCATCGCACCTCCTCTTGTGGGCGTTGAAAACATGGCTTGGCGCAGGAAGGTCCCACGGTCATGCCCTGACTGCTGATATTTGTTCCAGTTCCTTCATCTGACTTTTGAGCGTTTATTATGAGCATTTTCTCCCCGTGTCCGCGTGGGTTTCCTCCGGGTACTCCGGTTTCCTCCCACAGTCCAAAGACATGCACGTTAGGCTAATTGGAGAGTCTAAATTGCCCATAGGTATGAGTGTGTGAGTGAATGGTGTGTGTGCCCTGCTGGATTATGAGCATTGGCTAAAGTCATCAGGTGCTTCTTACACCCCTTCTACCAACTCAATACATTGTGAATAGACACCTGTCTAACACAGATGGAACTATATGCTGGGATCCAGTATGGTGTAAAAACCCCAATTCCACAAACCCCAACTGTAAATGATACATTTAAATTTTTTGCATAGACTGTATTAAGTCAACCTCAGGAAACATCGCTTGATGAAGTTTACACTTCCCCTCCGTGTGGCCCTTGTCTTCAGGGACCACTGGGTTGTTTTGTGCGCTGGGGTTTTGGTAGCGGGTTTTGGTAGCGGGTTTGCTTGGCATTCTCATATCGTGAACGCTGAGTTCCCTTACTGCCACCAGCTGTTGGTTTGAAATGTTTTTTTCCTTCTTGAACATGTCACTGCAGCAAAAGCACATTATGTTTACTGGACTGACAGCAGCTACAAAGATCCTGCCAAAGCGTTGGCAGCCACCATATTCTCCTGATGGGCATCACTGGATCCTCTCTTCTTTGAGATAATTCTTATGGCCCATGGGGCCAGTCAGACAACAATCCAGAACTCTGCTAACCGCTAACAGCTCACTGTAGAACGGCTTCACCTTTTTACTGTTTTACTGAAAGCTTATTAGTATATTTGTATCTTGTATCAGTATCTTGTTTTAGAAACAAGAAATAGATCATAAACAGGAATAGAAGTGAATAATAAATTATTCATAAATCCAGTTAAATGAAAAAGAAAACAAAAAAAACTGCCAGAATTCGGCCTAAAATTGCAGTGATTTCACCACATTAATGAGCCTATATTTGTTTATGTACTGTAAGAGAGACTATATTATTCTCTATATGATTAAATCAAATCAAATCTGATTGAAATGGAATGAAATACTAATGCCATATGGTGTTGTATGACCGTATCGACATACAGTAAATGGTCATACATTAGCTGTGTACCTCATACTATATTAGCTGTGTAACATAGATTAGTAATGTACCAAAAGCTGTGTATCATACATGAACTATGTACCATACATTATCATTGTACCACACATGTACTGTGCTATATTATTATATCAGTGTACTATACACTATCTGTTTCAATTCTGAAAATGAAATTCATTAATTGAAAAATCCTCATAGAACATTGTAGATATTTTTCAATTAATTTATTGAATTTCAATTCATATCCTGAATTGAAATGTCAGAGCCACATTCTCTACATTTGATTTCCGCTCTCACAAAAAATAATACTATTAATAATCTTTTAATACTAAACAAGAGCTCATGTCACGCTCAGAAGTTTACAGAGAGGTTTTTGGGTTTCAAGTGTGCGTTGCTGAAGCCATTGTCATTACAAAATGACAGGAATTCATATTCCCCTCTCGAACAGGCAATCATAACAAACGAGATCATTTTCTCAGGAAAATTTTGCAGCAATTTGAAATAAATGAGTGCTTTTATATGCTCTGGCGTGTGCCCAGAGACACAGAGTTGATAGGCATTTAGGGGATTTAGAGGTCTCACTACAGGACGCTGAAAAGACTGTGGGTGTCCTCCCGATGTATTTTCAAAGGGGATGGACTAGACAGATTCTCTTGCCAGATGATTTGGCTGTGATCCTATTTGAAAGGTTGCCAGAGTAATTAATAGGCATATATCAGGAGGTCAGAGGCCGACATCATTGTGTTTCTGTTGTGAAATTTGTTATAAAATCTACCAGACGATGACAGCTTAGCTGTGGTATTAAGTTCATCAAAAGTGATGAGAACCAGAGCAATTGAGGAAGATGTTCTGCACACTCAGTACTGCCCCTAGGACCGTGACATGGTGTACACATGGTGTGCGCAGTTAGCATAGTAACCTCAGATTTAGAGGGGGTGGCTATTCAATCATCCTGCAATCATTTATTCAATCACTAGTCATTTAGTAATCAACTAATTTAAACAGGAGTTACTTTTAATTTCTATTTGCACTGCATTCAATCATGCTCAATTCATACCGTTATGTGATTAGTAGAATGAAAGATTACACTCGCTTTTTACTAATCAAGTTTACTAAACAAACGACAAAGTGGGAAGGTTGAATTTCCCGCAAAGCCTGGTTGTAACATCCTGTTCAACAACCAACCTTTTATTTTGATTTCTTTGGTCTTGAACCAGCAACAATCACCCGATACAGCAACATGAACATATGAATTGTTGCAATTCAGCCCTCAAAGTACTCTATGACACAGTTAGAACCAATGAAAATGAAGTGGTCTTTACATACTGTAAGAGCTAATTAAAATGTGTCAAATATGACCCCGGGGCTTCTGGGATTACCCTTGAGAGTATGCACATGCACGCTGTTGAGACTTCCTCTGCTTCCAACAGTTGTCTGTATTTCCATAGTGTTTCCATGGACATTGCATACATTTCCTGATTCACAACCAATAAGAGTGTCAGAAAATATAGGCCATCAAGGTGTCATCATTTTGTTTTTATTACATTGTATTGCAACAATTCTCAGAGAAGTGAAAATAGCCCATACATTCACATGGATATGAGGCTGCCGAAAAAACATTTTTTAAGGTAAGGGAAAACATATCAAATTATAGAAATCTGGGTGCGTTCCCCTTTAAGTAGTTTTGTAGGATGGTCACTTCTATGTGAGTTAATTTTCCATTAAGTAACTTTACTTTGACTTGAGTACAGATTTTTTAGTACTCAGCTGCAAACAAACTTTAAAATATTTTTAAAGCCAACATCCGCTTCCTGAGAATAGTGTGCCTGCCAGTCTCACTGAAGAGGGTTGCCTTTCTCTTCGACGCTGTAGCATGAAAACTCTCACCAGAGAGCGTCAGGGATGCTAAGGCGTGGCATGTTGCACATAGAGGTGTGAAAGTGCTAACAAGAGAGATAAACGCAACAACTTCAGAGAGTCGGGTGGATCCTCCCTGCCAGTCTCCCAGTCAAAAGTGTCATTTTCTGTTTGCTCTAAGCAAATTAGCTAAATCGACAGCTATCTGGCTGAGACCTTGAACTTTTTTTTATCTGTCCTTGTAGCCTGTAGACACTTTAGACCAGGGGGTTTAAAATGTAGAGTCGGAACCAGGGATTAGGATGCAATATAATTTACATTCACAGGGATGACACGGTAATCTTGCATAATTTGTGAAAATATCCAGTTGCGTAGAATGAGTGGAAACCGCTGAACGCTGGATGTGATTAATGTTGCACACTGTCACTGTTCCTTCTGAATTGCCTCAGAATATGTCCTCTTAAGTGGGTGTCGATTAAGCTATAAAATAGTGCCTGCTCTGAGAATGGACATGCTAATCTTTGCTGTCCTGAATTGATGGAGGGACATTTTGGTGATGGATCGGGCCTACAATTATGGTTAGGCATTCCAAATTGTGGGAGAAAAGAAAATTAGAAGATAAAAGGTTTTTCTGAATGTGCTGAATCTGCTATGTTTATGTTTCAAACTATAAATATATATATGTGTGTGT
Source organism: Aldrovandia affinis (assembly GCA_029706075.1). Taxonomy (NCBI): domain Eukaryota; kingdom Metazoa; phylum Chordata; class Actinopteri; order Notacanthiformes; family Halosauridae; genus Aldrovandia; species Aldrovandia affinis. Next base: position 355,446 of record JAINUG010000124.1, on the reverse strand, counting down.
GTCTGTCTCAGTGCAGCTATTTTTCTTTAAAAAAAAAGGATCTCTCTGTGTGTTTCAGTACTTGAAGAGACACGTCATTGGGTTTGAAGTGGGGAAGTTAAGTCCTTAGACAATTTCGTAATGGAACTGAAGAAGGTAAGTCTCATTATAAGATGCCGTGGGAGAAAAATTGCTCTCTTCCTACCAGAGTGTTTGCAGAGGTGGCATCCCTGGCGTAACTCGATGCCCGCTAATGTGGTGCAGATATGCACACACACACACACACACACACACATACACACACACACTCCCTTTGCTAATAATGCCATTTTAAGTTTCAAGGTTGAGAGCGCAGCAGAAGTGGGAAGCGCAGAGGTGTTTTGATTGGATGGCGACACTCAGGGAAACGCAATACTCTTCCTGTGCTGCAAGAAAGATGTGACCTCTGACCCCAACCAGCCGAGAATCGATGATTAAAGACTCCAAGTGACCCTTCTCGCGTATGGCTGCTCTGGGTCAGGGATGGCTTTGGTCATGGTGTTGGTATCAGTTTAACTTGAGTGTAGTCCTGTTTTCAGACACACCAGTGCTGTTTCATTTGTGTTATCTGGGTATTTTTAGATTGTTTCGAGTGCTTTTCAATATTCTCTAGTAAGCCACATATTGCATATTCAGGTTTGAGTCCAGCTAATTTTCTGGATCGGTAGTATATTTGTCATTGTTGTTCCAGATGACAAGAATCAAATTAGCAGTGATGGCATTTGTAAAACACACTAATCATCAAGCAATTTTCAGGCTTTAAATGAAAGGGCCCTAGTTTCGTGAGAAAAAAAACCTTGGCGGTAGCAGAACTGTTCAATTTGTAGCAGTATTAAACAGTAGTTTTGTGGTCTCTGATAAAGGCATTTGCATCAACATGAGCTGGGCGGTGCAATGGGGGATGTGCGGGGAGGGGGGGTGTTGTGTGTAAAAAAACGATTTCATTTTCGTCCACCCAGACCACCCCCATCACAAAAGACTGTTTTGTGGATATTCAGTATTTTACTTCACTCAGGGACATTGTTAAACATTGTTAAATCAACAATTCTTATCAGCAGTTTGGCACTGCAAAAAAATGTAAGCATTGCACTTGTAAGGAGTGTATTCAAAACACTTCAATGAGAGAGACCGTCTCTACACCCGTCAAATTGTGTATGATGTGTGTTTTTTAAACTCATATATGTAGATATACGCACTGCTTTTTGTTATGTTGAATATTAAACTTTCATTACAATAAAATGGAGTAAATAATTGGATGTCATATCACGCGGCAATATTCTGAGCACTTATGCCTGACAAATGTGCTTACGGCACCCTGCACCTTCCAGACAAGTATATCAGTCTCTTAGTGAGTACATGCTCCTGAGCCTCTCATAACTTGGCACTTGCTCTTCATCAGGCATGACAGAATTGCCAGTTCACTATGGAATGAGTGCACTGATGTTGAAGGGGAAAAAAGCGACTGATCTGATTGGCCATAATTAAACCAAACCCTCACAAAGTACCCCCACACCCACAGGTAATTTATTCTTCTTAAGTCAGCCTCTTTTGCAACTGCGCTGCTGGTGCTCTGCTGTCTCTTGTCACAAAATTGCCAGATGAATTAGGACATGCCTTAATGCTTCACTGAATTAATGCTGGCGTCTTGACATTGTGCCTTGATAACGAAAATAGAGCCCAGAGTGTCTCATTGTAAACATTGCAAAATATTGGCTGTTAGTTGATGTCCATGAATTTTTCCTGGGCACTTTTCTCTATGTGGGCGTATTGGACTTCAGGTGTCCATGACTGTGCTGTTAGTGTCTATTTGTGTGTATTATTGTACGTACTGATGAGTTTGTGTGTGTGCATGCATATGTGTATTTATGGCTGTGTGTTTGTGTATATTCACATGCGCGCGTGTGTGTGTGTGTGTGTGTTTGTGGGGGGGGTTATGAATGTGTATATACAGTATGTCGGTGTGTGTGTGTATGTGTATCTGTATGTATGTCTGCATGTGTGTAGGTGTGTATATATGTTTGTATGTGTGTGTGTGTTTGTCAGGGGGGGGTTATGAATGTGTATATACAGTATGTCGGTGGGTATGTGCATCTGTATGTATGTCTGCATGTGTGTAGGTGTATATACAGTATGTCGGTGTGTGTGTGTATATGTATCTGTATGCATGTCTGCATGTGTGTAGGTGTATATACAGAATGTCAGTGTGTGTGTGTATGTGTATCTATATGTATGTCTGCATGTGTGTAGGTGTGTATGTATGTTTGTATGTGTGTGTGTGTGTGTGTGTGTATCTGTATGTATGTCTGCATGTGTGTAGGTGTGTATGTATGTATGTGTGTGTGTGTGTGTGTATCTGTATGTATGTCTGCATGTGTGTAGGTGTGTATGTATGTATGTATGTGTGTGTGTGTATGTGTATCTGTATGTATGTCTGCATGTGTGTAGGTGTGTATGTATGTATGTGTGTGTGTGTGTGTGTGTGTATCTGTATGTATGTCTGCATGTGTGTAGGTATGTGTGTATGTTTGTTTGTATGTGTGTGTGTGTGTGTGTGTGTGTGTGTGTGTGTGTATCTGTATGTATGTCTGCATGTGTGTAGGTGTGTATGTATGTTTGTATGTGTGTGTGTGTGTGTGTATCTGTATGTATGTCTGCATGTGTGTAGGTGTGTATGTATGTATGTGTGTGTGTGTGTGTGTGTGGGTGTGTGTGTGTGTGTGTGTGTGTGTGTGTGTGTGTGTATCTGTATGTATGTCTGCATGTGTGTAGGTGTGTATGTATGTATGTGTGTGTGTGTGTGTGTGTGTGTGTGTGTGTCCTTGGGTCTCCCTTTGACCCACTTTGCTGCTCGGGCCTCTGCCTGATGAGGTTTCGGCTCAGGCTCCTGCAGCCATGTGCTCAGCACAACAAACTGCTGGTCTCCATGGCGCCACTAAGCAACAAGATCTGGCCAATCAGCAGCTGCATGCCCTGGATAATACATTCAGTGAGCAACTTAAACAACGTCCCAGGCAGTTGTGGTTGTCTCCAGAAGCTAAAAGCACAGCACACATTATCTCATGTGCACTGGATATCTGATTGCATTTCACTGAGTCTGTCTAAGATTGCAGTAGCATTTCAGTCCTTGGCCTGGTCTTTTGATTGAATGCCATTACAAGGGGGAGTGAAACATTGTCTTTCTATCATTGCTCAGACAGCGTCTCGTTCGTAATGTTTTTAGGATTTTTCTCATGTCTCCATCATGCCTCCTTCTCCACTCTGATCACAGCTGGACATCCTCACAGCTGGGCACAACTTTTGCATGACTTATTCATGGCTTTAAAAGCACAAAAAAAACCTGTCTAGATAAAAAACAAACCTTGGACAAGGGGAGCCCCTTGTCAGAATCTCAATAAAGAGGCGTTATCGCCTGGTGTTTGCACTCTTATTCTGGGATTCTGACAGGGTTGGCTGCAGGCGTCTTTGTCGTCTCACAGCGTTTTACTGACCTGGTCCTGCTGCAGTGACCCAGTCTGTCCCAGAGGCCCAGCCCGTGTGGATAAAAGCTCCATCTGTGGTACGTGCTGAGTCCATTCCCACCATCTCTCCCACTGTTTAAGAGCCCTGGGCTGGAGAACCTTCCAGAGATCCACCGGTTGCGTCTGGCTGTACTTGGTATCAAAGGCATTTCCAAGACACGCGCCATCTGAGAAGCTCGTTATGAATATTAATCCATGTTTTGAAATGTAATATTTAGGCCTATGACCTGCTAAATAACAAAAATGCTGGATATTGATTGCGGTGGGAATAATCCCATCGCGGGTCCTTGATTTGGTGGGTCGAGCTTGCTTGTATGTCCTGGAGGTAAAATTTGTATTCATTGCCTGAAACAAATTCATAAGCAGAGATCAGCATAAGCAGAGGCAAGTGGAAGTCTCCATCACAGTAAGTAAACATCACAGCCGCACATTTACATACCTTTCATGTGCTTTTCTTTTCTAGCGTGAGATTGATGGCCCAGATTTCTGCTATAAGGTTCTGTGAATGATTGTGTCGCCACCAACCCATGCATTTCACAATTCACATTTTAACCTATTGGTTTGCTAAGATTGAAGTAGAGGGAGTTTTTTTTTTCTACATGCATAATTTAGAGTAGACAAGTCTCCTTTTTCAGGCGGCACGGTGGTGCAGTGGATAGCACTGTCGCCTCACAGCAAGAAGGTCTCGGGTTCGAATCCAGGCCGGGGGCCTTTCTGTGCGGAGTTTGCATGTTCTCCCCGTGTCCGCGTGGGTTTCCTCCGGTTTCTTCCCACAGTCCAAAGACATGCACGTTAGGCTAATTCAGTGCTTCTCAATTATTTTCTGTTACGCCCCTAGGAAGAAGAAAAATTTTCGCGAAAAAAGCTGAGACCAGTTCGTTTATTTCGCGGAACGGGGTGCTACGCGAAAAATAAAGCTGAGACCAGTTTATGTATTTCGCGGACTGGGGGTGCTACGCGCCCCTCGGAACCGGTCCACGGTGCTAAAAAGTTTTTTTTTTTTTTACGTTTTCTTCAATTTTGCGCCCCTCTTGCACCCCCACGCTACGCCTCTGGTCACACGCGCCCCCCTGGCATCGCACCCGCCCCAGGGGCGCGCCCCACTATTTGAGAAACACTGGGCTAATTGGAGAGTCTAAATTGCCCGTAGGTATGAGTGTGTGAGTGAATGGTGTGTGTGCCCTGCGATGGATTGGCGACCTGTCCAGGGTGTATTCCTGCCTCTCGCCCGGAACGCATGCTGGGATAGGCTCCAGCCCCCCCCCCCGCGACCCTGACCAGGAATAAGCGGCTTAGACAATGGATGGATGGATGGAAGTCTCCTTTTTTTCTGGTGCTCTAATGAAATCATATCAATTTAATTTGTAAAGACACATCAAACGAACATCACACATCACACATCTCTGTTGAATGTCAAGATGTTCCCATCCCCCATTTACATTTTACATTTTAAGCATTTAGGAGGATAATCAGGCGGACTCAAATGAGGTGATGAGCTCCCAGGTGACGTACGCAGCTAAAGCACCTGTCCTTGGTTCAGTGATGTGACTCATGGTCCGGAATCAAGTCCTGACCATGCCAGTACCGACTCAGCTTTGCAAAGGGCGGGAGGTCTTCCTCCACCTCATCATGCAATAGTGACTCCTCTGGCCTGTTGACCTCCAGTGAACTGCCTGCATCAGCTTTGTATACTGCCCCTCCAGCACAGTAACTACACTGCTCCGGCTGGTGGCCAAAGCAGCGCATACATTAATTATATTGAGTTCTCAATGACCTGCCGGTTTCACTGACATGCTGCATTGTACCGTATTAACATCTTCTTGTCCAGAAGACATCCTATTTCAGCATATACTAATGCAAGACCGCTGAGGATGCTGTGTGAGTGGATGGATGTGTCTCCGTCACCACGATCAAACCCGTACACAGGGATTGATCAGGGATTGATCAGGGATTGATTGGGATGGGCAATGAATGCTCCGAAGGGTGAGAAGGTTCAAAACGACCCCCCGGACGACTCCCAATCTCACAAAGGATGGGGGCAGCAGTTGATACCTCTTAAAGTTCTATGTTTGTTTACCATATTTTTAAGGCATTCAATCAAACTGGCGTGGCATGGAGGAAAAAGCGCATTTGTTAGAGCAGGAACAGGCATCAGCTGATATCTAATTTCACGGCAATATTGTATAATCACGGTTGTCGGCAGGGGACTGCTGCTCAGTCGACTCGCATAACCGATTACATATCCTTGCCGTTATGACTGATCTGATTTGCAACGCAAATAATATCTTCCATTAAACGGTAAAGAGTCCTTATCTGGAACACTCTGGGTGTCATTCATGGTCACAGTTATCCAGCACCGGCCAGGTGTAACTTTATGGGCTTAACATCCATCTAACCATACAGCTTCTCATCTGCCAGGTGTGTTTATGCAACAGTAAACCAAGGAAGCCCTGCCCAACTTAAGCCCACCCTACCCAGGCAGGATGAAGGCAATTGGGTCCTGCTGCTTTGGCCTCCTGGTCACAGTGGATAATGGTGAACGCATTACCCAGACCTCAAACTAGGGATACCTAGGCTATAGGGCTCAACCTGTACTCATAGCGATTACCTTTATCACCAGAGCCACTGAGGAACATAATAGTGATTGATGTTCTGTCACAATATCTCTTCCCTCTCAGGCTGTGGCTGGTGGGGGGGGTTCAGTGTTAGCTCTGAGTCATGCAAGAGGGCCAGTGAAGACACCACCACACAAGAAGCAAACGAGGGATTTGTCTGCTGTCACAGAAGTTGTGTCGTTGACCGGGCCCACCCTGAATCTGAGTGAAACATGCAAATTCTTCGCTCAGCTCTTTCACGTATGAATGGCGAAAGACTGAAGCAGCATGCAGAAATTTTAATTGAGCAGTTAATACAAGAGGCGCTTTGTCTCTGTTCTTTTTGGCTGAAAAGAAAAATGTAACCTGGCAGCTCATTGCATGCGCTTCTCACTTTCTGTTCATGCTCAGCAGTGTTGGTGTCTAGGCCTCCCGACATCCAGCTGAGGAACAGAGAACTACAGGTAGCTGTCAAAATAAAGGCAACACCTATTAAGTCTTTTAATAGGATGTTGGCACACCATGGGCCATCAGAACACCTTCAATGTGCTTTGGCATAGATGCGTCTGGAACTCTATTGGAGGGATGCAACACCATTCTTATTACATCATTTGGTGTTTTGTTGATGCTCTCTCAGGCACTGCTTCAGAACCTCCCATAAATGTCCAGTTGGGTTGAGATCTGGTGACAGACGGCCATGTCATAAGGTTTATATAATTTAACGCTAATCAATCATCAAACCATTCAGTGACCACTTGTGCCCTGTGGATGGAGGCATTGTCATCCTGCTTAGAGACCACTGCCATCAGGATATAAATACTTCACCATAGGATGAAGGTGATCAGTTAGAATGGCTTTGTATTTATTGGTGTTTACCTTGGACCTAAACAAGCCAGAAAAATGCACCCCACACCATAACAGGGCCTCCAGAACCCTGCATTTACTCAAGTGTTTCCTTTATTTTGGCAGCCACCTGTATGATCTTTATGGAATCCTGACTGCAACAGCACTGACTGAGGCCAGGAGAAGCACGTAGTTGGCCACAGCATCACCCAGAGAGGAAGGTTTGAGTCGGCAGGGAATCCCCACCTCATTGCTCAATATTTTTTTTTTTAAATAAATTTATTTCGGATTTTTCCCCCGTTTTTCTCCCAATTTAGTAGCCAATTATACCCTCTATTTTATTTTCAATTCCCCACCCTCACGAGTCCGCCGCCCGTCCTCCGGGAACGAGATTCGTATTCCTGGACCTATTTCCCCGCCTTCTTTCGAGACGGAGATCTTCCACGGACTCCATTAACCTTCTCCTCGGCGGACTCGTGCGGCTCTCCCTCCCCCTCCCGGGAGGCGGACAGCCAAATGCCGCCTCCGATCGGGCTGACGACCAGGGCCGGTCTGGTAGAAACGCGGGTTTCGATCCGCGTCTCTGATGGGCAGCGCACACCGCTCCAAAGCGCGGTGCACTAGACCGCTGGGCCATCCGCCAGCCCCCAATATTACTCCCCTGCTTGATCAAGCGCCTGCAATCTGCTGGCTGTGCCAGTTGCACAGGCCAGGTCTGGAGTGATGTCATTGCTTCGTGATGATGCCCTCATCAGAGGCAGCATGTGGGGGCCCCTGAAGCTGTGTTTCACACGGTGTGTCAGAACACAGGTAACCACACCCACAGGCTCTGTGCGACCAAGGCAGGGACACCAAAGGCCTGGCACTCTTTTCATTATCATTCTTTTTAAAAAAAAAATGGAGAATTGCTTTATGTTATATGATTTACTCTCTATGCCCATGTCTTTGTGGTTTAAAAAAAAGCCATGATAGCATTGAGTATTTTCCATCATGCCATCCTTCAGATGCGGTTTTGTTCCAGTCAAAAACCTGTCCTTGAAAATGGCTTTGTTCAGTTGTTCCAGGTAAGAGCACTTCTCCGCTCTCACTCCACAGTTCCTAAATGATCTACAAAGGGATATGTTATACCTGCTTCCCTTTGTCTACTCAGTTATTCTACTCAGTTAACTATTCAGTTATAAAATACCTCAACTTTCCCTGGCTTAATTATCCATTCATATCAGAATATTTAAGTATAGTATGTATCTACGCAAGCACGGATCTTGAACCCGGTCGATTGGCCATGGGCCCTTGAGCCCCGTCCCGTCACTCGCTCTCACAAATAGACAACTGAACACACGCAGATAACTCCCGCTGATTAATGCCTCCCGCTTGTAAGGAATGGTTCTGGTGGCTCATAGGAGAGTCTGCTTGGCAATGCTTAAAATGTTCAAATGGGAATGTACTGAAAAATGTTGAATTCACTACTGTGAGTCGCTTTGGACTCCCGCGTCTCCTAAATGGCCTCCCGCAATCAACTGGCCTGTGCAACTAGCTAGCGCATCCCACTTTCGTTTTTCTCCCCATCTGATCCACTGAGTTTAACGGTTAAGTTTAAAAAAAATACGTATATGTGTTATATTATTGGCTTTCATCTTTATAGGGTGATTTAATTGATGAGGGTACGTCATCGCTGGCTTTTACTGATGTTAGCGTTAGTTAGCTTTGTGTAGAATAGCGTCTGGGTTTGGTAAAAAAACAAATGGGAAAAATCAAAATGGATAGACGGGGGAGCAGTGGGGCAAAAGAAAGAAAGCAAAAGAAAGAAAGGGTACAAGAGTCTGCAAAGCTGGCGGCTATTCCCGCAATTTCAAATTATTTTAAACCTGCTGCAGTGGATGTACGCACTGCCAGCCAGCTCGATAGTGAACTTACACTAGCACTAACAACGCCGGTGGCTGTGAACGAGGAGGAAGTTACCGATGTTGATGCCAACAACACAGAAGGTAGCTAGCTAGCTCCTTGTCACTGATGGCAATTGAGTCAGATTTGGTCAGAGGCCTGGATTTTAATGACGTGGTGGACGCTTTTGCCCAGAGGAAGGCGAGGAAAAAACACATGTTAAGACAAGGTAAGACAGCTCACTCTTTTACCGCATTTTAATGTTTATTGCTGGTTTGATAATTACCGCAACAGTTTGTCAATAAGCGTAGTAGCTGTGTCGGGTCGCGTGTATAACGTTATAGTTTCAGTGTGGGACTTGGTGGCAGCTGCCAGTTGGTCGTAATTCAAGTTTTACAGAGGTGGCGAACTTATGGTTTTGGATGGAAAATTCAGCTTTTTGTTCTGATTTATCAGAGAGAGAAAAACACTAAAAAATCAGTAAGTGGTTCACTGTGTATAGAGCCTGTTTTTGAGTAACCTTTGCTGTTCCTGTGCGGCTAATTAAGCCTAATTTTACCAAGTAAGTCCTGTATTAAGTATACAATACAGGTGCTTAGTGAAACTATTTCTATATGCACTGTAGCCACCTAATAGGCTACTATGTGTTTGTGCACCAGTCATCTGGCGCGCGTGTGTGTGTGTGTGAGAGAGAGAGAGAGTGTGTGATTGTTGCCAAACGGACTTGTAAATTGCCAGTGTTAATTCGATTGGGGGGGCTTCACTGTGTGTCGGCCCTTGGGCCTCCCGTGTTCTTAATCCGTGCTTGTATCTACGTGTACATTGATCTACATCTATCATACTACCTCTTACTAGGCAGGGTGTGTCCTTTGATTTTCAGGACACATAAGATCAGTCTATTGATAGATTGATTGCTATTCCCTGTTGACTACTTTATTTGGATCAGTGTTGGATAACTGATGTGCTGCCCTGGTTGTCATAGCCAGCCTCCATCGCAGGTAGGCGTGCCCTATCGATGCTCCAGCTGCTGGTCAGGATTGGCCAGTTGAGTTTGACCAGTGGCTGAGCCACGCCCTCTTTCCCATGCCTCTGCCCTGAAGTAAGACTGGTCCACCCAAATCCCTGCCTTTCCCAGATAGTGCGCCTTTCATTTGACACTGGTTCTTCAGAGGTTTACTGGTGCCATTATGCATTGCATTTTACATTACATTACATTACAGGCATTTAGCAGACGCTCTTATCCAGATCCACTTATACAGTTTACATTTCTTTACATACAATCCATTTATACAGCTGGATATTTTACTGAAGCAATTCAGGTTAAGTGCCTTTAGCTCAAGGGTACAACAGCAGTGCCCCACCTGGGAATTGAACCTGCAACCTCTGAGTTACAAGTCCAGCTCCCTAACCATTACACTACACTGCCAGCCACTGTCCTGTGCAAAGCTGATAGTGAGGCAGGATGCTGTCAGGAAGTGAACGGGACAGGATGTGAAGTTAACACCACAACGCAGCTGACACCACACCACATTCACATGATGTCACTTACTGTAACTGCCGCCATGTGAGGTCTTATAGCGAGAACTTGCGATACGCTATTAAACCTATTGGTTAGCCATGATAGGTGTTGGCGGGGTGTGAAAAGTCACATGATTGAAACCCATGAATGGATAGTTCAAGATGTTGGGAATTTTTTTCTGTGGTTTCAGAATTTTTTTTTTTCATAATGAGACTGAAAACCAAGATTACTGTAAGAAGTAACCAGATGCTGAACACCAAAGATCACTCTGTCTCTGGTGGTTTTTTCCCTTAGTTGTTGCTGTCTATTTTAATGTCAGTTGACTGCAAGCTGCCATTTGCCTGTGTCCCACAATCTCAAACTTTCAGAGTGTGAGTTTAGTAAGACGTCACAAAGATTCACACCATTCACAAACCGCTGAAATAAATGTATCAGTTACTCACAAAGCATCACATTTTGTTCAGAAACTTCTGCAGATCCATTACAAGAACAATTACTACATTACAATGTGCAACATTCTTTATCTGGCAGACAACAGTATCTAGGCTGACATGCTTAAATGGGACAAATTGTCCTCTTCAGCTGAACCTTGAGGCTATGCTCAGGTTGTACTGGCTATGCAAAAGAGCTCTGGAAAGTAGAGTGCTTTTGGCCATAGTCGAAGTTGGCTGTTTCTCATTCAGACCCCAGTGCGGTTTGAGATAAAATATAATTCCTCAGGCTGCATGAGAATTACACAATGTGTGTGTGTGTGTGTGTGTGTGTGTGTGTGTGTGTGTATGTGTGTGTGTGTGTGTGTGTGTGTGTGTGTGTGTGTGTGTGTGTGTATGTGTGTGTCTGTGGTAACAATTCACACCTCCTTCTCCTAGCCTTTCAGTCCACCAATAGTGTCTCAGTGCATCTTAAAGGTCCTTCATTATCTTCTGGACACATCAGTGAGAGAGAACTGTGTTTTTGTCAGGCCTTTTACATAGTCAGGTTCATTATTTTAAATTGACCGTAAATATCGTTTTTGCTTTTGTTGCAAAACTGACAGCCCTGTTTTCAAAGCCTATGTGAAGCATGAGTGCACGCTTTGTAGTTCTTCCTGTTTCGTTCTGGGGGCGTGTGACTGGACTAGCTCTGCAGGCCCTGACAGTTTAGTTCACCGACTGCTCTAAAGACTGTACTGCAAATACAAGGGAGGGGTGGTGTGTGTGTGTGGGGGGGTTGGTCAAATGATGTCATCAATAACAACTGCTGCACATTCAAGCCAGAGATAGGAACAAGAAACAGGAACCATGTCGGGTTTGACATTAGCTGGTAAATACAGATACCACAAACAATGCTCATTATTAATTCATTGTTCATTACAGTCATTTAGCAGAAGCCCCTATCCAGAGTGACGTACAACACAAGAACATAAATGCATCCACATGAGTTTTAAGAGCAACGGTGACATATATCTGGCTAACAACACTCCCAGACCAGTGTGTGTATGAGCAACATCACTAAAGATATCAATGACTAGTCAATAACTATACCTCAGTTTGGAACTATTTGTAACTGCTCCAGTTGTTTGGGTGCTGTATTAAACTGTTTGGCCGTTAAAGAGCGGTGTGATTGGCATTCAGCGCGAGGCGCATGATGTGTCTATTTTAATGCTCATGTAACACCTCCATCACTGAAGCCCCCTGTTCCACCTCTTCGGCTTTCCGTTGATGTGTGCAATGAGACAAGGCCTGTCTTTCTTCTCCAGGAGTCTCCTACAGGCAGGCAAAGATGAGCATGGCCGGGCGAAGAATGTATTCAGCCCGTCCACAGACCACCACCCCCACCCCTCACCCCAGAAGGCACCTTAATGGATGATCAGAGTCACATGATCCTGGTTCTGGAGGCTACAATATCAAGACCCTTCTTGTCTCAGGCCCTTGTCTGGAGGACTCACTCTGGAATATTGTGTTAAGTGAAGAGAGCTACAGTGCTCAGCGCTATACTGTGCTACCCATTTGCCCCTTGCAGGCTTAAAGACAAATGGAACGGAAGGCAGTTCTCCAGTGTTCACCTCCCGTACCCTATGCTGAGCCTGGGCAGTTCTCCAGTGTTCACCTCCCCGCAGTGCTGGAACAGGGAGAGCCCAGACATTCGAGCCACACAGAGCACATCCACAAAATGGAGAAAACGCTGGAAAATCCCACCTGCGGTAGAGGAAAGGTTATTGCTCCTGGTGGTGTCGTGCATGGAGGATCACTGGGCCATGCTCCACTAGGTGTCAGTCAAACACAGCGCAAAGTGCACAAAGTGTTAATGCCCTCCTTGGCCCTGCAGTAAAGTGTTACAGTATACAATGTGGCAGCACGTACATACATCACCAAGAACTGAGGGCTGCAGCCTCGCTCTGTATAAATGCAATTCCCTGCTCGGATTTGGTAAATTGCCCTCTAACGATTCCGTACTAATATATGGTAATCCCAAGCATGTTCAAGAGAATTCCAATCAAAACGCCAGGCTAACTCCCTGCCCGAGCTTTGCAGTAACTTTAATTGAACAGGGGATTTGGAAAATTGATTGGGGCTTCTTCTTCTTCTTCTTCTTCTTCTTCTTCAGAAATAGGCGACCCAAAAAAAGGGAGGAGACCAGGGAAACCCCACCATTCCTGGGTGTGTGTCAGTTGGGACTAAGGGGGGTAGGGTCCTCCCTGTGAGGTGGGTACCGATCGGGGGAGTGAGAGAGCGGGGCACGTCCCACTTGGCCCAAGAACAAGGCCGCCCCACCCGCTCTCACTACAGGAGGCAACGCCATGACTAATCAGTGTGGTGGCGGGACTGGCCCTTCTGGCAGTCCCATCACTTCATTACTGGTCTGGCAGCAGTGGGGAATCCTCCGATCACCAGATAATCAGCTCTGCCCCCTTTCCAGCGCTTCCCTTTGTTAGGTTTACGCGGGTACAGTTCCCCAGCCCAACACAAAGAGATACATGCCAAGTACTGAGAGGCCGTAATCCAGCGTTGATGGAGAGCGGTCCCTGCAGAAATCCACAGAGGAAGGGGTCTTAAGGGGCTTACTATTAGCTGCTTAAAATTCTTCTGATGTAACCAAAGCGCGCCCCGTTGAAAACAAAAAGAGCTCTGTGGTGAATTTATTTTGTTGGCTTTCGGCCGGCCTCCCTGGACATCTTTTCCTCCAGGTCCAGCCTTTGACATTCATGAGAGCTCCAGAAATATTATTCAGGAATACAGTTTACAACCGATGTCTGTGATGCTGGTTTATTCTGATGTTGAATTTGATTTCTTTTCTCACTTGTGGCATCGATTCATGGCTCCATTGTTGCATCATGCACACAGGTGTGACACCAATGACCGCAAGAAACCTTGGTTTTTAAGCAAGTGAAAAATCTGCAGTCGTATTTCTTCTTTCAGTCGTATTACTTCCAATTATGTGTGCATAACAACATGTTGGCCTCTTAGAGCAGGAACCTTCTTTACTTCCTACTGTTTTCTATGATCAAACTTATCCCCAGGATAATCCAGTCTTGATTATAATATATTATAGTACAGGCATCAAGGGGCAAAGTATTTGAAAGTGACTAATCAGGCAGGTCTGCACTTCTGTGATGAGGAACTTGTGCAGCAACGTGGGCTGAGATATTCATTCATATTTGAGCGTAACCCAAAAAAGTGTGTTGTGTAACACGTAAAATAAAGAAATAAAAATAAACGTGATTAATCACAGTGTTGTTCTGTGTTTGGAATATATTTTAGCAGTGTTAGCACTGCAGACTAACAACGTCCTTCAAAAGGAGGTGAATGCATTTCATTTTAATTTGATCAGAGAGATGTCTCCATCTTGAAACGTGTAATGCACCTGTGAAAAATGGGTTAAACACACTTTACTTAAGAATACAAAAAAAACCTGACACCCCTTAAAATGGCAATTTAAAGGATGCAATCAGCAGTATTTCCTTTAACACAAATGACATTGTTTTTTATAGAATTTTATTTTATTGTTTTTTCTGTAATACAACAACAATGACTGGCTGGCAGTGTAGTGTAATGGTTAGGGAGCTGGGCTTGTAACTCAGAGATTGCAGGTTCAATTCCCAGGTGGGGCACTGCTGTTGTACCCTTGAGCAAGGTACTTAACCTGAATTGCTTCAGTAAAATATCCAGCTGTATAAATGGATTGTATGTAAATAAATGTAAACTGTGTATGTCGCTCTGGATATGAGCGTCTGCTAAATGCTTAAAATGTAAATGTAAAAAAATGCAACAACAACAACAACAAAAAAAAAAACCCTATTGCCCTGTGGAGAAAGAACAGAGACAAAAAAACACAATATCGGGCACACATTGATCCCTGTTTACACTGCCCTTGTGCCAGGGCACTGACAATACCCAAACACAATATGGTGATTATAGGCCCCTACTGCAATGGCAAACATGAACTAATTTGGTTACAACGTGAAGACATACTGTATCAGCAGAGGTGTCAGCGTGCAGCAAGCTGTAATATGATATTATATGAAGACCTTGCCGTAGCAAGCCACCGACACTAACATGTGAAATAATCAACCCTCGCTCAAACAGGATATGGACACATGCTCTGAATTACACAATGACAGGAGATGTAATTTACCAGTCAATTTAGTTAAAGCAGGATTAAACGGAAGCCATGTGCGAGGGGGGATATGTATTGCATCGGGGAAAGGGGGGAAAAGATTAATCTGCTCACGTGGATTTACTTTAGGCTTCAAGGTGAGGAAGACTCAGCAACAGAGCGCCAGTGAGATTCGCTGACACGTTTGTCTTTGGCGGAGGAATGAACACACCTACACACACAGACATGGAGGCCAGCTGTTGCAGGGAGGTAATTAGCTGGGGCACCGTCCCATGGGAAGGGTTGCTTCAGTGCTGAAGGTGACAGATAGATAGAGCACAAGCCTGTTCCTCGCCACGGCAGAGGACGGAGCTCGCCCAGGCCACGGGGCCAGAGCCATACTGACCTGCTGCACGCTGCACCACCCCACCCCACGCACCGCGATACTCACAGAACGAGCTGTCCCACGATTCCCTCCCCTGCGTTAAGGTTGTTAATACCGTAATGCAGGAGCGACTCTGTACAACTCAACAGAAACGATGCCAGCGGATGTACAGTACAGATGGCGAGGCATTATGGCTGTGAGAGGCGCTTTGGCTTTTTGTGTGACAACACGGCTCTGTTTTCCAATGAGACCATAGTTTGGGACTGGTGGGCTACTGATCCACTAATTACAAGGCACATCCTACATAGCTCCAGGAGTTTATTAGCCTGCTACCAAACCAAGGGTTTTGTGATATTTCCAATGTTTAAATGGGATTCACACAAGAAGCAACCATTGTTATAACTGGACACATTTGAATCTCAAACCTCCTGCTTTGGCCTTATAATACCAGAATTTATTCTTAGCAAGCATTGTTTTCAAAACTGTAATGCAATATAGTACCACACTACACTATAGTGCATCACTATAAGAAGGTACCATTTGATATTTCCCAATGGATCTCCCAAAGACATGGATACAGATACACAGTACATAGAGAACTATGATTAATCAAACCTGACGTAACTGAGCGCCAAGGCAAATGCAAATGATGTGCATGTGAAATGTAACCGTTTAGATAGGTTAGATGTCATTTCTCTCCAGCAATTGCTCTTATACAATCATAGTCCACAGAATAGATTAAATAATTAGATTAATAATGATTTTACAACAAGGTTTGTGGGCCATATTCAGGATTATCATAGCTCTAAATTTCAAGAAGCATCTATCATGAGGAGGTTTCACAGGAGGACTGGCAGTGAATGGCAAACATTTTGTTTTCTCTGTACTGTAACCTACAGTTAAAGATACCCGTTTGTAGCCCACTGACCCCTGTGAAAGATCTCTGAGGAAACGGAACAGGTTGACCATGACAAACCTGTAGCCCGACTGCAAAGAGCCTGAAGAATCCGTCTGCATTGCTGGTTAGAATTCATGCACCTTGTAAAAACATAAGCACGGGAGGACGTGAACGATGCGTACACTTCAAAGTGGTTAACATGGCTGATTGTGCCTTGCACTTTTTTCACTTCCCGTGTAAGAAGACAAAGCGCGAATACTTCAAGTGGCTCTCCGGTCTTTCATCCATTGTGCAAACCACGGGAACACTTTCCAGTATGGCAATTGTGAATATGCTCTCACAGACATTCAAGAATGATTGTAAAAAAAAAACACACTGTAACTGGTATTTTCCAGAACAAATTGTGGCATTAAAAGACAACCATAGAGTCTATTGTGAGTGCCTAAGGTAGTAGACTTCTGTGGTTTCCTGTTTAACTTCAAAACTGGGTGCTTTTGTCTTGCTTCCTATTTCCACACAGCAGCTATAGTTACAAAACAAAAACAAAAAAACACACACACACACAATATTATAATTGCACTCCTTCACTGGAGATAGGAAACTTAACCATCGACTTTTGCTACCCACACATTTTATCCATGAGTCACAATGGAAATAAACAACTCTCCACTGGCAAACAACAGTCTACTACTGTGATATGATGACCGTTCAACAATTAACAATTGCTCTAGTGCGGTGTTGGTCTATGACTTTCATCCTACATTCTTATCAAGTTCACTTAATTTATGTTTACTTTCTCAATATATGTACTGTGTCTCCAAATGGTTTTTTTCCAAAAAGCTTTCATGAATGGCTACAAATATTTTCCATTTAGAAAGAATATTATTTTGTCAAAACAGTCTTAAACGTTTAATAGTACAACACCTATTGTTGATGTACTGAACCAAGTCATATATCAACTACTGTTCAAGCAATACATCTTTATCCAATAACAGCAGCCTACTGTGTCCGAACAAACTGTTCCTTTCTGTAAATACTATATATCGATATGAATATAAATACAGTACAGTAAAAGATACATCCTTATTGGCACATTTATGAATAGTTTCCCTTTAAAATGAGAATGTGCATTAATAAATAACCTTATGAGAACTGGGAACAGTTGTCACCTATGTTATTATTTTGTTGTTTGAATTGATTTGACTTGAAATGTGAGAAAAGTGTATTCCTGGAATTTTTCTGCCACCCTTGCATTTCCTTGATGCCACCATTAGCCCAGTGGGTACACATGAAACTACACATGGCCAACGATTTCTTGCCAAAGCTAAATCATCCGTTCATTTTTGTTTCTCAAGATATTTTTAGACGGTGTTTGGCTTGACAAAACGCAGGAGACATGCCGCATATTCTCGAACTGGACTACAGACAGAAACAATACTGGATATTTAAACAAATATCAGAAAGAACGCAACAAAACATTAACTCAATTAGACTCACTGAAAAATATAGGCATAGAATGCATAACGATTCGATTGAAGGAATTAGGCATAGAGACATTCGGTTCTATATATATATATATATATGTGTGTGTGTGTGTGTGTGTGTGTGTGTAACAGGTTATGCTGTGAATAAGGAGAATAATTCAAGATCTCACGACGTGGATGACCGATATTAAGCGACGCCTGAGTTGTAAAAATAAAACAAGCACTGCCTCTTTAAAGGACAAGCCGTGTGTAATTACTGCTGTGGTGAGTTTCGTCGCTTTGGGAGTCGCAGTTGCACAGAGCTTTGGTGTACCCGAGTGTAGGAATATTGTAGTAGGTAGTCGATGAGAGGACAAAGTAAGCTGCTTCTTCGTATTTCATAATCAACGGTCGACTGTTTGCATTCGACGATGTAATGTTAAGTATTGCGGGTGAGTTAAATGGCGTTTTGAATGTGTTTTAATGTTGGCCATATTTTGTTTGTGGAGAATGTCAGGTGTAACACACCTGTTTGGAACGTACTATACCACGCCAACTTGATCGTGTGACAGTTGAGGTTATTTTATATTCTATACGACTTTTTACTAACACGGTCTTCTGTTTTTGGCAGGTTGCATACTTTGATCCGTGGATATAGGTCCCTAGTTATTGATAATATCCGACTTCCCGCCGCTTAAGATGGATTGGAACCCTGTCGCACCGATGAATTAGTTTTTCCCAGGTCGTGTTACGTGTTGCATTTGCAGAAGCTCTGACCCCTGCCTTTAACAGGTGGAATCGCGTCCTTGCGCCGTCACATTTCAACCGGCTATCGGCGAGTGACATGGGGAATCAGGTTGAAAAACTGACTCATTTAAGTTACGCAGAAGTTCCGACGGCGGATCCGAACGGGGTGGATTCCGAAGAGGACGGCCCACGGATTGGGGTGTCCTATATTTTTTCAAACGACGACGACGACCTAGAGGATAACGGTGGAACGGACAATGATAAAAATCAGGAAGAGAAGCAATACGATAAGCGCAACGAGCTGGAGTGTGCTGTGTACTACAGGGACGAATGCGTTTACGAGAAAGGTACCAAGAACGTAGACATGGGCACGTATTCTCCGGAGAATCTGTCCAACAAATGCAAGCCGGGAGACTTGGTGGAGTTCGTCGCGACCGGCCAGTACCCACATTGGGCTGTGTGCGTGGGAGACTTTCAGGTCGTGCATTTGCACAGAGCCGAGATAAGGAACAGTTTTTTGACAGATGCCAGCCAAGGCAGAAGAGGTAGGGTTGCCAACGACCTTTACAAATTCAAACCTCTAAACCCCGACGTTGTGATACAGAACGCAATGGAGCAGGTGGGAGCGAAAGACCGCGAGCTAAGTTGGAGAAACTCTGAATGTTTTGCCGCCTGGTGCAGATTCGGTAAACGTGAGTTCAAAATCGGAGGCGAAATACGCATCGGAAAACAGCCTTACAGGCTAAAACTGCAGCTGTCTGAGAAAAGGCACCATATTCTGGAATTTCAGAGTTTGGAGGACTTGATTATGGAAAAAAGGAGAAACGACCAAATTGGCAGGGCTGCAGTGATCCAGGAGCTGGCAAACCATCTGAATTGTGTGGAGGAAATGAGCAACGAGCACAGCGGAAACTGATGGATTAAAACGGCGGATTTGGATGTGGAGTAGTAATAATTAGCGAATGGGGACTTCGCGAACCATTGAAGCTAGGAGGAGAACCATTTCAGCCCGTTGCCGCGGCGAGTACACGGCAGTGCTTGTGCCCAGCCTAGCCAAGCTCCTCGGATTCTTTGGAATTGGTCAATAATGATGAAGCAATTCGCTCATATGGCTACACGTGTGGTTAGTGTTTTGGAGCCCACGTAGCCCATCGTGAATAATAACGACCTATCTGGGCCCCCCTCCCCCCCGTGGTCAAATTATATTTTCATTTGAATGTAATTACAAGTTTATAGTGTGTGAGGGAGGGAGTGTGAGAGCGAGAGCGCGTGAGAATGGGCGGTTGTGTTGTGGAGGGGGGTGGAGAGGTTAGGTAGGTATTTTTGCATCAGCATTTTTTGACTGAAGCCGCCTGCCACCCCCAAATAAAAAAGGGTTATGGGGTGGGGGTGGGGGTGGGAGTGGGATTGGGAGTGGGGGGGCATTAGAAGTGCCCTCTTTTTTTTTCGACTGAGGCCCTTGCTCCTTATAAAGCTTTGTGCATATTGCTGATTGTGCATTTCAAGCTTTGGGCACAAAAAGACAATCTTAAAGGTGAATTCATTATGTTCTATAAATATGTTTTTGGTCTGAAGATACTACCGTTTCCAGCTTTACACAACTGTTTATTTTCTTCTTGTTTATTTCTCACTGCTCCAGCTTCAAGCACTTTACATTGACTAATAAATAATAAATTATATTTGTTTTAACTATTAATTTCTGGGCTATATTGTTAATGGAGAAAACATCACAATAAAACACCTTTTTGACCTACAATGCTCAGGACATTTCCTCCAGATGGTTTGGAGTCTTGCATGGGGCAATTTTGAATTAGGATATTCTAGCTTTAAAACATTTAACTCCAGAGAAATGTATCAATCGCAGGTACATTGAAGTAGAAGCTAACCACTGAATATTATAAAGGATGAACTTTGCCCGCTTGTTAATACTAGGATATATCACTTTTGTTTCAATTTTTGGTCTGTAAACGTCATCAGAGCATTTTTGAAGTGGTTTTCTGTAGTAGAGCGAAAAGGAAGGCACTATCCCATTTAGTGTGTTGTACTTTGCAAGTAAAAGGTGTTGTATGCAAGCTTAGGTGGCTGTTTTCTATTTGCTAAATAATGGCCAAACCTATTAGCAAGAGAATCAAGTTCCAATCGAGACAACATTTTTATTGTTTGTTTTAGTATTCAAAACATTGCAAGTCTAGAGTAAATGATCATAATTTTAACAAGCCTCTCTTCTCCAGTATAATTCCTCAGGACGTTAAACCACTCTGCAGGACAAAAAAAAATCGATATTTTTGGAGTAGATGGACAGAATTATTATCACAGGGATTGAGGCAGTAATTCTGAATTGCTTTGCTACTTTGTCTTGTTTACATCTCATCTGATATTTTTCTGCCGAAGGGTTGAAATATGAGCTGCTTATCAATTGTGACCTCAGTCTTCTCCATCAGCGCATTGGCAAACAGGAAGGAAAACAAAACCAACCAGCCTAAGTCCAGTGTCACTCTGAGAACAGCAAATCTGATAGAATAAATGCCTACAGTTACTTTTATGGTACGAAGCTGCAGTGTTTTTCCCTGCTCTGTCAAAATCACTAAACCAACCAATCAAACAGCACACAAACAAGGACCCGCCTTTGGAATAAATGCCAGAATCGAGGTAAATATCTCTGTTTGGACATTTTGCGCCAGCGTGTTCGTTCCTCAGATTGACTAAAAACAGACACGTCTGTGAATTTGATCCGGTGCTTGATCCAGAAAACGCCAGAATTTTGGCATGCTCTGCCTCGGAGCCACGTCACAAACTTAATGTTTTCCGAAATCAGGATCTCTGTCCTGCGGCCTTGACCCTGTGTCCTCAGAGCGAGGCCGGGGGACTGTGGCTCTCTGATACCCAGACAATAAAGGCATTATAGCTGTCATGCAGGGAGAATGTCTACCTGGGATTGTGAAGCAGGGCCTTGATTTGTAACTATATTGCTGTAGCTAAATGTCAGGATCCTACTGTTCTCTGATAAACTGACCTGCAACGCACCGGGGATTCTTTTCCCCATGTTGAATTTCTGTGAACATATTTGTTCCCAGATTTTGTGGGCTGTCGGTAGGTACCATGGTGTTATTCACCGATGGCAGGCATGGCGTCTCATGCTTCCAAGTAACCCTCTGCAGACAGTGACGCAACATGGCCAGGAAACCTCTTTTCTCTGATATGCTCTGTGGGACTTCCTTTCTTTAACCGCATTCATCCACACTCACCGGTTTTCAGTTAAGATTTGACAAAACGTTCATTTTGTTCAGTGAAAAGGTGTTATATTCTGATGCCAATCTGTTATACCGTAACTCTAAAACGTCACCACAGGTTATGCTCTGAATGAGCACTAAAGTCATGGCAACAAATCCAAAAGTAATCGACTTTTTGAGTATACTCTTTCTTCATAGCATTGGCTAGAATTTCTTCTCTACTCCAAAATATTCTGTTTCAAAAGTGTTTTAAAATGTACTCAGGGGAGTTAATCTAACTGAAGTGGCAATAAACCGAAGACAATTAAGTTGCTGAGTGGGAGAGTTGTACCTCTAAACCGCTAATACATTTTTTGCATAAACACTATAACACTATGTTCCGTTTTCAAGGTCATTACAGTTTTTTTCAATTCCTTTTCATGAGTCTAGGCTTAATATGTAAGCCTTGTCCAGTTCTCCTCTGTGTGAAATGTTTCTTTTAAGCATGGCTGTTTTCTTTTGTGTAGCAGTTCAGACGGTGGTTAGTAGCAGCATTAATTACGTTTATTTGAAAATGACACTTCAGTGGAACAATTCCTGATGAGGTGCACAGCCCTAGATCAGTGGTTCTGTGGCTACTGTCTTTCTAAAGCAGTGTACATTCTGTCTGTTCTTTAAACAGTTATGCCACAGTTCGTTATAGCCCAATGAGATGTCAAGATGCTAACTGAACTTTAGTTTTTATCAAAACCGGTTATGCTGTCAGTGCTCTTGAGATCAATAAATCGGTCAACGTCAGTCATTCCGTCATATTTCAGCAGACCACTGCAAGTCAAAATCATTGGGATACTCAGACACAGTTAGATGCATAGATGCATTTCAATAAGTTTGCCATAAGTGATACTCTTTGTTCTGTATAAGACCTAGTTGCACAACCTCCAGATGGGGAGATAGATGATAAACTAAAGATGTCCTAGGTTGATATAGTATTGGAGAGGGTGAGCTCTTAGCTAGTATACTGTTTTCCTTGTCCCTCGGCTAGTGAAAGCAAGTGGACAGCAAAATCAAACGATTATGACTTTTTACCCGCCTACCCCCCTTTCATTTTAATAACTTAATTTCCTCTTATTGCCTTATTTCTGTGTATAAATGTAACACTTCACACTAGGGAAAAAAGCTAAAGACCACCTCTGTATTGTCTGTCCGTATTTATTTGGCAAATTATATATAATACATTTGTTTACAGTTTTCAGAGAGCGCTTCCCTGTACGATACTGCAGAAGCCTTCCCCTAGGGTGCTGGCAACTTAGTCTTGAACGTGGTAATCTAAAGAAACCGTTACATATCCAGTCAGCCAGGTGCCAGGGAAATCCCCTAGGACCAGCACCAGGATTGAGAGACTGATGTAAGAAACCTCAGCGCTTCACCATCGATTTGAGCACAGAGTTCCAGTCTCTGTCCGGACTGCGACAACTGAACACCACCGGCACCCCGAACTGGGTTAGCACTGGAATACCCCAGGACAGGGAAGATGGGTTACACCCTTATCTATCATCCTGCACATAGATGGTATCTGTAAAGTGAAGCTGTCATGGGACGTGTGCTGCGATAACGGTGCGGTCTGGATAGTGCCGAAAATAAAGGACAGTTCATTGCTGCCGGGATAGTTTCTGTTCCCTAGATAAGATGTTTGGAAAGATAATGACGGAGACTGTTTTTACTTGGGCCTGCAATCGGTAAACTTGAGTACTTTATGAAGACATCTTATTATCTCATCATATTTACATTTCCTATTTCATTTCAGAAAATAATCAGTGCATTGAGAAGGATACTAATTGTGGCACATTTGCTGTGAAGTAATCATTTGGGTATTTTAACTGTTCAGTTTGCACTACGTTTCAGAACGACTGACACTGCTGTTTAAGAGTGAACATCTGGTCCCTTAGGTACTCTTGTTGGTTACAGGGTTTCTGATACTTATTTGTACACTTTGTTTTGTGTTTTCCTGTTGGAAAAAAAAAAAAGCGACACCAAAAATATATATTTGCTTGTAAAATCTGTTCCGTTTGCTTGTCGAACACTCTGTATACAGGTGTGTACAATCAGCCTTTCTTGTGGGAAGGTTTGCTCTATATTAGTTTTGTGTAAAATATGTAAATATTCCCACAAGAAAGGCTGATTGTAATGACACAAATGACCTATATCCCCTAAATTGGGGGGGGGTAAAGACCCATCAAACATGTGGCTTTGCATGTATGCTTCGCTATTTTTTATTAAAGAATATCATTGGAGCGCAGGGAAAATTAATTGGTCCACATTTCTCCAAGCTGTATGTACTGTACAGCTTTTGAATGCCTGAAGCTAATGGTGCAAATGTAGTGAATGAAAACTGTTTGGCTGTGTTTGGCTACACTGCTTGTGGAAATGGTCATTGTTTAACAGTGAAAGTGCACTAGTGCATAGTATGGTTCTGTGTGGCTCAGTTGGTAGAGCATGGTACTGACAGCGCTCAGGCTGTGGGTTTGAATCCTATTGGGACCAAGTCGGTTAGAATAAAAGTGTGCTAAATTATATATATATATGTATATATATATACAGTACCAGTCAAAAGTTTGGACACACCTTCCATCTGGATTACAGCCAATTGGGCACTCCTTCATTCTTCAGCAAGATAACGACCCGAAACACACCTTGAAGTTGTGCAAGAACTATCTGGTTAAGGAGGAATGTGAAGGACAACTCAAACTAAAGACCTGGCCTGCCCAGTGTCCAGACCTCAATCCCATAGAACTTGTATGGGACAAACTGCAAAGCAAAGCAACCCACAAGTTTCTCTGGGAATTGCTGCTGGAGAGCTGGGAAGACATGTCGGGTGATTTCCTGCTAAAACGTATTAACCGAATGGCCCCTGTTTGTGAGGCTATTCTCACGCCAAAGGGTGACTATTTTGAGGAATCCAAGATTCAATTTTCTTGAACATTGCTTTGATGTTCCTTTTGTTTATTGTTACATGCGTTTTTTGACATTTTCTAGTATTTACAGAAACGTATACGGGTAAAACATTGTCAATTATGAGATAAACCTAGTTTCCAGCAGGTGTGTCCAAACTTTTGACTGGTACTGTATATGTGTGTATATATATATATATATATCAGTGGGTGGTTTACTCAATTCTTGCGTACATATGGTTTACAATACAAATTTGTTTCATAGACCAAAAACAAGTTGGTCCACTCTTCAGTTAGTCTCCATATACACTGAGGAAAGAAAAGACAAAAACTCTGGGTCCTCAAGGACCCTCTGTATCTCTGTATCACTTTCTGCTTCCGCCTTGTCAACCAGTGACTGGGGCAGCTTTATATGGAGAGTCTGTCTGTATCTGGGTGTTCTGCTGCACTTATCTCTCAGTCATGATGTTCTGAAAGTTTTTGGTGAGAAAGTTTGCAACCAGGAAGGGAGTATTCTGTTAATGGCAGTTCCACTTTTATAAACTGAAGTTTTCCTGCTTGCATAGACATTACTGATGTTGACATTAAGTGATGTTTTGGCTGCCTGGGTAATTACTTGTTCTAATGGAGACATTGCATGACTTCTTCCTAAAACAGATTATTATCACACTCCTCGTCTGTGGATTAGAATTGTAATAAAATGCTTGGGGGTAATAAGACACAGGCAAGTCATTATAAATATAGCTTTTAAAGTACAACATTCAAAATGATTATTTCCACTGAGTTGTAAGGTAACAGGAATGGAGTTGTTTTTTGGTTGGGCTATTCTGTGAAAGCCTGTAATTTCATATTGTTTTGAAAAGGGACCTTGACTCCAGGTTAGAGATAATTAGTTCTCTAGACACCATGCAAGGGCCTGTGTCTCATTTCACTGATGGCTACAGACAGGGAGTATGTTGGTATGGAGTGATGTTGTGTTGTAAAAGCCACCATCAAACATCTGATTATTTGTGTGTATACATTTAGAGAGCTGTAGGCTACTGTACGAAGAAGGTGTGTTTTCTGTGATGTCTCTTTTTTTTTTTTTAAGCCCCAGTTGTGCAGCAAACTGAAAAAACAAGTTTGCGTTTCATACAGTCATTAATGGGCAGGCTACCATTCATTCAGTGGACATTTTACGTTACATTTTTAAGATGTGTCACTTCAGTTTGAGTGTCTCAAAGCTGCTCCGGTTGATTTGTTTCAAGACCAAGACTGTGTAGTCATAATAGGCATGTTTTAAGATGAGTCCAAGCTCCTGGTACACTTTCAGAAACGAGACACCCTTTTGTCTTGCACTTGAATCGCACCAGCGATAAGGACCTCTGCATGAGGCGGTGGTGCAGATGCCTGTTCAGAAACGTCTTTGCTCCAATGTTCCAAAATGCATACTTGAATGCAGTACCTTGAATGCTCAGATGTATGGAGGCTTCATGTTGATGTGCTGTTCAAGTATGTGAGAGCGAGAAAATCCTGTGATGTATTCTCGCATGCTGTGAATTGAACATCACAGCATACATTGAATAATACTGTCTCCATATTTTTCATTCCCAATAAGTCCTTTCCATGTGATGTTACTTATTCTATGTTCACTGCTTTGAATCCAATGTTCAATGAAGAATAAAGCAGTGATCAATTATTGTACATACAGCCAGCCCATTGCTCAAGTTCATAGTATGTAAGTATACATTTTGGATATTTCAGAAATAAATGAATATTAGAGATACTCCGAACACACTAGCATTTTCACTCTATGCATATAGTACAATTATGGTGAAGAAGGAGCAGAATGTACATAGCTAAATCCTCTGATACGATCTGTTCTGTGAGAAGGATTATCTGCTTCCCTTGTGGGTGGTTTGATTCACCAAATTTCAGAACGCTGCCATTAACAAGGCTAACACTGACCGCAACGGAATGAAAAGTCATCGCTGTGCATAAAAATATATTCTGTAGTGTTCTGTGAATGATCGTATCCAGTTGATCTGAGTACAGGTTGTTTTTCCTTGCAGTAAAACAGAAGACTTCTGGTTTACAGAGCCAGTACTGTTCTCTTTAGTCTGACTCAGAACCCCGGTTTCTGATTGTTCTGTCTAGCCAGAAGTTTGTTTTGTTAGCCATACAATGACTTGGCTCCCCTTCACTCCCCATTGCCATGGAAATGGGCGACATTGTTTGAACTGACAGACCCAGTGGCTTTGGGAAGGTCTGGAAATCATAGAGGAAATGTGAACAGAACCCTCTCACCTGCTGGTTCGGCTGGGCTACTTTGTGTTCTCAGACTCTACACAATAGCCATGCTCACAATAAATTGCATTTTGGTGCAGATAAAATGATTATTATAGTTATTTTTTAACAATAAAGGGATGCTGTTTTAACACCGAGGCTAGGAGAAACACTTTCATTGGTTCAAACCAATCCATTACTGATGAAATGATTTCTGCAGCTCATATTGTTGCTCTGTGCCCTGTTAGTGCTTTGAGAAGTCATTGTCTTTTGGTACTCTTAGAGATTTCTATGATTATAATTTTTCCTGACACAGGAACCTATGTATACTATGAAACAATGGGGGAAACTCTTGCAGTTCTGGCCTCTAGCCAGTTGAAAGCATTTGAAAACTTATGTTAGCAAACCAGCAATGTCCTCACGGTTTTTAAAATGATAACATTGAGGCCTTTTAAGGTCCATAACTCCCCTGGTTTTTTTCTGCCCATGCCATCAGCCTCCATCTGAATGAAGGGAGGCTTTGGTTCCATGCTGGGAACCCCAGCCTGTTGCTAAGAGAGTGATATGTGTAATATGCAATGTTCCAGAATGCTAGGCAGGTTTCACATCGAGGGTGCTACCACTCCCACACGAAGGCCACAGTGTTGCTCGATGCCTGTGATGTTTATCCCCTGAAATATTCTTCAAACCTCAACCCTTCAATTGACTTCCATGCAAATTTTCAAGACCATTGCCTGTACCTGCTTTAGAAAAAACATTGATTCTCATACACATTTATTTATTTGCACCAGGGGTGCCCAAGTTCCGTCCTGGAGATCTACAGGGTGTGCTGGCTTGTTCCAGCCCTTCACTAACACACCTGATTTCATTATTCAACTGCTCGTCAAGACAATGAATATTCAAATCAGGTGTCTTCAAAATAACCAGCAGATACAGCAACAGAATTTGGCCATAAATACAAGAGACTATGTAAAATAAAAGTTAAAAATACAACGCCAACACCAGATGTGAGTAATTACCAGCACCACATATAAAAATAATTATTTAAAATCGAGTGTGGCAAATCAACTTATAATTAACAATCATGCTTTCTGTGCTGCTGCACCCGTAACACACTTCCTATTCCATCCTGCTTTTAAAAAGACAATCATTAATTTACTCACAATGCAGAAGCTCTTGAAGTGCATCTGTGAACATAAGCAAACACAATTTAGTGGCAACAATAAATAAAGCTTCATGTATTGTAAGAGACAAGTTCTATTGTGAATTGAGCATAGTATGCCAAACAAGCACAGGGCATGTGACCACAACAATGCAGTGTGTTCGTGGGCATTGGATTTTGGAGGGAGGTTTTCCTGCTGTATACTAAAGAGTAGTTCTGGTCAGGCACATGGCGAGGTAGGTGGTTTTTGGGTCTGTCTGAAATTACACCAATAATTTGATTGAAAAAGTTATCATTTTGATTATGATGATAACTGCCCCTCTAGCCTACTTTATCTGCCTCTATATTGTGAAGTCAAACCTGTCAGTTAACTTGCTTACAAACATCATTTATCTCATTGATATTTGATTGGCTCAGGGGTCTGATGAGTCAACTAAGCAAGAAGGTAGGCAGCATCTGCCACTTACCGTTTATGCTATCGTTTCTTTGTTAGCTAGCTAACGTTTGCTTTTCAAAAGTAATGGAGACGCCAAAAGCTACCGGTAAAGTAAGCAAGACCGTTATTAGAAAAATCCGTGATTTTTTTATTTTTATTGACGTGCCCTGACTTGAAAAATAAAAAAACAGATGATCGGGGTGCTTACCGTTATAAGGTATCAATTGATTATGATTATCCCAATGACCCAACGATTATCAATGGGTCATTAATACATTGACATACAGTACAGTTGGGCATGATTCTGCCTGTGGTCCTGGTCCTGGTCCTGGATACCTGTTTTCACTGAATAAAAATGTTTTGGCTACTGTGCTGGAAGCAAAGGTTATGCTCCGGGCTATGTATGAACATATTATGACACAACATAATGGAGTTTCCGACCATTGTGTCCCCGTAGTGTTCAGTGGACACAGTATTGATAGTGTTATTCATTCTTCAATCTGAGAGAACATCCCGATAATAATTAATACCTTTGCTTGCCTCAGAAACAGTGGCATTGTGTGTGTGTGTGTGTGTTGTGAGGTGTGTGTGTGTGTGTGTGTGTGTGTGTGTGTGTGTGTGTGTGTGTGTGTGTGTGTGTGTGTGTGTGTGTGTGTGTGTGTGTGTGTGTGTGTGTGTGTTTTGAGGGAGGGGGGGCCTTGGTAGTTGGGCAGGGGCTGTCCCAATGTTTCTGTCTGTTGAAAACAGGGAGATACACACCCCCGATATCCTGTCTGTTCGTGAAAGGTGTGGAATTGGTGATGCATGGGAAAGTATGTGAAAAGCTAAGCAGCCATTTAAAATCAGAGCTCAGTAAAATGTGCCACTCAGGGAGAGCTGTATACCTGCCACTACTGGTCTTGGGCTGGTGGTTACAGTCTGAGGGACAGATTTACTAAGGGAATAGTTGCAGCACAAAAATATCAGGTACAATGCGGCTATTTTGCTGTAAGAGATACTGACATATTAACGACTAATTTACATAGAGAGGTTATCATTTAAAAAATGTTATGCCCTCATTCGCAATTTTGTGGTAGGAGACATGTCCAGATCACAATGCGCCAAGCAATGCCTAGGCTACGCAGCAACCAGGCACAAGTAGTGAGGGAACCACGAGATACAGCATCGTAACGCCGTATCACAGCATGAGTATAGAACACCAACGGAGAAGAGAAACATTTGGAGTGACATCATGACGCCTGCAATGATGTCTATCGCTGTATTACTGCACTGATCTCGTGCGCTAATTATGATTGTTCCTACCATGTATTAATGCACATCTTGTAAGTCGCTCTGAATAAGAGGGTCTGCTAAATGCTTAAAATGTTAAATGTACATCACAAAAAAATCATTAGGCATAACAAAACGAATAGTATATGATGTAAAGAAAAGACGGTATGATTTTAGAATAGAATATTCACACCAATAGAACAGGTGAAACAATCCACATTGTAAAAACCTTGTTTTGCCTTCCCTGTACTGGAAAATATAAGTAAAGGGGTGCTCATTGGGACCTTGGAGAGCACAATACAGAACGCAGATTGTGAAATTCCTGCAACCTGCAAATAGTTTAATTTATAAATATCATTGTGCCTTTGAGGATTTTGACTAATTGATCACTGACTAATTGATCTAGACCACATTTGTTTGTGATAAACTTTTATTTTTTCCTTTTCCTTTTCTTTGAACTTTTTATTTTTATTTTCAGACTTTTTCTAATTAAGATCACCCATAAGAATAATCTCCTTAAGGTGGTCGCATTCTTTGAAGAGTTTATAGAATGTGAGCTAGGCTATATCAGTGCTCAGAAAAGTACCACCTGCTTTCAGTTATTCTTAAAATCCTCACGCAAAGAGGAGAGTCACAATGAAGGCATGCTTTAGTAAATCAGACGGAATAATTAATCAACCTAATTTACAAAATCTCTACCCTGTTTTAACGTGTTCACCCCAGGCATGCATATGCATGAACAGATTTAGTAACTATGTATCTAAAGCAAAAATTAACCCCCGCAAATAACATCCTAATAGTGTTTTGACCCATTGCAACAGTTTAGTAAATCTGACATAGATATTTCAACCTTGTAACAGCTGCTTTTGCGATCAAAAAGCAGTGACAGTCTTCTATTAAATCTGGCCCTGAGTCACTGCCTTTTCTTTTTCCGTTCAAACCTTCCCTTTCTTAACACAATCATTTGATGTCAAAGACCCAATGCTTTCCAGTTTCCACAACACTGAAAAAGACTCCCTCTTGTCTGCAGGATCAACATGGCTCCAAGCACAATAGTGATGTCAAGGGGTCTGGATAATGTAAAAACAACATAAAGGTTCAAGCAAGATTTTTTTGCATTGCGCTTTATTTATTGCTGATATTTACTGCCTTCTGTGGGAGAAAGATACTCCCTACATTTAACCAAATGCATGTTCATGTAGTAATGGGAGATGCTCTTAATGGGAAACAAAAGCTCCTACAGTGACAGTGACCTATTCTTGTATTTTGAATTTAGGCTCTAGTGGGAAGGCAACAGGTTAAACTAAGGCCTCTTCGTCAATTCATCCCCCCCCCCTCCCCCAGCCTTTTGCAACAATGCTGATTTCAAAGCAGAGAAGGTGGATGACACAATTAAGGCTTTTGGTATGACTCAGATAGGGTTGCATCAGAAATGTCTGGCAACAGAACTGATAACCAGAAAATTGCTGCGCCACATGAATAAATAGACACATGAATCATATTTCAGGAGACGATTGCAGGGCGTAATGGTTACTAATGACTGTTCAATGAAGGCACCCTGCTCTCAGATGTCTGTCCGAGCTCTGTGCTGCTGCCATATCGATTTTTGTCAGACAGCTTTGTGTTGTGAACGCCAGCATTTAGAGACTGTAATTTTCCAGCCCAAGAATAACATTTAGCAAACAACCTGCAGTGAAGATCTGTCAAGTGTCGTGTTTTCTCATTCTGACCACACCGGTGCAGATTGTGGCCCCATCTCATAGTGCAATAGCGCCTCCTCTGGTCCATTGAGCACCTGCAGTCTGCCTGTAGTGTACTGACACATTAACTATGTACAGGTAACTGACAAAATAAAGGAAAAACTTGAGTAAATGAGGGATACAAACTATATTGAAAGCAGGTGCTTCCACACATGGGCAGTTCCTGAGTTAATCAAGCAGTTAACATCCCATCATGCTTAGGGTCATGTACACAGATACCGGCCCAGTTGCCCATTATTTGGGCTACCATGGCTTGAGCAAGAGATCTCAGTGACTTTGAAAGAGCGGTGATTTTTGCGGCACATTTGGAGCTTCAGTGACAAAGACTACTCAACTTGCTGTGTTTTTCAGAGAAATAGTGGCTAAGGTGATATTGGCATGGAGGTCTAAGGGAAAGACAATCTACTTCAGTGGGAAAAAAGGAAAAAAGCCAATTGAACACTTATGGGAGAGTCTGGAGCAGCACCTGAGATGTCATTTATGTCATCTCCATGGCTTTATTGTGTACTATTACCTTGTCCTCCTCAGATTGGACTGTTTCTAGTCAGTACTTCAAATGACAAATTTAGAATATAAATTAAGAGTATGTGATACCCGTAATTGTACTATGGTAATAAGAAAATAGCCCCCATTTTGGAAAAAAGCAGCAAACTAAAAGGAATATAATAGTACCATAATATTGTCCTCTTGGTACTTGTAATTTTCTAATTCCACTCCCAATGAATGCTTCCAACTTCTCTTTCGGTGTGGATTTGCCTTGAGTGCTCCAAATGCACCTGATAATAACAGTGATAATCTTTGGACAGGCTCTTGTTTAGAATTAATAAGCTCTCATGGCTGCTGGCTCTCTTCTGAAGTCCAGGAGGTCTATTGAATCAGAAAGCCTGTCTTTGTTCTCTCTCTAACTTTCATCCACACACGTCTTTTTCCATCAGTTAATTGTAGATCCACGGGATCTGTTTAATTCCCCTTTTCACCAATATGAAAGAGAACCGCAACGTAAATGCGCAGTGCTTATGAGCCATTCCATAATTAGCGTGACCCCCTAAAAGGCACACACTGCTCTTTTTGCACTGCCTACGGATTGTTTAAATATATGTGTATATCCATCCATCCATTATCTAAGCCGCTTATTCCTGGTCAGGGTCGCGGGGGGGGGGGCTGGAGCCTATCCCAGCATGCGTTCCGGGCGAGAGGCAGGAATACACCCTGGACAGGTCGCCAATCCATCGCAGGGCACACACATCATTCACTCACACACTCATACCTACGGGCAATTTAGACTCTCCAATTAGCCTAACGTGCATGTCTCTGGACTGTGGGAGGAAACCGGAGTACCCGGAGGGAACCCACGCGGACACGGGAGAACATGCAAACTCCACACAGAAAGGCCCCCGGCCTGGATTCGAACCCGAGACCTTCTTGCTGTGAGGCGACAGCGCTATCCACTGCACCACCGTGCCACCCATATGTGTATATATATATATATGTATATATATATATATATAAGCCAATGCGAGGCTAAGTCAATGAGCATCCCTGAACTTATCATTTCAATTGATTTGTGGCTTATCGTTACTGTCACCAGGGACAGGATGTTAGTCAGAATGGCATCGGGTTGATATTTGACCACTGTGTCAACAGGAGCCCCTCATATAACACAGGCTCACGCACAAACAGGTGGACAAAGGCCAATGGGAAGGCTCGTTGTGAGGCGGCCTGTAAAACGTCAAACGTCAAGCGCTTGATGTGTTTGCACACATTTTTCCACGTAGCAAATGCGAGCTTCCCAGTAGTTATGCGAGCGTCTCATTTTCACGCCCGCATGCTTTCTGAATATCTATTTTCAAGGCAGGTGTGCACAGCTGTCCATGAATACCTGCTGGGCCAATCAAAGCTGTGGAAATCCTTGCCAGTTAGAACGCTCGTAGGCCAGGTGAAGGACAGCAGTTACAACCACAGTTAAAGCAAACATCAGAGCGGCAGTCAATTTACACTTGGCACTCTGTGACTGTTTATTCTGTTTTAACTAGATTCATCGGGAACACAAGTTAAAAATGCATGGTGTTAGGGAATATACATGATTTTCTTTCCCGATAACAACAATGAAATAGGTAAGTGAGAGGAATAAGATCACAAATTTATGCGTCAACAATTTTTGTAGCGTGACGGTACATCAAAACTCTTTTTGTCTCTTTAATGAATGTGTGGTGAACACAAATATTTTGGTATTATGTTAGTGTTATACTTATTATAAAAAGATTTTAATCCTGCGGAAATATTTATATTCTACAGGTAACTGCTAAAATAAAGGGAACACTTGAGTAAATGTTCTGCAGCCTCTGTTATTTCGTGGCATGGTTTAGTTTCACTCAACCTTAGAAGGCAAGGTAAATACCAATAAATACAAAGCCATTCTGAGTGATCACCTTCATCGTATGGTAAAGCATTTCTATCCTGATATCTCTTCCAGCATGACCAAATGATGGAATTTCTTGTGGAAGAATGGTGTTGCATCCTTCAAACAGAGTTCCAGAATCTATGCCAAGGTGCACTGAAGCTGTTCTGGTGGCTCATGGTGGCCCAACGCCCTATTAAAACACTTTAGGTTGGTGCTTCCTTTATTTTGGCGGTTGCCTGTATTGTACAATGGCCCAAAAGTGTTAAAATCTAAGATCTAAATCCGTAGTGTAAACCATAGGATAAGAGGGTGGGCCCATATTTTCATGAATTGAAAGGACAGATATATGCCGACTGGCTGTTAAAATTAAAAACATCACTACAAATACACAGCAATGTAATATTACTTACTAGTATTTGTTGACATCAAAGGACTAATGGCTTGACTAAAATGCAATTACTGTACATAGTGTACTTCAATACATTAGCAGCAGATTATTCCTTGTCTACACAACCAGCAAAATTATAGAATGTGCAAGAGTGTGTTCACAACCACTGAAACACTATATGATGCAAGAGAATGTCGTTCTGAAGACATCATCGGGTGCCAAATCTGCTGAATAGTGAGAAGTTGCGATGTGTCCATGTGATGGGTCTGTTCTGCACAGCCGAGGAATAAAACTGGCTCTGATCTGCCTATATACTCCTCCCACCATCACTGGTTTCGCCACCAGCCTTCAGACACAGCTGGTGAAACTTCTCCTGTTAAAACGATGCCGTGAGGGCGACAGTTTGATCCCAAGTTCATTGAGGGGCAAGCGATCTGATTGCACTCGCGCGATAGGGCAATTCGCTGCCAAAACATCTCATACTAGCCCAAAGGTCTATGGTATGCAAGTTGCCCACAGCTGGCGGACTTGGAACATAGGTTACACTGCGACGAATTAATGAGGGTGGTTCAGAGGTAGTCGCTTGAGACAAACTTTTTTTTCCAGGGCTCTAGTAATCGTAATTCGTCATATCATAAATAACGAAAAATTGTATTTACAAAGATTATTCTTAACGACGTGTTTTTAGAGACAGTTTGGTTTCTTCTCCTTTGCTGTCTCTTGTGCACTCTAGAGATGTCACTGCGATGCAGGGCTGGAGAAAAAAATAGGCCCTGCCATTTGGCTCAGTCCAGTGGCGCCCCATTTTCTGTCCACCTAATTGCGCCCCTCGGAATACCCGGTCCGTGGTATAATATATATATATAGGCTATATAAAATAATTCTACCGGCCCTACCGGCCCTACCAGCCCAAAACTGATCTGCCCGGTAAACAGTCAGCCCTATGCAAGAAAACGGCTGTCCCTGCCACCTGCGGGGAAGCACAATTCTTCACACGGTGATAAACACATATAAGGGGTTTGCATGATGGAAAAACAGACGTAAGAACAGACACAGACTATGGATTAAAACTACGGAATATTTGAGAAAATAAGAATGATAATTTAGTAATAATATAACATATTTATGAGTCTTCCTTTTGGGAGGAGAGACAAAAAAGATCAAATTTCTTAGGCTATCATGTCAATGTGAGCATTGCCCCGGCCGTGTGCATCCCCACTTCCACATCGATCCAATATCGCGGAACGAGATCGTGATTTACTTGACGCATCGCGCACGAGGGACCGCCTCAGTTCAGTCCTCCTATCAAACTGGGGCCATAGGCGCCGATCCCGTGGGTGCTCCGGGGCCCGAGCACCCACGACCGCCCCAGTTATGCAGTTGACATCTGTATCAAAATTTCCTGGGTATTGAGCACCCACGGGCAGAAACATAAATCGGCGCCTATGACTGGGGCACATTGCATTCACATCACATCACCAAAGAATGCTTCACAACTGGAAAGAAATAAGTCACGTTCCTCTCTATTTCCAAACATAGTTATTATAGCATACAAAAGATTGATCTCCCACATGCACCGCTGTTTATTTCTCCCTGTGTTGGACTAATTATGACAAATTATTGCAGCAATTAGCACTCTATTGCCAGTGAAAGTCAGATTAAATCAAACCACATTTACAGAACTATTCTAGCGAAGTGAAACCAGGCCAATGCGATACAAAGTTAACTGTCTACAAAAGTGGTATTACTATTACTGCAATGCTCAATTTTTAAATTTTGAACGAAACATCATGGGAATATGTACAGTTGTAGAAATACTGTATGTAAATTTGGAGATAATCGAGTTATATGAAATAGATTTTTAACTGAAGATGAACTCCATATTTAGCAAATAAAACTGCTCAAATGAAATAAAGCAATTACAAATCTATTTTTATAAAAGGAATAAATCCTCTTTAATCTGATTTTGCGATTATGGTAATGAATAATGGTTAATGCATCGTAATAGTGAAGTAGTGGGACACAGTGCTCATCAGATGAAATGAACATCAGATGGCACAGAAGGGGGAGATCCACACCCTGCCGCACGGCCCCCTGGGGACTATGGCAGGCTGTGCCTGGTGAGCGGCCTTCCGAGGAGGACGCAGGTGGACGCAGCGGGAGAAAGGGGAAGCTTGCGACCGAGCGGCCCAAAATGAGCTTCATAAAAGGACCTCCAGTCACCCACCCTGCAACCCTCGCTGCGTGAGGCGGGAAAGAGAGGACAATGAGTCTGGCGTTCACCCCGAATGTCCCACTGATGAGATTAGGGCGGTCTGCAACATCCGGTCACGGTTTCGAGCGTCGCCTTCTCGCACTTCAGAAGGATTTAAATACTTTATCTCGCCAAGGATGAAAAATCATCCATTTGAGGCATTTCACTGTTTTATAGCCTACTCAGTCTAGACTGTTTGGCAGTGGGAAAAAGATCCCACAGGGAATCCTTACAAGTAATTATTTATTTCCTTTAAGCATGCTTGAAATATGCAATTGTAAGATATGTTGAAAGAGAAAATTGAATCTCATGAATTAGTGACTGATGCAGTACGGATATAGACATGAAGAGATTGAGGCGAAGTAAAATCATTTTTAAAATGATGGCTAGATACATTTATTTTTTGCACCTCTGCAGTAATGACTAGACCAGTGGGGCGCCCTGCATATGTTGGTTTTTATTCCAACCATAAGTGCAACCTCTGAATGGTAACTAGCTGTTAATTGTTCTTAATTAGACATTTTCTACTAAATCATGATTTCCCCAGTTATGGCCATATTATGTCAGAAGTAGTTATGCATGCCATGAACAATAAACGTCCCATATTCACATTCCAGGACTTTTAATTAGTCAGAGTAATGCTCTCATATTCTGTAATGTGCTATATGACATATATTCCTGATATATTCCTTTAGAATGGGGGTATTCAACTCCAGGCCTCGAGGTCCGCAGTGTCTGCAGGTATTTGCTCCAACCACGCACTACACCACCTGATTTTGAATAATTAGTTTACCTCCTTGGTCCAGGAAGCGAGCTAATTAGTGAAATCAGGTGGTGGTGGTATTGTTGGAGCAAATACCTGCAGACACTGTGGACCTCAAGGCCTGGATTTGAATGCCCCTGCTTTAGAAAGAGGTTACCTTTTTTAAATTGATTCAATTATACACTGGCAGGTGAAATCAGTGGCCTTATTGTTGAAAGTGTGGACACCTGGTCACTGAAACTAAACTGTTTGTGGAAAATAAAGAGCTCAGTGACAGAGCAAATTGCAATGTGCCAAACTTGCGTTGTGCTAAAATTAGTTTAAGGATGAAAATGATGGTAGAACGTTTTCAACAACTTTAATTGATCAACATATTGACTGTAACAAAAGGTAGCATACCCAGGGGGTCCACAGGACTGAGTTTGAGAACCACTGGACTAGACTGACAGAAAGTGGTACACAGCATTTCAGACAAAGTGATCTGTGTAAAGCAATGGCTTAGCATCGCCCTGGAAACCGTGAAGTGAGCAGGGATGTTGTTAAGTTTGTGCATATTGACCCTGCAGACATTAACGTTCCTTCCGTTAAGTGTTGTGGTTGCTATGATATGGATATTCGATACCACAGGTCAGGGAAAACATTCCAGCAACAAAAATAAAATAAACATTGCATGTAATAATTACAACACACACACACATATATATATATATATATATAGGACTGTCAATCAATAAAAAAAGGTTTTTTTTGTATTAGCTGAATTAATCGGTTGTTTAATCGGTCAGATGTGATTGTTTTAAAAGGCTATTTCTCATTTTTGATGTGCAATATTACGTACGACAACAATATCTACAATGATAAGTAGATGACAGTGATAAACCACCTTTGATCCTAACTAATAGCTATGGTAACTATTGTGTTCCATCGTCTTCCATGGCAGTACACCAACACAGTGACGTTAAACAAAAGGGTTTTTATCTGCAAGACAGCAGCGAATGACAATAACATAACGCTGCTCATGTTACTATCTGGCAAATGTCACAGTAGCATGCAATTCATATTTTAACAAGCTAATTAGCTAATTCATAAAGTTGTCCGAATAAATGCATTAGGACATCTTGGGTTTATATATATATATATATTATATATTTATATTTTTTTTGGCTGTGGGTTTAGTAATTTTGTGTATATTTTTTAAAAAGTGATTAAAAATGTATCTTCAGCTAATGTTTTAGTAGATTAATTGGTCCGATTAATTTATTAATCATTGCAGCCCTAGTATAATACACATACACAGACATACACGTGTAAAGTAGACTCCGTTTTTATTCATACCCTTGATAAAGATGAACAAAAGAGATTGTATAAAATAAACTGTATAAGTAATGAGGTATATTTTATGCTTTATATTTTATATTTGAGAAAATTCCAAACCTACAATACTAATACAATTGTTCAGAAACACATATTTTGTTTTATTAATAATATTTCCCAGAAAACATCTGGATCACAATTATTTACACCCCTACCTATTCTTTTAAATGTAATCCAACACAAACAAATCTTCATAAATATACAACTTATTTTAAGTTCTTTGGAAGGTTATGGAACTATACAGTGGCTTACAATGGTTTCCTGTTTCCCTAGGGTATAAAAAGGAGGGAACACACGTTTGGAATACTGTGGTCAGCCATCATCATGGTGAAAGTCAAATAACTCCCTGAAAGCATCAGACAAAAGGTTATTGACCTCTACAGATCAGGAGTTGGCTACAAAAAGTCACTAAAAAGTTAAAGATACTGCTTTCCACTGTTGTGGTTTGTAGCAATGCATTATTATTAAAGAATATAATTTCATGAATTTTGTGAGCATTATCGTTATCATTATATCGTTTATTTTATACAATCTCCTTTGTTAATCTTTATCAAGCGTGTGAATAAAAACTGAGTGGACTGTATATATGGGGGTGCAGTTGCCAGAGGATGAAGAAAACATTCTTGTGTTTTCCTGAGAGCAGAAATTTCAATGTCAGTTGGACTGACAATTTCCCCACAAACACAACCCAGGGCAAGCAAAGAAAAGCATGTGCAGTGTGAACTTGCACAGTTCTCGCTGTGAGCTGCTTCGATTCTTGTGGGTGTTGCTCAAGTTGAATTTTAATAAAGGTTCAGATGAGAACCTCAATATTGATGCTTCCATAGACTTTCTCAGTACACTTTGTTGGTAAAAGATCGAAGAATGCATTAAGATACATACAGTGTAGGCCTCATCATTGTATACAATGTGACATGTAACAACACACTGTCCCTGTGAGGAAGAAAACCCCTGCCATGAATTTCAGTGCTCTTGCTTTACTGGCTATACGACTGGCTTTATTTTCAGGTATTAATTATTATCTAAAGTAAATGTTGGGCTTATTAGGTGATGTTTCTGGCTAAAGGCACGCTCCCTTGGCGCAGTGACCTGCCTCGTGGTCCAGAAATGAATCCTGACTCGGTATCAAACCAATAGTGGATGACAGACAAGACAAACAGTACAGACATTGTACTGATGTCTGTTCTGTTTGTCTTGTCTGCCTTCCACTATTAGTTTGATTGGTTTGTTTTTTGTTGTTGTTTGATGGTTTTATGTTTTACTATGCTGCCTCCATAATTGCCCTTCGGGGATAAATAAAGTTTTTTTTCATTTAATGGGATTGAATTGACTGTGCTAATGGCCGCTGTGACTGGCAGCACTGGGCATGCGAAACAATAACCCCCACCTTGTTGCCCCTGCACACCAGCGCATGAGTGGTGCTGTCCAATGGTTGCGCAGCTCAGCAGAGTGGACTGCAGAGGGGAAATAAGCAGAGGGCTGGTTGCATGCATTATGGAGGACGCGCATGCTAGTCTGCGCTCACTGCCATAGCAATGGTGCCCGATTACAATTGTTATTAGGCATTCCAAAGAACAAAAGGAGGAATAACAATGTCTACACCAGTGGTTTCAAACTCAGTGCCATGGAGGGCCATGTGTATGCTGGGTTTTACTGCAGCCTCCGCTTTTGATTAGATAATTAGTTCCATTATTTGCTAAATTATCATGTTGGCTTGCACATAATGTATATAAAGTGAAATTAAATATTTTTGTTATCTAAATAATAATTGTTGAGTATATTTAGTGCTTTAACTTCAAGAATGCACAGAGGTGCATGCATATGGCTAAATGGGTAGTTGAGCCAATTAAGGCAGCAGTAATTGGTTGGAATGAAAACCTGCATACACACGGCCCTTTGTGGCACTGAGTTTGAGACCACTGGTCTACACAAATGTAACAGTTAAAGCCATCATACTTCAGTTAGAATTTTTGTTGTTAAACCTGTAAATGTTCATGTGGATACACACAATACAGGTCCTCTAACCATTTGTGAGAGTAATTATATCATACTTTATTGTGCCAGTAAGATTTAGTAATTTATTTTAGAATGCATTTCACTATGGCAACCTTCCCCAAACCCTACAGTGCAGTTTACACTGTTTATATTATATCTATCCTATACAATAGGCTATCTACAATATCTACACTAACCCTTTATTTAAAAAAACTAATTTCTTAAATGGTGTCATAGTGTGTGATTAGCTGCTTGGATATTTGTGACTAATAAATAATAAATAGTACACAGAGAACTGTTGTCCACACACTTCTTTTTATCAAAAGGACTGAAATGTCCAAAACCTTCATCAGAGAATTTCTTTTTTAGAAATGTGTTGGAGGACATAAACAGAAAACAAACCTGCCTAGCTGCCTCAATGTGTGCTTGAATGCGCTCTTAACATTACAGCTACTGTATGATGAATCATCCTTTAAAGGCAATTCATAACCAGGCAAAAATAAAGGTAACCCTGCCTTGTCTTCGCATAATTTCCTGGCTTAACCAAATCATTTTATTGTTAGCCCACTTTATGTTTTCATGGCGAATGTCCTGAAGCACAAAATGCTGCTCCCTCTTGGCGAGACCTCTGGACAACTTCAGGCTTGAAACGTTGCTCTTATCAGGACACTTCCAGGATATCCGTGCATTCAGGCATCCAGATTACCGCTGTTTACGTTTCCTCAGATCTCTTTCTGGCAAACGTCTTTGAACTTGCTCTGCGGATCGCTTTAATGCGAGCGTCGTGCACGCCTGTCCACCCTCATGCCAGGTTTATCAGCCAAACTCATTTTCTCAACGCAACAGGGGCTGTGGCATGAACCTCCTCAGCTTTATTATTAACAGAGTTACTCTGGGTACAAAAACACCTACCCTGGCATGTTGTCTTATCTGTCGGCAAGATGAAACTACATTTCTAGGCAGCCACTGCATACTGCCTAACTGTGAAGAGGGTTATACCAACAATCACAGATACTTTTTTTTACTCTACTGGCAGGCTAAATGATGTGTTTACAGGCTCAGAATGTACTAAGATGATGATTTAAAAGTCACCTAGAGCTGTATTATTTGAAAGAATAAACACCTGTTTGGCTGGAGGTTGTTTGTAGATCATAAAGGGGCCATTTATGTGGTATACTTGGTACTTTAAACTTGTATGTATTCTAATACTTAGTTGACTCTCCAGAAAATATAAAATGAAATTCAAGCTCCATATAGATCTGAGAAGGGCCAGTGTGGGTCCTGGCCTTCATTCTAGCCCAACAATCAGCACTAAATCATCTCACTCATTTACATTTTACATTTAAGAACATAAGAACATAAGAATACATAATGATGAGAACGGGCCGTTTGGCCCATCTAGGCTGAATCTAGTACTACATCTAGCCTGGACTTGAATATCCCAAGCGTTTCTGCCTCTATATATATTTTAGGCATTTAGCAGATGCTCTTATCCAGAGTGACTTACACAATTGACATTTTCTTATTTTACATACAATCCATTTATACAGCTGGATATTTTTACTGAAGCAATTCAGGTTAAGTACTTTGCTTAAGTGTACAACAGCAGTGCCCCTACCTGGGAATCGAACCGGCAACCTCTGAGTTACAAGCCCAGCTCCCTAACCAACCACTCAGCTAATAAAATATTCATCAAAACTTCATTCAAGACCTTCATTGGTTGAATCAGGTGTTTTAGTGCTGGGCTAGAACAAAAGCCTGCGCCCACACTGGCCCCCCTCAGATGTACACCCGTGATACAGACTGAATGATCATTTAGAGGCATATTATTCACTAAGCAATCATATATAATATATACCTATGTGCTCTTTCATATATTTTGTAGTTTCATTAGGTGGTACTGTGCTTATAACTCATCGGTTCATTCCCAGGTGGGGCACTGCTGTTGTACCCTTGAGCAAGCTACTTAAACTGAATTGCCTTGGTTGTGTGTAAGAAATCACCCTGGATAATAGCATCTGCTAAATGTCTAAAATGATTACCTGGAAGAGTGAAACAGTAATTTGTCTCTGATGCACCTTGATGTACCAGCAAGTGGCCTGCACAGTCTAGTAAATTGGACTTTCTTTAGTTTCAAACTTTTTTTAGTTCGATCAGTAGTTGAATTGAATCTTTGAAGCTTTCAGCAGCAGGTAGTAATCCACCTTTTTAATCCCACAATTAAAACCTAAAGCTAACATGGTATTGCAAAAACACCTTACCCTCACTGAAGCATCATTTATTGTTTATTTATTAACTACTAATTTAGTAATGACTACATTCTGGGGGACCCTCCAGTGTCACCATTATGGGACTGGAGTGTGTTCAAAGCCATTGATTTAACATTAAGGAAAGTCGATAGGCTGGCGGGGTGTAAGACATTTTACAGCACCTTCTCTCAAGGGCCTTACACAACACTGTCATTGTGTTACTGATCCACATTGTGTCATTGTGTTACTGTCCCACAAGCAGAACAAACTTAACATACAGGCAACT
Organism: Aldrovandia affinis; assembly: GCA_029706075.1. NCBI lineage: Eukaryota > Metazoa > Chordata > Actinopteri > Notacanthiformes > Halosauridae > Aldrovandia > Aldrovandia affinis. The sequence continues at coordinate 312,246 of JAINUG010000124.1, read as the reverse complement.
GCCAAAATAAAGGAAACACCTGAGTAAATGAAGGGTTCTGGTGGCCCTGTTGTGGTGTGGGGTGCATTTTCCTGGCGTGGTTTAGGTCCACTCAACCCCTTAGAAGGCAATGTGAACACCAATATATACAGAGCCATTCACCAGATCTCAACCCAATCTAACATTTATAGAAGATTCTGGAGTGGTGCCTGAGAGCGTTTTCCACCACCATCAACAAAACACCAAATTATGGAATTTCTTATGGGAAAATGGTGTTGCATCCCTCCAATACAGTTCCAGACACTTGTAGAATTTATACCAATGCGTTGAAGCTGTTCTGGCAGCTCGTGGTGGCCCAACATGCTATTAATTCTCAATGTTGCTTTGGCAGTTACCTGTAGCTCTCCCACCCCCCCCCCCCCCTCTGTCTCTGTCTGTGTCTCTCTCTCTATCTCTAGGGTAATCACTTATGTAACATTGCATCCTGATACTTGTATTCTTCACTACCGTTATATAGTCATTACATGAATATTCCTCATTTCTATATATATTTCCCTTTTATTTTAGAAACATCACACACAAAAACTCCCCTGCTGCTAACAATGACCATTCTTGAAATGGAATTTCCATATTGCTTTGAATTCATGCTGCAGAGCTCACACTGCCGAAAACACATTATCCTGTGTCGAAGAAGTAACAGGTTATTCAGGTTTTACATGGTAAAATGTAGGTGGTTATGAAAAGTGCCATTATTTCCATAGTATCTTGCCTTTAATGACCTTTTAAAGGTAAATAAAAGCAAAACCATGAGCTGACTTTACAAGGACCCCAGAAGGCATTATTACCAACGTGAACGGTGTGGTCGAAACATCGTGGAGAAACATTTCTCTTCTTTAAATGGTACTGTATGTACATTCTGTGTACATGGCCCACTACAGGCCTTAATGAGTGTCAGCAGGTCTCTTTAATAATAATAATAATAGATGCCATTTAGCAGACGCTTTTATCCAAAGCGACTTATAGTAGTGAATGCATACATTTTTCAGTATATGTGGCCCCAGTGGTCCATCAGTATATATATATATGCTAATGAAATTTTTGAATATACTCTTTACATTGCAATTATTGTATGATGAAACAACATCCTTTATAGGCGCTACAAAGGTGCAATTCTCAAACAGGTAAAAATAAAGGCATCCCTGGTTTGCCTTAACATCATTTCCTGGCTTCACCAAATAATACATAACATCCTGTTTGTGTTGAATTATGGGTAAAAAAAAAAAAAAAAAAGATATAATAACTCTGCCATTCATTCATGAGATCTATGGCCCGGCACAAGCCTTAATGAGTGTCGGGTCTCTTTAATCCGTCGGTTGTTTTTTCTTCCGCCTGTGACACTCATCCCCTCAGTGTCAGGCCCTGGGATCCCACTAATCCTCTCTCTGGAGCGGAGGCCCAGCTGTCCGCTCTGACATGACGCGTCCTCTCGTTCTCATTCGGGACCCATTTAGATGCCATTGATGTTCTCCGTGATAAAGAACCGAGAGCCACGCAGAGCCCAAACGAGCGCGCATAAGGGTCGCCCTTTGTGTGTCCCCCCCGGTCCCCCATTTCCCTAGCCCCCACATAAATCTAGCAGAGCCGGGCTCTCTCGGTCACGGTCTTTGCCCATGGAGATAAAGTAAGCTACAAGGAATTTAAGACAGAGAGGTAAGAAAAAGGCTACTATTTTATCCCTGATTGAGCTTGAAAGGAATCCTATGATGAACAGGTGAGACTGATTACTAATTACTTGTGTAGTAAACAGCCAGGATATTATGCTGTAGCTCTGGGTGTTTGATGCATATTGACGTAGTTTGAACATGTCCAGCTAATATGTAACCTGGACTCAGAGAACTGGAGACTGTTTTCTCCACGATAAACTCAAGAGAGCGTAAAGCCAAGGAGATGTTGATGGTTGAGCACCATTGTGTCAGTCGGCTCACTGGCATCCATGACATTAGCATTGAACTGAGACCCCTTTTGTTTGTCTCCAAGGCTAATGGGTGTTGTTAATCAAATAGGACATTTCACATACTTCCTCAAAATGATCGATGACACTTTCAAGGTTAGAATTTGAAGTTGCGTCGCATAACTAAACAACAATAACACAAAATTCTAAAATGGCTTTGAGCGGTATTTAAAGGAGCAGTCCCAAACCAAAAACGAAAATGTACTATGTCACAATGTATTATGTATGCCCCTGACAAAATACTCAGTTTCCCTTGAGTTTGAAGAACGAAGAAACTCTGAAAACCATGAAACAATTTTGAAAACCATGAAACAAACCCGAGAGCAAACTTTTGAGAACATTGAGAATAAGCCATTCAGCCCATCTGTGCTAGTCATTTTCCCAACAGTTCAAAGAGTATTCAGCACTGAGTGAAGCCTGGTGTTGAGAACCCCATGGGTCTGTGCTTCTACTACAAGTAACGAAGCATGGCTAAATCTGCCTCAGCACTCTTTTTGTATCAGAGAGTATAGTCGCACGATTACAGGTTTAGCCTGAATCTAAAGTCAACCTGACTTTGCATATGTAGCCTACCTTAAATGGCCATACTTCACTTCACTATCAGGGGACTTTGACCACTCGCACTTGAGCACAAGACCACAGCGTTTAGATATGCCGCATGCCGGTAAGGTTTGTGAAAGGCAGTGTCTGCTCTTTGGAGCCTTTGCCAAGGACACACTGCCAGTGTTTACCCTACAATCTGAGGCCCTTTGTGACGTGGGGGGAAAAGTCCATCTGGGATGAGGGTTAAGAGCATTGAACTCCTTTCCTGCCTCCTAACCTGGTCACGAGCTCAGCCGTGGAAATCAGTAGTGTGCGTACAGCGTGTCACAGGTGTACCACCTGAGCCCTGCTGAAACCCACGTGCAGACCCATGTGATGATGTGGCTTCTTTCTTTAAATGAATGGGCTTGGGGTCTCCTGGGCATCGCAGTCAACTAAAGCAGTAGCCCTTAGTGCAGCAATGTGTTTCTCTAGAATTGAGTTCTGACCGCACCAGCCCCAGCTGTGGCTGGGACTCCTGCAGGGCAACACACAATAGTGACGCCCAGAGAGGGAGGGTTTTAGTCAACAGGGTGCAGTCATTCCCTGCCCCATGATGCAATAATGACTCCTATCTTCTCATTTGAATTATTTCCATAATGAGCTCTTTAAAAGAAATGATCTTGACATTTTGAGCAGGCAGTGCCTGAAACAGGGCCGAATGATTTACATGCTGCACCTTATTTAATAGTAAGCACCCTAAGTTGCCCTAGGCGTCTGCAAAGTAGGTGATCAGGTGATCTAAATGTGTCAGTTACCTGGTGGGGCCATGGGCCTGCCCCTGAGACAACAGTGACAGGGGGAATTAGCAGAGTACAAAGCACCTGCTTTCCTCGCTGCGGTTTTTGAGCCATGAGTCACTGTGTTTCTCATGAAAGTCTTTACACACCCCTTGTTGTTAAAGGAAACACCATCATAAAGTGTCTTAGTAGAGCATTGGGCCACCATGAGCCACCAGAACAGTTTCAATGCGCCTCAGATTCTAGTGTCTGGAACTCAGGAGAGATGCAACACCATTCTTTCACAAGAAATTCCATCATTTGGTGTTTTGTTGATGGTGGTGGAAAAAGGGGTTGAGTGGATCTGAACCATGCCAGGAAAATGCACCCCACACCATAACAAAGCCACCAGAACCCTTCATTTACTCAAGTGTTTCCTTTACTTTGGCAGCTACCTATAGATACAACAGAGATGCACACAGAGACAGGTGATATAAACACCTTAATATGACAATTACATCACAGCTCTCAGTGTGTACAATTTCTGATTAACTAAAAGCAAATACTCTTTATGAGCGAGCATGGCTGTTTTCTCAAAGTCATAGCGAATGCTGTGCTCCCATAACAGAACAGAGAAAAACCTGGCGTTGATAAACTCACGCAAGTTTGACTGAGCAGAGAAACGTGCCCCCAGCCAGCCACCCCACACCTACAGCCCCCCAGGGCATGATGCATCCTTTTATCCTCCACAATCGCCACAGGTACGGCTTTACCTTGGGTTGGAGGAGAAACAAAAGCCCTCATTGGTAGTTTTGAAAATGAACCATGTCAAGCAAAAATTTAATGGCAGACACAAAATCTGTGTGAAGGGGGCCGTTGGGGTGCTAATGAAGGAGCCTGTGGAGAGCTGGTGGGTGGTGTGTGTGGCATGCTGAGGAAGTGATGAGGAACGGAGGCTCCAGTGAACGGGATCATAGTCCACTGGAGATACGGATCATGGCTGTGTGGGGACCATGGGATGAAGGAGGCGGAGTGTGCTGGCCTCTGTGTGGGTCTCTGAAGAAGGGCATTGTGGGACATGTTGGTTACAAGGTCATTGTCAATGATTTGCCTTCAATGATTTCCAAGCAATGTTTCAAGGCTGGCCTTATGTAACCCCACTCACACACTGGGACTGGTCTTAAAGGGATGAGCCACCCAGCAGCCCAGAGTAAGCTTGCTGGAATGATCTAGCACAGCTCCCCTGTTCCTGCTGGTGTTCGCAGAGAGTGCTTGACAGAATTGCCCCGAGCAAGAGTGTGGTGGGTCTGAGGGCTACTGATGGATTTCTATCCAATTAGGGCAGAAATTGCCAAGCAATGTGACAGGAGTCAATCCAAACATTGCAACTGCACAGGATGACAGCAGGGGCAACACAGAAAACACCATTGACTAAAATAGAATGCAATGTTTTTTTTCAAACCCGGATAAAATCACAGCTTCTTGTGAAAGCCCTGTTAGTCAAAAATAGATGGCACATGATTCCATTCCTGTTAAGAATTGTGCTACTTGTGGAAAGGTTCATCCAGCTTCACGATACAAGAAGAAAGAGGATGTATTCGGCTGTCTTTGCTAGCCACGTTGTGGGGTCAGATTTAGTCTGTAGTCTAGTCTCTCTCCACTGGGATTGTGGGGTTCATTGAAAGGAAGCTGCTGGCATTTCCAGACATCAAAGGACTCCTGTTGCTAATGAGCTCTGGATTATAGTGGCGATAGGCTCACACTGGCCAGCTCGGCTATTAGACTGAATGAATCCTACAGTGCCTCCCTGCCAAAAAGGTTTCTTAATTCTTGCTGTCCTCCTGAACATCGATGTGTGTTGTTGGTACAGTGTTAATCATGAATAATAACAAGGGATTGCTTTTATATTTCACCTTTCATCCCATGATTTCAAAGTGCTTTACAGTGAAGATGGGAAACCCACCACAGCCAACATCAATGTGTGGCACTCCCCTGGGTGATGCATGGCAGCCATTTCGTGCCAAAGCGGGGCGAAAGCCAGGGATGATAGGATGGCCTGGTTGAGAGAGAGAGAGAGGTTACGGTCTCCCAAGGGAGGCGTGGCTGACATTTACATTTTTACGTTTTAGGCATTCAGCGGACGCTCTTATCCAGAGCGACTTACAATAAGTGATGACAGGCACTTCACAATGCCAAAGAACATACATACACAGAACCATCTGCATATGCATGGGCAAGTGTGAATAAACACAGACACAGTGTCTGGTGCAGGGGCTTTCCGCAGGCATTTCTAGACCATTTGTGTAGGGAAAGACAGAAGGAACTCACATTTGCATCTTTTATATGCCAGTTAGCAGCCTACAGTGTGTCACTTCCCCCTCCAAGTTTGGATGGTCGCGACTCCCTTCACTGCCATGCGTGTTCCTACACCTTTATATATATAGGGTATTTTTGACATTACATTACATTACAGGCATTTAGCAGACGCTCTTATCCAGAGCGACTTACACAGCTTCACATTTCTTTTACATACAATCCATTTGTACAGCTGGATATTTTACTGAAGCAATCCAGGTTAAGTAGCTTGCTCAAGGGTACAACGGCAGTGCCCCCACCTGGGATCAAACCTGCAACCTTTGTGTTACAAGGCCAGTTCCTTAACCATTATGCTAACACTTATTTTACTTACTTATTTTATTTTTTGGTTCTTGTCAATTCTTAAATATTTTGCATGTTATGCTTATTTTAGGTAATCAGACATCTTTAATTAGCGATAACAAGGCTAAGGGTGTATAGGCTGACAGGCCACTTAGAGACTGAAAAGGCATACAGTGAAATCAAATTATTTATTTGACTTCCATTTGTAAACTAAACAAATATCTGCATGCAGCAGAACTGTGGGGAGGAACTGGGACCATGCATGCATGTTTGTTTCTGTAGCACCAGGGGCACTTGTTTGGGGTGTATTTTCCTGGCATGGTTTAGGTCCACTGAACCCCTTAGAGCAGGGATGTCCAATCTTATCCAAGAAGGGCCAGTGTGGGTGCAGGCTTTTGTGTAGCCCAGCACTAACACACCTGATTCAACTAATGAAGGTCTCGATTGAAGACCACGATTGGTGGATTAGTTGAATCAGGCTTTTTAGTTTTGGGCTAGAACAAAAGCCTGCACCCACACCGGCCCTTCTCGGATAAGATTGGACACCCCTGCCTTAGAGGGCAAGGTAAATGCCAATAAATACAAAGCCATTCTGAGTGATCACCTTCATCCTGTGGTGAAGCATTTCTCTCCTGATGGGAGTGGTCTCTTCCAGGATGACAATGTCCCCATCCACAGGGCACGAGTGGTCACTGAATGGTTTGATGAGCATGAAAACTACAGTATGTAAACCACATGCCATGGCAGTCTCAGTCACCAGATCTCAACCCAGTTGAACACACATGAGAGATTCTGGAACAGCGCCTCAGATAGCATTTTCCACCACCAACAAAACACTTATTGAATTTCTCATGGAAAAATGGTGTTGCATCCCTTCAATAGAGTTCCAAACATTCGTAGAATCTATGCCTTGAAGTTGTTCTGGTGCCTGGTGGTGGCCCAATGTCCTGCTTATCTTTCCTTTATTTTGTCAGTTACCTGTAATTTATGCTTTGGGAAGCAGAAGATATCTGTCAAAATGCAATTATAGTGGGCAGTTATTTTGTGAACGTTTCAAGTGGAACTAATTTATATTCCATTCAAGAGGAGAAAATTGAGTCCCTGGACTTATTTTGGTAGCTTAATGGTTTCTCAGAAGAAATGGTGTTTTAGGACAAAATGTTGTGTGCACATGGGGGGATTTAGAAAGGGCTTAGTGTTTTCCAAACTAATTCAAGCCTCGGTGCCACGTGAAAGTTTATGGATGGTTTCCATGGGTTCTTTTTTATCCAACAGAGTGCATGGTGCTGTGAGATGGGGGGGGCGGGGATTTAGAGTTTCACTTTCATACATTCTGCATTCCAGAGAGGAAGGAAAGTCAACACACCCCGCACACCTCCCTTAAAAAACCCATTCCTCCCATTGTTAAAAGATAAACAGGCCTGATCCTTTTATAAATAAAATGGCAGTGGTTCCCAGATATAGATATTGTGTAATCCACTGAAATGCATTAGGATTTAACATTTTAAAAAGGCTTGTACAAGTTTACTGTGGGGAAAAAAAAGAGAACCACACCAAGAACGTAATACCAAACGATTCACACACACGCGGGTGTTTTTACCGTCTGAATTAACTGATGAATGTGAAGTCTTTCGCTATGAAGGTGTGGGTCTTGTCTCTGGGTATCCTTCTCGTACCTTATTTGCACATCCTGGAACTTGTATCCCAAGACGTGGGGCTGCAGGGAGGGAACAGTAGCCAAAGCAGTTGCCGAGACAACTGATCCCTGGATTTCTGGAGTATAAAGAAAGCAATGTACAAAGAATCTAATCTAATAACTCGGAGCAGTGCAGTTTCTAATGCGCCTTTTCAAGGGAGGGGGCAGAGTGTTAAGTCCTTGCAATGTTCAATCTTACACCAGGCCCATTTTTCTAGTAAGACATTTTGACAGCTATCCTGATTAATCTTTATGAAACTATATGTTAATCTCTCATGCTGTGGTTGGGGTGAAGGAGGGAGATTAAGGGGAATCTCATCACAGTTTTCGGGTTTGTGTTTGGTGCACGACACTTAAATCTACGACAACAAAAAACCCTACCCAAAATAAAAACACATTTATTTCACTGGATTATCTTCATCATCATCATCATCATCATCATCATCATCAAAAAGTTTTTGCTGTGTCATTATTACCAGCGTCATCATCACCTATCATCAGCAAAGTCCCCCCACCAAACCATTGAGCTGTTCATTTTCATTCTGGAAGAAAAGCGCAGCGCTATCTTCCTCTGTCCAAAATAACAGGTCCCAGACGGCTTTCTGCTGCCTTTGTTTCAGCTCTGCCTGAGCAAATTTACCTAAGCCTGTACATTTTAATAGCACTGTCACCACGGGGAAGATGAGCTGTGTCTTGGTGTCGGTACGCATCAAAACAGCGCACCTTCCCCCCCCCCCTCCCCCCGCTGAGAGCCTTGCCCGTCCCGAGGCCCAGGTGAGAACAGCGCGGGACATAATGAGGTCAGAGCAGCTCTCTTGATGAAAGCCTTTTCGTTGAAAGCTGCTCCTGCCTATTAAGAAAAAAAAAAATTGCGGCAACTTGAGAAAAGCAAATGCAATCTAGAAATTTTTGATTTCCCTTTCAGAGGAAGTGGAGTGAATCTGTAACCTGACTGCATGAGATTTAATCTGATTTACCATATAACTGTTAGTGGGTGGGACCGAATGGCAGAATTGAATAATTTATTGAAAGAATCTGTTGTCATTATGTGCCCTATTCTATATTCACCCCATTAAGGGCACTAGACATGCCAGAACAATGAGAATTTACTAATTATTCTGTGTCCCTGCCAATTTAACGCCTGGGCTTATAAAACAACAACAACCATGTCAGCAACTGCAATAACTCTACTGTTCCTTCACTGTAGCACCCTACTGCAGCACTCAGCACACATTCGTTTAGAGAGCAGGATTTACCGAGCCAATTAAACAGAGGATGATTACATTTTTTACATTTTACATTTTAAGCATTTAGCAGATGCTCTTATCCAGAGCGACTTACAAGATGTGCATAAATACATGGTATGATCAATCATTGTTCTTGCAAGATATCAGTGCAGTAATACAGCAATAGACATAATTCTGGGATGGGATGTGATTGTGGTCAATTAGTTCTGGGAGACAAAGCTAGTCTGTGAGTATGCGTGGGACACAAATGTAAGACAAAACATGCCCAGCGTCGAGCGTTGCTATAGACTTACATGGCAAACTTTGGCGGTATGATATTGGAAATGCTCATATAAGATATTGGGTTCACTACTACTCGTAGCTCGTGCTGGACATATTTTTAAGCTACATAAAAGCACAGATGTAAACACAAAGACAAATATAGCTAATATTTTCATTTTTATACGATTGAAAAAATGTAGGCCACAGATGTAAGAAATATGAGGTATTAAATGTGATCTTGGTAAATCGCAATTCACTGGAGGACCAACGGCAAATAATAAATATGAAAGATGATATAGCCTAGTGTGAAGTCACTGCATGGTACCTACTGCACTCGCTGCCCCCGACATGACTCCCAAACGCCTCGGTAGAGGTAAGAAAACTGTAGCTAAGGTTACGGGGAAAGCCGTGTTCTGCTTTTGTGAATATGAGCTGGAATGTTTACAATGTCAATTCTAGTGTCACCACAGCGGTCATGGTCTTTTTGTCACTTCAGATAACTCCTCCTATCTTCACAGTTCTGTTGGGTGATGCTTAGGGGATAGATGAATAGATGGCCAGCGTAAAAAAGGGCCAGATTGTTGTTTATTTCTTCATAGAAGTTTTCCCTAGTATATCCCCAAATATCTCCCCAGTACCCATTCAATGTGTCTGTGGGCTAAAGGGCTGGGAGGGAGAAATCTCACCCCTGACACATGCCCATCTCTAATTGCTACAGTGTGTGGTCAGAGCACTGGACACCTTTTTGGAGTCATGAATTGTGCCTCTTGACTCACCACTGTGCTGAGGCATGTGCACTCACGAAACAGTGACCTATTTCCACCCAGCTGCTCCCACAGTACTACTGGAGAGAGGCACACTGACTGGAGGAGAGGCATATCTCTGTGGACATCTGGCTTGAGGATCTGCTGTAGGGTACTCTGAGAAAGGTCAAATCCAGTGGTGTAAAGTGGCTAACAAATCAAAGCAAGCATTTTAAATTGCCTTGGGATGCTGAGCTATTTTAAGCAACTAAGTCATGAATCTGAATCCTCCACCTAATGATGCGAGAATTATGTATTATGACACTAAAATGGGTGGAGCTACAGTTAGCTGTCAATCATTGACATTGAACCAATCAAAAGGTTTTGCTCTTCTCAAAGAAACAAAAAGATTGGTTCGAATTAGTGAGTTACTGCATATGGTAGCTCCACCCATCATGACTACCTCCACATTCTATTCCAGCCTCATCAGCAACAGAGGAGTATTATTCAATTTATGGAATGACGCTAAAAAGCATTGATCGCCAGTGAAACATTCACAAAAGTCTTTGGGCACTGACTCCGAGGGAGTTTCCAATTTCCAAATTTCCGCTCCTCTTCATTGTTTGATATGAGCGGAGGAAATTGGTCTAATTTGACAGCAGCCCCTTCCCTTTGTTTCGAATGTAAACTGAGCCATTGTTCATGAGCGGACGGGCCGGCAACTGCCGTGGGGTGGTGAGGGGGGGGTGATGAATCAGAACACACAGCAGGGACAAGAATGCTGTCAAAGAACACATCTCAATGACTCAGAGTCCTACTGTGAGAATAATGCCGGAATCACTGATAGTAACGGACGAGACAACGGTAGTATCAGACTAACTATGAGTCTAATTAAGACGACACAATGCACACAGTGAGCTTTTCTTATGCTCACTTGTGTGGGCTCAGCAGATATTTCCTTTTCGCCAATCTTTAAAAAAATATACTTTCGCCAATCTTTTTTTTTTTTTGACTTTCTCTTTCTGCTTTTCCCCCATTTTCTCTCAATTTAGTAGCCAATTATACCCTCTTTTTTCAAGTAGATTATCCCCTCCCTCATATTTGAGAGCCGTAGTTCTGAAACCAGCAGTGACATCCGCAAAGCACCGACTTCCCCGAGCCAGAAGTGATGTAACTTCCCCAAAGATTAATATTGAACTTGATTTCAGTGTCCAAGGCACCAAACAACATTACAAAATTATTGGCGACCGACACTGTGACCGGAGTTTGATTCCACCAGGTTGCACCAGTTTCAGCTCTGGCCGGGAGTGCTACTAGGGGGCAGCAATCGGCCCTCCACCCCAGGGAGAGGGGAGGGAAGCCAATACGAGCTCGCTGCATATAGGAGTGGCCCTGTGTGTATACCAGAGTTACGGTGACGGCTTGGCGGGTTCTGGCTCGGAGAAGACGGTGCTTCGCAGATGTCACTGCTGGTTTCAGGACTACGGCTCTCAAATATGAGGGAGGGGATAATCTACTTGAAAAAAGAGGGTATAATTGGCTACTAAATTGAGAGAAAATGGGGGAAAAGCAGAAAGAGAAAGTCAAAAAAAAAAGATTGGCAAAAAGTTGTAGGGTATAAGGGCCAGAGAAAGGAAACAATAAACAACCGTTCTGAAATCCTATTAAAATGGCCGCTCTAAGATTATTAAAAGATTAGCTTCACCTAGTTCCATCTCAACACGCTCTTTGTTTGTTTCCATGTCTCGTGGACAAAGAGCCTTTAGAGGAAGCCAGAGGGGGGTATGCAGGATATTTAATCCCGGCTGAAGTGCGTTCTGTGTATTTTGCACAATATTTTCCACTCTGGCACTGTGACACAATCAAGGGCTTCTGAAGGGCAGGTTGTTACAAAGAATCCTCCAGCATAGCTACCAGCCCAGGTCATGCCTGGGGAGTCCACTTTCTGTCTGTCTGGTCACCCTGGATCAAAGCATTGTCTGTATGTGTATCACAGGGCATTACAGTAGTGTGTGGATTCTGTTTCCTCTTGGTCCTGGATCTACGGCCCAGTTTGGATGTGCAGGTGACCAGCGCATCTTGATTTTGCCAAGTAAGGTATGTTCCTGTGGTTGATTGGTTGATAGGATTATGATAACATTCCTCAGGGACCTTCCTCACAGGATGAGCCAGGAGACAGACATGGGTCACCACGTTTCTTCTTTTTTAAAAATTTTTTCCAGTTTTTCTCCCAATTTAGTGGCCAATTATACCTTCCATTTATTTTGATTTTGCCTTCCCCACATGAACTCGCCGCTCGTCTCTACGAGGCCAGCTAATTCTCTGAGGGCTGCAAACTCTGCTTCCTTCGAGATGGAATTAGCCCTCTGGAGACACCCTTACGCGCTTCCCAGCGAGTTCATGCCGGCTCTATCAGTCTATTTCCCTGTGCCCAAAATTTCAAAACTTCAGAGCTTTTAGCTTCAGGGCTCCCAAGCTTTGGAATGACCTTCCCCAGATCGTACGGAATGCAAAAATAAATCTGTCATTAAACCATGACTCAAATGTTAGTAATGTTATAATACAATTCTATGACCTACTTGTTGTGGCGCCCGACAACTACTGTAGTCATCAGGCCAACAATGAAGCGATTCAGTGAATCTAAATCTAGGTCGACAGGTGACTTAACCTGATAGTGGCTTTATGTTCAATATGTTCAGGGGCTTTTTGTCCCCTGGAAAACTTGTAAATCAATTAAAAGCTCCAAAAAGATAAACCATGATAAACAATAATGGCATGTTAAATAACCATTTAAAAATAATTAGGATAATTATTCAAAGAGCTCTACCAAGTGCCCTTGTATCCTATGGGAACTTTGTTATGTCCCAGGATGCTTTGCATGACAAAGCTTGGGATGGGGGGGGTAGGGGTGGGGCATGGGGCATGGGGCCAAGGGGGGAGGAGAAAGCCTGCAAAACAAGTGTGAATGTGCTTTTTATTCTGAAGAAATATGTTAAAAATAAAGCATGGGAGCTCTGCATGTTGAGAGACGCTGACGCTGATAACTCATTCATTACCAGCTGTCAGTCTTCACTTAAGTGATAAGTGCAGGTGTACGCCACTGTCACAGAATCTGTGGTGGAGCAGGTCATAGCACAGTGCATATACAGGTAACTGCCAAACTACATTTTACATTTTTAGCAGATGCTCTTATCCAGAGCCACTTACACAGTTTCACATTTCTTTACATACAATCCATTTATACAGCTGGATATTTTACTGAAGCAATTCAGGTTAAGTACCTTTAGCTCAAGGGTACAACGGCAGTGTCCCCACCTGGGAATCGAACCTGCAACCTTTGCGTTACAAGCCCAGCTCCCTAACCATTACACTACACTGCCGCCCAACTAAAGGAAACAGCAACATAAAGTGTCTTCATAAGGCGTTGGGCCACCATGAGCCGCCAGAACAGCATCCCGCGATGTAGGCAGCCATGCCATATGATTTACATCGTTCTCATGCTCATCAAACCATTCAGTGAGCACTCGTGCCCTGTGGATGGGGGCATTGTCATCCTGGAAGAGACCACTCCCATCAGGATAGAAATGCTTCACCACAGGATGAAGGTGATCACTCAGAATGGCTTTGTATTTATTGGTGTTTATCTTGCCTTCTAAAGGGTTGAATGGACCTAAACCATGCCAGGAAAAAGCACCCCACACCATAACAGAGCCACCAGAACCCTTCATTTACTCAAGTGTTTCCTTTATTTGGGCAGTTGCCTGCAGTGCCCCCAGTGCTACCAACACATGCATGGATGCATGGACCCCGTTTGTCCCCTTGAGTTGCTGAAGCGTAAGCCACAGCTCTGCTGCATGCAGATATTTGTTTAGTTTACAAACGGAAGTCAAAGCTATTGCACCAATAAGGAGGAAATGAACAAGATTGCCATCTGTGAACGAAATGCAAGGCAACTTAAAATTCCCATGTTCCAGTTGAATCTAGCAAATGATTCTTGTATGTTCAGTCAGATATTTTTTTTCAAGTGGAAATAAAATGTTGTTACATTGTTTTCTACTCAGTCAACATTTCTGTCTTTTGCTCCTGTCTGCATCTGCATTTCCTTGGGAGCTTTTAGCAATTAGTGAAATTCTGATGGGAAGACTGCCCTCTAATGGTCAATTATGTCTCCTGCAGTTTGTGGCACATGCAGGTTCTGCAATAATGGATTAGCCCTAATTCTGCAGTGACAGAGACGTCCATTCCAGTCACTAACACAAGTGCATTAATTACTAGGCTTAATGAACCAAGGTGACCTTGTGCTGAGGTACTCAGCGTTTCACCACTGATATCGAATATTAAATTGATTAAACTGTGCAATTGAGCTTGGATGGAACAAAAACCAGAAACAACTCTGGCTCTGCAGGACCCGGATTAACAATCTCTGTTGCACTAGATAAATATGGCTCCTTTTAAAAATTGTTCCAGATCAACTCTTCTTCTCCTTGATGCCAAAACTCTTACACACAGCCATTACCAATGACTAATATGATAATACAATTATAGATACATGCAATTTGTTTTGTTTTATTAGGCTCTATAACTTGAAGTGAGGTGATTTGTGAGGGGAAAAAAACATTTGTGTTTAGATACAGCACAGGTGTCAAACTCATTCCATCGAGGGCCAAGTGTGTGCAGGTTTTTGTTGCAACCAATGCACTACACCAGGTGATTTCACTAATTAGCTCACTTCTTCAACTAAGGAGGGAACCTAATTGAAATCACCTGGTGTTGTACATTGGTTGCAGCAAAAACCTGCACACACTCAGCCCTCGATGGAATGAGTTTGACACCCCTGAGATACGGTATAGAGCTTATGGAATTAATTCATTTTGAATCCTGCTCAGAGAAATTCTCTAAATGAAATATGATGCCCTCCAAGACAGCAGTGAACAGCACATCTGAAAAACAATACAGATGCAACACATTTGAGCTTATGACCCACGTTTAAGAATGATCAAACAGTCAGTGATGAGGACATAGTATTCATATTCATTATTAGTTAGATATCACCAGGACATTTGCATGGCCTTTGCTGCATTACAGATTTGTGACGCGTGTGAATACGTATAGGATTGCTATCCCTGTTTTAACATGTTAGTTCTATTCAAGCTAATAGTAATATTCTATTATCTGAACTGTCATGGCTTGCTCTCTTTCAGAACTGTGCTATATTATATATAACCATATATTATATGGCTATGGCTTTTGGCTCTTGCATGCCATGAAGTGCTATATCTTCTTGATGAATTGTATGGCTTTCTATTTTCTATTTTCTACTTAATGATTAGGATATATACCAAACTAATGGTCCCAGTGGTTACACCATTCGACGCTGGCCACAGAGACCGGGGTTCAATCCCCCGTCTCGCCAAATTGATAAAGGATATAAAATATGACATTGAAATTTGGGTTATCAATCATGCAATCTGTTCCCTAAGAGAAAATAAGTTGAACCTTTTTTATTACTTGATTTAAATTGTATGAGTTGTGCTCCACAATGTAAGGTTGCCTTTTGCTACTGACCTATACATTCAAAGGGGGAATGATGGTTTGAGTTTTGATATTTGATCCACTTTAAATCAAATAGGAATACAACTTCTCTGAATGTCCCCACAGGGACATCCGTTTCTAGAGATGGCAACGTCCTCCCCTCTTTACAATCATGGCATCTGCTCACCCCACCCCATCCCCACTGTGCTGTATGGCAGTGTAGTGTAATGGTTAGGGAGCTGGGCTTGTAACTCAGAGGTTGCAGGTTCAATCCCCAGGTGGGGCACTGCTGTTGTACCCTTGAGCTAAAGGTACTTAATCTGAATTGCTTCAGTAAAATATCCAGCTGTATAAATTGATTATATGTAAAGAAATCTGTGTAAGTTGCTCTGGATAAGAGCGTCTGCTAAATGCCTAAAAATGTAAATGTAGATGTAACCTATATATGTGGTTGTTGTACATCTGCAGTCCTCCCGGTCCTCCATCATGTGAAGCTGCCCATGCTCTCATGCTAGTTTTCCTTTGTTAACCCTCTTGGCTGCTGTCACACTGGATTTGGTGGTTGTGCCATTTTCATTTGGGGGATCGGAATGGACATAAAAATGAATATATTTTTTTAGAAATGCAATTAATTTGGAAACTGCAAGTAATTAATGGAGGCTGTTTTAACTCACCCCATGAAAACGTTTCTATGAAAAATCGCTTGGATTTTCCCAATTCAGTAGCCAATTATACCCTCAATTTTTTTCCATTAACCCCCCCCCGACGAGCCCGCCGCTGCTCCTCGGAGGCTAGTCTGTTTCTCCCGTACAGGGACGCCTTTCGTGCTTCTCGGCGATCTCTGAGCCAAACGCCGCCCCTGACGGGGCTCTCGGCCAGAGCCAGACTGGCACAGCTAGGTTTCGATATTTCTTATTATAAAACAATATTTTTTTATGAGATCAGAAAGCACTCCAATGTTAACCAATTTTGTACCCATTTCAGCCCAGCGACACAAATGCAAACATTTCAATGTTGAATTGTGAAATAGCAAGAATATCCCACCTGCCTTGCATCACAGACATGCAGGTGGTATTTTAGCATGGTGTTCTATTTCACAAATCACCTTAATTACAGACCATAACTCCAGGACAACAAAATCATCTATTTCTACCAAGCCACCCTGTTATTTATGTTCACTTATTCTGCTTCTGTTGTTTGTAGTGATAGGTTTCTTTGGCCAGCAACAGCTCAATTGCTCCTCTTCTTCCACTTTTGTAACATGTGATTTTGCCTTGATGCTATTGTGTCTTCATCCAAGAATCTTTCACTGCTATTAGTCTTTGCGGATCTACAGAAAACAGCGTGCCTGAAACAGCTGCTGGTTGATGCTACACTGCATGCCCGATTGGTACACTTTTATTTGGCTTGTGAAGAAAAACAAAAGACTTCTCAGAAATCTAAATTGAAGCTAAGTACACTACCGTTCAAAAGTTTGGGGTCACCTTCCATCTGGACTATGGCTAATCGGGCACTCCTTCATTCTTCAGCAAGATAACGACCCGAAACACACCTTGAAGTTGTGCAAGAACTATCTGGTGAAGGAGGAATGTGAACAACAACTCAAACTAAAGACCTGGCCTGCCCAGTGTCCAGACCTCAATCCCATAGAACTTGTATGAGACAAACTGGAAAGGAAGAGTCAAAGCAAAGCAACCCACAAGTTTCTCTGGGAATTGCTGCAGGATAGCTGGGAAAACATGTCGGGTGATTTCCTGCTAAAACTTATTAACCGAATGGCCACTGTTTGTGAGTCTATTCTCACGTCAAAGGGTGACTATTTTGAGGAATCCAAGATTCAATTTTCAATATAATTTTCTTGAACATTTCTTTGATGTTCATTTTGTTCATTGTTACATGTGTTTTTTGTCATTTTAAAGTATTTACAGAAATGTATACGGTGTAAAGCATTGTCAATTATGAGATAAACCTAGTTTCCAGCAGGTGACCCCAAACTTTTGAACGGTAGTGTATAAGTCATTAGTACCTGACACAATACAAGAGATATATGCCCTTATGTCAATGTAGGATTTCAGCATGTACTTGTCAAAACATAAATAGTAACAAACTTAGTAAACTTCTATTACTTTTTTTCAAAATGAAAAGTATCATGACCTGCAAAATGATATGACTTCAAAGGTTTGCCACTAGATGGCGACAGTAACAAACACATCAAGACCTGAGTTTATGCAAGTCTTCTTTTCTGTCTGCTCAGTAGCTACCAATTAAACAAGTGTCATGTGTCTAGCCTTCATTACACCTTCCTGTGGTTTCTGGCCTGACAGGGAAGATGAATGTCACCCCGGTGTGAAATTGACTTCTCAGAGGACACTGGCCTAATTGTGAAGAACATACATAAAACGACCAACAATTGAGTGAATTTGAAAAAATAACTGCAAATATCAAAGGCTAACAAGTATGCTAGCTCTCCATTATACATCTATAAAAGTATGAATTAAATTATGTTGATGGCCAACACACTGTGATGGTTGCACTGAACATCATATCAATAAAAATCAATACACTGAAGTGGACACTTTTCAGTGTATTGATTTATTTATTTCATGAAATCCTCTGGGAATTAGGGTTTTTCAGGGTGCACCTCTCCCTGTAGTCCGGTTTTTGTTAACTTAGGGACGTAGCTGCTTAGTAATACACATGTCTACTTGTTTATGTATTCTATTAGGCTTAGGCATTATTTTCCGCACTGATTGCTTTATTGCTACCTTTGAATCATTGCTACAGATTTACCTACAGGGTCCTAGTTTAACTATGTGGTTGCTCCTAGCACCTGGAACTGTACTTCCTGCTAGGGTGGCTTTCAGCTAAACTGTTCTTGACTACGGTTAACACTTTGTTGTATGTCGCTCTGGATAAGAGCGTCTGCCAAATGCCTGTAATGTAATGTAATGTAATGTTTTTATATTCTTCATTGTGTACACATTTGTCATTTCACATATACAGTAGCGTGTGACTATACCATATAGAGGATGCTGCTACACATGGAAGGGTATTTCAACAATAGTATCAGCGTCTAATTTGTGTAATACTCATAAGAACAGTAAGCCACACAATGTAGAAATATTTGTGATAAATGTTTTTAACTCAGACTTTCCCTTTATTTGAAGGAGAGAGTGTAAAGTGACAGTGTAAATCCCCCAGGCATCAGCCCAGTAACCTGAGGGAGTCTGTTTCCTAACTCAGTCTTTCCCAACCCCTTCAAGACGTACCTTCTTCTACTCAGAGAGAGCCAGCATCCTTAGCAAGTTATTGCTTATAAAACCCTAAAATAATATGTTTTGTTTAAAAAACACCCCACACAATTTACATTCACTCTCAAATTCCTGTTCATTAATGGTTCCCTGACCACATATGATAATAGGAAATACACGAGTGGTATCATATATGATACTTTACAAGAGATACATCAGTGGATACAAGAAGACTATAATCTAATGTTTATGTTAAAATACAATCGAAATAACCCATATTTGTTTTGTTTTAATGTATAAAAATATAAATAATAATAATATAAAAAAGAATAAAATAGGAATAATGTATATATATATATATATATATATACTGTATATATACAGTACCCTCCAAAATAATGCACACCCTTAATAAAGATGAAGAAGGCTGTATAAAATAAACAATACAGCTAATGCGCTATACTGTTTGCTCAAAACTTTTTAAAATTGTATTATTTTATACTAATACAATTGCTGACAGAAAAATATTTAGTTTGACAAGTAATAGTTTTTTCCAAAAAAGATGTCACAATTTTTCACACCCCTGATTTCAGTACTTTGTGCGCCCTCACTTCGCAATGAACACTACTGAGACATCTACTATAGTGTTTCATGAGATTGGTGAACATATTGGGGGGGATCTTTAACCATTGCTCCATACAGAGACTTTCAAGATCCTTCAGATCCTTTCTCTGCACTCATGGACTGCCCTCTTCAATTCAAAGTTTCCAATCAGTTCAAGTCTGGAGACTGAGATGTGGTCAGTTAACAGCTGCCGGGCGCCCGGAGGGATGGGGCAGTCAGTATGCCAGAGGAGGCGGAGCGGAGGGGTCTGGCTGGAGTGTAGGGTGTGATGAGTGTGGGGGTGTGGGGGAGAAGTTCCTCTAGCCGCTTGATAAGCTAGCAGCAGGAATTTGAATTTAATGCGTGCTGCGATGGGGAGCCAGTGCAGAGAGGAGAGTAGAGGGGTGATGTGCGTGAACTTGGGTTGATTAAACACCGGACGTGCGGCAGCGTTCTGGACCAGTTGCAGTGGCTTGATGGTACAGGCTGGTAGGACATAGCAGTTGACGGTGCAGTGGTCCAGACGTGAGATCACCAGGTCCTGGACCAGCAGTTGTGTGGCCACGAGGAACGGTCAGATTCTCTGGATGTTGTGGAGGGAGAATCGGCAGGTCCGGGTGATTGCTGCGATGTGGCCCAAGAAGCACAGCTGGTTGTCCAGAGTCACTCCAAGACTCCTGGCAGACTGGGACGGAGACACTATGGAGCCTTCCCACGGTGATTGACGCATCAATCATTGGGGAGCCCTTCGCTGGGAGGAATAGCAGCTCCGTCTTCCCGAGGTTCAGCTTCAGGTGGTGGGTGGACATCCAGGCAGAGATGTCAGAAAGGCATGCAGAGATCCACGCCGGGACCTGGGTCTCAGAAGGAGAGAAGGAGAGAAAGAGTTGAGTGTCATCAGCATAACAGTGATAAGAAAAACCATGAACAGAGATAACAGAACCAAGTGATTTAGTGTACAGGGAGAATAAGAGGGGGCCTAACACCGAGCCCTGCAGGAGTGAACAAATTGAAGGATGTCCAGTCAGGGAGGGGTGAGAAGGAAGACAGGGGGGTGAGAGGTTTAGGTAGCGAGATGGATGAGGGAGGGTTAGGTGAGGGAGAGGATGGGGGGAAGGAGTTGTGAATGTCATCAACCTTGCGAAAGAAGGATGCAAAGTCATCCAGAGTTAGAAAGGAGGGGGGTGGGGGAGGAGGAGGGGTGAGGATAGAAGAAAATGTAGAGTACAGTTTGCTAGGATTAGCAGCAAGCAGAAGATTGAATCTTGGAAAAGAAAAATGCAGATTTAGCAGACGAGAGGTTAGAGGAAAAAGCAGCTAGGAGTGTGTGGAAGTCGGTCAGAGCCACAGGGGATTTTGATTTCCTTTCTGCCGCTCGTAGTTTGAGTGGGTCGGCCCGAATGGAGTCAGTTAGCCAGGGGTTGGGGGGTCGGAGATGAGCAGGTTTAGTGGAGAGAGGACAGAGTGAATCAAAGGAGGAGGAGAGAGAGGATAGTAGGGTGGATGAGGCTTCCTCAGCAGGTAGCCGAGAGAAGGCATCAGTAGGGGGAAGGGATGATAGAACAGTAGCTGACAGGACTGTGTTAGAGAGAGAGTGGAGGTTGCAATTGACAGAGACAGTGGTGAAGAGAGTTTAGGCACAGAGGGGAGGGGGAGGGAAAAAGACAGAAAGTAGTGATAGAGATAAACTTTAAAAAGTAGCAAGTTAATGCAGAATTATTTTTGTGGGATTTTATTTAAAATGATTATTAGGGATGTGAATAGTTATTTAAAGTAGCCTAGAAGTCTAGTTAAAAAATGTATTTTTCTCTGAGCAATTGTATTACTATAAAATAATGTCATTTCCCATTTGTGTCTGTGCCATTGTTTATTTTATACAGCCTTCTTTGCTCATATTTATCAAGGGTGTGAATAATTTTGGAGGGTACTGTATATATATAGAGAGAAAAATGTTTATTTTTTGATATGGATTTTTTTCTCTCATATTTTGAGTGTAAGATCAAGCTGATGAACAACAAAAACATTTTTCCATAGCCTTTTTTGCTCATCTTCACCAAGCGTGCCAATACTTCTGGAGGGCACTGTATATATGTACACAACACACATATTTTGTTTGGCCATGCTGGTATCGCTTTTGAAACTGCTGTGCAGAATGCGCGTGACCTTAAATGAACTCATGCAGGGGTAGGTCCTCTAGTTCCAGAGATGTTTATGATTTTTCCTCCTTCTGAACCTTTAACTACATATTTGGAATAATTATCAGTGCTCAGAGTTTCAACATTCTGACTCTTAAATATCAATCAAGCTGTGCGATGAAGCTCGGACGGAACACAAACCTGAAACATCTCCGGCACTCAGGGACCAGGGTCTGTCTGCTTGCCCCTGAACTTGTGCAATAAACACCAAAGATTAACATCACACATTTCTTTAAACCCTCCATAAAGTTCCATGAAGTTCCATAAACCTTCATGTGACCCCCCCTGTGACCCCCCCTGTTCAGTCAGCCAAAGGCACAGTATGAACACAAGCAACGAGAATCACAGTTCCTGTGTAAGCTGTTCCTTAGTTACAGGCCAGCCGCATTCCACTATTCAGATGAAGAGCTCATACGCAAAAACCAATAATCGCCATTCCTGCCAAAACAGAACCAAGCAAGCGGTGATTGAGATGACAGTGCTGTCTTTGCGACTTCCAAATTGTTTTGTTGCCAAACTCGATATGTCTCACGCTTTATGTGCAGTTATCGCTAAGACGGCACTGTGATCTCAATCACGGCTTGTTTGGTTTGGTTTTGGCAGGAATGGCGATGATAGATTTCTGCGTATGAACTCTTCAAATATACCATTTCTCTTGCTCTGGTAAAATTATTTTCTCAATTAAACACATTTTCATCTGTCAGTATTTTTCTTAAGTGACCTCCAGAAAGGTATAAAGGTGTGGACCGTGTGGAAAGCCTGTAGTTACACAATAGCTATTGTCTAGATTGCAATACCGGTAATGAATCATCTTTTATTTAGAAACATTTGTGATTTTGCATTACATTACATTTCCCAAACATTTCTCATCAGTTAGCAGGGAATGTTGACACTCTAAAGGTTCCAGCGGTTCCAGAGCCAACTGGTGCAAACATATTGCAGGCTAAAACTGGCCCTACAGTATGTCATCTACCAGTATTGGTAAACAATTGAATACACCAAACATGTGACTATCAGTCAGCGGCCTATGCTGGGCAGAGATTGGTACATTAGAATTGCCCAACAAATTTGTCACATGTTGCCTGCCAAAGGGAAAACCACATGAAGGGCCTACTTGAATCATTTGTATTGGGTCACTGCTGGTAGCCAGTGTTGGAGCATTCTGAACCCTTTGGGTTGCTGACAAGCGACACTTAATGTTGGGCCTCTGATAAAAATGACATAAGGCCGACATTGGACAAACTGGGTCGCCCAAGACCCCCAGAGATGGTCTGTTCTTATATGATCATTTTAAAAAGCCTTTACAACGGCTTGGAGGTTTGGAATAGTTCCCAGCCAGTTCCTGAGGTTTGGAGTACTCAATAGATAAATAATCATTTCCTATAAAGCCATGTTCCTTTAAGAATTCAATGTTAAATGTTCGAACTTTCCACATTGCAATAATATACTTTATTCAATAAACCCAGAGAAAAATAATAGATACAACAAATCTTAAAAAAAACCATAAATAATAAACTTATTGCCAATTCCAGTTTCTTAAACAAGATAAATCTTACTTCAGATTAAGGTACAGTTAAATGTTACATTGAATATACCTGAAGGTATAGGTTGTTATGTGTGGATCAATGGTTCGAAATCCATTTTTATTCCAAAGTTTCTCTCGCCTCCTAATTTGGAATACCCAATAGCGTTAATAAGCCTGTCCCTGCAATGTCTTCCTTCTATTCAGAAGAGATCAGACAAGCGTGTAACGTCCTTTGAAGCAAGGTCTACCAGCTACACTTCGTGTGCAGCTGGCACAGGCAGACTGCAGGTGCCCGGTGAACCGGAGGATCTGCACTCGTGTGGTGAGCCAGAGCACCTACTGCAAACCCCCCCCCCCTCCTGGGCCACACTACGGCTAATCATGGACGCCAGCCTTAAAACCTATATGCAAATGTAGCAGAGCTCCGTAAAGTGAGTTAAGCGTCCGCTACGGAATGTGACGTCAATAAGAATATGATTAGTTGCCCGGAGCTGGAGACTGGGGTCTTTAGCTCAGCGGGCTAATCATGTCTCTTGTTGTGTTGGGGGCCTCGGTTCAAAACACCTGCAGGCAGAAGCAACTCCGTTACACAATACTAAATGGAAATATAAATGTTGTATTGGATAGAAGGGGAGTTAACATGATTTTAAGTTAATACTTTTTTTTTGGATGACACATTCCAGTATAGGCTTTAAACATGAAACGCCTTCAATGCTTTAATAATATGTAAAAACAGGGCATTCTTGTTACATTTACATTTTACATTTTAGGCATTTAGCAGACACTCTTATCCAGAGCGACTTACACAGTTTACATTTCTTTATATACAATCCATTTATACAGCTGGATATTTTACTGAAGCAATTCGGGTTAAGTACCTTTAGCTCAAGGGTACAACGGCAGTGCCCCACCTGGGAATTGAACCAGAAACCTCTGAGTTATAAGCCCAGCTCTCTAACCATTACACTACACTGCCAGCCATGTTGTATTCATTTCTTCTTATAGCACAGTCTTGACAACCCCAGGGAACATATTCGCAGAACAATCAGAGCACAGCAAATTCCATTCATCCTCTGAAGGACGCTTGTCTAAGCCCAACTGTGTCAGGTCAGCGTTTTTAACATGGCTCTCCAATGAACACGGCATAATTACAAAGGGATTTTTACTTCTGAAGAGTGCCTCCTGAAATAAAATTCAGCCTGCAGCTTTCTGTTATATTTTTCACCTAGTTGAATCCAGGCAATAGGAATGAAATAATGAAATCATTTAATGGACACTGGATTGCAATGTTGTGAGTCCTTAGCATGGAACTGCCCTTCCACAAATAGGCACGATGAAAGTGGCCTTGGACCGGTGGGTATTTTTGGAAGCGCAGCTCTGAGTTCTAGATTCTGCTTATATCTATTTCCAGCTCCGTTTATCCCTCTATTTATGAATTTTGAAATAGTTTTAATCACCCATTTGTGAAATGTCTTCACAGTGCGATAATTGTGTATTTGCTGAGTGATAGATATGTGTGAAATGTGATCCAAGCAAAAGATTATTTGTGATATGAGTGAAAGATGATGGTGCTGTTTTCTGACTTGACAATAAAATTAGCTGCAGACTACAGGTTTCACTGGAGAAATATAAACCTTTGCCCATAAATCTGTGCCTTCAGATTATCTTTTTTTATTGAATGGATTTATTTCAGATCATCAAACATAAAAAGGTCATATTGAACAAAATTCTAAACTAAAGAGCTGCTTTTAGGGTCATCATGAAGAAAGCTCTGAGAACAAAATCTGAATGAATGAATGAATGAATGAATGGATGATGAATGAATGCATTCATTATGAGACATAAATGAGACGAGACTGAAATTAAGGCTAATGTTTTCCCCAATGGCAGAATTACTCATACTATGGCGTCTACAGTCAGGCAGTGCTGGTGAAACCAGAACCTGTCAATAACACAGAGGTCTAGAGCGTCTCTCACATGCGTGCCCTCCAGTCCCTGAGGCCCCACCCCTTTCACTCATTCACCTGCACATTTCACAAAGCAGTTATAAAGACCAGACTCTATGACTGTGTATCTGATCCAGTCCCCCAACAGCACACACGCACACACACACGCTCGCACACGCACACACACACACACACACATACACGCACACACACGCATGCACACACATGCATGCATGCATGCACGCACGCACGCACACACAC
Source organism: Aldrovandia affinis (assembly GCA_029706075.1). Classification (NCBI taxonomy): domain Eukaryota; kingdom Metazoa; phylum Chordata; class Actinopteri; order Notacanthiformes; family Halosauridae; genus Aldrovandia; species Aldrovandia affinis. Next base: position 287,037 of record JAINUG010000124.1, on the reverse strand, counting down.
ACACACACACACGCACACACACGCACACACATGCACACACATGCGCACACACACACACACACACACACACATACACACACACAATCACACACATGCAAACACATTCTCCTAGACCTAAGAAAGTATAGACTGGATTACATAATTCATCTCCTTTTTTGGCTCGTCATCACAGGGCAGTCATAATGGTGGGGGGCAGGAAGGGGTTGGGGGGCAGGAAGGGGGTGGGGGGGGGTTGAAGGGGGGCTGGTATGGGTGGTTGCAGTGGTGACGCAGATGAACCCACCCAAAGGCATGGCGACATATTAGGCAATCTCAGACATGGCGTGCAACTTCCCCTGGCAGACGCCCAGCAATTGTAATGTTTTAGCTACCGAGATACCTAATCCTGCCCTAATCATCCGCTTACGCAAGAGGTATAAAATCATAACAGATGCACTGAGATAGCTGCCTCAGATAGCTGTAAATCACGCTGTCCTCTGTCGAAACCCACAGAGTTGACATACAGAAAAATCTTGGTGCTTATCATTCTTTTATGTTGACATTTGACCTTTTGCATGGACCAAGAAGGCAGTTCATTAGTTTCATTGCTTTGACTTCCCTAATGCACGCTCTAATTTCAAAACCCCACTCTTACCGTCAAAGCAATAAATATTCCGAGATTGAATCTCAAATGCAGTTTTAAAGTTCAGCTGAGGACAAAGGGGAAATTTTAATCTTTTAATCCACCATGAATCACACAAAATGAATTGACCGCCAGCTCATTTTTCAATGGGAATAATGGGATTCAGGCTTAGCTAACATGATAACTATTTATATTAATGTGTAGTGAAGGTCTTTTTAGTGTGCTTATTTTTTTCAATTTTTATTCCATCGTGGTCATGCCAGGAATGCATTGTATCTCTGCCAGTCTGCCCCATATTGTGAGCGCTAGAGATTTACTTGTCAATTAGTTACTATACCATTCCAGACTGTGTGTGATCTATACCATTCCAGACTGTATGTGATATATACCATTCCAGACTGTGTGTGATCTATACCATTCCAGACTATATGTGATATATACCATTCCAGACTGTGTGTGATATATACCATTCCAGACTGTATGTGATATATACCATTCCCGTGTGTATTGCCCATAACTATAAAAAAAATAATTCACAACTAAAAGCAATTGAAAAAAAGTATTTTATTCATTTTATCCATTTATACCATTTCAGAAATGTACATATTTACATTTAATGTTTTACAAAGTGACTTTTCACTTTTCGTTTATGTGACATGGCAGCATGCCCTTATAAGGCGCCGGCGCTGGGTGCGTGTCACGGAGAGCAGCTCTCAGGCAGCGAGAGATCTGTAAGCCCCAGGCTGGCGGATGGCCCAGAGATCTGTACACCCCTGGCTGGCGGTCTATCAGGGACTCGGATCGAAACCCGCGTCTCTACCAGACCAGCCCTGGTCGTCAGTCCGATCAGAGGCGGCATTTGGCTGTCCGTCTCCGGGGGAGGGGGGAGGGAAGGGAGAGCCGGCACGAGTCCGTCGAGGAGAAGGTTAAGGCGTCCGTGGAAGACTTCCCGTCTCGGAAGAGGCAGGAACACTCAACCAGGAATGTGTGTCTCGCTCCCGGAGGACGGGCGGCGGACTCGTGGGGGTGGGGAATTGAAACAAATTGAGGGTTTAATTGGCAACCAAATTGGGAGAAAAACTAAAGAAAAAATAAAATAAAAAATAATAATATCTGTACACCTGTTGTGCCGTACGTCGTGAATGCGCAGTGTGCGAGTGTGACAAGGGGCCGTATCGCCAGAGTGCGCTCAGAGCCGCCGCGCCGGGGCCGTATCGCCAGAGTTCAGGGAAACAGGAAACTGCCCCGGAAACATGGAGGAGAGGAGAGGGGAGGGGCAAATACAACAGATCATCTTTGCCACCATAAGAATGTTCCTGTGAACGCCATGATAACGCCTTTCAAAGATGTTTGTACCATTATGAAAATGTAACGTATATTTATGGCAAGATATATCATCCAAAATATAAGGAATACCTTTTAATATACATTAAATAAGTGGCACACCTTACAAAAAATACATATATTTTTGCTACTCTCATGTACATTCCATGTAATATGGAACTATATATATTATATATATATATATATATACAATCTACAATATCTCCACAAAATGGCATATATGAAAGCAGGAAGACTTTCTAATACATGCAGCATATTCTGGCAAATATTAACAAATTATTCCCTAACATTTGGATTTTATATTATTCCCAATATTTTCTGTTCACAGGGGAACATGGGGAAAAGCGATAGCAGGACCGCTGCCTCTGTGGTGCAACTGAACTGCTGACTCAAGCACACCTAGCACCGCCTCCCAACTCAGCTCTTCAAAGTTGAAAAGAAAAAGGCACAGACCTTGCAGGCAAGCAGGAAACGGGAGATAAGTACGAGGGAAGGGGGGAACGAACAGGTCCACGGTGGGGGTTGGGGTGGGGGTGCAGGAGCGTGATAGAGGATAGCCAGGTAGAGGCTGCAAGGCGAGAGCTTTGTCAGCGATAAGTCCTCCGTCTCCATGACTGGCCTGTGGTCTCTGCCTCGATTCGAACCCGGGGGGCTAACTGGGCTGCACAAGGGCTGCGCTGTCAGCCGAAGCCACTCGATACCTCAAAGGTCAAAGGTCAGGGGCTTGAAATGACAGACGGCCCCGCTGCCTCGGATAGGCATCCTAGCTCCCCGTTAGAAACTGAAGACCAGTTCGTCTGAGTAAATAGGACAGCCATTCGCCTGGGTGGTCCCGATATAGGACAGCTTGTGTGCGTGGGCCGCATGCGCTCTCTTACTCTCTTACTCTCTTCCTCACTCTCTCTCTCTCTCTTGCTCCCTCTGCCTCCAGCTGGGACAGGCCCTGATCGGTTTTTTGAGATGCCGGTCAGGGTCTCTGGTCCGATGGCGCTCATCTTCTCGAGCAGGCGTGGCTTCAGGAGCAGTCCTCTCTCTTTCTCTTTTGTTTGCTGTGCTTCAGATTCAGAAGACTGAGGTCTTGAGAGGTTTTCTGAGGTTTGCTAGTACTTGAACAAGGTCTGTCTACCTCGTGGACCCTAGTGCATTTTTGAAGTGGATGTTGTCTTTCGCAAAATCCCAGTAAGATACATAGAGAAAGGTTCACGCCCCACACCAAACCTGTTAACACACTGCTAACACACTGGAGCACAAGATGAGAACAGCTGGGCAGCTTTAAAAATCCTATTGTGGCCGTGTAGTGTCCACATTTGACTCAACGACAGGACGGTACAGTACTTTTGAGATGGAACATTAAAGTACATGACCGAAAAAAAAAAAAAAAAAGCAATTAAATTGTTTCAATCCACTTTCAAAAGGTTGGGTCTTTTTCAGCAGAACAGAGATTCATTATTCTCCAAACAGAATGTGGGCACAATCTGGTCCGTCGTGCCAGAGTCCAGTTCTCTACTTCCTGTTTCCTGTGCGCCGTGGAACCACGGGTGGATGAGTATCTCCGCGGCCGTGAGCCTGTCCCAGGGCTCCTTCCGAAGCAGGCTGCGGATCAGGCACTTGGCCTTGGGGGACATAGTGTCGGGAAGGCAGAACTGGCCCCTGCGAATCTTGGAGAAGAGCGCACTGGGGTCCGAGTCATGGAAAGGGTAGCGACCCACCAGGAGGGTGTAGAGCATGACCCCCAAGCTCCACACATCCGCCTGCTTCCCGGAGTAGGAGCTGGAGCTGTTGAGGATCTCAGGGCTGACGTAGGCCGGGCAGCCATGCTTATCCGACATGGAATCGCTTTCTCCCTCGAGGACGTGACAATCTTCCAGACTCTCCAGCTTCAGATGTGTCCTTAGAACAAGAAAGAACAATCAATCAATCAATCAATCACACAGCGCTTCACAATTGGCATTTTCCAGAGGGAATCAAAAAACTGAAAACCATTGGAGCCAATGTGGGAGACTGGAAAATGATTCCCTGACCCCTTAAAAGGCGGTCGAGATGAACTCCTGGAAGAACAATATTATTATTATTAGTAGTAGTGGTAGTGGTGTAGAAGTGGTAGTAATAGTGGAATATACATGTAGATATTATTAGAGATGCTATTATTAGTTCTACAAGCCATAGTTGGAGAACTAATTAGAGTAGTAAAATTAATTTGTTCTTCTGAAGTCCTGAAGCAGGGCAACATAAACAGCCAATACAGTATTAGCTGTATCATTTGTACTCCGGATGAACCGTGTGTGGCTCACTTAAAATGAGTAAAAATGGGATATCAGGTTAAAGCACTCAAGGCTTTAACCTCAGGGTGCTGGCCAGGCCACAGACATATGGTCCTATACCTGTCTGCCAGCTTCTCTGAGTGTAGTACAAGGAAGCCACTGTTTCTTGTTCCAAGAATTTCAAAGAATTTACTGGTGGTAGAGTAAGACTAGTGGTTGAGTACTGTGGAACAACCTACCAAAACTGATAAGGGAATCAGACAGAGTCTCAATATTTAAGTCTAGGCTAAAGACGTACCTCATAGTCAGGCATACCATCAATTATAATGTAGACACAGAGCTGGAGGAAGTGTGTAGCCACAGAGTTTCTGGGGCAGAAAGAACCTTACTGTTACCTCTCGACAGCTGTGACCCCACTTTTCTCAGGCACACTTTCTTGAAGGGGTGGGTCTATTTCTTGCCCCTCTCATGACTGCTTAGATTCTCTATCTCTGTCCTAGTATCTATGCTGCCACAGTTCACTTCTGGTGGGGCCCCCATATTTAATCTTTCCCTATACGCATGTATTGCTTTTCTCTAACTGCTGGGGTGTCTGCTCTCTCTCTCACTGATGTGAGTCCCAAGCCTACTCCACCTTCAGAACCAGCTATCTACCCCCAGGCACTTGTCCCAACCCGCTACCCCACCCCAGGACCACTGGCTCCAGTTGCCTACAGACAAATGAAGTCCCATGTTGAGTTGTCTTGCACATGGACTCATTGACCGCTGTTGGTCATCACAAGCTCAGACCCTGGGCTGGCCAGAGGAGGATGGGCTCCTCCCTCTTGGGTCTGGTTCCTCCTAAGGTTTCTTCCTATTTGTTCCACCTACTGTTTGACTTTGACTTATATTCTTGCTCACAGCTACAAACTGAATAAAAAGCCAAATTTACAGTGTCTATTATAACTATATATAAACACACACCTTAAAAAAACATATTTACATATAGACAAACAGAGTACAAAAACCACACCCCCAGGGGCGGAGTTAGGTCAGTTCTCCCTTGCCACTGTTGCCTTGGCTTGCCTTTATGGGGGTTCAGGCCAGGTCTGCTGTAAAGCGTATTGTGACAAACGTTTTGTAAAAAGCGCTATACAAATAAAGTTTGATTGATTGAATGAATGCTGCAACAGCTGCAATTAAATTCCAGGTCACCCCTCTCCACTACGCTAACAACCGACCTTCATACACGGGAAACGGCAAATTCAATACAAAATGTATAGCTGGTCTCTATAGCAGTGGACATAACACTTTTGGAACACAATAAAGGTCTTCTTTTCTTTTTGGAATCGGTGCAAAACCAGTGATAAATCAGTGAACCTTTTGTACCTGAAAGAGAAGCTGAAGTCCAAGTGTGAATATTCACATCATACTACATATCCATCTGGCCCAAAAGACGGGGGAAACAGCCCTAAAACTGTCTCATCTAACACACAGTGGAACAAGTGGAGGGCATAAAGCACCACAGAACATAGCGTTACGTAATTAGTCCTTGATGAAACACAGGCGTGCATAAATAATGGCTCCACAACGTCACACACACAGACACTTCACACACAGACCCGGACAGCATTGGCCTATCTTTAGCGCCATTTCCCGTAGGAATAACAAGACTCGGTCCCTAAATAGAGGGCCATCAGTAGCCGGGAATCAGAGCGTCCAATTCACCGAGGTGAGCGGTCGTCTGGTCGCCCTCCCCGCTAATCGCGTTCACCGTTTCACAAACGGCCATGTAACATGAGCGAACCCCTTGTCTTTCGCCATCCGCTGATAATTCACGGCAGGGCCATTAAGTTATCAATTTCAAAACCCATTCCTCCATGTAGTGATAGAGATAGCGGTGGAAACTATGAGTCAGCCGGGCGGGGAGGGTGTCCTCTTCTCCTGCTCCGCGTTTAGCACCTGCGTCCCCAGCACCACCGCGCCGGCCCATGCTTAATTGCCACATTAGTGACGCATGACACTATCAGCCTTTGCCACACACGCGTTTCAGAATTAGCATGGCAGCTTGCGATATTGAGTTTCAGCTCCAGGCCGAGCCTGCTGCAGCACTGTGCCCTCAGCGGCGGGAGAGCACCCTTCGTGGAATTCAGGTGCAGACAACCGTCTTCCTTTCCCCCTTTTGAAACAGTGACTCGTACTGAGGGACGAATGAGCACGGGTGAGGAAAGGGCCTATGGTTACAGTCGATAGTTATGCCATAAGCGAGTCCACATTGTGAAAAAAGGGAAAAGGAATGGAAAAAAAGAATGCTTTACTCTTATGTATACATGCGTTTGGTTTGCGTATGAGCCGAAAGGGTGGCTCAGCATTCTGAGCCGGACATGATGCTATCACAAGGAAAAGTCCGGTGGCAGTATGGGGTTAACGTTTTTCCACACGGCGATCAAATGTCTAGATTTGTTTTTTTATGATTACATCACAATCAGTGAGGTTGAAACCGGGGGCATTCTGGGTCAAGCGCAACGTTGGGGGTTTTTTGTCGTAGTGACACATCAACGCAAGCTTATCTCCGGGCGAAGGGAACAAAGTCTCAAGGGTTTATGATCTTGCACCACCATCGCTGCTTTGCATGCCCAGGGGTGAGTCATAAGGCTGCAGCTGCACCATCGAGAGAATGGCGATCCTGACCGCTCTCACTCCCGCCTGCCCAATTACATTCGCTCCCAAAAAAAAAAACTCTCTCCTTATCTGCAGGGATAGGCCACAGATGGGGAGGAAGAACAGGGTGTTACGCAAGCAGAAAGCAGGTAAATCGCACTGCACTTTATCACTGATAGAATGTCCATTTTACATTTTAAGCATTTAGCAGACGCTCTTATCCAGAGAGACTTAAAATATGTGCATTAATACATGGTAGGAACAATCATAGATCGCGCAAGATATGTCCATGGATAACATTTTAAAGAAAGTTATTAAAGGAAACCTCAACGTTAATTAGATTCTTAACAGGCCACAAATAAGCTAAGAGACTCCAGAAGCCACGAGAAATCATAGACCAATGGTTCGCAATACTCTATCTCGAAGAGATGCTAGACAATAGGACCTTGCGTAGAAGAAATTGAACTGATGAATCTGCTCTTTGCCATGAGGTTGAAGTAACAACTTCAAAGTCAGAGAATTGTGTACGGACACCTCTCTCTCATTCACTCAGCCTGCCAGAAGACATGTCTGGCAGTTACTGAAGCCAAACCGCCATGCTGATACTGAAGACCCGTTGACTACCATGACTACCAGCTCCTTGATAAGCCAGCATGATGCTTCTTTTGGACGGCAGTTTTGCTCAGCATCCCAGGTGCCCACACACTCATAAGCATGGTGACAGTCCCTACCCCACAATCTCCCTAACCCACAATCTCCCTACTCCACAATCTCCCTACCCCAGTGGTTCCAACTCTTCCGAGTCCAGGGTCACGGCCATGGACAGTTTGGGAATTAATGCATTTTCTGTGACCAAAATGTACACTAACATATTTGTTCAAATAAGGAATAGAGTTTATTTAATCACATATACCAAAGCACTTATACCACCCAGCACAGTGTTTAGTATGATTAGTATGAATGCCAGTGGAAGGGGTATGAAGTGGGCTTTAGCGGGCTTATCTGGTGACCCACACGTGGGACCCGAGTCCGGACCTACACTGCGGGGATAACCACTGCTCTAAACCCACAGCTCCAGCGAACTGCAGACAGCTCTGAAAACAGGATGCAGTGGGAATCTCTCTTACCTCTTCTCGTTACAGAAGACAAACTTCCTGAGTTTGAGGTCTCCCAAGACGACGCCGGACTGGTGGCAGTGGGCGACGGCGGACGCCACCTGATGGAAGAGGCGGGACGCCAACTCCTCCCCCAGTTTCTTGCAGCTCTTCACCAGCATGTGCATGTCGCCGTAGTCCTTCTCCAGGAAGACGTAGGCCTTCTGGTCCCCCAGGATGATGTCTTTGATGTGGGCGATGTTCCTGTGTGCTGGAAGGACACTGTGAGCCCTGATCTTCTCCTGGTACTGCACCATGTTGAACACCTTGGGGTTAAATGACAGAACTGTGAAACTCAGAAGCAGATACAATTTTGTTCATCTCAGGGTTAAGTTACTAAGTCACAGCTAGGAGGACCAGCCATTATACCCAGAATATGTATGGACTGTGGAAAACAAACGTGAGCAAAGCTTTAATGCTGTAGCTGGAAAAATTTTACTCATCTTTGATTTGTTTGAAAAGTCATTCTTTTCAACACAATGTCACATTTATGTTTAACTGACCCAAATGAAACAAAGGGGTTTCCTGATTTGGAGAAGAAAAATGTGATTGAACTTTAGCAAATACAAGAATTATACGTGCACAGCAGCTAAATATGCCATTTAGACTTGCAGCAAAGGGCTTCCCAAACAAAATCCATTGTCCCATTGTTCAGCCCAATGGTAACATAGCAACATCATACTGCAGAGAATGTATTTATTTATTTATTTATTTTAAATGATGAGGGGGGGTATTGTACGTGAAGGCCAGCGGCATTAGCGTATCCATTAATATATTCTTCCAGCCAGCCGTGCGCAAACGCCCTAAGGTAATTTGAGACAAATTCAAATTCCATACACGCTTGTTGCCTGGCGTGCCTTTGCATATCACATTTCTGTTTAGCGTCAATTACCAGACTTGCTCTTATACAAATTATTCACGTTGATCCAGACAGGGATTTAAGGTCGTGTATTTAACTGGACGTCATGACTACGGGGCACGGGGGACGAGGTGCGTTTAACCGAATGAGCAACACATTAACAAGACGTATGCTTCACAGGAAACAACAATTAGTCCCTTAGTCATGCATTTGATAACGATCCTCCCTGTACTGTACTATACTATACGAGGTCGTAACAGACACGCTACACTGTTAAGGTCTCCCCATCGCGTACACCAACGGCATTTTAATATCCGACGCTTTCAAGATGAAACACATTGAAGCCATTGTTCGCCGAATCGCAGATGACTTTGACACCAGTCATCTGGAACCATTTTAAACTTGCGACATGTGGAATTGACTAAGCACCCTTGGATATCACAAAACGCACATGCAGTACATTCATAAAATAGCTAAATGGCGTGTGCACGTTTTAACAAAACAGCACGCATTTTAATGTTAATTAGATGAGCATCGTTTTGAAAAGTCTGTTACTTGCCTTGCACACGGACTCCTCTCCGGTGTGCACGTTTAAAGCGCTCTGAACTCCATCCCTGTCCGCGATCGGTATCAGTAGAAACTGCCCGATGCGGGACGGTCCTTGGTGAGTTGGGGTGCCGCTGAAGGGAGCCGACCACAGGGGCGATCCGGGTGAGGTACTGAGGTAACCCGCATCACTCGAAGACTCGCTCAGCCTCGGGCACTTGGACACCGGCTCGTCGGAGTCGATCCGTTTGTATCTCCCATTTCGTACAAACGACACCGGACTGGTCCTCTGCACGTTCATATTAACGTGCACCAGTTTTTTTTTCCTCCAACGAAATTAGCTGTCAATAAATGTTGTGCATGTATTTATTTCTCCCAAAAACCTATTTAATATTGTATCTTTGCTCAGTTATTTTGCTCCTCGATAGCCTAATGCCAATTAAAAAATATTGCTGTTCACAATTCCCTTGCAAAATATTTTTAACTGAATTTGATTTGATTTCAAATAAAAAGCAGCCGATTTATTTAATGATTCTTCGTCCAAGTTGTTCGGCAAGTGCGCTTGCAGCCCTCCCGAGTGAGTAGACCCGTTCCACTCCGTAGGATCGAGGCAGCGGAAGGTGTGCGTGAGTGCCGTGCGGTTGGATTTCCTCGGAGCTCGAGTGACCTCGGCAGTTGAGTAGTTGTCTAAAACTACGATGCTATTTCCACCCCGCGCTCGTCTGAGGCACGGCACAACTGGGACTCCGCCTGGTACTGCCTCTTCGATGACACACACACTACACGAAACCGACCCCGGCGGTTGTGCAATCCGCAAACATCATCTCCCTGGCCATCGCACGGAGCGCGAGCGACATTGGGCGCGCGCTGAGACTGCAGGTGAAATGCGGGCAGGTTGTCTCTGCGCGCGCTCAAAAGGCAGTGTCGGGAAACGCGTCGGTAAACAGGATCAAACGATAACTGCCTGTAGTAGGACGACACATTTATTTATACTTGTAAGCTTGCCAAATACCTTGGCGTTGCGAAAGCGCACGGCCTCGGAGAAACGGCACTTTCAATCGTTCCATTAAACGTTTCCATCCTTGTTCGCTGAATAGTTTGGCAGCATTGCCGATTACTGCAGTTCTATTTCTGAACACCTCTTAAGACTTAATTTACAACCAAAAAAACAAGGTGTTCCAGTATCAGATACCACTAAAATTATCAGCAGTAGGTTGCACTCTTATTTGACCAAATCTGTTCCAACTATTTTTATTTTTAAATGATTAAATATGTTCCACATTCCAAAAGTAGCTTGCTCCTGCAAAAAGAAAAAAGCTACATCTCAGATTCAGTTCCAAGGTGTTCAACAGTACAGGGCTCTAACCACTACTACTATAACCTAATAATTAATGCCCACAATGCTGTGCTCTAAAGCAACCATTTCCCACACACACTCCAGCAGACTGCCTCTGATCTCCATTATGACACCAAAAGTAAATCTTAACCTAAAGGCAGGGTGATTATACTCATTATCCCCAGTCAGCTAACTAATGCATGCAAGCACAGGTCAGTCATGTGTAACATGCTGACAACATCACATCGCCTTTCAGCGGCAGAATTTTAACCTCTCAGAATTTAATGTTATGTCACAATGGTTAAACCATTGCAACTGCTTGAGTGCATGTAACTAATCTTTTAGGCAGGGGCCTGAGAGACATTTTCACAAAGAATGGTTTACAATTTTGTACTCACATAATGCCTCACATGGTGTACTACGGGTGTGTGTGTGTGTGTGTGTGTGTGTGTGTGTGTGTGTGTGTGTGTGTGTGTGTGTGTGTGTGTGTGTGTGTGTGTGTGTGGGGGAGGGGGGTTACTGGAGACACAGATATCGCTGCAAAGCAATTTCACAATGCGCTGTGGTCCCACCTACAGTTTCGCATGTCCTTGTCTGAACCCGCATCACAGATTGAACAGATTATACACAAGATGTCCCTATGCCGAAATAGGCAAGATTAGCCAAATGTCATTTAAATGTCCTTTACCAAAAAAACAAAAAAATAAATCAAGCCATGATATGAAATGAAGCCCTGCTACAAATGAGTCATCTCTATTGTCCTTGGAGACTTCCACCTGCGTTCCGGAAAGCGTCTCTACCATTTTGTGCGTAATTGCTGGAAAGGTGGATGAAAGAATGTGTTGACAGCACAGGCAATTGCATCAGGTGACCTTTCTCGATGGGAATGAAAGCGTTCGGAACTCACTGGCAACACAAAATGCTGGGGCAAACCCACAGTCCAGTCTGTATGACTACACGAATGTGCCATTTCAAGAGCTTGTGTCAGTACAATTTAAGATTACGTGGCTGATTAACCAGGTAGGCCTGAAGCATATCTTCCTGTTCATTCACACACTGGCATTGGCATTGTGGCATGGAGCGAGGCTAGTGTGCACGCGGTAATAAGATTAGGGGCCTTGGGAGGCAGCGGGAATGGAACATTCTGACCCGGAACTGCAGGGGCAGCTCAACACATCGAGGCCAACATTGGTACGCTGTCCCAGGTCTGAGATCCCATAAAATATGCTGCTAATCATCCTGGTAAATTGGAACAAATTAGTCATGCCCCCATTAGCAGGAGCACACAGATGTTGGCATGCAGGAAACAGGCTTTTGCTCACCCAACCTGAATCGCGTAATTAAAGGCAACATTACTATCACAATATGGGGCTCTTTCTGTCCTAAAAGCCCCCGCCCCCACCCCCACCCCCTTCAGTTGCGTGTGCCATAACTGGATTAAATCAATTGATCTGCATGATTTAAAGGAAGAAATATAATAAATACAATGACCTTTCAGATGGCTGCCAACGTGCTCCTGGAGTTTTCACTTCAAAGGTTCATAGTGAGAGGGCACAGAGTTTCATTAGTGGAAGTGGTGCTATTTTTGAAAAGGATAAATGGCTGGATTCGGACTTCCTGGCACTCCCGAGTAAACAGGCAGCTGTCAGCTGGTAACTGATGCCATTAGTGTAAAAACGGAGCAGAAAGCTTGGTACCCTGACCAATTACAGTGTATTTTTAGAGGCTCCGGATCCTGCCATGCCATTGTCCTTCCCCTCTGTTGACTCACCAAAGGCGAGGGGCAGTTGCCATGTGGCCGAACAGGCACGGAACAGGTTTGTCTGCCTTTAAAATCTAAAGCAAAGCCTCTGAACGCACTGGTTGCCATGGGAAGTCCTTATCTTCCCATTTCCTTTGTCTGTCCACACATCTCACGATCAGGTAGCAGGAAATGCTTGTGTTTGTTTTGTCATTTTGTTCTGTCCTGTACACGCATCCCCTTCAGGAAGCGCAGAACATTACAGTTCAGTACTAAGCTTTCTTTTTTTCTTCTTTTTAACGTTCCCAAGAGGCTTGTTGTGAATGAGTCAGCTGCCTGGAGACATGGAGCACAGAGTGGAATGGCTGCACTATAAAAATGATCTGTGTGATCTGATTCATAGAGAACCTAAAATGGGTCAATTATTCTCATGCAATTATACATCGTATTCTCTCTCACTGGGCGTCCAAAGAGGTCATTTGTACACAACGTGGGAAAGAATCTGTTTTGGGGAAGCTGGGGCCGTGAGGTGACGAATCCACAGCGCATATTAAAAAGTGGGCCTTGCCCCACAGTCACGGCTCTTCCAACACAAAGTATGAGAAAACGGGACACACAGCGTACGTAGCATCGCATTTATTAGAATGAAGGAAGCCAACAGTGCATACAAATAAAAACGGAATATAAAAGCAAGAACACACTTGTGTTTCTGAATGAGGTGCAGCACAATAAGAACACACTGCTGCTGTGCTTTTAAACACAATGGGAAAGGACTACATCTAGACCGGGTCCAGACTGACTTCACATGCTGAAATGACATCGCTGAAAAAGGTGATCAACACCCCCTTGGTAGTTTTAGAGCAGGGGTGCCCAAGTTCGGTCCTGGAGATCTACTGGGTGTGCAGACTTTTGTTCCAGCCCTTCACTAACACACCTGATTCCACTAATCAACTGAAGGCAATGAATGTTCAAATCAGGTGTGTTAGTGAAGGGCTGGAACTCACACCCAGTCCTGGCTCCCCCCTGTTTCTTCTGGACTCAGCCTGGCTCCCGTTTCTTCTGGATCAGCCTCTTCATGGCCGCGTCGGGCACCAGGTCCGATTCCTTCACGTCCATATTCCCACAACCGACATACGGGCAGCTGCATTCACCAAGAGAGGGACAGGAGACAGACGGAGCTCGTCAAAAACAAACGGCCTGCTGAACACGATGCCACGAAGGCTGCACCAATGAGATGAACCAGAGTAAGACACGCCACCTGAAAGTGCGTGAGCTGGAGAACAAGAAGTTAGTCATTTACCTTTGAGCAAGACAGTGCATTTGAATATCTCCCATTAGCTCTCCCGGGCGTGTTATACAGTGTTACTCAATATTAGCAACTACAGGTAGCTGCCAAGATAAAGGAAATACTTGAGTAAATGAGGGATATAAAGAATATTGAAAGCAGGTGCTTCCACACAGCTGTGGCTCCTGAATTAATTAAGCAGTTAACATCCCATCATGCTTAGGGCCATTTGTACATTTGTACACGTGCATGTATTTGGGTTATACCATGGCTAGATGAAAAGATCTCGATGGCTTTGAAAGAGGGGAGCATGGGAGGAACGGTGCCTGAGGTGACGTTGGCATGGAAGTCTGAGGGAAAGACATTAAACTACGGGCAACTGTGGTGGAAAGCACACACTCCTCTACTGTGAAGATTGCATTACAGGCATTTGGCAGACGCTCTTATCCAGAGCGACGTACAACAAAGTGTTAACCGTAGTCAAGAACAGATTGGTTTGAGATGAAAGGCAAAAAACAGGACCTCTCCGGATTAGTTGACTGCAAACATCAACGTAGGGCATGAGTAGGCAGTTTTATCAAGAACAGTCCATCGAGAACTTCACAAAAAAGGATACTAAAAATGTGCAAGTAAAGTGCGCAAAGAACACAGGCAATGGGGAAAAAAATTCATACGGTCAGATGAGTCATCCTTCAAGGTGCATTAAAACTGTTCTGGTGGTTCATGGTGGTTCATAATATACGCCATTTAGCAGACGCTTTTATCCAAAGCGACTTACAGTAGTGAATGCACACATTTTCATTATGTGGCCCAGTTTGAACCCACAACCTAAGCGTTGCCAACGCTGTGTATCAAATGAGCCAAGGTATATAACACCCTATTAACCCATTTAGACCTAAAATTTATATATTTATTCAAACCTAAGCAATTATTCTGCACAACCTCTTAAAACCTGAGGGTTTTCTGGAAAAAATTTCAAAAAAAAAAAGTTTACAATGTGTGGTTTTTCCCCACGTCTATTTCTGCGAATCACAGCGCATTTCATTAATCGCAAAATCGAGGCCCAAGGTCTTTGGGTTAAGACACTGTCGTGTTACCTTTATTTGGGCAGTTATGTAGCTGGCGTAAAGGAATCAAATGAATAAATGAATTTATAACACAGTAGGCAAGTGGTGTGACTTCTTTCCTCGCATTTTCTGTGGAAACTAATGACCGTCTCCAATTTAAGTAAAAGAAGCCATTTCAGTGAATGACACATGAGAACACACACATCTATTTCACTCACCTGGGGAAGAAAATATGACATTATTGACCAGTAGTTTGGGGTTTGTGGCTGTGTAGTTTTGCTATGTGCATTTGTGAAATGTCACATACCTACATCACAGGAATAGATCATAATTTTCACAAGGGATTGAAGGCAAAAATAGCTTATTTTAATTTGAAGAAAGGTTAGACCTTGTGCACCAAATAGACTTGTGCACCATTACAATTTCAGTGCTTGCTGCTTTTCTTATTTAGAATCCTTTCCTGTGTTTCAAGCTGCAAGAAATAATGACATACCCAAGTGTGTTTTCAGAGATTTAGATCCTGTAACAGGAAGGGTAATACAGTGTTTTATTTCAATTCAAGGTTCTTCACAGCTGACCTGAGTCAGAGCGAGTCCGTGTCTGTTTGTCTTTATGAACACTGGGCTGGGTAATCGTCAACACCCAAGAGCCGGATGAGTCAGAGCTATCGCTTTTACAAAAAGAGTGTGCGTGTGTGCGTGTCTGTGTGTGTGTGTATGTGTGTGAGTGTCCGTGTGTGTGTGTGTGTGTGTGTGCATGCGCTCACACGCGTGTGTCTGTGCGTGTGTGTGTCTGTGTGAGTGTGCGCATGTGCGCACATGTGTGTGTGTCTGTGCGAATGTGCGTGTGTGTGAGTGTGCGTGTGTGTGTGTGTCTGTGTGAGTGTGTGTCTGTGTGAGTGAGTGTGCGTGTGTGTGTGTGTCTGTGCGAGTGTGTGTCTGTGCGAGTGTGCGTGTGTGCATGCGTGTGTGTGAGAGAGAGACAGTCAGACTGTGCTGCACTGAGACTGCATGGGGTTTGTCCTGAGGCTGCCCTCGTGAAAAATGTCCCACAGGACAGGGCTAATTTACAACGGGGTGTTCGGAAGCCCTCTTTCCACATTTTTACGAGGAGGCGTGTCACCCTCTCTTTGTCCTCCGGCCATCCCACAAAAGATTAGGAAATATCAGCTTACGAATGCCCTTACTTGTTTGGTGACATGCATGCGACTCGGGGGGATGGAAACAGGTAAAACTAAATGCCTCGCAATGCAGGAATGTAACGCCGTCAGTGATGCGTCAGGGACGTTAACCGTCACAACTTTAGCGTGCAGGAGAGAAATGATGACAGACGTGATGAGAAAGCGAGAAATTCCTTTTATACAAGCTCACCCATGCCTGCTTGTTTTTTTAAGTCCCTGGTTAGATTTCTCTCCTGCGAGAGAACTGCTTTCACCTTTCTGCGGCGCCCAGAACAGAGTAGTATGTGACAGGCGTCTGTTGCCCTTGCTCACGTTAATTAAATTGTTGCAGATAAAAGTCCGCTTAATGTTCTCCAATCGGTTAGGTTTCCTATTTGTGATCAGTCCTTCTGTGCGAGTTTTCAAAGCCCTTCCTCGCTGAGAGAGTCAAATGTTCTTGCCATATCAAACAGAGCTTTTATTTTTTTTTAAACAACCAAAATAATTGCAGGATAATTCTCCTCCACCAGAACCTTAATGGCCGTATGGTTTCACATGGCCGTTGAAAAAGAGAGATTTGCTCCCCAAACACATTAAGGGAAATGAGAAGCAATTTCACGGGCAGAACAGACTAATTCTGTCAAAGGAAATTCTGTTATGACGAAAATGAAACCCAGACACCGAAACAGAGGCAGCCGTGACAAAATAAAATCTTGTGGACGTTGCTCAACTCAGCAAGCTTCAGCGATGTTAAATTGCATAAGCGTTAAGCGAAAACGCACACATCCGCAGCGGTTTACTCGTGTCAGTCTCGTGAGAAACCGATAGTGGAATTAACACAAATATAAGCGCAAATGACGGCTTTGTGGGTGGTTCGTCGTGTTCACCACTCCAATGACTTTTAGTGAATCATTATTCACAGGTGCTCAGTAGCAGGACTTCACACCCAAAACCAGAACCCCGGAATGTTCAGGCTGCCCACGACTTCTGAGTGTCGTGATGTTTAGACGAGACGGTTCGCTTCAGGAATACGCGGCTGTGTTTATCTCGGCAATAATAGATTGGATGCGGCTGGTGTTTATAAATATGTATAAAGCTTTTTGAGTGCCTCAAAATAATACATTTTCAGCTCACGATTTGTGCGTTGAATACTCAGCTGGTCTTGATTGTGAAGTAGGAGAGAACGCCACAGAGAAATGTGGGGATGATAAAAGCAATATTGAGTAATGGGGCCATGGTGAGGAAGCTGGACTCGCACTTCTGATGGCTTATGGTTTATGGCTTTGAATCCTGGGGTGTTACTTTACACTCTAAATACAGGCAACTGCCAAAATAAAGGAAACACAGACATAAAGTGTCTTAATATGGTGTTGGGCCACCACAAGCCACCAGACTGACTTCAGTGTACCTTGGCATACATCCTAGAAGTGTCTGGACCTCTACTGGAGGGGTGCAACACCATTCCTGCGTGACCCGCTCTTTTGCCTGTGGATGGGGCATTGTCATCCTGGAAGAGACCACTCCCATCAGGATAGAAATACTCCACCACAGGATGAAGGTGATCACTCAGAATGGCTTTGTATTTATTGGTGTTAACCCTACATTTACATTTGAATCCTTCAACTGTTTCCTCTGCTTTGGCAGTTACCTGTACGTTAACGTACCTTGAATTAGTTTTCCATGAATCGCAACAGCACAAACGTATCCTAAAATATTACTCAACGAGCACAAGACGAGAAGTAATTCTTAATGAAGTTCTTATTATTTAATAAACATACACTACCGTTCAAAAGTTTGGGGTCACCTTCCATCTGGACTATGGCTAATCGGGCACTCCTTCATTATTCAGCAAGATAACGACCCGAAACACACCTTGAAGTTGTGCAAGAACTATCTGGTGAAGGAAGAATGTGAAGGACAACTCAAACTAAAGACCTGGCCTGCCCAGTGTCCAGACCTCAATCCCATAGAACTTGTATGGGACAAACTGGAAAGCAAGAGTCAAAGCAAAGCAACCCACAAGTTTCTCTGGGAATTGCTGCAGGAGAGCTGGGAAGACATATTGGGTGATTTCCTGCTAAAACGTATTAACCGAATGGCCCCTGTTTGTGAGGCTATTCTCACGCCAAAGGGTGACTATTTTGAGGAATCCAAGATTCAATTTTCAATATAATTTTCTTGAACATTTCTTTGATGTTCATTTTGTTCATTGTTACATGTGTTTTTTGTCATTTTAAAGTATTTACAGAAATGTATACGGTGTAAAACATTGTCAATTATGAGATAAATATAGTTTCCAGCAGGTGACCCCAAACTTTTGAACGGTAGTGTATATACATACAATAATAATGATATTAATAAGACCAACAAGGACCTCATTTTGATTAGTCATCATTGCCCTTGAAATGGACATTACAAAAGATATTGTATGTACTGGCGAGATAGTCAGCTCTGTGTGTTTACCAAAGTTCTGCATCTGTTGCAGTTGCAGCTCATGCTCAGAAAAGGAGTTCCTGTGACATTACTCACCGGAATCTTTTCTCCTGGCTGCGTTTGCTCCTGATCATGCCTAGCACAGCCGCCTGGTCATAGTGGTGGTTGCATTTCTTATTCTTCACAGGGTTGACCATCTCCTCCTTGAAAAAATAAAAATAAAACACATTTCAAAGGATATCCATACGACACAGACTTTGTACACATCGATGACCCACGTATACACATTTACATATTACATTTACATTTTAGGCGTTTAGCAGACGCTCTTATCCAGAGCCACTTACACAGTTTACATTTCTTTACATACAATCCATTTATACAGCTGGATATTTTACTGAAGCAATTCAGGTTAAGTACCTTGTTCAAGGGTACAACAGCAGTGCCCCCACCTGGGAACTGAACCTGTAACCTCTGAGTCACAAGCCCAGCTCCCTAACCATTACACCACACTGGCAGCCAACTGTGTCTGTGTGGTAACTATGAATTCCACGGACGTTGTTATGTACTGAGGATGGAATGACCCGAGGGGCCAGAGTGTCGTGTGTGACACAGGTGGGTGAGGCATACCTGGGTGAGGGGGCAGGTGAAGTTCACCTGGCTCTGCGTCACCTGGATGTCCTCATCCATATCCATGAGCAATGTTCTCAGCGGCCAAGGGGTTAGCTACATACAAACACACACACACACACACACACACTTTAATTCTCTATTTACAGCTAAACATGAGGAAAAAGAAGGCCCCATTTTTGTGGACTAGAATTTAGTATCTAGTCAAAGTTAATACATGTTTTAGTTTTCACACAAATTGTACAAATGATTCAGTCACACACACACACACACACACACACACACACACACACACACACACACACACACACACACACACACACACACACACACACACACACACACAGACACACACACATCACACACACACGCACACACACGCACACCCGCATGCACGCACAAACACACACGCACGCATGCACGCACACAGTGATTTCAGGGCAGTGGTGTGGAATGGCAGCTTGGCCTCTGGACTCGTGACCTGGAGCTGTTGCTCTACTGTGTGTCATGTGTGTGCGCTCAACTGGGAGGACTCTGGAGCTCAGCTGTCTGAATACCACTCATGTTTACAGAAAAATGTATTACACAAACGCAAAGTGGATCTGGCTACGACCATCTGCCCAAAGAACAATTAGGACAAAAACTGACCGCGTCGACATTTCATCTCACCACAAGCACTGCCTTAACACTGCCATGACTCATTTTGGTTTGGGGACAAAAAAATAAAAAGTTGAAGTAAATGGTCTTGCTGACGTGCTGAGGTGCTGCAGCAGCGCAATTCATCTGCGCCGCCCCCACCTCACACACAACCTGGAATACAAACCAGATGTTTCTGCAAGAGCCCCGGATCAGAAATGGAAAATTATCCTCTTCATTTTCAGGAGTTGCTTTTTTTTTTTGGTGGAGGGGAGCGATGAGCGCAAGGTAAATGAAAACAGCCGCGCCGGGCCGGTGGGAGCGCTGACCTCCTGCTGTCTCCACACTTGGGTTTTGTGCGAGAAAAGGAAGGCGTTCTGTAGCGCAGGTCTCCACGATACTCACGGTAAAAGAATGAAGTCGATAGAGCGGACCACCGTGCTAGATCTGACCGGTTAGCCTGTCTGCACCCCGACGCACAGGCCAAACCGTGCAGTCCGCCACGGGAACGCCGCTCTCAGTTCGATGGCGTAGGAGAGCCATTCCTCTCATAACAAAATCAGGAGAAATGCAAACGCATCGCGAGGATAAAAAGATGCAAATGTGGCTCGTCTATTTAAATATAAATATAATATAATATCGTCTGGACGGCGCTGCAGAATGCGTAACCATGCGGAAGGTCGCCATCGCACCTCTGCACATCCCTCACCATTCAGGCCTTCAGCGATATGGAAAATCAGCACGTGCTCACCTTAACGTGACAATTATACATTTACCTATGTGTGCGCTTTGAAATGACGAGTTATCTGAAGTTCCCTGAAACAACTGAACAGGCGTGAGAATATGACACCCATGGAATGGTCGGAATAGCCCAGCAATTTCTTCTCTGCTGCTTTTTTTTTCTTCTTCCTCTTTTAGGGAAGGAAGGACCTTAGGTGCCCTCGCAGGTTCTCTGTGACCCTGATTTGAGGCTGGGCCGTCATCTCTAATGGGGCCAGGCCCGTTTGTGCGCTTGTGTGTGTAATACACAGACGGTAAAACGCGCCGGGCTCCAGAGAAACTCTCCGCGGGTATCCGTCCACAGGAAGAGCGCGTAAAAAAGAGAGGGGGAAAAACGTTGACAAGGGGAGAAGCTTTACAGCGCTGCTGAGGATTACGTCAGCGCTGTGGAGCGAGGGGAGACGTGGAGACTTCACCGGGAGAGACTGCACCACGCTCCGCTCCACCTCACCTCCAAACCCTGCACAGAGGGGGGGCTCTGGAAAACGCAGGCCAAGTACTACTGCGCACGCTGAGCTAAACCGAATAAAAACATGTTTTTACTATCACCATTATCATTTTCTAAATGACACTTCAGATGAGGAATACAAATAAATCGTATTATTCTCACTGACCTTATCACTGGGAGCTTTAGATCAGCGTACAGGTATTCTTTCTCAATTAGCATTTATTATTTACTGTGCACCTGACAAATAATGGATGTACAATTTCATTTCTGAGCATATTAGGGGCTCTTTGTCTGGCCTGGTGGCAGGTTTGGACCCTGTGCTAACACGCTGATCAGCCACACTGTCCCTATGCTAGAACACGCTGATCAGCCACTCTGTCCCTATGCTAGAACACGCTGATCAGCCACACTGTCCCTGTGCTAGAACACGCTGATCAGCCACTCTGTCCCTGTGCTAGAACACGCTGATCAGCCACTCTGTCCCTGTGCTAGAACACGCTGATCAGCCACACTGTTCCTGTGCTGTAACGCACTGACGGCCACTCTGTCCCTGTGCTGTGCCGTTTGTTTGTAATGTTTATGCAGCTCTAACGTGAAACCACCTTGCCACCTTTGTCTTTTATGGTTACAGTATAAAAAAGCCTCTGCCCTCTTGGACAGTGTAGGCCACAATCAATCTCTCTCATGTCATGAAACAGCAAGACACAAAGGGAAAGTAAAACATTTTATACGAAGGAATAAAGCTCATCGTAAATCCAGACGGTTTGTAGCCCATGAGTGTGTAAAGTCACGTTCGTCAGAGCCAGCAGTAACGAGTAAGCGGCTCTGAACAGCAGAGCTCTGTTCCTCTCGGTGAGGTACAATGAGGCAGCCGTGTTTGTGTTAGTTTGGGGATCCTGTCACCACCTAGGAACATTACCTTCATTTATACCCTATATCATTTTTTTCATTGTGGCGATGGAAACCTTCCAGGCCTATTAGAGCACTGTGTTTTAGGATGACATCTTTTTTATTTGTCTGTTTGACACTAGTCTAGACATGAAATCCGAACTATTAAAGATTCCGGGAATTTCCTATATTACATTTTCTATTTTATTTGAAAAAAAAATGAAAAAACATGCCTTCAGGGTTTGAACAGAATGAGAGGAAGAAAAAAATAAAATAAATAACCTTGCCCACTGTATTTAGAATGCTGTTGCAACTAAAATAAGGATTTCAGCCACATGCCTTGAGTTTAGACATACGTAAGATTTCTGCTATTGCCTCTCTACAAGATAGCGGTCTCTTTTCCCTCTGCTTGGTTCTTTGTCCACAGGGCCTCGAGGAACAAATACTTCAAACAGCCTCCACCTCAACACTCTGGGCTTTGTTGTCTAATAATCAAAAAACTGTTCTGGGGGAGCCGTCAGGTGGCTCACCTGCTAAAGCGCTGGTGTCAGTGTAGTGACGCACCCCGAGGACTGGTATCCAGTCCTGACCACGCCAGTGCTGACTAGGGTCAGCGGTCCTGCAGAGAACCAAATATTTCACTGTAAAGTCTCCCAGGAAGGGAGGAAGGGTTTCGGTCAGCAGGGCTGTCCCGGTCTCGTCACCCAGGTGTGACTCCGCTGGTCGATCGCGGGGGACTTGCTGTCTGCCTGTCCCAGCTGCACTCGCCGTCTGTCCCTCTGGTGCAATGACTACGCAGCTCAGCTTGTGAACTGCAGAGTGAAAAGACCCTGTGGCTGGCAGCCCATTCTTCAGAGGGGGGGCTCATCTGCACTTTACTTTCCGAATTGACAGGGGATGTCAGAGCGATGAGACAGGCATACGAATGCGACTGGGCATTCTAAGTTGGTACTGTGGTAGGGGACTTTAAAAAGTACTTTCACGCACCTGCAAAAATCTGCCAAAATAAAGGACACACTTGAGTAAATGAAGGGTTCTGGTGGCTCTGTTATGGTGTGGGGGTGTATTTTCCTGCCATGGTTTAGGTCCACTCAACCCCTTAGAGGGCAAGATAAACACCAATAAATACAAAGCCAGTTCTGAGTGACCACCTTCATCCTATGGTGAAGCATTTCTATCGTGGAAGCATGGTATCCGTCCAATAGTGCTGCACACACTTGTAGAATCTATGCCAAGGCGCATCGAAGCTGTTCTGGTCGACTCATGCCGGCCCAACACCCTATTAAGACACTTGATGTTGACGTTTCCTTTACTTTGCCTGTTGCTGCACAATAATCACAGAAGGGTGAGCTAGCTATAGTGGTTGAGGCTGATTTCCAAGCAGGACACGCATGGAGAGCTCGTTCACCTCTGAGTGCGTAGCTCGTTAATGCGCCCATTTTAATACAAGTAAATCTGTGGCAGCAGAGGCTGACAGCGCATTCCCCATGCAAAAGCGCTGAGCCCAGAGCCGCACTCAACATTCAAACCAGCGCCCTTCAGACCAGGCACGCGATGCAAAACCCAGCGCACGAGTCAAACGAGTCATCGGTGAGCAAACACCCAAACGAGAAGCGAGGGTGGAATTATATTTTTTAAAGCTCTGAACGGGCCTCCCACGTGGTCCAGTGGTTTCAATGTCTGACGCTGGCCACGGCGACCGGGGTTCGATTCCCCGTCGCGCCAGAGTGCTCTGGCCGGGAGTGCCATCGGGGCGGAAATTGGCTGTCCGCCCCAGGGAGGGGGGATGGAAGCCGACACACACAGTTCGCTGCGCACAGGAGTGGTTCTGGGGTACCGGAATTACAGTCGACAGCTCGGCGAGTGTTGTCTCGGAGGAGGCAGCGATTCGCCATTGTCACTGCCGGTCACAGGACTACAGCGGGAGTAATTGGCTACCAAATTGGGAGAAAAACTGGGAGTAAAATCAAGAATCTCATTAATCTGTGTTTGTTTTTCACCGTCCTGTTGCTTATGTCGCTGTGCGAGCTGGCGATAACCCGGAGAAACGCAAGCGCCAGTTTGGAGCGCGTCTCAACGAGAGCCAGATGTCTGTGTGTCAAACCGTGCTGTCCAGCGGACAGCAGAGCCATCACGGGCCAAACGCACAGGTGTCACAGTCATCCACGTCTGCAGACGCTGATCTTAAAGAATATAAAATGTGAAACATCTGCCCTGTGCATGAATGGGCACTTATGTCATTTCATAGATTACTCATCCTAAACGAAAATAACAAAGCAAATGTATGAATGAAACACGGCTTGTTTCAACCTGACGCATCGAGGGAGGGGGAAAGAAAAGAAATGTGCAGGGCTTGTTGACTCACCCAGAGTGTGTTCTTTCACTGTAAAGGCAAAACACAGAGCATGCAAAAGAGACCACAGAACAACAAGTTCCTTTCTGCAGAAAGGACAGCGCAAAGAGCTTCAAACGAACAATCGGACATGGTGCAATACATCAAACAAGCACCTACACTTCTTGTGTCTCATGTGTTGTGCTTAATTTTCTGACTGCATTTATAATGACCAAAAACATGTCTGATTGTGGATTATGCCTGCTTGGTTTGAGCTCTAGTGACTGGTCCCCCCCCCCCCAAATTAAATTTGCAGATGGCTTCGCCATCAATTGCAATGCCATTCAATTCGAATCTCAAATAATCTCTGACAAAT